>CM076569.1:285788734-286388734 GCA_034641835.2 Pinus albicaulis
TTATGATAATAACAAGATAATCGAACGACAAATGTGCTTCTTGTAAAAGATGAAAGAGAAATGACTATGTATTTGATCTAACAACAGTAAACCAGTTCTGTAATTGAAACAAACATTAAACACACTTCACACAACAAAAATGTAGGTTTTAACCCTGAATAGAAATTATCTACACACGAATCTTATAACAGAAAATAAACAATAGCGAGAGCATAAAACATAAAACAGATAAACACAGAGATTTTCCCCTGGATCCCAAATCGGGACGACCAGCTTGGTTTTTCATTATATTCCTTTTAGTGTTACAACACATATATATACATGCCGAAGCATACATAAACCCCAATCCATTAACCCTGGATTAGAACATAACCGTAGTTCCCTTGACCGGATCTACAAAATACCAGGGGCCGAAACCATCGTATTCCTGTAAAACTCATGTGTAAAACTATACCACAAAACTAAGGGACACTGATCACCCAATTTTAAATTAAGGACCAAACATTTATGGGGGCGCCGCCGATTCCCTGAGAAGCGTGCCACGCCCGTGACTTTGCGCCTAACAGAAAGGGGGCTATCGCCCCCCCTCTTACCCCCCCCGCGCGTGCTTAGTCGTGGAAAGAATATAACACATACCCAACAAGAAATAAAAGAATAGAAATACAAACAGCAGATCGCTCCACCAGGGTCGGGCCCTCAACCGCTGGTGAAAGCACCGCTGGGCTACTGCAGAGCTTGAGGAATGGAACTACAACACCTCTTTGTATTAATCAAGCATGAATAGCTTTTACATCAGTTTCTATTTGCTCACAAGAGTCAAGGAATTATAATGTTACAAAGGAAATTCAATAATCATCCATTGTTCTCCAATACACAATACATGCTCTCCTTTTATAATCAGAAGGAAGAGAAATTAAATAGCAAATATGATCTCCCATAACAATATTGGATTATTCCCAACAACTTGATCAACCAGAAAATACATTTCCAACAATCTTTCAACAAAAGCAAGGCGAATTTGGCTTTGCAGCTGAGATTTGGAGGATGGCCGCAACAACAAATCTGAGAACATCGTGCTCAAAGAACCCTGAATTTCTCTCAATACAGGTCAAATTTGGGAAAAATGTTTTGTGATTAAAGTTAATTGGGCCCATTCTGGACAAAACCCATGTTCTGGATTTTCCAGATTCTTCTTCATTTTCCTAGAATCTCAACCGCAAAACTGTCACTTCTTATTCCAGCGAATTTCTGAGTTGGAATATTTCATGATGATTTGGAAATCAAATCTGCAGTCTGGCAAATATCTTGGAGGCTAAAATGGTGAGTGATATTAATAAACCATCATTTATAAAATTATGCATAATAATCATCAATTTATTAAAAATAAAGGAGAAGAAATAATATTCATCCATAAGAGCATAAATCATTATAAAATGGATTTATATAATAAATTATAATAAATGATATGATAAAGAAGAGTAAAAATGGATGAAATAAGTGTTAAAAAGTGGTCTTATTCACGACCCAATAGCCTCCATCCTCTCCATATATAGCAAGTGAACCTCTCCTCAGTGGGTCCCATCCACATGTGCCATCAAGCTCATGCAAGTTGTCCTCCACCAAAACTGTGTTGTCCATCAATGTGGTTCAATGTATCTAAACAACTTTGTTGACTTGGTCAAAGTTGACTGAATCAACATGTTCCCATCTCTGTTCACACCCAAGGGTGCTCAAATAAGTTGCTTATTATTACTCCTTTCACATTAGGAGTGTTATTGATCCTTCTAAAGAGGTTAATGGGCCTCCCTACCCTTTTATTCACCTACCTAGTGATGAAACAACTCTAATATTCCATTTAGCTTGAAGGCTAAAAATTTGGAATATTACAGTCCTCCCCTCCAAAATGTTGCTTGTCCTCAAGCAACTGTATAAGGAGAGAAAAATCCTCCCCTCCTCTCCTTTTTTCCTCCTCATCAAAAAGTCTCCACTACTGCTCAACATGATTTTCTACAAATCTGTCCTCCAATGTTTCTTCCCAAGCATGCAAAACCATATGGCTCACATCATAGAAAGGTGGAAGATGTAAGTGGAAACCTCCCTGATGTCCAATGGCCTCCTTAAGGTAGAAGTGATGATGAACATGGGAAATATTATTCCCAATGAGTGACTCCCACACCCATACTATCATCCAAATGAAATGAGCCAATCTAGTTAGCTCAAAAAGATCTTCAACCCCGAGTTCATACAGTGTGTTGGGGCTGCATGGAGAGATTGGATCCTCCCAACCAAGTGGTTTCTCTCTCCATTTATGATAAGTATGGGACTGTTGCTGATCTTGGGCTAAAATGTCATGACCTCCAAGAGTGGCCCAAGCTACCCCATCAAACAAATAAACCATGAAGTGCCTCCTCAAAAAACTCAAGTTCTCCAAATGGCTCCTCCCACATGAAGAAGAGAGATGTAATTTGGTAATCATGGGCTTCCCATTGCTCCTCTAGAAACATGCATCATGCAAAGTGGGGAGAATCATACCCCCAATGGGCATATTCATATCATATCCCACTCTCCAAACAAAGCTCCCCATGAAATCAGCAATACATGGAAGCAAAAACCAATAGAAACAAGTTGTCATATGACAACCGGAAAGTCGATCAAGGTCACACACAAGGAACCAGTGCAATGCATCTTTTTCCTGCATCAATTCAAACAAAAACAAGTGCTTTTCCAGCCACTTGTTTGCTTCCACAATCATCTTACAAGATATAAACATGAAATTACAAAGGGGTGTCAATGGTGTACACCAAAAATCATGTGGCTTTCCCCACAAACCACCAATGAGATAGCCAATCTCAATGCTACAAATGGCTCCAAGTACATCATTATACAATATGAAAGAAGGAATAATCCTCCTTGGTACAATATGCTGCTCATAAAATTACAGGAAGTACAAAACATAAGGTGAAATTGTACGTTCTCCATCATGCACTTGAGGTTTTGAGTTGAAATGGCTCAACTGAAAATGCTCCCTCACTCCCAATGAGTAGGAAGGTGGCTGTGAAATCCTCTCTATCACCATCCAGGATATGCATCTCTCCATATGCTGAAATATTTCATGTTGAATGCCCTCCCAAATGAACTCCTCTGCCAAGGAAAGATATGCATCAAAATGCATGGAAAAGAAGTCCTCATGTGCTGCATGTAGCAGCTTCTCCTTGAGCTTAGAAGCTCTAGTCAAGAAGAATCTTCCATAAGAATAGATGACCATATCATTTACCATATATCGGTCATATCCATTAGGGTCATCAAGAATCATGCAAGCACCAAGATCCTTGGAGTACTCTACCAAGAGTTGAGACCTCCAATACGGATCAATCCCTTCAAGAGACAACGCTGGTGATCTGGCATGTGAAACTTCCTTCATGCTGCTACCTGCTACTTTGACATCCCCCATGCCAAAGTCTCCTTCAAAACTCTTCACCTCTCTAATGTTCAAGAGTGGTGAACCAAATGGCAAGATTTCTCTTACCAACTCCAAGTCTAGTGGCCTCCCTGGTGGAATGCCTCCATGTAGTGAGACATCCATGGCAAGAGAGGACTGTTCATATGGTTGGGCAACCTTGCCCTTGCCCTCACAGTGCAAACCAGCCTCCCTCCTCCTTGCACCAACTCTCTGAAATATATAGGGGTGTGTGTTCCTCATCAAGTGATGATGTCCTTCCTCCCTACCTTCTCCTTTCATCAATATCATCTCACAATCATGCTGCTCATTGATTTTACTTTTCGTCCCATATGTGAGATCCCGGGGAACTTCTTGCAATGACACAATAAATCCTCCTGTTGGAGCATGTGCTCCTCCTTCTTCTGCATGAGGCACTAGATATGCTCTAGATGTGATAGCGCTGTAACCCCCATCCTTCTCTTCATCTTCAATATGAATAGGAGGTAACTGCTCAATAAGAGGATCCTTCTTTGCAAAAGGACCCTTCATGCCCTCTTGTGCAAGGTTATGAAACAAAGATCTTGCCTTTAGCAAGGTATCATGCAAGATATGACCTCCTCCAATAGGTCTTTGAAGTGGTTTTGAGTTTGCAGGTCCTCCCAACTTATGCAAACGTTTCATTGGTTTGATTGTCTCATGTTTTGTATCAAATTTTTCTACAAATATTTTAGTGAACTTTGAAAAAGAAGAAGTATTAACATTTTTCAATGAAAATGACTCAAACATCCACCAAGCATAGGCCTTACCTTCAAAGTGCAGCGCTGCAACTCTAATGGCTTCTTCTTCAGAAACTGGGTGCTACTGCAAATAAGTACACAACTCCTCCACCCAAGCTTTGGTTGAGAAAGTTGGAGATCCATCAAAGGTAGATAGAGAAAATCTATCCATGTCATGCAGCTGGCTCCTTTCCACCTTGATCTTGCAAAAATCTTTGAAAGTAATATGATCTCTAAACTAAGTACACAACTCCTCCACCCAAGCTTTGGCTGAGCAAGTTGGAGATCCATCAAAGGTAGATAGAGAAAATCTATCCATGTCATGCAGGTGGCTCCTCTCCACCTTGATCTTGCAAAAATCTTTGAAAGTAATATGATCTCTAAACTTCTCAGTTTGAGATTCATACTCTTGCAGAAAGTTACCAAGAGTTTCACTCCCCGACATTTCCTCTCCTTTCATCTCTTTCATAGAAGACCTGGGCATTTGACTGCGCTGTGCATAATAGGGTGTAGCTGCGTGCTCACACCTATCATGTGCCAATCTAGATCTGGCTCTAGATCCAAACTCCTTAGGAGATTCCATCTCTCCTCTCATCTTCTTAATATTTTCATTGATGCACTGTACAGATTTTGGAAGAAGCTTTGTAAGCCTATATTCCCATTTTCCTCCACATAATGGAGTCTTATTTCTATTCATATCTCCTTCTCTGGATAGCTGCATGGCTGAGTTCCACAGGCTGAGCCAATATTGAAGCTCTAATACCACTGTAATATCCCAAAATAGGGATTTTCTACAACCAATAGAATATATTAAGATATTATAAAGTTGTAGATCTAGAAAATAGACTCATATGATGTGTTAAAAAAAACATAGCCTTCACATGAGTGAAACAACAACAAAATAAGAATGTATACACATTCCCAAGTGGATAAAATGCAAAAATTAGACCCTGAAAACGTTATTTCTGAAGATCTGCATTTTTAATGGGTGAAATAACACTTTTTTCCCTTAGAATATGATTTTAGGCCCTCACATACAAAAGGGTATCAGAAATAAATCCCTTTTGATATGTTAAACAGACCTCCCGACTACCTAACAGCTTAAAAATGGCCAAACCCCATGACTTGAGTTATGAAGAAAAATACTGAAGCATGTACAATGTTATTTTATGAGAGTTTCTATAGTATAATGATGAAATAACATGGATCTAGAGTTACATGGAATAATATGCCAAGAAAACAGAGATCTAGCCTTCTTATTGTATTATAGAGTTAACCCGGCAAGGGTTTCTTGAGACACATGTACAAGGAAGAGAAGATATGATTTATTCAGCTCAGAAAATGTAGTCTTACTGAAACATTACAGAAATATATATGAATAATACAAAATAGGGATGAGAATCCCTTCCTCTAGCTTTCCGGGAGAAGGGTTGGCCCTTTCCCTAGGAAACTAGCTCAAAAACAAGGGTATTAACCCTGCTGCAACAACTCTGTGCAAAATGACGCAGTTACTGCAAGGGACTGCGCTGTAGAAGATGATAAAAACTTTGGCCTGCTTCCAAGATATGAAATGTGCCCATAAATCTTCCTAGCTGATTTCTCAAGAGAAGGAAGGCACCCTCTACTGAGAAACAAACCCAGAAGTGGTGTAAAAACCCTCCACTGCAACACCCCGCAACTCAGCAATATCCTACTACATAAATAATTCTGGGATTGAAGAATGATGCTTAGCCTTAAGCTTGGATGTGGAGAAATACAGGACAAGCTCTCCCAAGAGGCATCTCAAGGGAAGAGGTGGGATTCCCGCTCGGGAACACCCAGTGCTAAACAACACTGCCACCCTGCTAAACAGTAAAAGGAAGCCAAGTCTAAACAAACAAGGTCAAAATATCGAAATACAAAAGCGTGAATAACAACGGCCTCCATCCTCTCCACATTGGGTTCCATCCACATGTGCCATCAAGCTCATGCAAGTTGTCCTCCATCAAAACTGTGTTGTCCATCAAGGTGGTTCAATGTATCTAGACAGCTTTGTTGACTTGGTCAAAGATGACTAAATCAACATGTTCCCATCTCTGTTCACACCCAAGGGTGCTCAAATAAGCTGCTTATTCTTACTCCTTTCACATTAGGAGTGTTATTGATCCTTCTAAAGAGGTTAATGGGCCTCCCTACCCATTTATTGACCTACCTAGTGATGAAACAACTCTAATATTCCATTTAGCTTGAAGGCTAAAAATTTGGAATATTATAGAAGAAGAACAAGGATTCTTCTCTTCAGAACAAACTAACACAACCTATGAGGATTCTGAAGATTATCAATTGGGGTATGAAAATGCAATAATGGAGGTACATAGATAATATGATCTTAAAAGCAAAGGGAACCCATACATTTCCAATGATAAAAACACAAACTTTGCTGTTAGGAAAACTTCAGAAAGCATTCCTAAAAAGACAACAAACAGTAGTAACACTTTGGCTAAGAAAGCTGACTCAGATAAGAAAAAAACCAGTTAGAAAAGTGTTAATCAAATCTGCCCTAGTACTTCTGCTAGTGGCCTTGAGAAATCTGTCCTAAATAATAGTCCTAATAAAACTCAGCAAATCAGAATTGCTGAAAAGACTATAGGGGACAAAACAGATGTGAATATGTCAAAATCATTAGTCCCTTTCAGCCTTGAGGGTGAGATTTAAAAGATCAAAATTAGCATACCTCTAGCTGAACTAGTAACCCAAGATGTATATAAAAACCAAGTTTTGAACGCTTTGAATATAGGAAATGAAACTGTTACTTTGAACTTGACAGATGATAAACCAGAATTATTGTTTGGCCCTGAAGTAGAAGGGAAAGATCAAGAAGGGACCATTCCTCCATTTTATGTCAGCCTGAATATACATGATTACATCTTACACAATGACATGCTAGACTCTGGTGCCTCTCACAATCTTATGCCAAAAGTGGTGATGGAGAGATTAGGCTTAGAAATTACTAAACCTTACAAGGACCTGTATTCCTTTGATTCAAGCAGAGTTAAATTTTTGGGTTTAATCAAGGATTTGTGTGTCAATCTTGTTGGCAATATGATGCAGAGTGTTGTCCTTGATGGCAACCTACTTGATGAAGTTGTCCTTGATGGAAACTGACTTGTCCTATTTGTTAATGATGTAAATCTGATGTATCTACAGAGCAGTGCAGATGTAATGGAGAAAGGAATTCTTGTAAGGGCTAGAGCAATGATTAAAATGGTGTGTCACAAAGCATACGCGGGTTTGTAAAGGCAAAGTAGCATATGTACGCAGAAAAGTACGTACCAAGTAGCGTATGCCTATTTGCGCTCTAAATTTCTAAAACCAAGGGACATTACAATGGTATTGGCCCACAGTATTGAGTGTTGGATTATCTATTTGATCCCGTCCAGGAATACCATCGGAAGTTGTGTGGTTTTGGCTTATGGTATTGACAAAGGCTAAATCTATATAAGGAGAAGAAGATCGTAGTGCAACGGTGTGCATATGTCTGGGTTTTAATGAATACTTCACTCTGAAGTATATCTGCATGGTTGAACTCTGCTCTTAATTGATAGATTTGAATCTATGATGCACCTATGGATATGATGAAGGTTCAAGATCTCTAGATCTAGAAATGATGAATCTCTAGGATGATCTGAAAAGAAATTATGAAGACCTGGCGCAAGTCTAATGAAGAAATTGAAGAAATCTGGGTAAGTTTATAGATCTGGACTGTTCTGCAAAGTTTATCTTTTATATATCTATACGCTAGTTTGTCTCGGTAAAAGCACGTATATACGTGGGTTCACTTAAAGAAAAGCGCGTATGGCAGTCAGGGTTTCTAAAGAATAAAATGCACTAAAGTATACGCAGGTTTGTCTCTGTGAAAGCGCGTATATATGCAGGTTCAGTGAAGTAAAAGCGCGTATGGAATGTAGGGTTTTGCTGAAGTATGTGGAATGAAATGTCTGATCTGTTATGCTATTTTACTGCTATCTGTCAAGGATGTATTCATACAGATCTGGGTTGTTTGAATGTTGATTGTGTTGCTAATTATGTTGATTAAAGATCAACTTGTTTGACTAAATTGATGAAGGAAGAATGACTGTATAAACAACTCTGCATGGTTGATAGATTGCCTGAAACATAAATCTGATTTCAGATCTGAATATGAGTCTGAACTAATTTTGAAAGAAAGCATACACAAAATAATACGCTAGTTGGTGAAAAGGAAAGCGCGTGCATACGCGGAAATGGTGAAGAAAAATCGCGTATACAAAGTTACTATGCACTGAGTCATACGCAAGTTGGTGAGCAGAAAAAAGCGTATACACGCGACTTCAGTAAATAAAATTAGCGTATGATATTTGAATCAATGAATGATCTGGGTTGAGTTAACATCTGCATATCTATTCTGAAGTCTAGGTTATCTCTGATATTCTGGTTACAGTGGTCTCACTGTTCTGTTTGAAGTATTGGGCAAAGTATGTTTGTTGATAAATGAAGGATTGTGTTGAAGCTTGAAAATTGATGAAACGTGGTCTGCAGTGGTGCTGAGGGTCGAAGCCTTCAGTGAGGAGGTAGTAGCTCCCTTCCATTGGTAGCTGGTAAAAGAGAGCAGGGGGTTGTAGCTCCCTTCCAGGAGAGGCTGGTAAACGAGAGGAGGGGGTTGTAGCTCCCTTCTAGGAGAGGCTGGTAAACGAGAGAAGGTTGTAGCCTTCTGCAGGTGGGTGCCTGCGTGTTGGTATGAGTCTGCGCCAGTACATGGTTGTAAGAATTTTTCTTTATAATAAATATTGAAGACAGATACGACGACAACGGTGGTTTTTCCCCCGAATTGGGTTTCCATCTTAAATCCTGGTGCTCATGTGTGTTGCTTATGTGTGATGATTTATTCTATTCTTACTGCACAAGTTTACTGCTTACTAAACATCTAATGAATGAATGATGCAATGATCTAAGTAAAGAATTATCTGCATAATGAGATCTCTGGTAATACACAAGTTTTATTAAGGATATCCGCGTGTATACGTGAGTTGGGTTCATAAAAGTAGCGTATGGGTTTTAGAGAAAGAAAAAGTAAAATGTTTTCAGTCAAATCTAAATACCGATTCACCCCCCCCTCTTAGTATTTTTCCCAACAATTGGTATCAGAGAAGGTCCTTCTGAAAAATCTTAGTCGCTAGAAGGAAGTTCAAGCGAGATGAGCAATCAAGAGGGATTAGCATCTATCAGGCCTCCGCTCTTTAATGGAAACAATTTAATCTTCTGGAAAACAAGGATGAGATCTTATCTTCAGTCTCTGGGAGCAGATGTATGGGCCATTGTTGAAGGAGGATATCAATATCTAGCCGCAGTACCAACAGATCCGACAGAAAAGAATAATTATGAAACAAATGCGAAGGCGGTCAATGCTCTATTGGGAAGTCTAATTGAATCTGAATTTTTCAAGGCCATGCAGCTGAATATAGCAAAGGAAATATGGGACAAAATCATTCTAATTTATGAAGGTGATGCAAAGGTAAAAGGTGCAAAACTCCAAACTCTCAGAATTGAATATGAAAATTTAAAGATGCATAGTAATGAGAGTATTGCCAGTTTATTTTTACGTCTTGATGATGTTGTAAATCGTATGAGAAATCTGGGAGAAACAATAGCCGAATCTACTTTGGTTGAGAAAATTTTAAGATCACTAACGGCAAAATTTGAGTCAAAAGTTTCTGCTCTTGAAGAAAAACAGGATCTTCAAAATCTTACTGTGGTGCAACTTCATGGCATACTGACTGCTTATGAAATGAGAAGAGGAGGAACATCTGAAGTCAAAGAAGCCGTCTTTAGAGCTTCTACAAAAGGAAAAGAAGTACAAGAAGCAGAAGGATTAGGATATGTCTCAGAAGAAGATGAGGTTAATTTTGTAAAGAAACTTCAACTTGTCATAGGACGGTTCAGAGGTAAGCTTCATTTCAAATGTTTTGATTGTGGAAGAGTTGGTCATTATGCTGCTAAGTGTCCTTATAAAGAAACATCTGCAAAAGGGAAGGAAGTAGCAAGAAGGAATAAGAACCGGTCTAGCACTAGAAAAAGTTACTATACTCATGAAGATAGTGATGGGTTATCTGATAGTGAGGAAGAATGTGAACAAGATCTTAGACTTCTCATGGAATTTGAAAAAGAATCTAGAGAAGAAAATGATACTTTTATGGATGCTCTAGAGGACAATGATTTTCTTGATGAAAAAAATCAACTCAAAATATGCTTAGAAGAAAGTAAAATAATCATAGAGACTCTGAAAAATCAGATTGAAGAAGAGAAGAAACACAATGAGAAATTAGAATGTGAAGTGGTAAGTCTAAGAAAAGAACTTGAGAAAGTAAAGACTCTAAATCTTAGATTTGCTAAAGGATCTGAAACCTTAGATGAGATTATCAAGGTACAACGTTCTCCTCTTATAAAGATAGGTCTTGGATATACCGTAGAATCTTCTCAGGCTTCAGCACCAAATTATCTAAAAGCAGCTACAGCTGGTTTACAACATTCTGCCACTCAGCAAGGGAATAAAGAATCTTTACAGGTAAAGCATGATCATCTCAATTCAAAGAACACTAATAGGAATATCTTTCAAAGAAACACCAATCAACAGGTAAATTCAAGTAGAATATTTCATGATCGCAGAAATTTCTTCTTCAATGGACAATGTTTCTCATGTCACAATTTTGGTCATAAAGCTGTTCAATGTGTTGCATATAAAACCATCATGACAAGAGAAGCAAGAAAGAAAAGGATTGATATTGAAACAAAGAATAATACCTATAACAAATTTTCTCCTCTTCAAAATGAATTTGAATGTGCTTATTGCAATAACTTTGGTCATGAAGAATCTGAATGCAGGAGAAAAGTTCAGCCAAAAGAACATGTTCCTTCAAGCT
This sequence comes from Pinus albicaulis, assembly GCA_034641835.2. Taxonomy (NCBI): domain Eukaryota; kingdom Viridiplantae; phylum Streptophyta; class Pinopsida; order Pinales; family Pinaceae; genus Pinus; species Pinus albicaulis. Next base: position 285,799,885 of record CM076569.1, read on the forward strand.
CCAAAGTATGGAAAAAGAAGGAATTATAGGTTGAAAATTGTGGCATAGCGTTATTTGCAGAAGGTGAAGAAAATCAATGGTACATTGATAGTGGATGCTCAAGACACATGACAGGTGACAAAAACAAACTTCTTACATATAATGCTCTAGAAAAGGAAAATAAGGTTACATTTGGAAATGATACTCCTGCGGTAATTAAGGGAAAAGGGTTTGTTTTTCTAAAAGAAAAGGTGAAAGCTAATGATGTCATGTATGTGGATGGATTAAGGAATAACCTGTTAAGTGTAAGTCAAATGTGTGATCAAGGAACTGAAGTTGTCTTTAGTTCAAAAGAATGTGTGGTACGTGATCTTGATACAGGTAAAACAATTATAAAAGGAAAAAGAACTCCAAGCAACCTGTATGTATTGAAGAACTGCAAAGAACAATGTTACTTGAGCAAATATTCAGAAAACTAGCTATGGCATAGAAGGTTGGGGCATCTGAGCTTCTCTCAGATCAACAAATCAAGCAGACTTAAAGCTGTCCGTGATCTTCCCAATATTACTCTACCCGAAAATATCATATGCAAGTCTTGCCAATTTGGTAAGAAAACCAGAGTACAGTTTAATGCCAAGGAAGGATCATCAAGTAAGCCTCTTGAACTCAGTCATACTGACATATTTGGACTTGTGAGGAAAAAGTCACCACGTGGTGAAAAATATTATATCTTATTTATTGATGATTTCTCTAGAATGTGTTGGATTGGGTTGACTAAACACAAAGATGAAGCATTTGAGAAATTTCAGATCTTCAAAGCACTGGTTGAAAATGAATTAGATCTAAAAATCAAGTGTCTTAGATCTGATCGAGAAGGATAATATAAATCTGATGAATTTCTTGAATTTTGTGAACAAAATGGCATAAAAAGATAGTTTACTGTAGCAGGCACTCCACAACAAAATGGTGTAGCAGAAATAATGAATAGAACAGTTCAACAAATGGCTAGAGCTATGCTTGATGATTTCGGAACACCTGACACATTTTGGGGAGAAGCAACACATACAGCGATTGGGCTGGAAATGTTGATGATCGGAAGAGCACTAGTGGTGGTGCATTCTATATGGGGCCCCGGTTAGTATCTTGGTTCAGCAAGAAGAAAAACTCTATTGCCTTATCTACAATGGAAGGAGAATATGTGGCTGCCGCATCATGTTGCACTCAACTTCTTTGGCTGATGCAAACCTTACAAGACTTTCAAATCAAATGTTCACCTCCTATCTCCATTATGTGTGATAATACAAGTGCCATCAGTATCTCAAAGAATCCTATTATGCACTCCAAGACCAAGCACATTCCCATCAAGTATCACTTCTTACGTGAACAAGTGCTTGAACAAAAGGTGAAGTTGGAGTATGTTCCCTCCAAAGAACAAGTTGCGGATATATTTACCAAACCTCTACCCAGGGAAGCGTTCAAATATCTTAGACAGAAGCTAGGAGTAGTCTCTACCATGCAGAAGATCAGATCTGCTTAAATTCAGAAGATTAAATTGGATACGCGGATTTCCTGAAAGACAGTCGCGTATATACGCGAGTTTATACATAGAAAACCGCGTATGGGTGGTTGCTGACAAATTTTTCTGGGTCAACATTCTTCAGCATAGCTGTGGTGCTGTTGGGTATCTTTGGTGATGTTTCAGCTCTCATATTTCCATTTCATTCTCTGATATTTGATGAAGATGCCTTGATGATTTGCTGTTGAAAGTGTTCAGGATGCACAAGCTAATGGGGAGATGAAGGAGTGAAATTTTTCTGTATTTCACTTTCTATACGCGGGTTTCATGAACTAGAGCCTCGTATACACACGAGTTCCAATGGAGACAGAAGCGTATGTTTTTCTGTTAAGAAAAACAATGAAATGGCTCAAGAACAGGTGTACAGGTTCAGGGGGAGCATTAGCCTTGCTGAGAATAATCCATTGTTGGCATTATGATGGTTCTGAAATACGATCTCTCTCTTGAGGTCTTTTTTTTTGGCATTTAAGGTCATATTTGTAATTTGATGAAAAGTTCATGGTGAGACCTATGATATAAAATTGTAATATTCAGTCATGTAAGGACATTGATCAAATTTGTAAACCCACTTGGTTGGGTAGTTGAGTCAAAATGTGTAAACCCACTAGGTTGGGTACTTGAGTCACATATGTAAATCCACTTGGTTGGATCTTTGATGTAAGTATGAGTCCTTGGTGATAGGAAAGGTCATAGATTCATGTACTTCATTGAAAAATATGTTTGAATATTCAGCATGAACTCAGGGGGAGCATGGTAACTTTAGTGCACATCAGATCTACAAGAGCTCTTCTTTCTACATGAGAAGAAAACCTTGTTTTGGTTTTGATCCGCCCTTTGCCCTTGATGTCAAAGGGGGAGAGTATCATGGTGTTTGCATAATGGTTATAATCAATGTATCTATCTGTTGTGGTGATCAAACACCATCATGGTTGCCATCAAGTCCAAAGGGGGAGATTGTTGGCAATATGATGCAGAGTGTTGTCCTTGATGGAAACCTACTTGATAAAGTTGTCCTTGATGGAAACTGACTTGATGAGATTATTAATGATGTAAATCTGATGTATCTATAGAGCATCTTAGAAGTAACAGAGAAAGAAATTCCAGTAAGTGCCAAAATAATGATAAAAATGGTATGTCACAAAGCATACGCGGGTTTGTAAAGGCGAAGTAGCGTATGTACGTGGAAATGTACGTGACAAGTAGCGTATGCATATTTGTGCTCTAAATTTATAAAACCAGGGGAAATAACCATGGTATTGGCCCATAGTATTGAGCACTGGATTATCTATTTGATCCTGTCCAGGACTACCATCAGCAGTTGAGTGGTTTTGACTCATGGTATTGATAAAGGCTAAATCTATATAAGGAGAAGAAGATCATAGTGCAAGAGTGTGCACAAGTCTGGGTTTTAATGAATACTTCACTTTGAAGTATATCTGCATGGAAGGGTAATAGTTTATTAATTGATCTGAATTAATAATGCACCTCTGAAGAAAATGATGAAGAGGGATCTCTAGATCTGAAATGACTATCTATTATATCTGTTTATGGAATGTTTAGATCTGAGATGAGGCGAATATTTTCTGAAGTGAAGGGTAAGATCTAAGCTACTTATCTGTTCTAAAGAGTTGCACAACCCTACAATGTTTGAAGATCTATACGCAGGTTCGTGGCAGAGAAAGCGCGTATATACGCAGGTTGGCTTCAGCAAAAGCATGTATGGAATATGAGATCAATTCTGAAATATGTGCAGAAGTATACGCAGGTTTGTTTCTATGAAAGAGCGTATATATGCAGGTTTAGTGAAGTAAAAGCGCGTATGGAATCTAGGGTTTTGCTGAAGTAAGTGGAATGAAATGTCTGATCTGTTTTGCTGTTTTACTGCTATCTGTCAATGATGTATTCACACAGATCTGGGTTGTTTGAATGTTGATTATGCTGCTGATTATGTTGATTCAAGATCAAGTTGTTGGTTGATTGGTTGATGATTCAATGAATGAATTGATGGGGTTATAAGTTTCAGTTTGATGTATGATTAGCTTAAATGTGTGGAGTGGGTCCAGTCTGAAAATCTGATGAAAAGTGGCCTACAAGGTATGTTGTATGGAAGCTGATGGATCCAGTATGAAAATTGATGAAACGTGGTCCGCAATGGTGCTGAGGCTCGAAGCCTTCAGTGAGGGGGTCGTAGCTCCCTTCCAGTGGTAGCTGGTAAACGAGAGCAGGGGGTAGTAGCTCCCTTCCAGGAGAGGCTGGTAAACGAGAGCAAGGGGTAGTAGCTCCCTTCCAAGAGAGGCTGGTAAACGAGAGCAGGGGATTGTAGCTCCCTTCCAAGAGAGGTTGGTAAACGAGAGAAGGTTGTAACCTTCTGTAGGTGGGTGCCTGCGTGCTGGTATGAGTCTGCGCCAGTACATGGTTGTAAGAAGTTTTCTTTATAATAAATATTGAAGACAGATACGACAACTGCGGTGGTTTTCTCTCGAATTGGGTTTCCACCTTAAATCCTGGTGTTCATGTGTGTTGCTTATGTGTGATGATTTATTCTGTTCTTACTGCACAAGTTTACTGCTTACTAAACATCTAATGAATGAATGATGCAATGGTCTAAGTAAAGAATTATCTGCATAATGAGATTTATGGTAATACGCAAGTTTTATTAAGGATATCCGCGTGTATACGCGAGTTGGCTTCAATAAATTAGTGTATGGGTTTTAGAGAAAGAAAAAAAAATAAAAATTTTTCAGTCAACTCTAAATACTGATTCACCCCCCCCTCTCAGTATTTTTCCCAACATCCTTGATGTTTTGAGGATGAGAGATTTGCAATATGGCCTCAATCCTATTTGGATCAATCTTAATACCCTCTTCTGAAATGATGTGCCCAAGAAGTTTACCTTCTTGGAGACCAAATAGTGTCTTCTTAGGGTTTAAAGATATCCCAAACTTCCTGCATTTCTCGAAAAATTTTCTCAAATGTTCTAAGTGCTCTTCATCTTTTTTTGAAAACACAATGACATCATCAAGGTATATAATGATGAAGTATCCCAATTCTTCTGAGAATGCTATGTCCATGGCTCTTTGAAAAGTTGCTCCAGCATTCATTAGACCAAAAGGCATTTTCACATACATGAGAGTGCCCCATAGTGTAGTAAAGGCTGTCTTTAATTGATCAACAGGGTAAACTAAGATCTGATTGTACCCTGAATAGCCATCAAGCAAAGAAATTATTTTAGACCCTACCGCCCTTTGTAAAATATGATCCATCTTGGGTAAAGGGTAGTTGTCTTTTAAGGAAGCTTTGTTTAAGTCTCTGAAGTCTATACAAAGCCTGATCTCTCCAGTTTTATTCCTAACAAACACTAGATTAGATACCCATTCAGAATATCTAATAGGGACAATAATACCAGTTCATAAATTTTCATGATCTCCTTCTGAACCAAAGGCAACTGAACAGGGTTTATTCTGCGCAGTTTCTGTTTGAATGGTTTTTAGGTTTCTTTGAGGGGAATTTTGTGCTGTATTATTTCAGTGTCATAGGATTTAAGATCTTCGTAACTCCACGCAAAAACATCAGAAAAATATTTGAACAACTCTATGTATTTGAGTTTAATGTGAGATGGTAAATTCTTAGACAGTTTAATCATTTTCAGTTTTTCCCCACTGCCTATATTGCACTCTTCCACTTCAGACTCTACAGGTTCTAGTTTTGGTTTATTTGCCACATCGTTAAAATTGAACAACTCGTCTAAAGGGGCCAGACCCTTAGGCAAACTTTCATCTTTAGAGTGTAGAGTTTATAACTCCTCTGTTTCAAACTCTGCATTCATTTCTATTTCATTTTCAAGTTTGCTAGATAACATGTTTATATTAGCAAGTTCAGGAGACAGTTCTTCTTCACCAAGGAAATTTTCTTCACTGCATTCTGTCTCATAATCTGAGTCCGAACTGTGTGGTTCGAACTCATTTCTGAATTGCATGAAGTATTCTATTTGTTTGTCTCCGTCAAACACCTGCCAATACTTTTTGTTATCAGGCACGGATAGTCTAAATTTTATCTTAGTTGTACAGTCTTTGGTTTCATATGGCATTAAGCATGTTCTAGCTGCAAAGGCTAAATTGTGGGCGACAGTGTTTCTTTTTCTTGGGACAAAAATTAATTTGGACTCCTCGAAAGTTTTCAAAAGGTCCATGACATCATTTTGGTAGGCCCTAATTCTGGGGTGGTTTGCGTTATACTCCCCATTGACTTGCCTAATGACTAACTTTGAATCCCCATACACATTGATTCTTTTGGCTCCTAACTTCTTCAACAATCGTAAGCCTTAAATAAGGGATTCATATTCTACTATGTTATTTGAACATTGGAAGTTTAATCTGTAGGAAATTCTTTCTGTGTGGTTTTTTTCAGTGTTACAAATCCAGATACCGGCACCAGCGTTGGTCTTAGTGCAAGACCCGTCGAAGTGCATACTCCATAGAGGACTAGTTTTAATTTCATCCGTTAGGTGAATGTCCTCTTCAACTAATGTGCTTTCCGTTTGTTCTTGAGTATCCGCACTCAGTTGAATTTATTTCATTTCCTTAGATATATTATTGGGTTGAGGAATGCTTTCTTGAATCTCAATGTTTAAAAGCAAAGGGCACGTAATTTGTAGCTCAAGACCTATGTTTTGTTTGCTAGATTTTACAGGTTCAACAAAATGTTCTGACACACCTACATTATCTTGTTCCTCCTCTCTATCTGTCATTAATCCTGTTATAGTGACTTGTTCACTAAATGTTTCATCGTTAAACATAATAAAAGAATCAAGGCCTGTATTTACAGAATAGAGGGGAGAGTTTTGGGGTCGGTCTTGACTTGTGACTGTGTATTGCATATGGGACTCCCTGTAAAGTATTCTGGTCTGATTGAAAATAGGGATAGTCGCATAGGTCATGTCCATTTGCATAGTCCCTTGTTACTTATCCCCCCAAGATCTTGACAATAGCATTCCATACTTTGGGGGCACATCAGCCACAACAATATCCATGACTAAACGTTTGGCAGGAATTTGGTCTAAGTTAACACAGAGGTCTTTGATTAATCCTAAACATTTCACCCTGCTGGAGTCAAAGGAGTAAATATCTTTATAAGGTCTGGTGATTTCTAGACCCAGGCTCTGCATTATAGCTTTTGGAATTAAATTATGATAAGCCCTGGAATCATGCATAGCATTGTGCAAAATTTTGTCATGAACGTTTAAACTCATGTAAAAGGGAGGAACATGTCCCTCGTGAAATCTACCTTCAATATTTGGACCCAAAATAAGCTCTGGTTGGTCATCATTAAGATTGACAGTGTCCTCATTCTCTTCAATGTTTAAAGCCTTTAAAATTTGGGTCCTATATACATGTTGGGCAGCTAACTCAGTCAAAGGAACATAGATTTTGATCTTTGAAATTTCCTACTCTAGGCTGAAAGGGATTTGGTTCTTTGAAGTACTTGTTTCAGCCTTATTAGTTGCCACTCTATCAGCAACATCAGCTTGCTGATTTGTTCTATTTACATTTTAAGAAACGATTTTAACAGGAGTACTAGCTGAAGTGCTAGTACTACTAATGTCTACCCTCTGTTTGTCATTGTTTTGAGTGCCTTTCTCTTTACCTTTATCAGAATTTACAGCCACTGTTTTGTCCTTTTGTTTGACAACTTTAAGTTTGGTTGCAGTGCTGTTTTGTGAACATTTGTCAGAGGTTTTGTTGTTGGGAGTTTGTTGACTGGTTTTGCTTCTAAGTTCATATTCTCTTTGAGATTCTATGATGACATTCTCCATGTATTGATAATAATTTTCATCATCATCTCTTTTGTCATCATAAGGTGTGTATAGACCTTGTTTTCTATCATAATGAACTTTGAAGTCATCATTATCTACCCCCAGCATGTTGATATCATATTCCTCTATTATTTCATATGTTTCCTCAACCTCACTCACATAGTTTTGATGAAAGGGAGGAGTGATGTTTTTATCATCTTCCCTAGTTCTGTTTTGCGGTTGGTTCCTTCCAAAATTCTAATTCTGGTTCTGGTTTCTGTTTTGAGGAGAAGTTTGGTTTTGGATGGCTTGTGCTCTCTTAATTATGCTCATCTCTTTCATCATCTCCTCCATCATTTTCTCCATCTTTGAGTTAGAAGTAGAAGGTGTGTTTTCCTCTCTAAAAGACACTCTCTTTTCATTTTTCATTCTTTCTCTCTTCTCCATTAAGTTGACTTCGACAGAAAGAGCACCCTTTTGCATATCTTCAAGAGTTGAAAAATCTCTCTCTCTCAGCTGATAGGCCATCTCAGAATCAAACCCTTTAGGAAAATTGTTTAAAGCTGAGCCCTGTGGAGGTTTTAGTTCTAGGGAAAGTGCATTATACACACTATTGAATCTAGTGCAATAAGCTTGCACACTTTCCCCAGTGTTTCTATGGAGGTTCTTGTAATCAGAAAGGACTTGGAGAGGATTCTTCTTTACTTCCCATTTGTTTAAGAATGTTTGATGGAAGGCTCAGAGATCATTAATACTATGGGGTCTAGGACTTTGAACCATTTTCTAGCTTCTCCCCCTAAGATGTGAGAAAATAACCTAAGCTTGACAGAATCATCATCAATTTCATTTATGTAAAAGTAGTCATTCATCTTATCCACATGTTGTAATGCAGTTGTAACATTGCTAGCATCATATAATGGAATTTTGGACTGATAGTCCTGTGGAGGATTGACAAATGGTACAAGAAGGACTAAGGGAGCATACCATGCTGCCATGATATGTGGTGTAGGTGGATTTACAAGAGGTGGATTACCAAAAGGGAAAGTGGGTTGAAGTGGAGTGGTTTGAACAGTGGATGCAGGGTGAGAAGAAGTGGATGGACCAGGAGTAGATTGCTAAGCTGATCTTGGGTGAGAGACACCTAAGTTGTGAAGGAAATGTAAATCAGGAGGTGTTGTTTCTCTGCTGCCAGGATGTTCACTTGTTTCAGGAGATGAAAGTGAAGACTCAGAATCTAACTGATCTAAATCACCAAGAGACCTAGTTCTAAAGGAATTTACTAAGTCAATTTGTGATTGTTGTAGAGATGAAAGATTTTCAGGAACTGAATTAGCTCTCAAGGGTGATCTGAAAACAATTGATAATTTAATCCTAGGGGACTTCCTAAGGATACTTTCTAGGTTATCAAATAACTCAGGTGGATCAGGGTCAGGATAGGCTCTAGTGTGAATCTTTCTAGGAGCCAATATGATGTGTTTTTCAGACCCAAATAAACAAGAAAAGTTCAACCAGGTATGACAATCTTTGAGAGGTTAACTAATATGTTTACAGAAATTTCAATCCTACAGTCCTCTAATTGATTTTGAATGATTTTATAAGGATAAGGGTTCTTCCCAGTGGAGTATTAAGGTCTGTTCAGGATTGTGGAGTTTCCAAGTGGAATTTTTTAGCTCGTAAGGAGGTAAAAGGTTTTATGGTCCACCACCATGTTTATTGGATACCAATCTGAAATATTTTTAGGTTTTCTGAGTTATTTTTCTGTTGTGTGGTTTCTAAGAATGTCCTGACTCTGTTTCAAAACTTAGATGTGGTTATGAGACAAAGACAGTCTACTCTTATGGCTAAGCCAGCTGATTTTTCAAGGTTAGATAAAGTCTTATGAGAATCCTAGGGTTTACCTAGTTTGTCACTGATTCAAACAAGTTTCACCATGATTACCATTATTTGGTAGTGCTTGAAAAGGCTGCTTTTTACTAACCAGGTTTGTAATGAAATTTTAAAGGGAACCAGAATTTCTGGGTTCTGTCCCCAGTGGAGTTGCCAGAAATGTTATTTGTTGGTGGCTCAGCTGGTTAATATAGCAAATGTTCTTGAACCAAATCCCCGATATCCTATGGTTACCCTCAAATGAAAATGTTTTTGGGTTTGAGTCCCCAGTTAAGTCACCAGAAATGTTAGGAATCTGTAATCAGCAAGATTGGCAAAGTCCGATAACAGAAACAACATCGTTTCAACCACTTTGGGATTCTAGATCTAGCCCTCTTGAATCCAGAGAGGGATCTCTCCAATGAGTGCAAAGATGGATTTGTATTTGAAGTTTGGGGTAATGATGTTAGGCTAGTTATGAAGGCCAAGGGTTTGTTTTGTTTTTGGATGGTTGAGCATGAATTTTATTTGAGGGGAAAGTTCTAAGTGCAAAAAGTTTCAAAGGTGAGAAGTTGCAAGCAATGAGAGTAAGCTTCGGCCAAAAACATAGATAATTGCAGGTTTTAGTCCATTGGGCTATGGAGTCATAATAGGATTTAATTGGAACAACAAGAGGCAAGAGTGGTCCATGGGGCAAGTCATCTATGTCTAATGATCTCTTTGAAGTTTGATTTATGGAATGAAATGGTACAATAAGAAGTATTATTAAACAGATGAGGAACAAAGAGCAACCCAGGATCTGGTAATTACTTCTAAACTAGCCAGCCTTTGACATAGACTCAAGAAAAACATAAAAGTAAACTAGGATCTGGTAAGTACTTTTAAACTAGCCAGCCTTTGATACACTTTTAATAGAAAACATTTTAAAACAAAGGGAAACTTGAAAGCAACTGTTGGAGTAGAAACTAGCGGGCCGGGCTCACCACAAATCCTCTCCTAGCTCTACTTTACTTGGTTACTTTCAAGAAAAACACAAATATAACGTAGAATGGCCTAAGATCTGGTAAGTACTTCTAAACTAGCCAACTTTTAACACATTCCAAGGGAAACATTCAGACAGTCTTTGGGGATAAAACTAGGACAAGGGAATACCATATATTCCATAGTTCATCTCTACTTAACTAATATTGAAAATAACATTTAGCTAAGAAAATAGGATGAGGAAATGACAACATTCCTATGCTTGAAATGAATTAAATCATTCCTAAATAACACTGTTTAGAAGAAAACATTTAGATAAAGATTTTCAGTCAGAGAAGGTTACTAATGTACAGTAGGTCCTAACTCTATGCATGCTGTTCTTTATAAGAGAAAATGGAACACAGTGAAAACAGGAACAAAATGACAAGTTACAATAAGAAAAACATCACCGTCAACATAGACCAGGATCCCATAAATCAGCTTGTATTGATGCTCCAAACCAGTTACAACTTTAAGTCCAGTGCTTTAGTTTAGCAACCATCTACACATCTCAGCCTAACCTATCTATCACCAGCAGAGCTCCAAGAGCCAATGAACACTATTTACAATCAGAAATTTAAGCTCAAGTGTATATCAAAGTTCTGCAACCAACAATTTCTCATCTTCTATAGAAGTATTTATAAAAGAATGAGGAGGTGAGATCTGATAAAAGATCTCCCAAGATAATTAATACAGTTTAATGACTTCTTGGCCTTTGAGGGGCTCGATGGAGAAGTTTACACTTAAGATTAATCTTGGTAGGAGTTTTTGTTTACTTTTGAGGCTCTGTGTTATGTTGGAGTAACTCTGCAGATATTTTTTGCATTAAGTTCCTTGCATAAGTAACTCTCTGGCTGCACTGAGGCAAATATCTTTGTTTGATCAATAACTTCGGCCTCTATTTTAATGCTTTGAGGCATAGGTGGCACTTATGGTAGCTGGGAGGAATCAATTCGCCTCAAATGTGGCGGTGCAGGCCTTTCTGTCTGATAACACTTATGATTTTCTTTTGATTGTGTTTTAATTTGGGGGATTAGGCTTTTGATAATCAATATTAGCCGTAATCCCCTCAAATAGGTCTTAAATATTCTGTTCTTTTGCGTCCTGTCTTAAATACTGATACTCTTTTAATTGTGATTTAAAATCACAGTGTCTTGTCGATGTGCAGGGCCACATACGGCTCATATGGTATCACTGCCTCATGAAGCAATGACGAGACATGGAGTAGAGCCGCGTGAACGGTTTCCTTTTATGAATCGAGGGCATGGGAATCATCATTCTCGGCCTTCATCATTTCTCTTTAATGTAATGGAAAGACCATTAAACACTAGCAAAATACAAAAAACATTATAAAATCCTGCGTAATTGGTGAAAAACTGCTTCAGAGGCAGAGGGAAGAGCATGGCCATTGGATGGAAATAATCCAACGGTGGAGATTTATTCAGAGGAGGTAAAACAAGAGTGGAGGAAGAGAAACATGAGGGAACGATCTGGGACCGTCCGATCTGGACACGTGGACGGTCCAGATCCAATCGGAGGATCGAAATCGGGGGAAACATTCAAATGGCACCGATGTAAATTTGCGATGCGATGAAGCGTTGACCGTTGATTTGAGGATCAGATCAACGGTGGAGAATAAATCAGAGGGATAGCCGATCGGGAAAACAAATATAATGCATGCGATGGAAAAATCCGATGCGATTTTGCGCGGGCCGTCGATCTGCAGATCAGATCGACGAAGGAGAGTGAATCGGAGGGGTTTGAAGCAGAGGTAAGACTTGTGATCGGATTTAATGAGGACCATTGGATCACGGAAGGCGGAGAGGAGATCAACAACGGATAACCAATCGGGGATCGGCAATCTGGGCGAACAAACAAATGTATGCGATTGAAACTTTGGGATGCGATTTTGCGCGGGCCGTTGATAAGCCTTAGATCAACGGTCAATATATTTTCAACTTTGCACCGACAGAAACCCTTATAATTTATGAAAAACCCACAAATTTTTAATAAAACCAAGGTTTTAGTGGATCGGGGCGGAAAATATATATATATGAAGTGACTGGCGCTCAATTGTGGGGCCGCTGGATGTATGGAATACAATGGGCCTGGGGCTTTAGGGTCTTTTTGATCTAACCATTTTATATTAACACGTGACTTTAGCACATTGGATCAAAAGTTTGGATAAATGGGGTTTTGGGTTTTACAAAGAAAAAAAAATGTCGGGGAAGAAATATTACAAGGTTTTAAGTGTGGAAGGCGGGCCCATGGTTTATATAAAAAATAATATAATCGGGGTTTCTAAATATAAATGCTAATCACATCGGAACATTTTGGAACATGGCAAAATACTTGCACGCCTAGATTTTCCCGATGCAATAGGTGCCGAACAGGGTTTAGCGCTTGGTTCCAGGGTGTGGGCATGTGGGGGGGAGTGGTTAAGACTTAGCCCAAGGGGGCTTAAGTCCTTAGTAAATAAAACTTGTTTTTAATGAAAATTTTCAGAGTATTCAATGGATTTGGGGGTTTCGGTAAGGTTAAAGAGTGAGTCCTTAACCTTGTAACAATGATTTTCATGAATGGAAGAAGAGGGATCATGAAAAATAGAGAATTTTTATGGAGAAAAAGGGGAGCAGACTGAAGGTCAGTTTTGAGTGGAGGGAGGGGAAAAATTATGATTTTGCAGCAGTTTTTTCTCATGAAATCAGTAGAACTTCTAAGTATAAAATGGGAACAACAATGAAGATTTGGAAAGAGGCATGAGACCTTAAAGAGTCTTCAAGAGCCAACACCTTTTAGCAATAAAATTTGTTCCTTGAAGGCTCAAAAAAGTCTTAGCTACCTTTTTCTATAAATTTTTTTATAGGTGGCTAACACTGTCCAATGTACCCCATGTACCAATCCAAAGCTCTTGCTTCGAAGGCAAGGGACAAATATTCCCTCTTCACCGCATCACTATCTACGTTCTGCATAGTCCATACCCATTCTGTGACAAAGTAGAAGTGCTCCATGTCTTCATCTCCCACACCCTTAAAGGTAGGAAACTTCATGTGCGCTGCCATGTCATCTTCTGGTGGTGGAGGTGTAGGTGATTTATTACTTCTATGCTAATTCAAAAGTGGTGTAGCTAGAGGACTCTGTGTAACTATTTCTCTTACCGGGATGTAGACAGATCTAACTCCTTCTAGGTTGGTTCGATAGTATTTTCCACTTCGCATCCTACTCCCGTCCAGATCAGAGGTCATTCATTCAGTGTGGCTACACATAATACTTTTTTTGCACAGTAATATATCAATCAACAATGGTAAAGTCTTCTGAAACTTACCCCTAAATCCTTTGAAGAATCCTCCTAGCATGCTGTCCACCCAGTGGTCTATGGTGCGAGTTATGGTGTTATCATCCTTCTCTAACTATTGGATTAATTCTGGGGTCCACTATGTAACCCGTTCGTCCTTCCAACACTTCTGAAATTCAACCAACCTTGCGAGCCACTCCTGGAGCTCGATTGCAATGGTTATGAGGAAGATCTCATAGATCTCTGTGAAAATATACCTATTTTTCCACGCTTCGGTGGTCAACCTCTTACTATGGTTTTCTTTCACTGCGAATTCCTAAAGTTTCCGTTCAAACCATTCATCAGTTTATTTTCTTTCAGGTTTCTAGTACAGCCTTGGCATTACTTGATCCATCTCTCAAAATTCTCCCTATACCGACAACGGAACCATTTTCTGGCTTGAGGGGTCTTGACCCAGGTTCGGAGGTTAAGGTTTTCCAACAAACCCCTATACTACGGGCCCTTTAAGCAGTGACCTGCTTGCGCAGGCCAAAGTCTAACCCGAAGTAGTATGGGAGGGTGCTAAAACTAGGTTTCCGCACCCTGGGAGAGGGCAGGTAAGTCAGGCAGAACTGCGTTCGAATTCAAAAATATCAGATCGCATATTACAGACCCAGATCTAACAGTCCCTTCGCATCCACATGCGTAATACCATGTATAATTGCAACAACTTACAGATATAGGATAACAAAGCAACTATCACAACTTATAAAGTCTAATAAACAGATTCAGATCAATTTTCACCGCATCTTAAGTACTTAGCACAGTTATTTGTGGAGCTCAATATAGACTTATGCATAACATAACAGATCCAGATCGTAGTATAAACAAGTATCACAAGTACTTTCGCAGGTTAAATCAATAACATAGAGAATACATAATCGGACATCACAGATCAGAAATTTCAACAGCCTTCCGCATTCATTAATCTTCCAGATCCTTTTACATTACCCAAAACCCAACCTGCGCACATAGCAGGACTGAGGATCTCTGCGCACACAGCCAGTAGGAGTCCTTTCCCAAAAACCCAAAACAAATCTACTAATTCACAGTTTGCACTAATCTTAGTTCAAGTCTGTCTTAAAACTCAAAAATGTTCAACTACTTATACTAATTTTAGCCTACGCATCCAATTGTCTGCAAACCATGGTTTGAAGACTCTTGGTCTACCCTTGACCCATTTACAGTGCAATAGGGGCTTTGACCCACCCCAAAACCCCTGCGTTAGACTAAATATAATAAAAAATATACAAAAATGGACTAGATTCACAGCTCTTGTAGGAGACCCTGTTCCAATAGTATAATAAAAGAGCAATATACACTTGAATTCTTTAATCAAACTACTAAAATACCTTCAAAGAAACAATTTAAGGCAAACCAAAGGACATGCCAAACCATAGACTTCTTTAGCTGGACTCTACTAAGTAAAATTCAAAGAAGGCCTTAAAAATAACGTTTCAAGCAAGACCAAAGGACAAGGAAAACCATAGAATTCTTTGGCTGGACTCTATTGAATCATTTCCAAGGAAACAAGCTAGGTGGAACTAGAGAGCAATTAAGAATTCTCCAATCAGACCTTGCAGAAGAAAACATTAAGATGAAAGAAAGAAGATAGAATTAAGGTGCCAAGAAAACATATCTTAATCTAAATTTTCTGTTCTTTTATCAGAGAAATGATGGACATTATGGAAAACAGAAGGGAAGACATTGACAAAGAAGGATAACTTCACCATTAACATAGCTCAAGAATCCTGTGAATGTGCTTGTATTACCGATGTCCAAAACAGTTACAAAAATCCAGTACAATAATCTCTTGAACTCAGAGTCTGATCTAATCCCGCCTAACATCTCATCAAATAGCTCAACAACTTGTCAACCAACCAACCAACCAAAAATAAAAATGAATAATACATCCAATATTTATTTTAAAAATGAGAAGGTTGCCCTAAACCAGGGTTTCAGATTTGTATTTATCACAGAGTTAATGCATTTTAACCTTTTGAGACCATGCAAAGCCCAAGGAAAAATATTTGTGACTGACTCACTGTAATAATAACTTCTAAGTTAACTTTTGAGCTAACTTTATGATATTTTTTACTTTTGAGGCTTTTCATTAACTTTAACATAACTTCTGAGCAGCTGGGAAATATCTCTAAATATTTTAGATCTCCAAAACAATTATTCAAGCATGGAAAAAGGGTATGATCGAAACACAACCTCTTTAGCAAACCTAATCAATGGTACTTTGAAGGGAGACCTCAAGAACAATGTTTAGAGACATCAAACAAGTAGGGATAGCCATAAATAATCTTTGATACCTACTGTATTAAACCAATCATGAAATAAACAAGCTTGGGGGGTCTAGAGAGCAGTTAAGAATTCTCTAGAAAGACCCAGCAGAGGAAACGTAGAGGCAGTGAAGAACAAACAGAGCTAAGGTGCCTTTGAAAACATTTATTGGTCTAAATCCTTTGTCCTACTGAAATTTAGAAAGATGGAAACATAATGATACATGAGAAAACAATAACATGAAATAGAAGCACTTCACCATTAACCAACCTTAGGGATCCTGCAAGAAAGCCTCCTCCATCAACAAGCAAAACAAGCCATTCACAAGCTCCACAACACCAAATTTCTCTTCAACCTCCAAAAGACTATGTATTGCTCCAAAGAGTCATCAAATGCCAACATTTAAAATGAAGCTCTCATGCTCTATTTATCTAGCAAAGGAGGGAAAAAACCCTAGATAGGGCTGGAAAATGAAAAAATCACTCATAAATGTCATAAATGCCCAAAAGTCCATACAATGCCCAAGGAACAAAATATCCCATGGAATAAATACCAAATTAACTTCTAGCACCTAATTCTAGAGTGATTTGCCTCAAAAAACATTAAAGTATCATTTTTTAATAAATGAGTGTGTTTTGTTGACTTCTGGCCAAAAACACACAGTGCAGTCTATAAGCGCAATGCCCTCACATGCAGAAAATAGGTCCACTTGCAGCCAAGTTTTGGTGACCTTCCCGATGTCAAATTTTTGCCTTGATGGCCCGTTGGAAATACTGCTGAGTCTAATTTCCAAATATAACTTATTATTATTATTATTATTGAGCCTCTGTACCCTGCCCAATGGGAAACTTTCCCAACACTACTCTGAGCGCAGCGCCAAGCCTGAAAATGAGGCAGAATGGTAGAAAATGAGGCGTTTTTTGACCTTTTTAGGGGTCAAAAATGCTCCAAATACTCTAAAATTTGGTGAGAATAGTGTACTAGGCATGATAAATAAAAAAATGTAAATTTTTCCCTCTGAGGATGTCCGAGGAAAAATCGTAGCGCCAGGGGTGCTACGCTTATAGGCCTCCAAATTCACAAAAACAAAAATTTGTCCAAATTTCTTCAAAATTGGTGGATGTATCCCTCGTGGAGTTTGAGAAACTTGTAGAGAATCTTGTGCCAAAATTCCAAGGTTAGCTTGGCCTTCTTCCTCTTTTAGTGCCTAGATCTTGGTTTGGGCCTTCTTGAGTTTAGCCCTTGCAACTTGGTTTCTCCGAGAAAAATGTTTAGTCATCCTCCTTTGGAGATCAAGATCCTGATTTTCCTTCTTCAACTTAGCCTCCAAGTGTATCTTGGCTATTTCCAACCAAGGCTCCTGATCATGTGCTATCTCCATGGCCAAAATCTCATCTAGGGGGAGCTGTTCGGCTAGGGCTGCTTCTTGTTCTCTTTGCTTTTCCAATGCCTTCTTCAACCCCATAGTTCTAGGCCTCCTTCTAGATTGCCATTCCTCATACTCACTCTCTTCATAATTGCCCATGAAATATTCTAGTTTCACCTGTGCCCTGTAGGCTTCTTTCCTGGCCTTAATGGCTCTAGCCTCATAAATAGCAATTTGTGCTCCTAGCTGCCTGTTTTCCAAGTCAAGGGCATCATTTACACTCTTGGCGCTATTAGTATTTTCTTGGATGTCTTCAATGAGTGCATTCTTGTTCTGGATGAGTAAGTTTGAGATCCTTGCTTCATCCTCTTCATCACTGTCCACCTGAATGATTTCAAACTCCCTTTCCACCTCATGATCTTCTTCTTCTTGATTTACCCTTTTTTTTCCTTTGTCTAGTGGCTGAGCTGAGGTGGATGGCATGGTCCCTTGCCTTTTAGAGGTAGCAAACACAAGCCTTGGCCCTCTCTGATATGTGAATGAAATAGGTGTGATGGTGGTCTTGTTGGTGTCTTTTTCATGTCTGTGATCCTTGCTACTATTCATTTTGTCCTTCATTGTAGTTGCTTTCCTTTTCACTACTGTGATCATCATTTGGAATGTCATCCACTACAATTTCTTCACTTCCAGTTTGTTCATCATCAGGGCTGCTTTCCTCTTTATTTTCTGCACTGTCATCATTCTCATTATCATTGAGGAGCTGATTGTTGTCATGACTGTCATGATAATTTTCATGACTGTCATGATTTTTTTCTTCCTTGCTGTCTTGTCCCTCATTGCCTTCTTTATTACCTGCCTCTTTTTCACTTTTGACCTCTTTGTCACTGTGGTTTTCTTCATTTGTATCATTGTTGCCTTCAGTTTATGCATTATCCTCACTTTTTTCATCTTCATCATTCTCTTCCTTTGCCTCTTCATCATTCTCATCATCATCATCACCCTCCTCTATTTCTATATCTTCTACGTCTTGTGGGCTCAACTGATCATTTCCTTCATCTTCACTTTAGTTTGAATCATGGTCATCCTCACCCTCATTTTCACTTGATTCTTCATTTCCACTTCCTTCTCCATCTGATGCATGAAGAGAAGGGGAGGAAGGGAGGTTGTCTTGAGGTGAGGACACTTGAGTAGATGATGAGGGAAAGTTTGGTTGATGAGGAGGCTATGGGCTTCTGAAGACTTCAGGGGCTATGAATACCTCCCAAGGTATTCCCTTCTGTTCCAGCTGATGTAGGACCACCATATTCATCAAGGAATCATGGAACAAACAATGCATTTGCTGCGTATAATTCCTCCTCCGGACAACATATGACATCTTGTCAATGCTCATATACAAGTAGTAAGGAAAATGAAGCATTTTAACCCTCGTGAAATGCATGAGAAATATAACATGGTAGGAATAAAGTCTGGAGTACCTCCCCTCACAGGTGAAGTACTTCATGATAACCCTCATCAAGGGTGTGAACCTCTATTTCAGGTGTGAGAAAGGGAAAATAGCCTCGCAGCCTACTCTGTACCTAGTTTTGACAAATGGCTCATAATAGCTCATGTTTAATCTTGGTTTCTTGAACAACTTTTCACCAATAGCAGGTATACTTGTAGCATTAGAGATGGCATCTGTTGATAGTTAAAAATCTACCCTTGCAAGGCTTACTTGTTAATTATGTAGGTTGAGGACAAGCAACCTTGTAAGCTCTCGATGGTGTTGTACTTGTTTGAATTTCTCACAAAACTGTAAACATCCCATATTCTGAAAACATGTGATAATCATGGGAGATGAAGTGATATCCACTGCGCTTTGGGGTTCAAACCTATTTACCTTCCCTCCCTTGTGCTTTGGCCTTGTAGGCATTTGGCCTCCTTCACCATTGGCATTGTACTCTGCTCTTGACATGGTGATTAGGGCTGTTTTGGGCAAACTTAGGTTTGTTTGTGACACTTAGGCAAGAGGAGTGAAATGGAAATGATGGTGAGGGCATCTTTTGCAAATGAGTGATATGGAGATGGATTTATGACTGAGTGCTTTGAGCTTGATGAGGGCTTAACTTGAACTAAAGTGTAATTACCCTAGTTTCACTCCCCTTTAAATGACAACTAATTACTTAGAGGTCAAAAATAGAGGTTTTCTTGTTAGGAAGACCTAGGGCTTGGAAATACTAGGCTTTAACCATTTTTTAAACCACCAAATGAAAAAAATTAATTGGAGGACAAGGAGGAAAAGCTACCTAACAAATTTAGCTTGCCTGTAAGGTCTCTAAAAAAATTTGGAGGGATTTACTTGAGCCTTTGGCACCTTTTTTCAAGTTGGAGGGCTTTTTAGCATGAGCGCAGTGCCCTACCTGCACTATCGTGTGCCTATGAGCGCAGCGTCGGGCGAGTCGGGTCTTGATCTGGGCGTAGTGCTGCCCGCATCCAGGCCTACTAGGCTTCTGTGCACATGACTGGGCTTGTTGGGTCACCCTCTCCGTGCAACTCCAGGATGAAAACTAAGTGATTTGGGTCCTGTGCGCGCAGCGCCGAGCCTGGGCCTGTCAGGTTGCCTGTGCATAGTGCCGGGCTATAAGTGCAGTGCCTCCCGCTATAGGCGCAACGCAGTGGAAAATTTGCACCGTGAGTACCTCTCTATGCGCAGCACTAGGGTCTATGAGTGCAGTGCCGGGTTCTGTGAGCGCAGCGCGGGGTTCTGAGCGCAATGCTAACAACTTTGCCCATAATTTCTCAAAAACCCAGAATTTTCTCCTGGAAGCTCTTTTCTCTCCTTGAAAATGACAAATGAGCTAAAGTGGTAATTGAGATGCCTTTATACCCTTGAAAAAGAAATTAAAATCATAAAACCCACTTTTTCTAAGGTTTTGTCACTTTATCATTTTGACTGATATCTTTTTGACCCTTTTTCGCAGGTGATTTGAAAACTTTTGAAAGTAGCTCTTCTTCCTTTGATGGTATCTTGCTGGAAAAAGAAGAGGTCCCCTTTAACCTTGAGGGTCGTGGTATTGTCAAACCTCTTTCTACACTGAGAAAATGAAAAACATGTTTTATCCCTTTTTACATTTCTGAGTGTAAGTGACCTGAAAACATGTTTTCTTACCTTCTTACTGATCTTGACAGTGATATATCTATTTTGAAAAAGAATATAAGTCATGTCTACTATGTCTTCTCTTGGCCACTTCTGATTTGTTGCAGGTGCCATGACACAATTTTTTTTGTTCCCTTTATCATTCTTGGAGTTTAACAACCTCAGTTACTAACTAGTAAACTCATGATTAGCTTAGTTTTCCATTTTGAAGCTTAACCCTATGCCTTCTTGAACATTTAGAGGGCTATGACTAAAAATGAAGGCTTGATCTCCCTCACAGTGATGCTCTTTGAATTTTCCTCTTGGAGGCAGTGAAGCATTGTTGCCTTGGCAAACCATGGAGGTCACCTTCTGACATCTTCTTCAAACCTTCTGCCTACTGTCATCATGGAGGCTCATAATCTTTATTTCATCCTCTTTGCCTATATTCTAAAAACTTCTGGTTTTAGGGCTATTAGAGAAGAATAATTAGTGTTGTCTTCTAAGTTATCTATATCCCTTTCAAGTTCATTCATTTCTGTCTAGTTCACCTCACCTTTTTCCCTTCTTCATTTATAACTTCTAAAAATCTTCATATTATGCTTGGTTGTGCTGATGTGCCACCTGTCCTTGTGGTTTTCTGCATTGGTTTCTTGCTTGGCAAATTGTTGGTCCAATCAGTTCCAGAAAACCTGATTTTCCCTGAACATAGGCTACTTACTCTTAATTGCTGTGGATGTCTTTTAGTGAGGAGCTGGCCTCTTACCTTACCTAGTTTTCTGCTGATAGCCAACTTGACACTCCTGCAGAAATATCAAAATGAATAATTAACCTTTGCTGAACTTGAACATGATAAGGTGACATTTCTTGGAGACCTTTGTTGATCTGATTTGGGAAAACAGGTGTTGCCGTTCTTTCATATTTTATTTCAACTTTTAGTCATGAAAAACAATGATTTAAGAACACTAAGATTAACCCTACAACCTATGAAACCCTAGTGACCTAGTGAGAGGCTCTTTGACTGAAAGCATTGGCTTATGATTTCCAAATATGGAAAACAAAGTTTTTTGACATGTAGCTGTATTGAGGATCAAAACCTAATGTACTTGATTTATTCAAAGAGCCTACAAAGGTAGATTTTAAGACCATCAATGCTTGAGGCATTTGATGAACATGAGAGAAGGTAAGCTGTTTGGAAAACTTAGATGGAAAGTGGAAGGGTATAGGAAAAATAGAGTATTGAGGTTATGAGTGTGAAAATGGGACAAAGATGAGAGGCATGAGTTCCACGAGGGACCTTGTAGGAGTGGTAGGCTAACCAGGGAATGGTAGAGCAGTGAAAAATTGAAAAATTTATCCTAAGGATAATGAAGGCAGTGAGATTTCTAAAACTCACAATATTCATGAATTTTGTTTTTAGAAATCTAGGATAAGCAATTACTCATCTAGAGAATGGAAAAAATTACTGATGACTAATAGTGTCTCCACTTGGGGAGGTAAACTCCTTTTCAGGAGGTGTCTAGAATTTTAGGTCTCTAGGTTTATGAAGACCGGTGCCTCACCCATTTGGCAGATTTTTTTCTTCCTTTCATTTGCTGATGCTTCTTTTGAAGTTATGATCTCAAGAATCTGAAAAACATGATTACTTCAACATCATCTCTACCTACCCAGCCTACTTTGCCTAGAAATTTTTCTTCCTTGGGTGCACTTAAGCTGGAAAACCCTTGACATCATTTTCTTTTGAAAGTAGAAACATACTATTTACTTCTGCCTTATCACTTCTAAGAGTTCAGATTATGCTAGTGAAATTTTTTTATTCTCTACCTACACTAACTGGCTGTCAATATTAGGCTATATGAAAACTTAATTCTCTAAGCTATTGAAATGAAATTGAAAACATTGTGTGAACTAGGACTAGGCAATCTGATTCACCATGGGCTGTGGCATTAGGACAAGCGACACACAAACATTATTTGTTTACAAACAAAACTAGAAATCATGAGGGTTGTGATTGATCATTTGTTAAGTCTTCTCATATTTCTCTTTGGCTCAGATTTGAGGATGGGGAACAATATTTTTTCTTCCTAATCTATTCTTACTGACAAGTCAAGTTTAGATGTTTTGAAAAATTCTCTTTAACTAACCTATCATCAACAAATTGAAAACACGTTAAACCATGACTAGGCTAGATGACTGAACACGACTCTTTTGAACAAGTAGTGGCATTTAGGCTTGCACACTTTCAGTATTACTCTTTCTTGGGTATGGGTCTGTACTTTTTTCTCAAATTTTCCCTCTTTTTCCTTCTTTATTTGTTTTTGTATTTTTTGTTTTTATGATCTCTCATCATGCAATGTTATGTATAATGAATGAAAGTTTGAAACTAGGACTCTTGACAGAAATAGTGTTTGAGCATCCTGCCATTGACAGGATCTCCAATCAACCCTTTTCCATTCAGCTCTTGTAAATATAAAACCTTATTACCTCCATTTCAGTGCATAATGTAAGTATTTTTCCAAAAATTTTCAAACAAGCCATAATCTCCTTTGCATTTTCTCTTTGAGTCTTGCTTCCAAACCTTGCGTCTATCAAAGATCCTTCATATATGAAAAAGGTATTCTTCCTTAGTTGTCAAACAAACAAGGATGTCATCAATGTATATCACAGTGAAGTAACTCAAATCAGGAGCCATGGCCCTTTGGAAAGTAGCTTCCACACTCCTTAACGCAGAAGGTATTTGATCAAACATGTAGATGCCCCAAGTTGCTTTGAAGGTGGCTTTATTCTGATTAATTGGAAGTGTTACCACCTGATTGTAACCTAAAACACTACCAATCAATGATATCTTGTTAGAAACTCCTACCCTTTGTAAAGTATGATTTATCTTAGGAAAAGGGTATTTTTTCTTTAGGGAGGGTTTGTCTAGGTACCTAAAGTCTACACATAGCCTATACCCCTTTGTTTTCTTTGTCAGTGACACAATTTTCTCAAAAGGCTCATGGTCTTTCTTGAAAGGAACCTTCTTTGAATAATGTTTATGTCACAAGGTTTTAGGCTTTCATCACCATATAAAAAATCATCCTGAAACCTTTTGCATAGCCTTATGTATTTCTGTTTTTTGTGAATTGGTAAAATCTTGGATAAGTTAATCATTTTGGGTCTTTCTAGGCTGCCTACATTATACTCCTCTATATCAGTCTCGATAGGTAGTCTTTTGTGGTCCCTAGAAACATTTTTGGGATTCAAAAACTCTTCTGAAGTGACAAAACCCTTTGATGATGAGTTGTCTAAGTATGGAAAAACCTGAAGACTCTTTTGATCCAAATTCCTAAAAAATTCTGTTATGTGAAAGTATTCCAACATTTTTAGATTGGAAAAAGGGAATGGTTCTGCTTTTGAGGTTTGTTCTTCATTTGAGCAACCTGTTTCAGATTATAAACTAGTTTTTGGTTTTGCAATTTTATTTTAAGTTTGTAGAAAATTAAGTTCAGCTTTGCCATCATGTTGTTGTTCAGGGTTGGTATAGTTTTGGCTATGGATTTCTTCATGCAGTGCCCGGTTTGGCTGTTGAGGTGTGTCAGGATCTGTCTCAAATTCATTTATATTTTCATCAATGTCTTCTTCATTATATAAAATTAATGAGTCAAGATTCGAATGAATGGAATAAACAGGTGTGTTGTTTGGCCTTTCTTGGCTGCTAACCATATACTTCATGTGTGATTCCCGACATAATCTCCTTGTTTGGTTAAAAAAAAGGATGGTTGCATAAGACATGTCAAGTTGGAGGTTCTCCTGAAGCTTGGCTCCCCAAGATTTGGATAAAAGCATGCCATACTTAGGGCGAATGTCAACTACTACTATGTCCATGACCAGGCCCTTAGCCAGGATTTGTGCCAGATTGACACTTAAATCCTTGATTAGGCCCAAACACTTGACCCTGCTTGAATCGAAGGAATATAGGTATTTGTAAGGCTTGGTTATTTCTAGGCCTAATCTCTCCATCACTACCTTTGGCATGAGGTTGTGAGAGGCGACAGAGTCTAGCATGGAATTATGTAGGATTTTTTCATGTATGTTTAAGCTAACATAGAAAGGGGGAGTGGCTCCTTATTGGTATTTTCCCTCCACTTCGAGACCAAACAAAAACTTTGGTTTATCATCTGTTAAGTTTAAAGTATCAATATCATTTCCCATGTTTAATACTTTTAGAAATTGGGACCTGTACATATCTTGGGTTATCAGTTCAGTTAGAGGCATGGTGATATTGATTTTAGCAATCTCTCCCTCATAACTAAAAGGTGTTACACAACATTTTGTCACTGTCCCTGCAATCCCCATCTCACACATTGGAGGGTCATTTATGTGACTAATTAGAAGTGTCATGCCTTGCAAAGACCATCATTGCATCCCTTTACATGAGACAAATATTCCTTCTGTTGACAATTCCCTGAGCAGAGCTTCAAAAACCCTTGTTTTTGCCTTAGCACGAGTAGTCAGTTATTCCCTCGCTTCGATGAGGAGGATTAGCACTAGGCCCCATGATAGTTGGCGCTCTATCCTAGTTAGACACCTACGTTGAGCTGTTTATGGAATGTTTTTTAAAAATAGAGGCGAATATTCCACTCTAACAACTTCGAGGATGAGTCATTGGGAGTGGTTGGACTGATTAACCATGGACTTCCTCCTTTAGTGTATGGTTTCCACCTCTTGTGGGAACCTCCTAAAGGATAGGCTTCCCTTCCACCTTTTTAGGGATCCTAACCTCCTCCTTTTCCTATATAAAAATAAGCTATCTCTCCTTGCATAAGCTAGCTGAACATGGAGAATTGAGTATACTATAGCTAAATTGTTGAAGAGATAGAACAAGAAGGAACTTCGTTGAGAGAGCTTAAGTCCATGCCTTCATACCGTCCGAATCCCCTGACGAGTATCTGAGATATGCTTCGACTGAACCCCATTAGAGGAGGCTGCGACGCAAAGCTTTGGTTGTACCTCTTCCTTCTATCAATACATAAACGTGACTATTGTTTGGTTCCAATTTTGTGTTATGTCATTTGTTTAATGCAATATGCTTAGCCCTCTTTGAATGGCTAGTAGCTATGAATGAAATTATTATGTCGTATGCTGTTCTTGTTTGTTTTTCTATGTGTAGGTATCCGAGCATGACTGCAGAAGGATTATGACTTGCCGAGGCAGGAGCGAGAGGCCACCACCACTATATCCACGACAATAGCGTTGGACTCTAGGTAGGTCGATCTACCGTGTCCTCTTTTCATTCCATTATTAGGAACTGACACTCTAGCATGTCTCTTTGTTTCTAGACCCACTCTAGGGCTAGAGGGATTGCCTCTGTCTGTAGAGGGGATTTACCTGCTTAACAAATTGGCAAATCCACTAGGGATTAGTGTGAGTTTGTCGTTTTAGGTTGTTTGGGTCGACTTTGGTCGTTGGTCTGCTTGTTTGTATTTTTCTGGTTTGCTTGCTTGTTTTCCATCCCTTGTTTAGCTCCAGAGTGTCAAGATTGACCTCTTCTCATTGGATTTTCCCTTTTCCTATAGTTATCCAGCTTGGCGCGCTTTTCGTTTGAATAGTCGCGCCAATTGGCACAAGTTTCTTTTGGTGCAATCGCACCAACCCCTGTTTGGCGCTGAATACCGCCTCACAGTTGTGCCGAATCCTGTAGGATTTGGTTATCCCTCCTTGATGAGCCTTTTGGTCAGTTGTGGTTGACTCTGGGTTATTTCTTGTGTGTAATTAAGCCTTTGGGACTGTTTTGACTGATGTAGGCTTGTTTTTCTCATTAGTTTGTCTATTGTCCTATCAGTGTAGATTAAGGCCTTAGGGTTTCTAAGTGTCTTTGTGCACTGAGCCTTATTTTTGGAAATCAAGTCTCATTGATTGTTGTTAGTCTCATTATTTGGTTGATTGCACTAAGTTTTCTTGATCCTTTTGAGTGTTTTCCTTGGTTGAATGATCATTTCATTTTTGACTGGTTTTAGATTACATTGCTTGTTTTTGGGTCATTTTGAAAACTTTCTTTTGATTTGGAAGATTGCAGCATTAGTTTGAGTGATTTTTTGTGATTTTTTTTGCATTGATTGAGTCATTCAATTTTGATTCTTACATTCGCAATTCTCAAGCTAGTGTTTATTTTGTTTTTCGTGTAATTTGTGCTTTGTGTACTCTTTTTTATTGAAAAACAAAAAAAAACATTTTGCATTCTTTCCTTTGCATTGAAAGTGAAAAGTTATTTTGCATAACTAGTATTTGATAATCTAGGAAAGAGTTTTTCATTTTCGCTTGATTGCATTAGATGCATTAGTGGATTTCTTTGCATATTCTCATTGTTTTCTATTGTTTGAAAGATATCTATCCTTCTTGTAATTAGCATTCATTGAATGGAAGATGGTATTGTTTTGCATATAGCTCGCATTTAGGAAATTTTGAGATCCAAATTTAGTAAGGCTTTGAAAATAAAACATAATCCAAGATCAACTTTAAAATTCATTAGATTAACCTATGGAAGCATTGAAACCTAACACAACATTTTTAGCGGTCTAGGTTAGAGATGTGTTCCATCGTCTTAAAACCTAGTAGTTGTCGCTCGCCATTTGGCTTTAAACAACGCTAGTACGGACTTATGCTCCCCGTACCGTCGAGTATATAAAGGGAGACCCCTCTAGGTTGCGATCCTTTTATCCATAGGAAGCCAAATCTGCCACCTTGTAACCGTGATACACTGAACACAACATTCAGGGAGACTACCTACATGTATGTAAAGTCCTTGGTCATTTTTATTTCATTTGATCACCAAGGTGTATATGGAAATTCACGGAAACTTGGTACACCCTCTTTCTTAGAGTACCTGAGTAGTAATTTTGATATTTTCGTGACTCCTTAAAAAGAGAAGATATCGTCGAGTATTTGTCCTTTCACGCTCGTTTAAAATTGAAAGTGACTAGAGTCACCTTTTTCCTGTTTCTCGATTCTTAAAATATGAAAGAGCGAAATTTGGTTTCAGTGTCATAAAATTAATTACCTACGATCACACACCCGTTAAAAGTTTTATTACTTGGCCTGTTTTTGTTTTCATTAGATTTTGATCTTGGAGCCTTCGATTGGTTATCTTTTTTCTTGTTTTGAAACACAGTCATAGTGGCGGAACTACCAGTTTTGTCGTCCTCAATGCCTCGTAGTGGTGGTTCTTTTCCAGATGTTTCCTTTGAAGCCCATCAATCCATTAGGTCTGCTGAGTTTTCGCAGCCTATTCTCTTGTTTGTCCAGCCTCTTGCTACTCGATCTCCTCCTGAAGATTCAGTTGAGTTCAATTGGCCTCCTTCAGGTGCTTAGTCTGGTTTTGGGGAAGAAGGAGAATTTCCTCCTCTTACGTCAAGATCACTATTTTTAGCTGCCGCTGTACCTGCTAGTCCCCGTACTCTTTTCGAAGATCTTACAGTAGAGTCAAACATGGATTCATCCAGTCCTGTTGACAATGAAGGAATGCCTGTTTCTACGAGAGAAAATCAACTTTTTCCTGAATAATTTCCTTTTGTTTCTACTCAGTCTTCTCCACCACCGGTGTCACTTCCGCTTGGATACAGGTCCTTGAGTCAGATTATGTCTGGTGTTGCATCCATAGCACAATATAACACATTAACTCCTCCTCAGAGTTGAATCCTCCCTTCGTTAGGACTATCACCTTTGACACCTGGTTCATTGGTTACTATTACATCTGTTACAATCCAACCTACAGTCTATGTAGCTTCATCCACACCAGTTGTTACAAATCAGTTGTCCGGATCTTTTCATACTAGCAGGTCTATTTTTCTCAATCATACGTGGCCTGTCAATCCTGGTCCGAGTAGCTCACAATCTTGTGCCGTGGGGGGCCCACCTGCTTCTAGTGAAGTTTCCATTGCTCCAGTGATTTCTGGCATCCTTAATTTTGAAGAGTATCTATTAGTCGTTCAGTAGCAGAGCTCTCAGGGTTCTCAACAGCCCCAAGCTCCTAACAATCCTCGATTCCGTCACTATGATGCTGTTGGTAACCCCATTTATTCATTTTTGCATCATTATGATGTATATGGTAATATTGTCTATTTCCTCCTATTGATCCTCATTAGGTTTTTTATGATCCTTATCAATCCGTTACTCATCTTGGACCCACCTTACCTACATAATCCTCTAGCTTACAAGGAAAACCCTCATTGGGACAACCTTTGGCTCGGTAGGGATCTGCCTCTGGTCCACAGGGAAAACCTTTCGATCCACAAGGCCAACCTTTGTTCCAACAAGGTCAACCCTACAGTCCGTGTGGTCAACCTCAGAATCAATCAAGACCATCTTATGCTTCCGGGGGGAAAATCTATCCACCATAGGGACAACCTTTTGCACTACAACCGCCGCCACACATTCCGTATGGCCAAAAATTTGTGCAATAAGGACAACTCTACGGTCCTCCTCTGCATCAACCTGGTTATCAGGGACAATCTAGTCCATCAAAACCATCAGGACAACCCCTCCCGCAAGGGTAACCCGGTGGGCCTCAGTATTTATTTCAACCAGCTCAGCAGTGGGTTGAACCTGCCCCTCAGCCGGTTCAATCAGTTCAACAACTGGTTCTACATGTTTATCAAATTTAGCCAGGTCCACCTGCTCAGTAGCCCACTCAACCTGCTTAGCAGGTCCCGCCTGCTCAACCACAAGGCGCTTATTACCCTCAAGGTCAATATCAATCGGTATATAGTGCACCCCAATGTTTTTACCCTCAAAATCAGCCTTAATTGGTATATAATCAACCTCAAAGCCATGCTTACATTCCGCAACAAAATCCATATGTTTCTCAATAAGGACCTCAATGGTCTCCTCAGACTCATTATCTTAGTCCTGAACCCTAGTATCAACAGAATTATCCTGATTCTAACCCATATTGTCAGAATCCTCAGGGGCAGAATATGTGGGGGCAGAATTCCTCTCGGACTCGGTGGAATGTAAACAAGAGTCCTTATGAGAGATCGCCAATGACTTTCAATCCTTAATTAACATTTCTTGCTAGGTTGGAGTTACCAGATGTGTAAAAGTTAACGAACGATCCCATTCTTCATAGCCCATATTGGCCTCCGGTTCCAACCAAGATTCCTGGTGATCATCCTAAGTTTGAGGGCAAGACTGAAGAAGACCCCCAAGCGCATGTTATGACTTACCACTTGTGGTGTTCCTCTAACTCTTGGGTTGACGATTCCATTCAACTCTGTCTTTTCTAGTGAACTCTTACTATTGCCGCTGCAAAGTAGTACATTGAGGTATCTCGTGGCATCTTCCAAGACTTCAATTCTTTAGCCATGGCATTCCTTACGCATTTTTAGTTACCGATCCGCTATGATACTGAGACACACTTACTCAATTCATTGAAACAGGACTGAGCTACTCATATCTCAGATCATATTCACGAGTGGCGACGTCGTCATCGCATGATCAAATTTGAAATTCCTGATCAGCTTCTGACTCATTGGTTCACCACCTCCTTTGTCAATCAGATTGCGAAAGACATAGCTATGGGGGCATGTGTGACCGAGGAATAAGCTATTGCTTACGCCCAATACCTTGATCTTGTGTACTCTCAGTCTGGCACATTGTATGATATCTTGCCTGATGTTCCCTGGCCTGGAACTTCTAAACCACCAACGACTCCATGCGTCGATGGTATTATTGGTCCCATATCTCAGAATTCTCAGAACTCTTCTTCCTCAAACTCTAGGAAGCTAAAGTCTACTTCTCCCAACGATGTTGATTCTCAGTCCACCTTGAATTCTGGTAAGCCCGCAGAAGTTAATGCCATTCAAGCCAATCCGGTGGATAATTCTTCTAAAGGTAAAAATAAGGGTAAAGGTAAGGCCAAAGTCGATACCCCGAAACGATATTCTCAGAAACCTCATACTGGTGATGGTTCTCAATGCAAGACAAAGTACCCTTGTTTGATTTGTGATGAAGAGCACTTCACCAAGGACTGTCCTCGATGGTCCAAAGTGAGTCGGTTACTCAAAGGAACCCAGAGAACTCTGACCATTATTAAAGAACCCTTCCCATCTCAGCAGATCCAGATGGTAGAGCAACCTCAGTCCTCTACCCCATTTGGCTCTTAGATGTTCATGATGAATGGTTCTGCGCCTGTTTCTATTACAAGTCGATCGAAATATTATACTAGATTGCGTCAAGCAGAGAGGAAAGAGATCGTTGATGGTTCTCATCCTCTGCCTGTTTCTGGCCCTCTTGAGATTGAAAGGCCCAGTCCTGAATCTGTTGTACGATCACATTCCAAAGGTGTACTCTGTAAGTCTTCTTACAATCCCAACGCCTGAGCCGCTCAACATTACGGTATTGTTGAGGATTTGGCTCAGGCGCCGTCTGCAATGTCTGCCTTAGAAGTACTTCAGAGTTGTCCGTCTCAACGGAAGGCTTTGTTGTTTGCGATTAGTGGGGTTGATCCTATCGATACTAGCCTTCTCTCTTTCGATTTAGAGAATTCATTCCATGACTTCCACATCACATTACGCTAATTATCCAAGTGGTTATTAATGGTCTCGATATCCATCAAGCAGTTGTGGACGAGGGTGCATCAACCTGTGTCATGTCATGTTCTTGATGGAAATATATTGGTTCTCCAGCCCTGAATTCATCACCAAATTCCCTTGAAGCATTTGATGGAAGGGAATCAAAGCCTTTAGGTGTTATTTCTAGTTTACTGGTTACTTTGAAAAGGAAGAAAATCAATGTCTAGGTAGAAGTAGTTGATGCCAAACTCAATTATAATCTTCTCCTCAGTCGTAGTTGGACTCACGCCATGCTATGTGTTCCGTCAACTCTCTTTTGTGTTTTGAAATTTCCACATGAAGGAAATATTGTTACTGTTGATCAATTTTCCTTCTTCACCTCTTCTTCCAAGAACAAAGTTCCATATGTGGATAACATTCCTACTCCCTACGAGAGCGTAGGGCCAGGCCTTTTCAAGGATCCTTCCCTCATGGGTATTTTTGCTCTTCCTCCACCAAACAATGTTTAAATCAATATGATTTCTCGGTCTGATGACCCATGGATTATCCCTTCACCTGAACAGATTGATTCTTTCGAAGATTTGATGCTTTTGAATCCGATTGAGATTGACTATTGTGAGCTCAATGCGGTTTTAGACACTCTATTTTCTGATGGTGCTCCTTTGAGCATGTCTCTTGACATTTATTCTCAATCCCCCTGGCATGGTGATTCAGATTCACCTGGTCCTTTGAAAGAAGTGTTTCCCTCCGATGAGGCCATCGTGGAAACCATGTCTCTCGAAGAGCTGCCATGGGACGATAGTCATCATCGTTTCGCATTCATGCCTAGTCTCGGGGCCATGTCTACATGTCTTGAGAAAGTTTCATCTGAGGTTACTTCTAGTCCACTTCAAATGCTTGTTTTGACACACGACATTTTTACGGAAGGTAAATTGAGTAATATTACACAGATGATGCCTATTGACATTTCTATTAACCTAGGAATCATCGAGAACATCCATATCAAGGTCACTTGTTCTTCCAACGAAGTCCAAGTTTACATTAGCCTTTTCCGTGAGTTCCGTGATGTCTTTGCCTAGTATTACGAAGAAATGCCCGACATTGATCCTAGTATAGTGGTTCATGAAATTCCTACTTACCTTGGTTCAAAACCTTTTTGCTAATGTATTCGTCCTATGCACCCTAGAAAATTTGTTGCCATTAAAGGTGAAGTCAAAAAAATTCTAAGAGGTGGTTTCATTTATCCGATTCCCTTGACAGAATGGGTCTCTAATATTGTTCCGTAGATAAGAAACAGGGAAAAATTTGGGTCTGTGTTGATTATCGTGATATCTATCGAGCTTGTGCTAAGGATAATTATCCTACTCCCTTTATTGATCAAATCATTGATGACTGTGCTGGGAGTGAGATTTTTTCCCTCATGGATGATTTTTCTGGATATAATCAGATTAAAATTCTCCTGTCTGATCAACATAATACTGCCTTCATCTGTCCTTGGGGTACCTTTGCATATAAGAAGCTCCCTTTTGGCTTAAAGAATGCTAGGGCCACATTTCAGAAAGCGATGTCGTATGCTTTTCAAAATATTTTCACATCATTCAGCCTTATCTGGATGAAATTCTGACTCATTCAGTTAAGTGTATGGATTATACTGACCATCTGCGTCAGATTTTTCTTCATTGTCGATGCTACAACATTCGGATTAATCCACACAAGTGTGTCTTCTCCATTGATTTCTGTAGACTCTTGGGGTTTATCGTGTCTAAAGATGGAATCCGCCTCGATCCGCTCAAGGTTGATGCTATTTTCAATCTCCCTTCGCCCTCCTCATTACATCAATTGTGGAGTTTTCAAGGGAAGGCTAATTTTCTACGCCGTTTCATACCTAACTATGCAGAAGTAGCTAAAGGATTCACACGATTATTAAAATAGGGCATCCCATTCTGTTGGGATGAAATTGCTCAAAGGTCCTTTGATGCATTGAAAACATTGCTTGTCAATGCTCCTCTGCTGCGTCCTCCAAATTATTATCGTGATTTTTTCCTCTATTTAGCTGTTGCTTTCAGCACGATTGCCATGGTTATGGTACAAAACGATGATGACGGTAACGAGCATGTTATCTATTACTTATCTCGTAACCTTCTTGATCCTGAGACACGCTATGAACATGTTGATAAGTTAGCATTAGCTGTGGTTAAGGAAGTTCAACTTTTTTGTCATTATATTCCTTTTCATTCTGTGACCATGATTTCTGGTTGCAACCCCATGACCTATATATTGTCTCGACAGTTGCTGGGGGAAAAATACTCGAAGTGGATTTTCATCCTCCAAGAGTTTGATTTGGAATTCACTACTGCCAAGTCGAAGAAATCATTAGTCTTTGCTAATTTGATTTGTTCCCTCCCTTCAGACTCTACTCCATCTGGTTTTGAGGAATACATACCAGACGATACGATTTTCTTGATTAGCACTCTCAATCTGTGGTACGGTGATATCATCATCTATCTCCAGACTTCTACTTTTAGATCTGAGTTAACGAAGGATGCCCGTCGACGCATCTGGCACCAATCGCAACCCTATCGTATAGTCAGAGATACACTCTATTGCGTCGGAGTGGATTCCATACTCTACTGATGTTTGACTCTCGAGGAAGCTGAGAAAGCCCTAAATGATTTTCACAGTGGTGCCTATGATGGTCACATGTCTAGTTATGCCACTGCACAGAAGATTGTTCCTACGGGTTATTTCTGGCCTTCTATCTTCAAGGACTGCATTGTCGCGGTTTGCGAATGTCATGATTTTCAGATCTTCCAGCCCAAGATGCGTGCGCCGCCTATACCTCTTCATCCTGTCATTATAGTTGGTCCCTTTGCGAAGTGGGGCATTTATTTTATGACGTGTAACCCTCATTCGGCCAGGGGGCATGCTTATATTATCGTAGTCATCGACTAATTCATGAAATGGGCCAAAGCAACGCCTACAATTACCACTGATGGTAAGAAAACTTTTCAATTCATATTCAATCACGTCATTGCTAGGTTTGGTGTCCCTAAGGCCATTGTTACCGATCATGGTTCCCATTTTCGGCATTATATGGTTGAAGAGTTGACTTCTAAGTTGGGTCTGTGTCACGACATCTCAACGCTGTACTATCCTCAGGCCAATGGATAGGTTGAAGCCATGAACAAAGTTCATGTCACCATGCTTCAGCATACGATTGGGATCCACAAGTCTAATTGGAATCTCATGTCACTTTCGGCTCTTTGGCCATACCGATCCTTAGTTAAGAATATGACCGGATTTACTCCTTTTTAGTTGGTTTATGATCTGGAAGCTACTCTCCTGATTGAGTGTGAAATACCTTCGCTCAAGTTGGATGTTGATTTACTACCGAACACTTCACCAGAAGAAGAAAGTATTCTCTATTTAGAAAGGCTGGATGAAATTCGTCACTTTACAGTTCTCGTTATCCATGCACAAAAGAAGCGGGTCAAAGCTCATTTTGACTGATCAGTTTCCCCTCATTCCTTTGTTGAAGGAGACCTTGTCCTCTTGTATGACCAAGCTCATGATAAGCCGGGGGCAGGAAAATTTCAACCCATGTGGCATGGGCCCTACATTATTAAACCTGTGTTGTAGAAAGGGGCCTATGAGCTCATTGATGACGAAGGTCATCCTCTAGAACAACCCAGAAATGGGTTGTATCTCAAAAAATATTATGCATGAGTCATTCATGCATGATTTTTGTACATAGGTGTTGTTTTCATTTTCACCTAGTCATCGTATTCATGCCTAGTCTCGGGGCCATGTCTACGTGTCTTGAGAATTTTTCATCTCAGGTTCCTTCTTGTTCGCTTCAAATTCCCATTTTGATGCATGACATTTTTACGAAAGGTAACTTGAGTAATATTACACAGATGATGCCTATTGAAATTTCTGTTAACCTAGGAATCATCGAGAACATCCATATCGGGGTCACTTGTTCTTCCGATGAAGTCCAAGTTTACATTAGCCTTTTCCACGAGTTCCGTGATGTCTTTGCCTGGTATTACGAAGAAATGCCCAGCATTGATCCTAGTATAGTGGTTCATGAAATTCCTACTTACCCTGGTTCAAAACCTGTTCGCCAATGTCTTCTTCCTGTGCACCCTAGAAAAGCTGCTCCCATTAAAGGTGAAGTCAAAAAACTTCTCAGAGTTGGTTTCATTTATCCGATTCCCTTGATAGAATGGGTCTCTAGTATTTTTCCTGTAGATAAGAAACAGGGAACAATTCGGGTCTGTGTTGATTATCGTGATATCAATCGAGCTTGTCCTAAGGATAATTATCCTACTCCCTTTATTGATCAAATCATTAATGATTGTGCCGGGAATGAGATTTTTTCCCTCATGGACGATTTTTCTGGTTATAATCAGATTAACATTCTCCTGACTGATCAACATAATACTGACTTCATCTGTCCTTGGGGTACCTTTGCATATAAGAAGCTCCCTTTTGGCTTAAAGAATGCTAGGGCCACATTTCAGCAAGCAATGTCGTATTCTTTTCAAAATATTTGTCACATCATTCAGCCTTATCTGGATGAACTTTTGACTCATTCAGTTAAGCGTATGGATCATCCTGACCATATTCGTCACATTTTTCTTCATTGTCGACACTACAACGTTCGGCTTAATCCACACAAGTGTGTCTTCTGCGTTGATTCCTGTAGACTCTTGGGGTTTATCGTGTAAAGATGGAATTCGCCTTGATCTGCTCAAGGTTGATGGTATTTTCAATCTCCCTTCTCCCTCCTCATTACATCAATTGTGGAGTTTGCAAGGGAAGGATAATTTTCTACGTTGTTTCATACCTAACTATGCCGAAGTAGCTAAAGGATTCACACGATTATTAAAATAGGGCGTCCCATTCTGTTGGGATGAAATTGCTCAGATGTCCTTTGATGCACTGAAAACATTGCTTGTCAATTCTCCTTTGCTGCATCCTCTAAATTATTGTCGTGATTTTTCCCTCTATTTAGCTGATGCTTTCAGCATGATTGCCATGGTTATGGTACAAAATGATGATGACGGTAACGAGCATGTTATCTATTACTTATCTCGTAACCTTCTCGATCTTGAGACACGCTATGAACATGTCGAGAAGTTAGCTTTAGCTGTGGTTCAGGAAGTTCAACATTTTTGTTATTACATTCTTTTGAATTCTGTGACCATGATTTTTGATTGCAACCCCATGACCTATATATTGTCTCGACAGTTGCTGGGGGAAAAATACTTGAAGTGGATTTTCATCCTCCAAGAGTTTGATTTGGAATTCACTACAGCCAAGTTGAAGAAATCATTAGTCTTTTCTGATTTGATTTGTTCCCTCCCTTCCAAATCTGCTCCATCTCGTTTTGAGGAATACATACCAGACGATACGATTTTATTTATTTGCACACTTGATCCGTGGTACAGTGATATCATCATCTATCTCCAGACTTCTAATTTCAGATCTGAGTTGACGAAGGATGCTTGCTGATGCATCTGGCACCAATCACAACCCTATCGTATAGTTGGAGATACACTCTATCGCGTCAGAGTGGATTCCATACTCCGCCGATGTTTGACTCTCGAGGAAGCTGAGAAAGCCCTAAATGATTGTCACAGTGGTACCTGTGGGAGTCACATGTCTGGTTATGCCACTGCACAAAAGATTCTTCATGCTGGTTATTTCTGGCCTTCTATCTTCAAGGACTGCATTGTCGCGGTTCATGAGTGTCATGATTTCTAGATCTACCAGCCCAAGATGCGTACGCCACCTGTACCTCTTCATCCTATCATTACAGTTGGTCCCTTTGTGAAGTGCGGCATCGATTTTATGATGTGTAACCCTCACTCAGCCGAGGGGCATGCTTATATTATCGTAGTCGTTGACTACTTCACAAAATGGGCCGAAGCAACGCCTACAATTGCCACTGACGGTAAGACAACTGCTCAATTCATATTCAATCACATCGTTGCTAGGTTTGGTGTCCCTGAGGCCATTATTACCGATCATGGTTCCTATTTTTGGAATTATATGGTGGCGGAGTTGACTTCTAAGTTGGGTCTGTGTTACGACAGCTCAATGCCATATCATCCTCAGGCCAATGGATAGGTTGAAGCCATGAACAAAGTTCTTGTCACCATGCTTCAGTGTACGATTGGGATCCACAAGTCCAATTGGAATCTCATGTTATTTTCAGCTCTTTGGCCGTACTGATCCTTCGTTAAGAATGTGACCGGATTTACTCCTTTTCATTTGGTTTATGGTCTGGAAGATACTCTCCCGATTGAGTGTGAAATACCTTCGCTCAAGTTTGATGTTGAATTACTACCAAAAACTTTACCAGAAGAAGAGAATCTCCTCTATTTAGAAAGGCTGGATGAAATTCATCACTTTGCTGCTCTCGTTATTCAAGCACAAATGAAGTGGGTCAAAGCTCATTTTGACCGATCAGTTTTCTCGTTCCTTCGTTGAAGGAGACCTCGTCCTCTTGTATGACCAAGCTCATGATAAGCTAGGGGCAGGAAAATTTCAACCCATGTGGCATGGGCCGTACATTATTAAACCTGTGTTGCAGAATGGGGCATATGAGCTCATTGATGACGAAGGTCATCCTCTAGAACAACCCAGAAATTGGTTGTATCTCAAAAAATATTATGCATGAGTCATTCATGCATGATTTGTGTACATAGGTGTTGTTTTCATTTTTGTACATGTTTTGGTTTGGTGTTCTTTGTGAGCATTTTGCTTGCTTATTCGGTCTTGATTATTATGAAGATTTCTATTACCCCTTATGTCGGTTTCGTGGATGGTGCTTCCCGCAGTTCCAAGAATTCGTCTTCAGCAGCCTGGGTAATTTATAATCCTGCTGGTGAGTTGATAGATCTGCAAGGTATTTTTCTAGGACAGACTACCAGCAATGTCACTGAATATAGTGCTGTTATTGAACTCTTAACTGACACAATTAACCTCAGCATATGCGCATTGCTTGTAAATCTAGATTCACAACTTGTTCTTCTTCAGCTCAATGGACATTATTCGGTCAGAAACCCATACATTCTGAGATTGTATTTACGTGTTCGTTTGCTAGAAATAAATTTTGATTTTATTACATATCAGCATATTCCTAGGTGAATGAATACATTAACTCATACAGTGGCTAACATTGGATTAGATAGACATTTGCGTAATCTGTGAAATCATCATCATATGTAAAAGATCCATGTAGGAAAATAGATGTATATATATATATATATATATATATATATATATCAAATTTTTGCATCAGTGTGCATCATAAACTCAAAAAATACGTGTATGTTTTTGTTACATCCTGAGACATCATGTCTCTCAAAATATGCAGATATAAAACCTAGGTGTCTAATCGGCATGATGCTCATGGTAGCATGTCACTACCCATACAAGCCGACTCAGCAAGAGGTGAATTCAGCTTGGCACCCCTACAGTATGTCTCTAGTAGGCATGAGGAACTTCGTCGAATTGTGCATTTTCTCGGACTCCATGTGTGATTCCCTCCAAGTTGCGTACGATCTCTTCTTCCTCGCATCCCTCGCCATGAGGGTCAAAATCGCGAGGGATTCGCCTCGCTATCAGAGACATGTCTGTGGGTCTCTCTAGGCCAACATCTGCAAACACCTGGGTTTAACGTCAGAACATACATAATTTAAAAAAAATCATAACACTCATGAAAATAAAAAATGAGTCTTACCCAAATCTTCATCCAGTCCTCTACCTCTAGGAGTGGGAGGTCCGGATCACCAGTAAAATTTGTACCAGAGTAGGGCCAGTCCTCCATGAAAATAAATTGTCGGTGGAGCTAATCAAATAACTCCGGTCTCCAGGAAATCTGTTGACCGCCCCCTGCCCTTGGCATCAGAGCTGCCCATCGACCCATCCATGGTTCCCTCACTGGTGGTGTCTGGAATATGACCTCTTGACGCTAAAATATTGGTAGTCGTTCCAGGAAGAGCGATACCAGGATAGAAAAATAACCAAATTTCTTCAGTTTGGTCTTCTTGCACTTTTTTAACTGGATTTTCATGTTTATTGTCATGGCCTCTGCCCAGTTGTAGATGGTCGGTGTCAAGCAGTCTACATCAAGAAATAACAGTGTCTTTGTTGCTTCGTGTGGCTCTTGCGATCTTGCAGCTCGTGTGATGGTATGTAGCACTAATTTTAGTGCCAAGTTTGGGATAGTATGGATATCGAATTTCCCACTTCCTGTTCCCTTTCGTGCCCCTGGACATACCCTGTCAATCACCATGGACATGTTCTCCATGCAAGGCCGGGTGCCGGTTAGGATTGGTGCTGCTCCCCTCTGCGATAATCTTGTTATGAAATAGACATAAAAAACATCAATCTCGAGTTCTTGGTCTCGAAGGATGAAATTTTCTTGATTCTCATCCCATATACTGATCAAATACTGTAGTAGCTCTAGTTGAGCACGGAGACATTGTTTCAAGAAGAATTTTTTCAATCCACAGTCTCTGAGAGCTTCCATGCATCTCTCATTTTCCATGGCAAGTTCATCTTATTCAGTATGTTCCCATTCTTTCCATTCGATCACCAATCTGCCGCTTTATACCTGCAAGCATATTCATATGGATAGTATTATCTGATTTAGAAGCTTGTATTTGTAAAAAATTGGGCCCTTAAATTTCATTTTTTAAAGAAAACATGGTCTGCCTAGTTGGCGTGACTGTTTCTAAAACATTTGCACCAATGGGCGTGCCCCAGTTCAGAAAATGGGCGATTGGCGCGATTCTATGCCCAAAAATCTCGCCAACCGTCGTGCCCTAAAATTTGCATTTTCCTCCTCAGAAATCCAAATTCAATGTTGCAAGCACTAAAAGAGGACTCAAAATGAAGGGAAGGATGTCAACTCTTACCCGGAATTGACGAATTCGATATTGGTCTGTCGTATTGCCCGCTATCGTCATTGCAAAATCGTAATGTAAAATGGGTAACTATTGCTCCTCAAGAGGTAAAATGTGAAAAGTACTTATTTTTACCATTTTTGGCATTTTATAACTTTTCACAACCTTAATTAGGTTTTAAGACATATTTTTCGACTATTTTATTATATTATTTTGAAAAATTCGTTTTACACGCATCTCTTGTGCAGTGACAGGTTTTCACGCAATAATGATGAAGTAACAAGTTATATTTTATAATTTTTCGGATTCGGTAAAAACATGAAAAAGTCACTACTAGAGTCATCTTTCAGCTCTTTTCTGACTCTCTAAAATTGAAAATATTGTCGAGATTCTTGTCGTTTTGAACTAGTTAAATGGCTGTGAAACGATATCTACTCAGTATATGTTTACCCCTTTTTTGAGATGGGATAGATTATTTACAAAAAAGGAATACCTTAGCCTATCGTGACTAAGAGGTTCTTTCAGATATTGTTTTCTACCTTTTCAGATCTGAAAGAATATTTAAGAAAAGGGCCATGTTGGAGTTTTCTTTTCTGCCTTCTTTTCAAACTCTCTAAACATGAAAATATGTCGAGTTCTCCCTTTGTCAGACTCGTTAAAACCTGATGACATCAGACTTCGTCACTATGACATTACTCGATTTCCTCCTTCTTAGCGCTCGTAAAATGTATTAGGTTGGATTTGTCCGAAGGAAAAACTTACATTGCAAGCATATGCTATCCCCTTCAAGCTTGTTTTAAAAAATAATTGGGGTACTCGCCAGAAATGGTGGGGGAAAATGAAACCAATTTTTAGTTATGTTGGTAGTATGTCGCTCTTGAACATGGCACTTGTCTGCATTCGTGTCAGGTTGGGGACATCTCATTTCGTCATTTTTTCCTCCATGGGTTTGGGAAATATTTTTTGACCTCTCATTTTCTCTTTGCCACGTCATCATGACCTCAGATCCGTTGATGTCAAATACTGCCAAATTGAGTGTCATGTCGCTGATATGTTCAAGAGAAGTTTGCCTTTGCATTTTTCAACCTCCCTCTAATTCTTTGTTGGTCCTGATTCACTATCATCATGTTCCTCTGTCTTATGTTGATGATGTGGGAAACATTATGGCCCTCCTTCAACCAGGTCACTTCTTGTCGAATTCGGCTGATTATCCGAGAATATGATCTAGAGACTCCCTTCTAGTACCTTGGAACCTGCATGCCTCAATGTCAAGTTCTTCACATTCGACGCAAGGTTCACATTGTTAGCCACCTATAAAATTTTTCATATCAAATGGTGGCTAAATCATTTTTTAAGCCTTCAAGAAACAAGTTTTATTGCAAAATTGTTAGTTCTTGAAGTCTTCTGAAGAAATATTATTCTTTGATCAATCTTCACTGTTGTTTGCCTCTTAATTCTGAAAATCTTCTGTTTTCATGAAGAAAAGACTACTGCAAAAAACTCCATTTTCCCCTCATTTTACCCTTGTTTTCACTCAAAATTAACCTTCATTTTATTCCCTTTTTTCCTCACAAAAATCCTCTATTTTCCCTCATTTCCCTTCTTCCCTTCATTAAAATCCCTTTTATAAGGTTTAAAAATCCTTTTTTACCTTATCCGAAACCCTCGAAATCCTTTGAAAATCCTTGAAAAATCATAAAAAACAGTCTTTTTAACTACGGGCCTAAGCCCCTTTGGGCTAAGCCCTAAACCACCTCCCCACCATATACCCTAGTGCTGGAACCAAGCGCTAAGTCTAGAAGCGCTTATCGCATTGGAAATTTTGACGAGCGCAAGTATTTTTCTTTCTTAAAGTTCCGATGCCGATTGGCTCCCTTTGTTATAAACCCCCGACCTCCGCTTTTCTTCATATAACCCAAGAGCCCACAATCAAGTGCTAAAACACATTAATAAACCCTCCCCGATGCATTTCTTCCTTTGTATTTTGTATAAAAATCCATTTTTCATATTATAACTAAGCCCGCCGGTTCATTGGTTGGAGCCCTTCCCCACCGTTGATCTTGAACCAATCAATGGCCAGCGCAATCTCGCATCGGAGATTTCCACTGGGTGCGTTGTAATATTTTATTCCCCTTTCCTAATTGGCCTCTCTTGATGGATCCTCAGCCATTGATCTCCCCTACCA
The DNA here is from genome assembly GCA_034641835.2 of Pinus albicaulis. Taxonomy (NCBI): domain Eukaryota; kingdom Viridiplantae; phylum Streptophyta; class Pinopsida; order Pinales; family Pinaceae; genus Pinus; species Pinus albicaulis. The sequence continues at coordinate 285,841,880 of CM076569.1, forward strand.
GATCCAGATCCGACGACCCTTATCGCTCCATCCTAAAGCCTTTTCCCCCGTCGTGACCTCCTCCGGTACATTCTCCGTCGTCAATCTGATCCTCAGATCGACAACTCTCGTTCAATCGCATCGGCGCCACTTACCCCTTGCCTCCTCCGATCACAAATCTCCGATTGCACCTAGGCCGTCCATACACCTAGATTCGACGACTTAGATCAATCCTCCCAACCTTTGTTAAAATCGTGAACACTGATTTATAATTTTTTTTTGGCCAATCTCCACCATTGATCTCTACAGATCAATGGCCCACACTGACCTTTTCTCCGCCTCATATATTATTAAATTAAACCCAAGTTTTAATCTGGGCCGTTCATTCACATTATCAGACGGTCAAGATTGAAACCGCCTTCCCCTGACCCACATCTTATTGCTCGTGCATCTATCCTTTATCGTGCTCTTTCCACGACCGTCAGATCTAAGACCCCAGATCTGACGACATACGCGCATTTTCGCACAAATTTAAGCCTGAACGATAATTCCTAAAAATCACGTGATATAGGCGGTTTTGAAATGCCACGTGTTGGCCTCTGATGCATATCGCGTTCAAAATACCGCTGGTTTCTTTGACCGAAACCACCCTTCCCGTTTACACTGCATTCCGTCGCGCTTGATATCCACCGTTGATTTATGCAGATCAATGGCTCACATTTAATCTCGCATTTTCTTAATCGCCCTCTGCCCATCCGCCAAGGGCCTTCATCGATCAATTCCGACCATTGATCTCCTTGGGTTAATCTAATCCAACGGCCCATGATCATTTGGAAACCCCAATTTTCCTTTCAATGCAATTTTACTCCGCCAAAGGTTTTTCACTTATGTTCTTCGCATTTTCTTCCATTTCATGATAAAGTGGCCCTTCTACATTATGTTTCCTCGGTTGCTCTTGACCATTGATCTTTACAAGATCGATGGATCTGACTTAATTTCTCCACTGTTTGTTCCAACCGCCTCCATTTGAACCCCCACGATCAATCTCCATCGTTGGATGCTTTCATCCAACGACTACGTTCTAAATCCTAGCCTCTGAAGTAGTATGACCCAAATACGTAGGATTTTATTAACTTTTCTTGGTTTGTGCAAGATTTAAAAGGTTTTTCAAATATTTTAAAGGGAAATGAAAAGCCGAGGATGACGATTCGCCAGGCTTTCATTCATCAAATAAAATCCACCTACAGGGTTCAACACCATGTCTTATCAATGCATCATGAGAAATGATGCCATTTTAAACCCTCTGCACACCTACACATCAACAAGACAAAACAAAGATTAATTAAAATAGAGAGTATCAGTGTTGAAGATCCAATCACAACCGAGATGAAGAATTGAACATTGAATATACAGTTTTGGGTGGATTACAACTAAAATTGTCAATTAAAAGCCTAATCCACTAAATTAAACATAGTTAAAGAACATAATACAGGAAATTGGGCTGAATTAAGCCTGACACACAGAATTAAAGAAAATCAAACAGTGATTAAAGAAGGACAAAGAAATTCAACAATCTGAGAAGCCTCCACTGCCACATCAGAGGATAATTGAATCCTCTCAGCTACCAGAAGCCACCTGTTGCCTCAAAGCATTCAAAAGAGGCTGAGTTATTACTAGAATAGAGGATATTAGCATAAAGATAGCTCAACATTTATTTCAAGCCAAACAGACTTATTGCAAAATATCAGTAGAGTTATTACAAAGATGACACAGAGCCTTAAAGTCAACAAAATATCCCTAGCAAGCTTAATACTTAATGTAAGCCAATTAATACAGAGAAATATCTGTAATCTTCTCCATTGAGCCCCTCAAAGGCCGAGAAGCATTAATCTGTATTAATTGAGTCTAAAGATATTTTCTTTCCCACCTCCTCATTTTCCTATAAAATCTTCTTGAGGAGCTCATTGTAAAGGGTTGGTTGGAGAACTTTGAAATATACTTGTGCTCGAAACTTTCTACATGTAAATAGTGTTCAAAGGCTCTTGAAGCTCTGTTTGTAATCAAATAAGTTAGGCTAAGAAGTGAAGATGATTGCTGAATTGAAACATTGGACTTGAAGAATGTAACTAGATTGACATCAATAAACAAGCTGATTCTTGGGATCCTGGTCTATATCACTGGTGAAGTGCTTCTTTCTATGTTATTGTTTTCCTTTCATGTATGCCATTTTGTCCATTATTATTTGATAAATAATAGTAAGAATAGAGTTAGGATTTACTGTTTACAGTACCCTTCTCTGATTGATAAGCTTTATCTCAATGTTTTCCTCCAAATTGTGTATTCAAGAATGATTCAATACGATCTAAGAAGTTAGGAATGTTTGCGTTCCCTCGTCCTACTGTCTAAACTAAACATTGTTATTGAATTTTATTTTCATTATATGCTCAGTAAAGATAGACTAGAAAAGTGATGGTTTTCCCTGTTTCCTAGCTTCTTTCTCCAAAGGTAAATTTTAAAGTTTCTCTAAGAGTATGCTAAAAGAAGTTTAGATTTAAAAGTATATTTTCTGATCTTAGGCTGCACTTTGTTTCTTTTATCTATTTTCATCCCTTCTGAAAGTAATTATGTGGATTACTGGATTTTTTTTTCTGTTGAGTTAGCTTCAATACGAACTTGTCCAAATAAGTCTATGGTTAGCCCTATCCTTTGGTTGGTTTTAAACAGTTACTTAAAAGGCTTTTGTTGTTTGGAAAGACTGATAAATCCTAGTTGAAATTATTGTTTGATCCACCCCTTCAACACTTTTATTGTTCCATTCCATCATTTAATCTCAAAGATCTTGTGATATAGATGACTTGCCCCTTGGACCATTCTTGAAATTGTTGCACAATTAAACCCTTTTATGACTCCATAGCCCAATGGACTAAAAGCCAACGTCATATCTATCCTATCAGCCAAAGCTTGTTCTAATTGCTTGCAACTTCACACCTTTGAAACTCTTTAATTTTAGGACTTTCAACTAAAAATCATGCTCAACCATCCAAAAACAAACAAAAACCCTTGCTCTTAATAGATAGCCTAATATCATACCCAAAAGCTTTAAAGATAAATCAATCTTTGCACGTATAGAGAGATCCCTCTCTGGATTCAGGAGGGCTAGATCCTAGAATCCCAAATTGGTTCAAGTGTTCTCTCTGCAGTTCTGGTCTCACCAATCTGCTGGAATTACGGGGAGCTAACATTTCTGGCGACTCCACTGGGGAAATTTCTGAGCAAACTTCATCCTACATACTTTTGGGACCTCAGGAAATCTCTTGATTTAATGACACTTGTTTTGTTAGCCAGTTAAACCACCAGGCATAATGTTTCTGGCCAAACACTCAGTGTTCAGTGAGTACAGGTAGCCTCTTCAAGCACTACCAAGCAAATGGTAATCATGATACAACTTGTTTGAATCAGTGACAAACTAAGGAAACCTTAGGATTCTCATAAGAGCTTATCAAACCTTGAAGGATCATCTAGCTTAGCCATAAGAGTCAACTCTTTTTGTCTCATCACCGCAGCTAAGTGTTGAAATAGATTTAGGGCACTCTTAGAACCCATAGGACTGAAAAAACTCAGAAAACCCAAAATTTTTTTAGATTGGTATTCAAATATACATGGTGGTGGACCAAAAAACATTTTACCTCCAAAAGAGCTAAAAATTTCCACCTGGCGACTCCATACTCTGAAACTCCCAGAAGACCAAATGACTCCACTAGTAGAAGACCTTGAACTGATTGAACAGACACAGTGACCTCTTTTTCTGATTTACAACATGGATTTAGATATGAACCCAGAAGACAAACATATGGTCATGATGGAAAAATTGATGTACATGCTTGGAAAGAGAGTGGATATGATTATGGCTAATCTAAACATTGGTGATCCAGAGCAACATATGCCTTTCCTTTAGCAAAAACAACCTCTACCGCTACAAGACATGTATGATGAACAAGATTATAGAAAAAATAATCAAGAAAATTTTCTAGTCATGATGGAAAAGATGATGTACATGCTTGGAATGAGAATGGATAGGTTGATGGCTAATATGAATATTGATGATCTAGGGCAACCTCTGCTTTTCTCTGATCAAACACAAGCCTGATCACCTCAATACGAAGAAAGTGACCAAGATATGTATCATGATCAAAACCTTATAGAAGATGATGAGCAAACTTACAAAGAAAGCAATAAGCAAGGCGGTCAATTTTTTTTTGATTGCATGCCCATCTCTTGTACCATGCTGATAAGAGATCTTCATGACCAAAATGCAAAAACATGTAGTGAGAAGTGCTTTGAGGAAACGAGTAGCCATTTTCAAAACACGAAACCTGAAATTGAGCAGACACCAACACATATAGAAAACCTTCCTTTGTGTTATAACTCAGTTCAAATTATACAACAAGAGTGGCATCCTGTTAATGAAGAAAAAACAACTCATGAACCTTATATGCAAACTGAGTATCATAACGATCACGAGGAATGTTTTACATAAGAAGATCAGGAAATAATAGAAAATACTCAAAATATCCATGCAAGCACAAGTCAAGATCCCCTAGAAGAGGCTCAAGAAAACATCCAGCCTCAAAATCAGCCTTTACAAGAGACATAAAACTGTTGTACTTCCATTCAAAGGAACATAGAAACATCTTCCCCTTTGACAGAAAAAGAAATAACTCGAACTATTAATAGACAATCAGTCTTTGAAACTTATTGTGAAACAAATAATCTTGCTCATTCACGTAGAGAAATTTGTTGTAAAGATGCAGAAAGTTCTTTTGTTGGTCATAAGAAAGAGGGTAGCTCTTTTTCTGTTTATACTGAAAGAAAAATCTCTCCTTTAACAGAAGAACAAATTGATCAAATACTAAGCAAGCAGCTACCCTCCAAACCATCATCTCAACCAGACAGTCACGAACATGGTGCCTATTCCATAGAACAATCTAATGGCACTCGAGACAAATAGGACAGTAAGGAAATTAATGATAATACTGAACCTAATCCTCTTTGGAATATGAATTTTGATGGGTCATGTACTAAAACTAATGCAGGTGCAGGAATATGGCTTTACAATACAGGAAACAATCATTCTGAAGCCCATTCATATAAGTTGAACTTTCAATGCACAACTGACATAGTAGAATATGAGGCACTCCTCTTAGGGCTACATTTATTAAAGAAATTAGGAGCCCAGAAGATAACAATTCATGGAAATGCAGAATTGGTAATTAGGAAAATAAAAGAAGAATGCATGGTTAAACATCTTAGACTTAGAGCCTATAAGGATGATGCCGTAGATTTATTAAAATATTTTAAATAATTCCAACTTTTTCTTGTTCCTAAAGATTAAAACAGTTTTGCTAGTGGATTATCCCTTGTGGCTAGTACATGTCTAAGACCTTGGGAGAGCAAACAATATACAATTCAAGAAAAATTCAGACCAGCTGTCCCAAACAATAAAAGATACAGACAAAAATTTGAGGAAGAAAAACAAATAGAAGACTATCTACTGAGGATATACCATATTTTCAAGAGGAAACTTCTCCCGTCACTGATGTCAATCTGTCATCCAAAGAACCTGAATTTATATCAGAAGCAAGCATAGATTTAGAGAAAGAAGAAATTTCACTGCTTTTTGATTTGCAGGTTAAAGATGATGATGCTTCCAAGGAACATACTGAAGATATAGTCTTTAAAGCTCAAGAAGACAATCTACCAGACATGGAGAGCCAAAAAGAGGATAATTTTCATATTTTCTTTATTGATCCTTTGGAAGAATGTATGGAAGTCCCAACTGGCTCAAATTATCAAGCATGGATCCTTTAGAAGAGCCAAAGACATGAAAATCTGTCACCTCCTGTGATAGCCTTGGTTTTGAAGATTGATCTTCAAAATATACTATGGATACCCCTGATAAGCAGCCATAGTTTCTTTTTCTTTTTGACACTACTCAATTTGCTACATTGGCAATTTTGTATCATATGATAATGTAAATACTCCAAGTTAGACTAGGTTAGATAGGAATGTCAATATAGCTTAGTTTTGAGCAATTAGATAGTTGTTGATTTTTGTCTTCTAGAAAAATAAAAAATACAAAAACAATAAAAGAAAGAAAAGAGGGCAAATTGTAAAAACAATAAAGGTACAACCCCATACCAAAAAAGAGAAACAAAATCTGAAAGTGTGCAAGCTCAAACGCCACTCCTGAAAAACACACTCCTAGTTAGTCATACAGCCTAATCATGACTAATTAGTTTTAAATTTACTGTTGATATGTTAGTGAATTCGATTTTCCAAACAACTTAATTTTGGCTTATTAGTTAGGAAGATTAGGATAGATAAATAAATGTTCAAACAAGCACAAAATCTGAACCTAAGATTCCAAAAGAAGAATGACTCCAATATGTTTAAAATCGTGAGTCAAAGACATAAGTAAATTGGTTTTGATACGCTCAAAACTTGAACCAGAGAACAAGGAAAAGATAGCTCAAATAGAAGTAAAAACAATGCTGAAGAAAGAGAAGGCCCTGCTTAAAACTTTCAGATCTTAAGCCTTCACCATTTTGATTTAATTTTCTGCGAAATAATTATCTATGGGCAGCTTGTTTTTATGCCATAGATCAGCAACAAGTTAGACTATTCAATCCTGACTTGTATGCTTTTAAATTTCTGTTTTAGAAGTTAGAGAATAAAAATATGTTAGATTGTTTAATCCTAATAGATAGTAGATTAGGTAGAGAAGCTTATGAACTCAACTGTTTAATCTGAGTTCATGGAGAAATAAGAAGTATACTTAGATTATTTGTTTGCTTTCAAAAGAATAAAATATTTGTAAAAGAGTTGCCAATCCAAGTGCACTCTGAGAGAAGAAAAATGTTATATCAGTAGGATTGTGTAGGTAGAAAGCTTGTTTGACAGAAATTCCATTTTTTTTCATGGCTGCTAACGTTTTCAGAGCAAAAGAAGATCATCCAAGTAAGGAAAGTTGCAGCCCAATGGATGAGGCATTGATCAACCCCCCAGAGAGTACAAGTCTGAAGTTCTTGATGCCTTCAAGAAGGCACCATCCCCATGTGGAGCCACTGTTAGCCACCTATAAAACTTGTTATATCAAATGGTGGCTAAATCATTTTTGAAGCCTTCAAGAAACAAGTTTTATTGCAAAATTGTTAGTTCTTGAAGTCTTGTGAAAACATCTTATTCTTTGATCAATCTTCACTACTGTTTTCCTCTTAATTCTGAAAATCTGCTGTTTTCATGAAGAAAAGTCTGCTACAAAAAACTCCATTTTCCCCTCATTTTACCCTTGTTTTCACTCAAAATTAACCTTCATTTTATTCCCTTTTTTCCTCACAAAAATCCTTTATTTTCCCTCATTTCCTTTCTTCCCTTCATTAAAATCCCTTTTATAAGGTTTAAAAATCCTTTTTTACCTTATCCGAAATCCTCGAAATCCTTTGAAAATCCTTGAAAACTCATAAAAAATAGTCTTTTTAACTACGGGCCTAAGCCCCTTTGGGCTAAGCCCTAAACCAATTCCCCACCATATAACCTAGCGATAGAACCAAGCACTAAGTCCAAAATCTCTTATTGCATTGGAACTTCCGATGAGCGCAAGTCTTTTTGTTTCATAAAGTTTTGACGCCGATTGGTTCCCTTTGTTATAAACCCCCAACCTCCGCTTTTCTTCATATAACCCAAGAGCCCTCAATCGGGCGCTAAAACACATTAATGAACCCTCCCAAATGCATTTATTCCTTAGTATTTTTTATAAAAACCCATTTTTCATATTATAACTAAGCCCATCGGTTCATTGGTTGGAGCCCTTCCCCACCATTGATCTTGAACCAATCAATGGCCAACACAATCTCGCATCGGAGATTTCCATTGGGCATGTTGCAATATTTTATTCCCATTTCCCGATTGGCCTCTCCTAATGGATCCTCAGCCATTGATCACCCCCGCCAGATCCAGATCCGACGATCCTTATCGCTCCATCCTAAAGCCCTTTCCCCCGCCATGACCTCCTCCGATACATTCTCCACTGTCGATATGATCCTCAGATCGACGGCTCTCATTCAATCGCATCAACGCCGCTTACCCCTTGCCTCCTCTGATCGCAAATCTTCGATTGCATCTGGACCATCCATACACCCAAATCCGACGGCCCAGATCAATGCTCCCAACCTTTGTTAAAATCATGAACCCCACTTTATAATGTTTTTTCAGCCAATCTTCACCGTTGATCTCTGCAGATCAATGGCCCACACTGACCTTTTATCCACCTCATATATTATTACATTAAACCTTGAGTTTTAATCTGGGCCGTTCATTCACATGATCGGATGGTCAAGATTGAAACCGCCTTCCCCTACCCCACATCTTATCGTCCGCGCATCTATCCTTTATCGCGCTCTTTCCACGACCATCAGATCTAAGACCCTAGATCTGATGGCAGACGTGCATTTTCACATAGATTTAAGCTTGAACGATAATTCCTAAAAATCACGCGATATAGGCGGTTTTGAAATGCCACGTGTCGGCCTCTGATGCATATCGTGTTCAAAAAGGTGAAACTGCCTATCCACCTTTTTGCTGCGTGATACTGATGGTTTCTTTGAACGAAACCACCCTTCCTGTTTACACTGCATTTCGTCGAGCTTGATCTCTGCCGTTGATCTTTCCAGATCAACGGCTCACATTTGATCTTGCATTTTCTTAATCGCCCTCCACCCATCCTCCAAGGGCCTTCATTGATCAATCCCGACCGTTGATCTCCTTGGGTTAATCTAATCCAATGGCCCAGGATTGTTTGGAAACCCCAATTTTCATTTCAAAGCAATTTTCCTCCACCAAAGGTTTTTAACTTATGTTCTTCGCATTTTCTTCCATTTCACGATAAAGCGACCCTTCTACATTATGTTTCCTCAGTCACTCTCGACTGTTGATCTTTGCAAGATTGACGGATCTGACTTAATTTCTCCACCGTTTGTTCCAACCGCCTCCATTTGACTCTCCACGATCAATCTCCACCATTGGATGCTTTCATCCAACGGCTGCGTTCTAAATGCTAGCCTCTGAAGTAGTCTGACCCAAATATGCAGGATTTTATTAAATTTTCTTGGTTTGTGTAGGATTTAAAAGGTTTTTCAAATATTTTAAAGGGAAATTAAAAGCCCAGGATGACAATCCGCCAGGCTTTCATTCATTAAAGAAAATCCACCTATAGGGTTCAACACCATGTCTTATCAGTGCATCATGAGCACTGATGCCATTTTAAACCCTCTGCACACCTACACATCAACAAGACACAACAAAGATTAATTAAAACAGAGAGTATCAGTGTTGAAGATCCAATCACAGCCGAGATGAAGAATTGAACATGAAATATATAGTTTTGGGTGGGTTACAACTAAAATCGACAATTAAAAGCCTAATCCACTAAATTAAACACAGTTAAAGAAAAAAAGACAGGAAATTGGGCCGAATTAAGCTTAACACACATAATTAAAGAAAATCAAACAGTGATTAAAGAAGGACAAAGCAATTCAACAATCCGAGAAGCCTCCACTGCCACATCAAAGGCTAATTGAATCCTCTCAGCTACCATAAGCCACATATTGCCTCAAAGCATTCAAAAGAGGCCGAGTTATTATCAGTATAGAGGATATTAGCATAAAGATAGATCAACAGTTATTTCGAGCCAAACAGACTTATTGCAAAATATCAGCAGAGTTATTACAAAGATGACACAGAGCCTTAAAGTCAACAAAATCTCCCCAGCAAGCTTAATACTTAATGTAAGCCAATTAATACAGAGAAATATCTGTAATCTTCTCCATTTAGCCCCTCAAAGGCCGAGAAGCATTAATCTGTATTAATTGAGTCTAAAGATCTTTTCTCTCCCACCTCCTCATTTTCCTATAAAATCTTCTTGAGGAGCTCATTGTAAAGGGTTGGTTGCAAAAATTTGAAATATACTTGTGCTCGAAAATTTCTACATGTAAATAGTGATCAAAGGCTCTTGAAGCTCTGTTTGTAATCAAATAATTTAGGCTAAGAAGTGAAGATGATTGCTGAACTGAAACATTGGACTTGAAGAATGTAACTGGATTGACATCAATAAACAAGATGATTCTTGGGATCACTGGTCTATATCACTGGTGAAGTGCTTCTTTCTGTGTTATTGTTTTCCTTTCATGTATGCCATTTTTTCCATTATTCTCTGATAAAGAATAGCAAGCATAGAGTTAGGATTTACTATTTACAGTACCCTTCTTTGACTGATAAGATTTATCTCAATGTTTTCCTCCAAATTGTGTATTCAAGAATGATTCAATACGGTTTAAGCAGTTAGGAATGCTGGCATTCTCTCGTTCTACTGTCTAAACTAAACATTGCTCTTGAATGTTATTTTCATTATATGCCATGTAAAGATAGACTAGAAAAGTGATGGTTTGCCCTGTTTCCTAGCTTCTTTCTCCAAAGGTAATTCTGAAATTTTCCCTAAGAGTATGCTAAAAGAAGTTTAGATTTAAAAGTATCTTTTCTGATCTTAGGCTTCACTTTGTTTCATTTATCTCTTTTCATCCCTTCTGAAAGTAATTATGTGGATTACTGGATTGTTTGTCTGTTAAGTTAGCTTCAATATGAACTTGTCCAAAGAAGTCTATGGTTAGCCCTGTCCTTTGGTTGGTTTTAAATAGTTACTTAAAAGGATTTTCTTGTTTGGACAGACTGATAAATCCTAGTTGAAATTATTGTCTATTTCCACCCCTTCAACACTTTTATTGTTCCATTCCATCATTTAATCTCAAAGATCTTGTGATATAGATGACTTGCCCCTTGGGCCACTCTTGAAATTGTTGCACAATTAAACCCTTTTATGACTCCACAAACCAATGGACTAAAAACCAGTGTCATATCTATCCTATCAACCAAAGCTTTCTCTGATTTCTTGCAACTTCACACATTTGAAACTATTTCATTCTAGGACTTTCCACTCAACTAAAAATCATGCTCAACCATCCAAAAACAAACAAAACCCCTTGCTCTTAATAACTAACCTAATATCATACCCAAAAGCTTTAAAGATAAATCAATCTTTGAACTTATAGAGAGATCCTTCTCTGGATTCAGGAGGGCTAGATCCTAGAATCCCAAAGTGGTTCAAGTTTTCTCTCCGCAGTTCTGGTCTCACCAATCTACTGGAATTACAGGGAGCTAACACACATCAATGGCCTTCGATCGAGTGATTCTACGGGTGTTCGATGTCAGATCACCATTCACATTTTTTGGATTGTAACTTTCGTACCTTGAGGGCCATTTTCATTATTGGTGGTTTCTCTGGCGTCTGTTAACAACTTCCATCATTGGCTGGTATTCAGACGATTTTCTTGCATGTTTGACTTCAACTCATATATTCACATTCTTGAATTTGTACTTGTTTGGGTAGAGATGGAGTGCAAGACCCTGGGTTTTGTCTGATGAAATCCAGGTTGCATATTCTTTTGTATTATCATGACTTATTGCATGACTCTTTTTATAATATCCCAATATGGGAACAACTACACTATTGGGAATAATTTGAGTTATTACCAATGTGGAGCTTCAGCAAATCATGAGCATGACAATGTGGAACAACTCATTAGATGTAAAACAACATCTCATCAGTAGATGAAAGAACCTCAACAAAGTATATGGCTGATATTCTCCTTCTCAAGTGGGCAATGCAGCAATATATGGATTTTCTACAACAGTAAGAATACCCTAAGGCATCCCAAAGTTGGAGAGCAATAATATATCAAATTAAAATGATGCTAGATGAAATATCCTTCTTTCTAAGTAACAGCAACAACTTTACTTCACTTCTTGACTCAAAAGGGTGGGGAAAGCAGTGATTTAGGCCCTAAAATGCATAATTTCAATGCTGTGCGTAAAAATAAGGAGAGATGACGGTTGGATATTCTAGCTTAGGTTATGTGGGATCCCCATACCGGATTTAAGGTCAAAAAAATAATCCTAGCTATATTAAACAGTTCCTCCGATCCCGACTAGGCTTAAAATTGTTGATTTCCCATGACCTAGAGTATGCAGAATGTGGAAGAAGCATATGCAACATAATTTATGAAGGAATTAAATGAAAATAAGTATAGAAATCAGTGGATCAGACTTATGATGATTTATTCAATATATTAGTGAAAGATAAAAGTTTTACACAGATTCAGGCTTCAGAATGAGACACTACAACACAAGAAAGTGCAGAAAGAGCTTGAAAACGTAATTTCCATGGCTGAAGCATATAGTAGATTGCAGCTCATATCTACAACAGATCTGTACATAAAATTTTATATCTATATCAGATCTGTAAACAAGAAATGTTCCTTTATACACTCCCCTTGGGGATCTCAGCAAAACATGAAGGTACAAGAGTAGATCTGAGATCTAATTCATAGATCTGCAGAAGTATTCAGAAAATTCTGAAGAATAACATATATAGAATATCAGATCTAAACTAACATGGATTGGTTTTCCAATCCATGGATCACCACAGTGAAAGGGAGGATCCAGTCACCAGAGATCTTTCTCCTCTAGAATGATGCCAAGACACCCTGCAACTTAGTTTTTGCAAATAATGCAGTCATGGAAGAGGGATTGCGCTATAAGCCATGGAAATGATTTGGCCTACTTCCAATGTATTTATTTGAAGCTCAAAACTATGGATGCACTCTTCCAGGAGCTTAAAAGACACACTCACTGAGAAGAGGTTCCACTATAAGCTAGATCTTTGTAGATCTAGAGTTTCACTTGCTACAGCTCACATAGAAAACCCAATCCTAAGCAGAAATGCACTGTAGATGCAAGATGAGGCTTGGCCAAATTCTGAATAGTGGATTAGAAAAAAAAGGCTCCTCCAAGAGCTGCTCAAGGAAGGAGGTGGGAGTTCCTAAACAGGAAATCCCAACAAAGTATGTCTAAGCAGACAATACCTTCAGAAAATAATAGCATCAAAAAACTTCTCTTGTTGTCCTCCTCCTCCTTTTATAGGATGAAAGCCTTGTCAAACCCTAAACCACCTCAATGAGTTAACCCCTTTCACATGTGGAGCCTCCATCTAGAACTGCGCTGTGTATCCATGAGGTTCATTGCACCTAGACAGCGCTGTTGATTTGGTCAGGGTTGACCCAGTCTTGTAATTTAAGCCCATTCACACCTGCAAGAGATTATTTACATGGCCCAGATATGTCTCTGTTTACATAGGCATTTATTTATTCATGTTTTTTAGTAGTTTTACATGTCCTCCTTCATATTTTATTCATAAACATGAAATGCAAGATAAAATAAGGCAAAATAAGATATTCCCATTACCTTGGGCTAAATGGGAACATTATAGTCCTCCCCTACAAAATGTTGCTTGTCCTCCAGCAACTGATAAAGTGAGTGCTGCAAGACTTCTCTTCGATTGGTGACATCATCAAAGAGCTCCCATCATAAGCTAGATTCTCACCAATCCAAACACCCATGAATTGTTTTCCCGAAGTCAATATGAGATGTGAAAAAGCCATCCCACAAGGAAACAATATCTCATGTGAAACACCCATGGGTTGCCTAATGTCCCCTTTGAAATATATGACACAATAAACATGGAGATTTTTCAGCTCATTAGGCACATGCATACTTCCCATCCTTCCCCCATAAATTCCTATAAAAAGTACAAGCATGTCATCAATGTATGGGAGCAAAACAATGTACAAAAAATCAGCAAGGTGCACATATGGAGGTGGGTCATAGTCCCACATGTGGAACCAGCGTAATGCATCTCCTGCCTGCATTAAGCCAAGATGTGGTAAGTGGTCTTCCCTCCACTTACTTGCAGCCCATGCCATCTCACTATAACTAAATGTGTGAGATATGTTTGGTGCCTTAGGAAAACACCCATCATGAAACAAGATCTCCTTTTGTCCACCAAGGGAGTGGCCAAGTACAACAAATGTTGTGGCCCAAAATTTTCCATGAGATTGACAAGATAAAACTCTCCTCCTTGGAGTCATGGCCTGCATAAACAAGGTGGAAGAATGCATATAATCATAAAAATAAACTTGTTTCACTTGAGCATATTCTTCACCAATAGTCCTCCCCATCAATTTGGAGTGGTGTATAAATCTATCTCCTCCCTCAAGAAGGGAAAGAGAAGGCTGAATTAACTCTCCAACAGAGCTGTGTTGCTGCCCCATATCCACAAGGATCATGCATCTCTGATAATGCTGATATAGTTCCCTTCCAAATCCCTCCTAGTAATAGCTCTTCAATATGATGTTGTTGAGCTCCATAAAATAAGTGTGGATAAGATGGAACTCTTTAGAAGCCCTTTGTAGAAGCTTCCCCTTGAGCTTAGAGGCTCTAGACAAGAAGGTTCTACCATGATTGTAGATGACTCCCTAAAGGATTGAATAGATCCCCTCATGCAACTAGTCATCCAAAATCATGCAAGTATGAAGATCCTTGAAATATCCTACCAGTAGTTGGGATTTCCAACAGGGATCGAATGTGTCAAAAAATGACAACGCTGATAATGTGCCAACTAAAGTGACTGCCATGTTGCTACTCTTCTCCTTGAAATCCTCCATGTCCAAGATGTATGTGGGAAGGCCATGCTTCCCACTTTTATCCTTTTTGTCACCACCCATGCCAAAGGTATGAAATGGAAGGTTTCTATTCCTTCTTTGCTGCCCTCCTTGCTCATGCACATGCTTCAGAGAAGAAGGAAGCTCTTGGGAGTTAGTCTTCCATGGAAGGCTATCATCTGTCCAAGGCCTCTATGTTTTGGCCAAAGCATGCATGTGAGAACGCCATCTCTCTTCCAGCAGGGAAGAGTGTTATTCAAACAAGTTTGTCTGCTGATTCAAATCTTGTCTCCCATGCTTCATGATGGTGTCATTTTCTCTCCTTGTATCATATCTCCTCAATGCAATTTGAGAGGTGAGGATAGATGGTGAAGTCAAAGGAAAAATGCTCTCCCTTTCTTTGTACCTCCCCCATACTCTCAGTGCTGTGGCATGGTATCCTAATGCTTTCTTCCTTCTGGGATCTATGGAAGGAGCATCAATGCATGAAACATCTCCCATCAAATCTGAATCAGGTGGTCTTCTAGGGGGTACACCACAAGATAAAGATGTCTCATGGCTCATTCCCATGTGAGCTACCGATGGGAACATAATGTGACTACTTCCACTGCACAAATCCATCTCTAATTGCTGTGTGAAAGTACCCGAATAAGGAGAGGTTGGAGCAACTCCCCATCTCCTTCTTCATTGCCCACCTTCTGCAAGATTTCATAGTCTAAGGTGCTTCTTTGTTTTGTCTCCTTGTCTATCATCATAGACACATGCTGCTCATCATTTCCATGAATAAGATCTTGGGGACCTCCTTGTGGAGATACAAAGGTCCTCATAGTGGAAGCAATAGCTCCAACTCCATATTTTAACAAATTTAAATTCCCTCCTACTGTCACAGTGTTGGAGGAACCTTTCAGTTCTACTTCTTCCTCCTCAACAATGGAGTATGCCCCACCAATAAGAGATCCTTTCTCTTGATCTCTCATTGAGGAAATGAAATTCATGTCTTCTTCTTGAAGAGAATGATCTTGCTGAAGTAAGGTATTTTCCATTGGGAAATCATGTAGCATATCTTCCCCCCCCCCCCCCCCCCCCCCCAAGCAATGTTCTAAAATGGAGTTATCTTCATGGATCTTCTCCCTTCTTTGAGCTGACAAAACTCAGGGAATCCTAAATTCTCCTTGAATCTTTTAGACTGAGATTCATATTCTCGGAGGTAGTCACCAAGGGTATTCTCCTTTGGTGTCTCTTCCTCTTCTTCTCCTCTTACAAGGAATGCAAGCATGCTGCAACATTGTAGATCAGATTGTGTGGCTGCATGATCACACACATCAGAAGAAGTAGTGGGGCTACCCTCTTGTGCAAACCTCATCAAGAGATCTGCTGATCTTCCATTCCTCACTCCCTTGATTTCTCCCTCCATCTCATGCAAAGCTTGAGAAATAATGTTAAAGAACTCTACTCCTTTTATTCTTCCATACAAATGGGTTTCAATAGTGTAATCATTTCTCTTCTGTCTTCTTCCATGATACCTCTGCTCTCTGTCATTGAGAGGTCCTACACCCTCTGAAGACATATCAGCTCCAAGAATGCACAGGTTGTGCCAAATATATTGGTCTGATTTGATCTGAAATCCACTGGTGAGCCAAGATGGCAGCTCTAATACCACTGTAATATCCCAATATGGGAACAACTACACTATTGGGAATAATCTGAGTTATTACGAATGTGGAGCTTCAACAAATCATGAGCATGAAAATGTGGAACAAATAATTATATGTAAAACAACATCTGATCAGCAGATGAAAGAACCACAACAAATTATATGGCTGATATTCTCCTTCTCAAGTGGGAAATGCAGCAATATATGGAATTTTCTACAACATTAAGAATACCCTAAGGCATCCCAACGTTGGAGAGAAGCAAGAAATCAGCTTCAACTGATGCTAGATGACAAATAATTCTTTCTAAGTAACAACAACAACTTTAATTTACTTCTTGACTCAAAAGGGTGGGGAAAAGCAGTGATTTAGGCCCTAAAATGCATAATTTCAATTATGTTCGTAAAAATAAGGAGGGATGACGGTTGGATATTATATATTAGGTTATGTGGGATCCCCATACTGAATTTCAGGTCAAAAAAATAATCATAGCTATATTAAACAGTTCCTCCCATCCCGACTAGGCATAAAATTGTTGATTTCCCATGACCTAGAGTATGCAGGATGTGACTGAAGCATATGCAGCGTAAATTCTGAAGGAATTAAATGAAAATAAGTATAGACATCAGTGGATCAGACTTATGATATGATTTATGCAATATATTAGTGAAAGACAGAAGTTTTACATAGATCTAGGCTTCAGAATGAGACACTACAACACAAGAAAGTGCAGAAAGAGCTTGACAGTGTAATTTTCATGGCTGAAGCATACAATAGATTAAAAATCAGATATACAGTAGATATGTACATAAAATTTCAGATCTATATCATATCTGTAAACAAGAAATGCTCCTATCTCAGCAAAACAGGAAGGTACAAG
Organism: Pinus albicaulis; assembly: GCA_034641835.2. Taxonomy (NCBI): domain Eukaryota; kingdom Viridiplantae; phylum Streptophyta; class Pinopsida; order Pinales; family Pinaceae; genus Pinus; species Pinus albicaulis. The sequence continues at coordinate 285,859,057 of CM076569.1, forward strand.
AGTAGATCTGAGATCTAAGTCACAGATTTGCAGAAGTATTCAAAATTTTTTGAAGAATAACATATATAGTAGATCAGATCTGAACTAACATGGATTGGTTGGCCAATCCATGGATCACCATAGTGAAAGGGAGGATCCAATCACCAGATATCTTTCTCCTTTAGAATGATGCCAAGACACCCTGCAACTCATTTTTTGCAAATAACGCAGTCATGGAAGAGGGACTGCGCTGTAGGCCCTAGAAATGCTTTGGCCTGCTGCCAATGTACGGATCTAAAGCTCAAAACTATGGATGCAATCTTCCAGGAGGTTAAAAGACACACTCACTGAGAAGAGGTTCCACTATAAGCTAGATATTTGCAGATCTAGAGTTCCACTTGCTACAGCTCACATAGACAACCCAGTCCTAAGCAGAATTGCGCTGTAGATGCAATATGAGGCTTGGCCAAATGCCTGATAGTGGACTAGACAAACAAGGCTCCTCCAAGAGCAGCTCAAGGAAGGAGGTGGGATTTCCTAAATAGGAAATCCCAACAAAGTATGTCTAAGTAGACAATACCTTCAGAAAATAATAACATCAACAACCTTCGCTTGTTGTCCTCCTCCTCCTTTTATAGGATGAAAGCCTTATCAAACCCTAAACCACCTCAATGAGTTAACCCCTTTCACATGTGGAGCCTCCATATAGAACTGTGTTGTGTATCCATGAGGTTCATTGCACCTAGATTGCACTGTTGATTTGGTGAAGGTTGACCTAGTCTTGTGATTTAAGCCCATTCACACTTGCAAGAGATTATTTAGATGGCCTAGATATGTCTCTGTTTACATAGGCATTGATTTATTCATCGTTTTTAGGAGTTTTACATGTCATCCTTCATATTTTATTCATAAACATGAAATGCAAGATAAAATAAGGCAAAATAAGATATTCCCATTAGCTTGGGCTAAATGGGAATATTACACTTTTTGGATGGCTGCGACCATACCTGAGTCTATTTGTGGATCCTTATTGCTCGATGACTGTGTCCATACCTCGGATCTCAGTTTTTATGTACTCTATTATGGATGGCTACACCCATACCACATATTCATGTATCAGATATGTTAGTTGTATTTGTAATTGCAGGTTTCCGAAAGCGGTGTTTAGTTCAAACACATTCTCATAAAGCATTTCGCCCCTCGCTCTCCCTCAGACCTCATGCTTTGGGGGGCATCTGTTACACAACATTTTTTCACTGTCCCTACAATCCACATCTCATACATTGGAGGGTCATTTATGTGACTAATTAGAAGTATCATTCCTTGCAAATACCATCATTGCATCCCTTTACATGAGAGAAATATTCCTTCTGTTGACAATTCCCTGAGCAGAGCTTCAAAAACCCCTGTTTTTGCCTTTGCGCGAGTAGTTAGTTCTGCCCTTGCACTGATGAGGAAGATTAGCATTGGGCCCTGCACCAATTGGCACTCTTTCCCAGTTAGCCACCCACGCTGAGCTATTTATGGAATGCTTTTTAAAAATAGAGGTGGAGATTCCACTCTAACAACTTTGAGGATGAGTCATTGGGAGTGGTTGGACTAATTAACCATGGAATCCCTCCTTTAGTTTATGGTTTCCACCTCTTGTGGGAACCTCCTAAAGGATAGGCCTCCCTTCCACCTTTGTAGGGATCCTAACCTCCTCCTTTTACTCTATACAAAGAATCTATTTCTCCTTGCATAAGCTAGATGGACATGGATAATTGAGTATACTATAGCTAAATTGTTGAAGAGATATAACAAGAAGGAACTTTGTTGAGAGAGCTTAAGTCCATGCCTTCATCTTGTCCAAACCCCCTGACGAGTATCTGAGATGCGCTTCGGCTGAACCCCGCTGGAGGAGACTACGACATCAAAGCTTTGGTTGTACCTCTTCCTTCTATCAATACACACATGTAACTAGTGTTTGTTTCCCATTTTGTGTTATGTCATTTGTTTAATGCAATATTCTTAGCCCTCTTTGACTGGCTAGTAGTTATGAATGAAATTATTATGTCGTATGCTGTTCTTGTTTCTTGTTCTATGTGAAGGTATCCGAGCATGACTGCAGAAGGATTGTGACTTGCCGAGGCAGGGGCGAGAGGTCACCACCACTACAGCCACGACGACAACGTTGGACTCTAGGTAGGTCGATCTACCCTATCCTCTTTTCATTCAGTTATTAGGAACTGACACTCTAGCATATCTCTTTGTTTCTAGACCCACTCTAGGGCTAGAGGGATCGCCTCTGTCCGCAGAGGGGATTTACTTGCTTAACAAAAGGTACTTGCATTTTAGAAATATTTACATCAGTCTTATCACCCATAGTATTTTCTACAAGCTTAGTTTGCTGATTCTATTTTGGGACTTTGGACAAAATAGTTTTCTCAGGGCCACTAGTAGAGGCACTAGGGCAGCTTGTGTTACCACTTGGTTGGCTCTAATTGTATCTGTTTGGATCAGTTTTCTTAGCCATGGTGTTGGTACTGTCTATTGTCTTCTTAGGAGTGTTTTCAGGTGTTTTCCTAATAGCAGTGTCTTCTTTGTTCTTTTTGGAGTTTTCTTGGTTCTTTTTTCTCCTAAGGTCATATTGCCTATGGACTTCCATTATGTCATTTTCAAATCCCAATTGGTAGTCTTCAGAATCCTCATAGTTTATTTCAGTTTGATTTGAGGAAACAAAATCTTGTTCTTCTTACGTGAGAAAAAAATCACCCTCATTTTCAGAACCTATCAAGTTCATATGGTTTTCTATAGGTTCTTCAGACTCTCTTCCCTCTTCATCTACATAATTTTCTTGGAAAGGGGGCCTGATTTGTTGGTCATTATATCTTGGTCTATTTTGGGGAGGATCTATTCTAAATTTTGGATTCCTATTTCTGTTTTGGGGATTTGCTTGGTTTTCCCTAGGAGGTGTTCTTTCACTCAAGTTTATTCTTTCCATTACCCTTACTAAAATATTAATCTTGGCATCATATGAGGAGGTTGAGGCCATTGTTTCATCTTTGTAGGTGACTCTCTTTTTTGATATCATCCTAACCCTTTTTTCAATCAGGCTGGCCTCTACACTTATAGCTCCCTTTTTCATGTCTTCTAAAGTTAGGGGCTCTCTTTTTCTTAGTTGATAGGCCATGTCTAGATCTAAAAATTCGAGAAAATTTTCTAAAGCTAAGCCTTGTGGGGGTTTCATGTCTGGTGGGAGGGCATTGTAAACAATATTGAACCTAGTAAAATAGTCTTGGACACTTTCCCCTACATTTATTTTAAGGTTGTTGTATTCTGAGAGGATTTGGAGAGGGTTTTTCTAGATTTCCCACTTGTTTATAAATGTCTGATAAAGGGAAGGGAGATCATGAATGGTGTTAGGAGTCAAGATTTTGAACCATTTTTTGGCTTCTCCTCCTAATATTTGTGCAAAGACTCTCATTTTAATGGTTTCCTATTTTATTTCCATGTAATCAAAGGCATCATTTATCCTATCTACGTGCTATTGGGCAGTGACGGATTCGGCTCCAATAAAGTGAGGGATTTTGGACTGGTAATCATGTGGTAAAGGTAACAAAGGCTGTGGTAGTACCAGGGGGGCATACCATGCTGCCATGATGGGAGTGAATGGGATCCAAGGATGATTTACAAGGGGAGGGTTTGTGAGAGGGGGTGGGGGATGAAGTGGAGTGGTTTGAACAGTGGATGTGTGGATGGGGGTGGTAGATGTACTTGGACCATCAAACTGGTTTTGAGCAGATTTGGTATGAAAATTGCTAAAGTGATGGAGAAGCTGAAAGTCAAGAGGAGTGGAAGGATAGGCTTCTCTACTTTAACTCTATTGCAAATCTAAGGGCTCAGGGTCACTCTGGTCAATCCCACTTTTTGACTTGGTTCTGAAAAGGTTTCTTGTATGGTGCAAGTCAAACTGGGGATCTTGCAAGGCTGTAAGATGTTTAGGGATGGATCTTGCTCTATGAATGGTCCTAACAGTAGTTAAGTTTCCAGTTTTAGAATTTTTCCACAAAATATTTTCTGGGCCATCAACTATGGTGGGAGGATTTGGGTCCGGGTGAAATCTGGTACTAATCATTTTTGAAGCCAGATTTCAAACACAAGGTATAGAGAGGTTGAATGTTTATGAATGTTTTCGAAAGGCTGACCTCTCTTAATGTTTACTAAACTCATTATGTGTGACTAGGATTCTAAACCTCTCAGGGCTATTTTGGCACAATCCTAAGGAAATCTAAGAATACTAGAAAATTTAGAAGGCCTGATGGAGGCTTGTGGAGTCGCCAAGTGGATGCTTTTTTTTCTGTTTTAAGGATGTATGTTTATGGTCCACCACCAATAACTGAAAAAAAACCAATATAAGGATGTTTTGTGGTTTTTTGAGTTCCTTTATGTAGCCCTAAGGTCTCTATGAGTGTCCTACAACAAAATCATCATTTTTCTAGGATGGTGAAACAAACAGATTATACTCTTTGGCTAACAGTTTGAGTTTCTCTATGATTTGATAAGGATCTGCGAATTCCTAAGGAGTAATTTTGAGGTTATTGACTTAGAAGGTCCCACTGTGATCGCCATTATGTTAGTGATGGTGATGAGGTGGCAATGAATCAATGGATACATAATGTTTAAACTTGTGTCTTACTCAGAAGGTCCCACCGTGATCACCATTATGTTAGGTTCCCGTGTTTTGTTAGATTGGTGAGATCAAATGCACAAGGTAACATCAGACCAATCTTTGGAGTCCTAGGACCTAGCCTTCCTGGACTCAGAGAGGGATCTCTCTATTTATGCAAAGGATGTGAACTTGTTTGCTTTCTAAGGTTTGATTTTAGGCTAGTTGCTAAGTGTAGGGTTTGTTTGATTGTTTTGGTTGGGTAAGATGATCAAGTAGAATAGATAGAATAAGGAAATATTCAATTCATTGGGCTATGGAGTCTGTAAAAGTCATGGAAAGTTCAATAATGGATCGGGGAGCATCACAAGGAAAATATAGCATTGGTCAATGGATTTTCAAGGTTTATGGGAAATGAGATGGACATCAAGTTTGTGAACAAAGGTAAGGAAAAGGGAAATCAAGAATCCTTTACCATGTACCTTTTTAACAAGATGGGACTTAAAAACATAAGCATAAAGAATCAATCAATAGACAGGGAAAACTAGTAACTCTTTGATTCAACTTGAGCAAATAAGCACTCAAGACAAACATTCCAATGAAATATAGAAGGCGAGAAACTCATTTAACTTCTAGTGATTTCACCTTCAAGGTTAGAAAAAATTTAAGATACACATATAAATTTAATCAAAGAAGAGGGAATTCCTAAACATCATTGATCATCGTTATGAAGATCTCCAAAACAATTATTCAGGCATGGACAAAGTGTATGATTGAAACACAACATCTTTGGCAAACCTAATCAATGGTACTTTGAAGAGAGACCTAAGGAACAATGTTTAGAGACATCAAACAAGCAGGGCTAACCATAAATCATCTTTGATACCTATTTTATTAAACCATTCATTAAATTTCGGGGTCTAGAGAGTAGTTAATAATTCTCTAGAAAGACCCAGTAGAGGAGACCATAGAGGAAGTGAAGAACAAACAGAGCTAAGGTGCCTTTGAAAATATTTCTTAGTCTAAATCCCTTGTCCTACTACAATTTAGAAAGATGGAAACATAATTATAAATGAGAAAAAAATAACATGAAATAGAAGCAATTCACCATTAACCAAGCTCAGGGATTGTGCAAGTAAGCCTCCTCCATTAACAAGCAAAACAAGCCATTCACAAGTTCCACAAAACCAAATTTATCTTCAACCTCCAAAAGACTATGTATTTCTCCAAAAAGTCATCAAATTCCAACATTTACAATGAACCCCTCATGCTCTATTTATCTTTCAAAGGAGGGAAAAAACCCTAGGTAGGGTTGGAAAATGTCAAAATCACTCATAAATGTCATAAATGCCCAAGAGACCATGGAAGGCCCAAGGCACAACATATCCCATGGAATAAATGAAAAATAACTTCTAGCACCTAATTCTAGAGTGATTTGCCTCAAAAAACATTAAAGTGTCATTTTTTCAATAAATGAATGTGTTTTGTTGACTTTTGGCCAAAAACACACAGTGCAATCTATAAGGGCAGTGCCCTCACAGGCAGAAAATAGGTCCACTTGCTTCCACATTTTGGTGACCTTCCCAATGTCTTAATTTGCCCCGTGATGGCCCGTTGGAAATCCTGTTGAGTCTAATTTCCAAATATACCCTTGTTTTTTTTATTGAGTCTCTGCAACCTACCCAAAAGGAATTTTTCCCAACACTGCTCTGAGCGCAGCGCCAAGCGTAAAAATGAGGCAGAATGGTAGAAAATGAGGTGTTTTTTTTACCTATTGAGGGGTCCAAAATGCTCCAAATCTTCTGAAATTTGGTGAGAATAGTGCACTAGGCATGAGAAATAAAAAAGATGTAAATTTTTCCCTCTGAGGATGTCTGAGGAAAAAGCATAGTGCCAAGGGTGTTTATAGGCCTCCAAATTCACAAAATTTTTTTTTATCCAAATTTCTTCAAAATTGGTAGATGTCTCCCTCATGGGGTTTTAGAGACTTGTAGAGAATATTGTGCCAAAATTCCAAGGTTAACTTGGCCTTTTTCCTCTTTTAGTGCTTGGATCTTGGTTTGGGCCTTCTTGAGTTTAGCCCTTGCAACTTGGTTTCTCTGGGCATAATGTTTAGTCATCCTCCTTTGGAGATCAAGATCCTAATTTTCCTTCTTCAACTTAGCCTCCAAGTGTATGTTGGATCTTTCCAACAAGGCTCTCGATCATGTGATATATCCATGGCCAAAAGCTCATCTAGGGGGAGCTATTATGCTAGGGCTGCTTCTTGTTCTCTTTGCTTTGCCAATGCCTTCTTCAACCCCATGGTTCTAGGCCTCCTCATAGATTTTCCTTCCTCATCCTTACTCTCTTCATAAGTGCCCATGAACTCTTCTAGTTTGACCTGTTCCATTTGGACTTATTTCCGGGCCTTAATGGCTATAGTCTCATAAATAGCAATTCGTGCTCCTAGCTGCCTGTTTTCCAAGTCAAGGACATCATTTACACTCTTGGCCCCATTCATATTTTCTTGGAAGTCTTCAATGAGTGCATTCTTGTTCTGGATGAGTAAGTTTGAGATCCTTGCTTCATCCTCTTCATCACTGTCCACCTGAATGATTTCAAACTCCCTTTCCACCTCATGATCTTCTTCTTCTTACTTTACCCTTTGTTTTCCTTTGTCTAGTGGCTAAGCTGAGGTGGATGGTATGGTCCCTTACCTTTTAGATGTAGAAAACACAAGCCTTGGCCCTCTCTGATATGTGAATGAAAGAGGTGTGATGGTGGTTTTTTTGGTGTCTTTTTCATGACTGTGATCCTTGCTGCTGTCATCAAACTCTTCATTTGGTCCTTCATTGCAGCTGCTTGCCTTTTCACTACTGTGATCATCATTTGGAATTTCATCCTATGAACTTTCTTCACTTTAATTGTGTTCATCATCAGGTCTGCTTTCCTCTTTATCTTCTCAACTGTCATCATTCTCATTATCATTGAGGAGCTGACTGTTGTCATGACTGTCATGACAGCTGTTATGGCTGTCATGACTATTTTATTCCTTGCTGTCTTGTCCCTCATTGTCTTCTTTATTACCTGCCTCTTTGTCACTGCTAACCTCTTTTTCACTGTGGTTTGCTTCATTAGTATCACTGTTGCCTTTAATTTCCACATTTTCCTCACTTTTTTCATCTTCATAATTCTCTTCCTCTACCTCTTCATCATTCTCTTCATCATCATCACCCTCCTCTGTTTCTATATATTCTACCTCTCATGGGCTCAACTGATCATTTCCTTCATCTTCACTTTGGTTTGACTCATGGTCATCCTCACCCTCATTTTCACTTGATTCTTCATTTCCATTTCCTTATTCATCTGATGCATCAAGAGAAGGGGAGGAAGGGATGTTTTCTTGAGGTGAGGACACTTGTGTAGATGATGAGGGCAAGTTTGGTTGATGAGGAGGCTGTGGGCTTGTGAAGACTTCATGGGCTATGAATACCTCCAAAGGTATGCCCTTCTGTTCCAGCTGATGTAGGACCACCATCTTGATCAAGGAATGGTGGAACAAACTATGCATTTTTTGGGTATAAGTCCTCCTCCAGACAATAGATGACATCTTATCAATGCTCCTATACAAGTAGTAAGGAAAATGAAGCATTTTAACCCTCGTGAAATGCATGAGAAATCTAACATGGTAGGAATAAAGTCTGGAGTACCTCCCCTCACAGGTGAAGTACTTAATGATAACCCTCATCAAGGATGAAAACCTCTGTTTCAGGTGTGAGAAAGGGAAAATAGCCCTGCAACCTACTCTGTACCTAGTTTTGACAAATGGCTCATAATAGCTCATGTTTAATCTTTCTTTCTTGAACCAATTTTCACCAATAGCAGGTATACCTGTAGCATTAGAGATGGAATCTGCTAATAGTTCAAAATATACCCCTGCAAGGCTTACTTGTTCATTATGTAGGTTGAGGACAAACAACCTTGTAAGCTCTGGGTGGTGTTGTACTTGTTTGATTTTCTCACAAAACTGGAAACATCCCATATTCTGAATACATGTGAGAATCATGGGAGATGAAGTGATATCCACTGTGCTCTGGGGTTCAAACCCATTTACCTTCCCAGCCTTGTGCTTTGGACTTATATGCATTTGGCCTCCTTCACTACTGACACGGTCTTCTGCTCCTGACATGGTGATTAGGGCTGTTTTGGAAAAACTTAGGTTTGTGACACTTAGACAGGAGGAGTGAAATGGAAATGATGGTGAGGGAAGCTTTTGCAAATGAGTGATATGGAGATGGATTTATGACTGAGTGCTTTGATATTGATGAGGTCTTAACTTGAACTGAAGTGTAATTACCCTAGTTTCACTCCCCTTTCAATGACAACTAATTTCTTAGAGGTAAAAAACAGAGGTTTTCTTGTCAGGAAGACCTAGGGCTTGCAAATACTAGGTTTTAATCATTTTTTAAACCACCAAATGATAAAAATTATTTGGAGGACAAGAAGGAAAAGCCACCTACCAAATTTATCTTTCCTGCAGGGTCTTGAAGACAGTTTGGAGGACTTTACTTGAGCCTTTGGCACCTTTTTGCAAGTTGGAGGGTTTTTTAGCATGAGCGTAGTGCCCTACCCGCACTGTAGTGTGCCACTGAGTGCAGCACTGGGCGAGTCGGGTTTTGCTCTGGGCACAGCGTTGCCCATGTGAAGGCCTACCAGGCTTCTATGCACAGTGCCGGGCCTGTCGGGTCGCCCTCTGCGCGCAGCGCCCGACTGAAAACTGAGTGAGTTGGGTCCTATGCGTGCAGCGCTGGGCCTGGGCGTGTTAGGTTTTCCTATTTGTAGCGTCAAGCTGTAAGTGCAACACCTCCCTCTATACACACATCACAGTGGAAAAATTACACTATGAGGACCTCTCTACACATAGTGCCGGGGTCTGTGAGCGCAACACCAGGTTCTGAGCGCAACACCAACGAATTTTCCTAGAATTTCTCAAAAACTCAGAATTTTCTCATGAAAGCTTTTTTCTCTCCTTGCAAATGAAAAATGAGCTAAAGTGGTAATTGAGATGCCTTTATACTCTTTAAAAATAAATTAAAATTAGAAAACCCACTTTTTCTAAGGTTTTGTCACTTTATCATTTTGACTGATATATTTTTGACCTTTTTTTGCAGTTGATTTGAAATTTTTTGAAAGTAGCTCTTATTCCTTTGATGGTAGCTTCCTGGAAAAAAGAATATGTCCCCTTTAACCTTGAGGGTCTTGGCACTTTCAAACCTCTTTCTGCACTGAGAAACTGAAAAACATGTTTTATCCCTTTTGACATTTCTGAGTGTAAGTGACCTGAAAGCATGTTTCCTTAGCTTCTTACTAATTTTGACAGTGGTTGTTGGGCCAGGATTGTAATCTACGGATAAATTACGCTTACCTAGACAGGTGTTAGTCTAGAATAATAGGTGAAAGACTATACTTTCATTTCTCCTAACTCAGAATAGATACACAGAGAGGATTGGAGGCTTACTTGTTCAGTCGCTTCCAAATGGCTCCTTCTTTCGCTTCTGTCGCAGCTTCAAATTCAAGTGGTTTGTGAGCTGAATTCTTCCTGCAAGAAATAAAACTGAAACAACAGGATATGCAATAATATAGATATCTATTCAAGCTAGTTAGCTAAATCAATAAAACATAAACTACATTCATCAACCAAGATCTTACAATATGGAAAATCAAAGTTAACATATATGCATGTAGGGAAAAATAAGAAGTAATCTTTATTGATGATAGAAGGAGAGTTTACAACCTAGTGACTGATTTGAAGTGACTTTCCAGCAAATTTCCGAAGTCTCATCACAACATAAATCTCTCTAGCAGTAGCTTCACAAACCAAGCTCTCAATTGAAAATTCTCCAGCATTTCTCTACTCAAATTCTTCCTTCTCAAATACTTAGATCTGTGTTCAATTTATAGATGAACTGTAGGTTGTTTTGCAATCAATAGCTTTCCAAAAGTAGGCAAGACAAGTTTCCATTCATGTAGATGTCAAATGGACACTTGGATCCGAAGCTTGACACATGTGAACTCTTCTAGAAGGAACTGGCCAAGTGGAGATTCCGGAACAATGAGAATTTCGCTCCCAATGTGACCAACGCACCTATGAATGTCGGGAAGTGCTTTGCAGAGTAGACTTGCATGGGGATACCTTCATATGAAATTCACTTAGGCCCCTTAGAGCCTACGGTGGTGAGCTCTCATATGCTATATAATAAGCTTCACACCATGGAAACCCTTGCTTGATGAAAGTATTTCTTGATTTGTCTTGTTTTTTGTCTTAGGGTAGTAGCAACTGAAATGATTGGGAATGATAGACTCTTGATCATTGGTCCTGGAGATGATGCCCAGTTAACCATGTCATTGGGAATGGTGCCCAAATTGACCCATAACAATTGCGCCTTAAAGCATGAGATCCAAATAATAAGAACATTTGATTAAGATGCTTTACGCTGTGATGAGCCCTGAAATGAAGTGGAATGATCACCTGCATCAATATTACAATAAATTTCATCATGATATATCCTCTATTGATCATAATTACTGAGGGTAGGAATTCCCATGTTCAGTACATAAAAAAATCTAATAACATGTACATAATTCAGAAAGTCGTCTACATTGGAATGTTGCCCAGATGCAGACATGCCTACAAATATAGGCTCATTTTTGGATGAAAATCTATATGTAAGGTCACCGTATAGATAATGTGTACAAAAATCATGAAATTGCAACCTGGATGGATGAAACTAGATCTGGGGTCTTCTTATCTCGTTCACTCGATCATTCGGGTACAAGTCTAGCCATGCGAATATATGATTTGTAGTCGAACATGGAAAGACATCGTTTGATTATTAGCCAATGATGTGAGCTGTTAACAAATGCGAGAGAACCACGATTAATGTCAATGGCTCTCAAGGTACTGCTATACATTTCATAAGGCGTGAAGAGATGATTTGATGTCGAACGCCAAAAAAAATCTTTCGGTCAAAGGTCCGGAAGCAAGGATCTTGTCGATGCTATAACAAGCCTCATGGTACTGGAATATGATGTTTCTAAGTGAACTTCCTGGATATTTATTTGTTATCGACAGGAAGTCACCTTATTGTAAAATAAGAGTTACTGATTTCGGAGACAAGGGTATGGCTTGATATATAAATTTTCAGGGATGACAGTCATGAAAATGAAGGTTTATGAGTATTGCAGATGGATGAGTTTTTAATCACTGGATGACTTCTCTTGAACATATCGGTGACACTGTGATGAGTTGGCAGCATTGACCCAAAAATGAAATGAAGGTATGATGAACCATAGGTGTGAATGAATCGTCAAGATGATTACCCAACCCAAATAGTAACAGACATGGAGTGAAATAAGTGTCATGTTCAAGAGCAACTTGCCACCAAAAAGAAACTTTACTTACTTTTCCCAAATTTTCCCTGGTCATTTGTTGACTAGGACCTCTTTATTTTTTAACAAGATTGATGAGGATAACATTTGCTTGATCTATAATTCAACCCTTCGGGTGAATAAATTATCACTATTTAATAATTTAACAAGTCTAACGATGAATGAAACTCGATTCTTGCCATGATCGACAAGCCCGTCGTTATTTTATGTTTTAATGAGCTTAACGAAAATGATATCTCGGTCCTTTTTCATGTTTAAGGAGTTTGAAAAAGAGGACGAAAGAAAATTCCAAAAGTACCTTTCCTAAATTTGTCTCTCAGATCCAAAAAAGTGTAAAATAATATCTGAAAGAACCTCTTTGGTCATGTTTAACCAAGGTATTCCTTTTTCATAAATAATCCATCTTAGTCTGGAAAAGGGTTAAAATTATACTGAGTAGATATCAATTCATTTACTTTAACGAGCTCGAAATGACAAGTGCTTGGAAATATTTTCACATTATCAGAGTTTGAAAAGAGCTAAAACAAGACTCCAGGGGTTCCTTTTTCGCTGTTACCGAAGCTCAAAAAAGAGATAAAAGTGTGCTTCAAATACTTTTTCATTTTTAACAAAGCTCGAAAATAAGGAGAAAAAGTATTCTTTGTGGTCAAATCATTCTTTGAATAAATATGCACGACTAATCTGTTCATCAGTGGTATTTCCTATTCAGAACAACATCAAATGGATTAAAAATACCCGTTTCATGATAAAAACATAATAAAACTATAGTCATAGCAATAAATTTAACTTGTAAACAATTAAATGACTATATAAAGTAGTTTCACTATTTATTTTTACCATTCCATAGTTACCATTTGCATTTTGGAGCTCTGAACCTGATTTGCCTCCGAACTTCAACAGTCAATTGTGTGCAATTAGTAAGAATGTTTGAATGCCCCCTGCAAGAGAAGATGCCCCCCAAGCTTCATTTCATTCATATAAGTAGATTACTGGTTACTAATAGCTAGATGGAATGAAGGTTCATTACAGGGGAGGATTTGTTTCATTTTTTAATGAGATTGACACAGGAAAAGAACTATGCTTATGATCTGTTTCATTTTTTAATGAGGTTGGCACAGTAAAATAACTTTCCTCAAAGGCACTTGTTTCATTTTTTAATGAGGTTGACACAAGAAAAAAGAACAATCCTCATAGTTCTGTTTCATTTTTTTAATGAGGTTGACACAGAAAAAGAACCATCCTCATGGGAAACTGTTTCATTTATCGAGGTTGACACAGGAAAAGAACTATCCTCAACACCTATTTCATTTTTTAACAAGGTTGACATAGGAAAAAAGAACCATCCTCATTGTGCAGTTGGAATATTGAGTGTATGTTGGAAAAGACATAGTCTAACAGAGTCATCATTTAAGGATTTTGATGAATACCACAAATGATAAGTTATAACATGTGTTGACGGGTCTTCTCCAGGGTTTTCATTGAATTTAGGAATGTCTGAGGGTAACACATGTGGTATCGCTAGCCACCAAGAAGAGAAACCAGATAGGATTCCAGATGATAACATGGGTGAAGACCATGGTCTTGAAGATGTACCAGAGAAAGTGCCAGACAATTATTTGTAGCCTGTTGGGACCGAAGGGCCGCTGTGAAAATATGACTCTAGTGAGGTTGTGAACATCGACGGAGTAGCGAGGGTAGGAGTTGACGTAATTGGAACAACAAAACCAACCGAAGATGTTGGTTCAGGCATGGTTGTATGACCAAATGTATACTCTCCAAAATCAATGGGAGATTGAATGGAAATGGGATCGACAAAAGCATATGGAAACGATTGAGGAAAAGAGTGGTACATGTAAAGGTCTCCCGAAAAATGGGTTGGAATTAAAGGTTTATCAGGTTGTGGGATTTATTCAATCTTAATTAAACCAGGAGGAAGAACTTCACCGTCAGGCCCAAAATATATTTCAGACGGTTGACAGTGTGATACGAGAGTTTCAATAGCTACAGAAATTTGTGGGGTGACCAAGGTAGGAACAACTTCCGGTTGTTCGACTTCAAGATTCAGATGTGCTGGCAAAGAAGAGACAAGATCTAGATCAAGTTGTGATTGAAAAACGTCAGTTACAGGAGGTATGGTCTTAGCGATTGAATGGATCGTGACCATAGGTAGCTGTGAAGACTCCGTTTCGACAACAGTAAATGAAACAGGATGTGTGGAAACAATTTGAGCTATCTCTGGTTTAAATGATGATTTTTTGCTAGAGGTACGAATTGTACATGATTCAGAAGATCGTGATCGCCTTCGCCTACCAGAAGTAACTTTTGGCGGTAAAGGTGGTTTTAAAGCTAATCTACGTGAACGAATGGGGGTAGGATTTTATTCTTCCACGATTACTGATTTATTTTATCCAAAAAACAAATAAACAAAAATAGGGTAATACTAGGAAAAAGGGTTTACCAAAAAACTATGAACTGCAGAATACCCCCTAGAGAACCAAGAATTACGGGTAGATAATCTCCTCGAATGCTGTGTTCGGTGTATCACAATTTCAGGGCGGCTGACTTGGTTCACTATGGATGGATAGCACCTAAAGGTTTTCCTCCCAAATATACCTGAAGGTATGTGGAGGCCCAAGTCTGTATTAGCACTGTCTGATGCGAAACTGCACAGTGAGAGCACCCATTTATACTTATCATATTGTAACATCACCTGATATACCCAAGAGTATGTGGACGAGCTATGATATACTTACATACGTGGAGTGAGGTATCACACTCGGAATGTATCGCAGACAAGTTAATGACAACTGCTATGTTTTACGACGTTGGAACACGTCTCTAGCCTAGACCTTCTAAATGTTATCGTTATGGTTCCAATGCGCTGTTAAGTAAATTGAGATTTATTTTATGTTGATCTTGCTTAACAATTTGCCTTTCAGGTTCACCACGATGATGTATATGAAATTCCTAAAATGCAAGCTAAGAATGATAAACAAACTTTCACTTTCATATTTTTCAATGAAGAACCTAGCTACTAAGGGAAGAGAGCAAATAATTTGTGAGAAAACAAATAAATGAACACAAAAAAAAATCAATGAATCACAAACTAAATGCAGATTTCCTAATGTTCCTTTTGCAAAAAACACACAATCCTACATGCAATTGCAAGTTTTTCTTTTTAGTTTCCTTAATGTTATGAATGCAGAAAAGAAACTAGATGCACTAGATCAATAATCAAAATTCTTTTTACTTTCTAGAAACAAAGAATACAAACAACAATTTCTCTTTTGAAGGAAAAACGAGGATTTCAACAACAATTTCTCCTATCAAAGAAATGAAGATTTTACGACAATTTCATATTTCGAAAGCAAATGATTCTTAATGTGACCATGAAAAATACTTTGAAATCAACTTGTCAACGATAAAGAAAAACTTTTCTAAACAAACATTGAACAAATTTTCAGCCAAAGGAGGAAGAAGTATATAGAGTCACTGGTCAATTGAGCATTAGACTTTTCAGAACACAAAAAAAAAAAAATTGAAGCAAGTTGCAAAGTCAAATTCAAGGGAATTTGGTCCCTTTCAGGAGTCAACATAGTCTCCAAGGTGAGACAGTGCTTTGCATCACAGGCTTAAAAGGGAGTCAGTGCTTTGCAAATCACTGTGTCCTAACTAAGGGTGCGTTGGGCGCAATAGACAAGGAAAAATACTACTGTTTGGCTCACTATATTTGCAAATTAAGCTCTGAAAAAGTCTAATATTTATGTGTAACAACTACTGGGTGGATTTACAAAGAAAATCAGAGACTAAAACACCTATAATTAAGAGAAATTATCCCCAGTGGAGTCGCCAGTTTGTTGGGCCAGAATTATAATCTACGGATAAATTACGCTTCCCTAGATAGGTGTTAGTCTAGAACAATAGGTGAAAGAATATACTACCATTTATCCTATCTCAGAATAGATACACAGAGAGGATTGGAGGCTTACTTGTTTAGTCGCTTCCAAATGGCTCCTTCTGTCACTTCTGTCGCAACTTCAAATTCAAGCGGTTTGTGAGCTGAATGCTTCCTACAAGAAAGAACACTGAAACAACAGAAGATGCAATAATATAGATATCTATTCAAGATAGTTAGCTAAATCAGTAAAGCATAAACTACATTCATCAACCAAGATCTTACAATATGGAAAATCAAAGTTAACATAGATGCATGTAGGGAAAAATAAGAAGTACTCTTTATTGATGATAGAAGGAGAGGTTACAACCTAGTGATTGATTTGAATTGACCTTCCAGAAAAGTTCCCAAGTCTCATCACAACATAAATATTTTAGCAGTAGCTTCTCAAAAAGCTCTCAATTGAAAATTCTCCAGCATTTCTCTACTCAAATTCTTCCTTCTCAAACACTTAGATCTATGTTCAATTTATAGATGAATTGTAGGTTGTTTTGCAATCAATATCTTTCCAAAAATAGGCAAGACATGTTTCCATTCATGTAGATGTAAAATGGACACTTGGATTCGAAGCTTGACACATGTGAACTCTTCTAGAAGGCATTGGCCAAGTGGATATTCCGAAACAATGAGAATTTTTCTCCCAATGTGACCAATGCACCTGTGAATGTCAGGAAGTGCTTTGCAATGCAACCTTGCATGGGGCTACCTGCATATGCAATGCACTTAGGACCCTTAGAGCTTGCGTTGGTGAGCTCTCATATGCTATATAATAAGCTTCAAACCATGGAAACCCTTGCTTGATGAAAGTCTTGCTTGATTTGTCTTGTTTCTTATCTTAGGGCATGTAGCAACTAAAATGATAGGTAATGGTAGACCCTTGATCATTGGTCCTATAGATGATGCTCAGTTAACCAAGTCATTGGGAATGGTGCCCAAATTAACCTATAACAGTGATATATCTATTTTGATAAAGACCATAAGTCATGTCTGCTATGTCTTCTCTTGGCCACTTCTGATTTGTTGCAGGTGCCATGACACAATTTTTTTTGTTCCCTTTGTCATTCCTGGAGTTTGACAACTTCAGTTACTCAATAGTAAACTCATGATTAGCTTGGTTTTCCATTTTGAAGCTTAACCCTATGCCCTATTGACCATTTAGAGGGCTATGAATGAAAATGTAGGTTTGATCTCCCTCACACTAATACTCTTTACATTTTCCTCCTGGAGGCAGTGAAGCATTGTTGCCTTGGAAAACCATGGAGGTCACCTCCTGACATCTTCTTCAAACCTTCTGCCTGCTGTCATCATGGAGGCTCATAATATTTATTTCATCCTATTTGCCTATCTTCCGAAAACTTTAGGTTTTAGGGTTGTTAGAGAAGAATAATTAGTGTTGTCTTCTAAGTTCTATATAGCCCTTTCAAGTTCATTCATTTCTGTCTAGTTCACCTCACATTTTTCCCTTCTTCATTTATAACTTCTAAAAATATTCAGATTATGCTTGGTTGTGTTGATGTGCCACCTGTCCTTGTGGTTTTTTGTATTGGTTTCTTGCTTGGCACATTGTTGGTCCAATAAATTCTAGAAACCCTAATTTTCCTTGAACATAGGCTGCTTACTCTTCTTTGCTGTGGATGTCTTTTAGTGAGGATTTGGCCTCTTACCTTACCTAGTTTTCTATTGATAGCTACGTTGACACTCCTGCAGAAATGTCAAAATGAACAATTAAATTTTGCTGAAATTGAACATGATAATGTGACATTTCTTGGAGACCTTTGTTGATCTGATTTGGGCAAATAGGTGCCGCCCTTCTTTCATATTTGATTTCAACTTTTATTCATGAAAAACAATGATTTAAGAACACCAAGATTAACCCTACAACCTATAAAACCCTAGTGACCTAGTGAGAGGCTCTTTGAATGAAAGCAATGGCTAATGATTTCCAAGTATGGAAAACAAATTTTTTTGACATGTAGATGTATTAAGGATCCAAAAAAAAATGTACTTGATTGATTCAAAGAGCCTACAAAGGTCGCTTTTAAGACCATCAATGCTTGAGGCATTTCATGAACATGAGAGAAGGTAAGTTGTTTTGCAAACTTAGATGGAAAGTGGAAGGGTATAGGCAAAATAGAGTATTGAGGTTATGAGTGTGAAAATGGGACAAAGATGAGTGGCATGAGCTCCATGACGGACCTTCTAGGAGTGGTAGGCTATCCAGGGAATGGAAAAGTAGTGAAAAAGTGAAAAAATTATCATAAGGCTAATGAAGGCAGTGAGATTGCTAAAACTCACAATATTCATGAATTTTGTTTTTAGAAATCTAGGATAAGCATTTAGTCATCTAGAGAATCGAAAAAATTATTGATGATTAACAATGGCTCCACTTGGGGAGGGAAACTCCTTTTGAGGAGGTGTCCAAAATTTCAGATCTCTGGGTTTATGAAGATTAGTTCCTCACCCATTTGGAATATTTTTTTCTTCCTTTCATTTGTTGATGCTTCGTTTTAAGTTATGATCTCAAGAATATGAGAAACATGATTACTTAAATATCATATCTACCCACCCAACCTACTTTTCCTATCAATTTTTTTTCCTTGGGTGCACTTAAGCTGGCAAACCCTTGACATTCTTTTCTTTTGAAAGCAGAAACATACTATCTACTTCTAGCCTTATCACTTCCAAGAGTTCAGATTATGCTAGTGAACTCTTTTTATTCTCTAACTAGACTAACTGACTGCCAAGATTAAGCTGTATGACAAACTTCATTCTGTAAGCTATTGACATGAAATTGAAAACATGGTGTGAACCAGGATTAGGCAATCTAATTCACCATGGGTTGTGGCATTAGGACAAGCTGCACACAAACATTATTTTTGTACAAACAAAACTAGAAATCATGAGGGTTGTGATTGATCATTTGTTAAGTCTCCTCATATTTCTCTTTGGTTCTGATTTGAGCATGGGGAACAATATTTTTTCTTCCTAATCTATTCTTACAGAAAATTCAAGTTTAAATGCTTTGAAAAATTCTCTTTCACTAACCTATCATTAGCAAATTGAAAACATGTTCAACCATGATTAGGTTAGATGACTGAACAAGACTCTTTTGAACAAGTAGTGGCATTTAGGCTTGCACACTTTCAGTAGTACTCTTTTTTGGGTATGGGGCTGTAATTTTTTCTCAAATATGCCCTCTTTTTAATTCTTTATTTGTTTTTGTATTTTTTGTTTTTTATGATCTCTATAATATTCCAAATTTTTAGCCTTAAAGATAAATGGAATATTATAGTTGTTTTATCACTAGGTAGGTGAATATATGGGTAGGGAGGCCCATTAACCTCTTTAAAAGGACCAATAACACTCCTGATGTGAAAGGAGTAAGAATAACCAGCTAATTTGAGCGCCCTTGGGTGTGAACAGAGATGGGATCATGTTGATTCAGTCAACTTTAACCAGGTCAACAAAGCTGTCTAGATACATTGAACCTCCTTAATGGACAACACGGTTTTGGTGGAGGACAACTTGCATGGGCTTGATGGCACATATGGATGGGACCCAATGTGAAGAGGTTCACTTGCTATATATGGAGAGGATGGGAGCCTTTGTACTCATGATTTTGATATGATCATTTGATCTCGGTCTTTTAGAATTGGCTTCCTATTTCTGTTTAGTAGGGTTGCAGTGCTGTTTACACAAGGTGTTCCCGAGCAGGAATCCCACCTCTTCCCTTGAGAGGCCTCTTGGGAGAGCACTATTCTGTATTGCTCCACATCTAGGCTTGAGTCCAAGCACCATTCTACAGCCTCAGCGTTATTTCTGTAGCAGAATATTGCTGTGTTGCAGTGGAGGTTTGTTAACACCGCTTCCGGGTCTGTTTCTCAGTAGAGGGTGCCTTCCTTCTCTTGAGAGATCAGGTAGGAAAATTTTTGGGCTCATTTCACATCTTGGCAGCAGGCCAAAGTATTCCTCATCTCCTATAGCACAATCCCTTGCAGGAACTGCGTCATTTTGCATAGAGTTGTTGCAGCAGGGTTAAGACCCTTGTTTCTGAGCTAGTCTCCTAGGGAAAGGGCCAACCCTTCTCCCGGAAAGCTAGAGGGAGGGATTTTCATCCCTATTTTGTATTATTCAGCTATTTTCCAGTAATGTTTCAGTAAGACTACATTTTTCAGAGCTGAATAATCAAATCTTCTCTTTGTTGTACATGTGCCTCAAGAAACCCTTGCCGGGTTATCTCTATAATGCAATAAGGAGGTCATATCTCTATTTTCTTAGCATATTGTGCCATCAATCCCCAGATCTATGATTTTATATTGTAATTTTGTAGAAACCCTCATAAAATAACGTTGTACATGATTTAGTTTTTTCTGCATAACTTAAGTCATGGGATTTGGAAATGTTTAAGTTGATATGAGGTCGAGAGGTCTGTTTCACTTATCATAAGTGGTTTGTTTCAGTTCCTCTTTTGTATGTGAGGGCCTAAGACCATATTCTAAGGGAAACAAGCATTATTTCACCCAGTTAAAATGTAGATCTCCAGAAATAACGTTTTCAGGGTCTATTTGCTGCATTTTCCCCACTTGGAAAGGTGTAGAAGTGCTTCTTTTTGCTGCTGTTTCATTCATTTGATGGCCATGTGTTTATCAACAAATTTTATGACTTAATTTCACCTTTCTATTCTAGTATTGTGCTTATGCACTGCTGCATTACCATTTTAGGATATTACAGTTGTATCAAAGCATAGCCTTGGCTCAACCTGTGGAACTTAGCCATGATGCTATCAAGAGAAGGAGAGATGAAAAAAAGGAAGACTCCATTATGTGGAGGAGGAAAGGAGGAGAGGCTCTCAAAGCTTCTTCCAAAATCTATGCAGAGCATCAATGAAGATCTTAAGAAGATGAGAGGAGAGATGGAATCTCCAGAGGAGTTTGGATCTAGAGCTAGATCTAGATTGGCACATGATAGGTGTGAGCATGCAGCTACACCCTATTATGCACAACATAGTCAAATGCCCAGATCTGCTATGAAAGAGATGAAAGAAGAGGAAATGCCAAGGAGGGAAAATCTTAGTAATTTTCTGCAAGAGTATGAATATCAAACTGAAAAGTTTAGAGATCATATCACTTTCAAATATTTTTGCAAGATCAAGGTGGAAAGGAGCAAACTGCATGACATGGATATATTTTATCTATCTACCTTTGATGGATCCCCAACTTGTTCAGCCAAAACTTGTGTGGAGGAGTTGCATACTTATTTGCAGCAGCACCAAGTTTCTGAAGATGAAGCCATCAGAGTTGCAGCGCTGCACTTTGAAGGTAAGGCCTATGCTTGGTGGATGTTTGAGTCATTTTCATTGAAAATTTTTAATACTTCTTCTTTTTCAAAGTTCACTTAGAGATTGGTAGAAAGGTTTGATAAAAAACGTGAAACAATCAAACCAATGAAACTTTTGCATGAGTTGGGAGGACCTACAAACTCAAAACCACTTTAGAAACCTATTGGAGGAGCTCGAATTTTGCATGATACCTTGCTAGAGGCAAGATCCTTGTTTCATAACCTTGGACAAGAGGGCATTAAGGTTCCTTTTGCAAAGGAGGATCTTCTTATTGAGAAGTTACCTCCTATTCATATTGAAGATGAAGAGAAGGATGGGGGTTACAACGTTATCACATCTAGAGCATACTTAGTGCCTCATGCAGAGGAAGGAGGAGCACATGCTCCAACCGGAGGATTTATTATATCATTGCAAGAATTTCCCCAGGATCTCACATATGGAAGGAAAAGTAAAATCAATGAGCATCATGATTGTGAGATACTATTGATGGAAGGAGAAGGTAGGGAGGAAGGACATCATCATTTGATGAGGAGCACACACCCCTATCTATTTCAGAGAGCTGGTGCAAGGAGGAGGAAGACTGTTTTATGCTATGAGGGTGAGGTCAAGGTTGCCCAACCATATGGACAATCTTCTCTTTCCATTGATGTCTCACTATATGGAGGCATTCCACCGGGGAGGCCACTAGATTTGGAGTTGGTAAGAGAAATGTTGCCATTTGGTTCACCACTCTTGGACTTTGGAGAGGTGAAGAGTTTTGAGGGAGGATTTAGCATGGGAGATGTCAAAGGAGTAGGCAACAACATGAGGAGAGCTTCACAGGCTAGATCACCAGCACTGTCTCTTGGGAGGATTGATCCATATTGGAGGTCTCAAATCTTAGTAGAGTACTCCAAGGATCTTGGTGCTTGCATGATTCTTGATGACCCTGATGGAGATGATAGATATATAGTGGATAATATGATCATCTATTCTTATGGGAGAGTCTTCTTGACTAGAACTTCTAAGCTCAAGGAGAAGCTGCTACATGCAGCACATGAGGACTTCTTTTCCATGCATTTTGATGCATATCTTTCCTTGGCAGAGGGGTCCATTTGGGAGGGCATCCAACATGAAATATTTCAGCATATGGAGAGATACATAGCTCGGATGATGATAGAGAGGAGGTCATAGCCACTTCCCTACTCTTTGGAGGTGAGGGAGGATTTCTAGTTGAGCCATTTCAGCTCAAGGTCCCAAGTACATGGTAACGAATGTATAATTCCACATTATGTTTTGTACTTATTTACTTTATATGAGAAACATGTTGTACCAAGGAGGATTATCCCTTCTTTCATATTGTATGATGATGTACTTGGAGCCATTTGTAGCATTGAGATTGGATACCTCATTGGTGGTTTGTGGGGGGAGCCACATGATTTTTGGTGTGCACCATTGACACCACTTTGTACTTTCATGTTTCTATATTGTAAAATGATTGTGGCAGAAAAAAAGTGGTTGGAAGAGCACTTGTTTTTGTTTGATTTGATGCAGGCAAGGGATGCACTGCGCTGGTTCCTTGTGTGGGACCTTGATCCAATTTCTGGTTGTCATATGACAACTTGTTTCTATTGGTTTTTGCTTCCATGTATTGCTGATTTTTCTATGTTCATGGGGAGCTTTGTTTGAAAAGTGGGATATGAGTTGAAGATGCCCATTGGGAGTATGATTATCCCTACTTTGCAT
Source organism: Pinus albicaulis (assembly GCA_034641835.2). Lineage (NCBI taxonomy): Eukaryota > Viridiplantae > Streptophyta > Pinopsida > Pinales > Pinaceae > Pinus > Pinus albicaulis. The sequence continues at coordinate 285,882,133 of CM076569.1, forward strand.
GATGCATGTTTCAGGAGTAGCAATGGGCAGCCCATGATTGCCAAATTACATCTCTCTTCTTCATGTGGGAGGAGAAATTTGGAGAACTTGAGTTTTTGGAGGAGGCACTTCATGGTTTATTTGCTTGGTGGGGTAGTTTGGGCCACTCTTGGAGGTCATGATATTTCAGCCCAAGTTCAGCAGTAGCCCCATAATTATCATAAATGGAGAGAGAAACCACTTGGTTGGGAGGATCCAATCTCTCCATGCATCCCCAACACATAGTATGAACCGGGGGTTGAGGATCTTTTTGAGCTAACTAGATTGGCTCATTTCATTTGGATGATAGCATGGGTGTGGAAGTCACTCATTGGAAATAATATTCCCCATGTTCATCATTAATCCCACCTTGAGGAGGCCATTGGACAGCAAGGAGGTTTCCACTTACATCTTCCACCTTTCTATGATGTAAGCCATATGGTTTTTCCTGCTTGGGAGGAAACATTGGAGGACAGATTTGTAGCAGATCACTTTGAGCAGTGGTGGGGAATTTTGATGAGGAGGCCACAAGAAGAAGAGGGGAGGATATTTTCTCTCCTTATACAGTTGCTTGAGGACAAGAAACATTTTGGAGGGGAGGACTGTAATATTCCAAATTTTTAGCCTTCAACCTAAATGGAATATTAGAGTTGTTTTATCACTAGGTAGGTGAATAAATGGGTAGGGAGGCCCATTAACCTCTTTAGAAGGGCCAATAACACTCCTGATGTGAAAGGAGTAAGAATAAGCAACTAATTTGAGCACCATTGGGTGTGAATAGAGCTGGGATCATGTTGATTCAGTCAACTTTGACCAGGTCAACAAAGCTATCTAGATACATTGAACCTCCTTGATGGACAATGCAGTTTTGGTGGAGGAAAACTTGCATGGGCTTGATGGCACATATGGATGGGACCCAATGCAAAGAGGTTCACTTGCTATATATGGAGAGGATGGGAGCCTTTGTACTCATGCCTTTGATATGATCATTTGATCTTGGTCTTTTAGACTTGGCTTCCTCTTGCTGTTTAGCAGGGTTGCAGTGCTGTTTAGCACAAGGTGTTCCCAAGCAGGAATCCCACCTATTCCCTTGAGAGGCCTCTTGGGAGAGCACTGTGTATTGATCCACATCCAAGCTTGAGGCCAAGCACCATTCTCCAACCTCAACATTATTTCTGTAGCAGAATATTGCTGTGTTGCAGGGTGTTGCAGTGGAGGTTTGTTAACACCACTTCTGGGTCTATTTCTCAGTAGAGGGTGCCTTCCTTCTCTTGAGAGATCAGCTAGGAAGATTTCTGGGCTCATTTCACATCTTGGCAGTAGGCCAAAGTATTCCTCATCTCCAACAATGGAGTCCCTTGTAGGAACTACGTCATTTTGCATAGAGTTACTGCAGCAGGGTTAAGACCCTTGTTTCTCAGCTAGTCTCCTAGGGAAAGGGCCAACCCTTATCCCGGAACCTTAACCACCATTATATGAAATTATTGGAAATGGACACTTTGGAAGATTTGCAGACATGAAAGATCCATTAGAAGAAGACAATGACCAAAATGAAGTAGAAAATGTTGCGGAAGAAGCCATCAATGATGTTCTAGATGATGTTGAATATGTATTAGTTGATATTGTTGATGATATTTAATTTATGCTTGCAAACAAAGCACATTTTTTAGATCTTTTAATCAATTTTACTTTTAATGTTTAGAATATGATATTTTATGAGAAGAATCCTTAATTTTTGAAAAAAACATGTGATTACTATTATTTTTTGACATAAAATTCAATAAAAATGCTATTTTATTAAGATTTATTGTTAAGATTTTCCCAAAATTAGTTTATTTAACATGATTTTTTTAACAAAAAATCTCTAAAAGTGTATTTTTTGCATTCTATTTGTATTGAAAAATTGTATTTTTTTTCCATATCATTCAAAAAATTGGTTTTTTAGCGACATTATTTGATGTGCATTGAAAAATTAATTAGCAATACATAAACTTGTAGAAAATATAAACCATATAATATTGAACCTTTTTTCATTTTTTATATATGTGAAAAAGTGAAGATATCATTACAAATTTTTATTTAAAAAAAAATTATTTTTTTCTTTTTAAAACACAAGTACATAAATGCACTTAAAAATAAACATCTCACGGAAGAAGAAGACATTAGAAAATGTATAGTGTCAAAATCAATCCTCTAAAAAAACGTTGGTGATGATATGCCACCACTATTCAAAATCGACATTAAAAGCATCAGAGAGAAAAAAAAGAAAGAATCTGCATCACCACTTTTCAAAATCGGGTGCTTTTCTTGCTACGTCAAAAAGTAGGTACCAATGCAGTTACCTATTTCATCGGTAACAATGATTTTTCCATTCAGCTCTTGTAAACATAAAACCTTGTTACTTCGATTTGAGTGCATAGTGTAAGGATTTTTCAAAAAAATTTCAAGCAAGCTATACTCTCCTTTGAATTTTCTCTTTCAGTCTTGCTTCAAAAAAAATAAAAAATAAAAATAAAAATCAAAATAAAATAAATTAAAGTGCCAAAAACATTCTAAAAAAAAAATGAATCTACATCACCACTTTTCAAAATCGGGTGCTTTTCTTGCTACGTCAAAAAGTAGGTACCAATGCAGTTACCTATTTCATCGGTAACAGTGTTTTTTCCATTCAGCTCTTGTAAACATAAAACCTTGTTACTTCCATTTTAGTGCATAGTGTAAGGATTTTTCCAAAAAATTTCAAGCAAGCTATACTCTCCTTTGAATTTTCTCTTTCAGTCTTGCTTCCAAATCTTACTTCTGTCAAAGATCCTTCTTAGATGAAAAAGGTATTCTTCCTTAGTTTTCAAACAAACAAGGATGTCATCAATGTTTATCATAGTGAAGTAACTCAAATTAGGGTCCATGGCCCTTTGGAAAGTAGTTTTCGCACTCCTTAAACCAGAAGGAATTTGATCAAACATGTAGGTGGCCCAAGGTGCTTAGAAGGTGGATTTATGTTGATTAATTGGAAGTGTTACCACCTAATTGTAACTTGAAACACTACCAATCAATGATATCTTGTTAGAAACTCCTACTCTTTGTAAAGTATGATTTATCTTGGGAAAAGGGTATTTGTTCTTTAGGGAGGGTTTGTCTAGGTACCTAAAGTATACAAACGGCCTACACGCCTTTGTTTTATTTGTTAGTGACACAATTTTCTCAAAAGGCTCATGGTCTTTCTGTAAAGGAAACCTTATTTGAATAATGTTTGTGTCACAAGGTTTTAGGCTTTCATCACCATATATAAAAGCATCCTGAAACCTTTTGCATAGCCTTATGTATTTTTGTTTTGTGTGAAGTGGTAAAATATTGGATAACTTAATCATTTTGGGTATTTCTAGGCTACCTACATTATACTCCTCTATATCAGTCTCGATAGATAGTCTTTTATGGTCCCTAGCAACATTTTTGGGATTCAACAACTCTTCTGAAGTGACAAAACCCTTTGATGATGAGTTTTCTAAGTATGGAAAAACCTTAAGACTCTTTTGATCCAAATTCATAAAAAATTTTGTTATGTGAAAGTATTCCAGCATTTTAGATTGGAAAAAGGGAATGGTTATGCTTTTGAGGTTTGTTCTTCATTTGAGCAACCTGTTTTAGATTCTAAACTAGTTTTTGTTTTTGCAATTTGATTTTCAGTTCGCAGAAAATTAAGTTCAGCTTTGCCATCATGTTGTTGTTCAAGGATGCTATAGTTTTGGCTGTGGAGTTCTTCATGCAGTGCCTGGTTTGGCTTATATTGAGGTGTGTCAGGATCTATCTCAACTTCACTTATCTTTTCATCAATGTCTTCTTCATTATATAAAATGAATGAGTCAAGATCCGAATGAATGGAATAAAGAGGTGTGTTGTTTGGCCTTTCTTGGCTGCTAACCATATACTTCATGTGTGATTCCCAGTATAATCTCCTTTTTTGGTTAAAAATAGGGATGGTAGCATAAGACATGTCAAGTTGGAGGTTCCAAGGAGGCTTGGCTCCTAGGGGTCTAGAAAAAAGCATGCCATACTTAGGGGGAATTTCAGCTACTACTATGTCCATGACCAGGCCCTTAGTTCGGATTTGTGCTAGATTGACACATAAATCCTTGATTAGGTCCAAACACTTGACCCTGATTGAATCGAAGGAATACAGGTCTTGGTAAGGCTTGGTTATTTCTAGGCCTAATCTCTCCATCACTACCTTTGGCATGAGGTTGTGAGAGGCACCGAAGTCTAGCATGTCATTATGTAAGATGTCTATTTAGGCTAACATAGAAAGTGGGAATGGACCCTTCTTGGTATTTTCCCTCCACTTCAGGACCAAAAAACAACTCTGGTTTATCATCTGTCAAGTTTAAAGTACTAGTATCATTTCCCATGTTTAAGACTTTCAGAACTTGGGACTTGTAGATATCTGGGGTTATCAGTTCAGTGAGAGGCATGGTGATCTTGATTTTAACAATCTCTCCCTCAAAATTGAAAGGTACTTGTGTTTTAGACACATTTACATCAATATTATAAGCCATAATATTTTCTACAAGTTTATTTTGCTGATTCTATTTTGGGACTTTGGACAAAATAGTTTTCTCAGGGCCACTAGTAGAGGCACTAGGGCAGCTTGTGCTACCACTTGGTTGGCTAGTTTTGTCTCTGTTTGGATCAGTTTTCTTAGCCATGGTGTTGGTACTGTCCGCTGTCTTCTTAGGAGTGTTTTCAGGTGTTTTCCTAACAATAGTGTCTTATTTGTTCTTTTTGGAGTTTTCTTGGTTATTTTTTCTCCTAAGGTCATATTGCCTATGGACTTCCATTATGGAATTTTCAAATCCCAATTAGTAGTCTTCAGAATCCTCATAGTTTGTTTCAGTTTGGTCCGAGGAAAAGAAATCATGTTCTTCTTCGGTGAGAAAAAAATCACCCTCATTTTCAGAACCTCTCAAGTTCACATGGTTTTCTACAGGTTCTTCAGACTCTCTTCCCTCTTCATCTACATAATTTTCTTGGAAAGGGGGTCTGATTTGTTGGTCATAATTTTCTTGGAAAGGGGGTCTGATTTGTTGGTCATTGTCTCTTGGTCTGTTTTGGAGAGGATCTCTTCTGAAGTTTGGATTCCTATTTCTGTTTTGGGTATTTTCTTGGTTTTCCATGGGAGGTGTTCTTTCACTCAAGTTTATTATTTCCATCATTGTTTCCATTACCCTTTTACTAAACTATCAATCTTGGCATCATATGAGGAGGTTGAGGCCATTGTTTCATCTTTGTAGGTGACTCTCTTTTTTGATCTCATCCTAGCCCTTTCTTCAATCAGGTTTTCCTCTACACTTATAGCTCCCTTTTGCATGTCTTCTAAAGTTAGGGGCTCTCTTTCTCTTAGTTGATAGGCCATGTCTGGATCTAAACCTTTGGGAAATTTTGCTAAAGCTAAGCCTTGTGGGGGTTTCATGTCTGGTGGAAGGGCATTTTAAACACTATAGAACCTGGTACAATAGTCTTGGACACTTTCCCCTACATTTATTTTAAGGTTGTTGTATTCTGAGAGGATTTGGAGAGGGTTTTTATTGATTTCCCACTTGTTTATAAATGTCTGATAAAGGGAAGGGAGATCATGAATGGTGTTAGGAGTCAATCTTTTGAACCATTTTTTGGCTTCTCATTCTAAGCTTTGTGCAAAGACTCTCATTTTAATGGTTTACTCTTCCATTTCCATGTAATCAAAGGCATCATTTATCCTATCTACATGCTATTGGGCAGTGACAGATTCAAATTTGGTAAAGTGAGGGATTTTGGACTGGTAATCATGTGGTAAAGGTAACAAAGGTTGTGGTAGTACTAGGGGGGCATACCATACTACCATGATGGGAGTGAATGGGATACAAGGATGATTTAAAAGGGGAGGGTTTGTGAGAGGGGGTGGGGGATGAAGTGGAGTGGTTTGAACAGTGGATGTGTGGATGGGGGTGGTAGAGGTACTTGGACTAGTAAACAGGTTTTGAGAAGATTTGGTATGAAAAGAGCTAAAGTGATGGAGAAGCTGGAAGTCAAGAGGAGTGGAAGGAGAGGCTTATCTACTTGAAATATGTTTCAAATCTAAGGGCTCAAGGTCAGTCTGGTCAATCCCACTTTGTGACTTGGTTCTGAAAAGGTTTCTTGTATGGTGCAAGTCAAACTGGGGATCTTGCAAGGCTGTAAGATGTTCAGGGACAAATATTTCTCTATGAATGGTCCTAACAGTAGTTAAGTTTCCAGGTTTAGAAGTTTGCGACAAAATATTTTCTGGGCCATCAACTATGGTGGGAGGATTTGGGTCCAGGTGAGATCTAGTACTGATCCTTTGTGAAGCCAGATTTCAAACCCAAAGTATAGAGAGGATGAAAGCTTATGATTATTTTCGGAAGGATGACTTGTCTTAATGTTTTCTAAACTCACAGTGTGTGACTATTCTTCTAAACCTCTCAGGGCTGATTTGACACAATCTTAAGGAAATTTGAGAATACTAGAAAATTTAGAAGGCCTACTGGAGGCTTGTGGAGTCGCCAGGTGGATGTTTTTTGCTATTTTAAAGATGTATGTTTATGGTCCACCACCAATAACTAACAAAAAACAAATCTAGGGATTTTTTGGGGTTTTCTGAGTTCCTTTATGTAGCCCTACGGTCTCTATGAGTGTCCTATAGTTGAATCATCATTTTGCTAGGATAGTGAAACAATCAGATTATACTCTTTGGCTAATAGTTTGAGTTTCTCTATGATTTGATAAGGGTTTCTCAAGTCATAAGGAGTACTTATATGGTCATTGTCTCAGAAGGTCCCACCGTGATCGCCATTATGTTAGTGATGGTGATGAGGTGGCAATGAATCAATGGATACATAATGTTCCAACTTGTGACTTACTCAGAAGGTCCCACCGTGATCGCCATTGTGTTAGGTTCCCGTGATTTGTTAGATTAGTGAGATAAAATGCACAGGGTAACATTAGACCAGTATTTGGAGTCATAGGACCTAGCCTTCCTTGACTCAAAGAGGGTTCTCTCTATTTATGCAAAGGATGTGAACTTGTTTGCTTTCTAGGGTTTGATTTTAGGCTAGTTGTTAAGTGTAGGTTTTGTTTGATTTTTTTGGTTGGGTAAGATGATCAAGTAGCATAGTTGGAATGAGGAATATTCAAGTCATTGGGCTATGGAGTCTATAAAATTCATGGAAATTTCAACAATGGATCAGGGAGCATCACAGGGAAAATCTAGCATTGGTCAATGTATTTTCAAGGTTTATGGGAAATGAGATGGACATCAAGTTTGTGAACAAAGGTAGGGAAAAGGGAAATAAAGAATCCTTTAACATATACCATTTTAACAAGAAGGGACTTAAACACATAAGCATAAAGAAGAAATCAATAGACAGGGAAAACCAGTAACTCTTTGATTCAACTTAAGAAAATAAGCACTCAAGACAAACATTCCAATGAAATATAGAAGGTGAGAAACTCATTTAACTTCTAGTGATTTCACCTTCAAGGTTATAAAACATTCAATATACACATATAAATTTAATAAAATAAGAGGGAACACCTAAACATCATTGATCATAATTATGAAGATCTCCAAAACAATTAGTCAAGCATGGACAAAGGGTATGATTGAAACACAACCTCTTTGGAAAACCTAATCAATGGTACTTTGAAGAGAGACCTCAGGAACAATGTTTAGAGACATCAAACAAGTAGGGCTAACCATAAATAATATTTGATACCTACTGTATTAAACCATTCATGAAATAAACAAGCTTGGGGGGTCTAGAGAGCAGTTAAGAATTCTCTAGAAAGACCCAACAGAGAAAAACATAGAGGTAGTGAAGAACAAACAGAGCTAAGGTGCCTTTGAAATCATTTCTTAGTCTAAATCCTTTTTCCTACTTCAATTTAGAAATATGGAAACATAATTAAACATGAGAAAAATTAACATGAAATAGAAGCACTTCACCATTAACCAAGCTCAGGGATCTTGCAAGCAAGCCTCCTCCATCAACAAGCAAAACAAGCCATTCAAAAGCTCCACAAAACCAAATTTCTCTTCAACCTCCAAAAGACTATGTATTGCTTCAAAGAGTCATCAAATTCCAACATTTACAATGAACCCCTCCTTCTCTATTTATCTAGCAAAGGAGGGTAAAAACCCTAGATAGGGTTGTAAAATGTCAAAATCACTCATAAATGTCATAAAATGCCCAAGAGATGATGCAAGGCCCAAGGAACAAAATATCCCATGGAATAAATGCGAAAATAAATTCTAGCACCTAATTTTAGAGTGGTTTTCCTAAAATAAAATTAAAATATCATTTTTCAATAAATGATTCTGTTTTATTGACTTTTGGCCAAAAACACAAAGTGCAGTCTATAAGCGTAGCGCCCTTATAGGCAGAAAATAGGTCCACTTGCAGCCAAGTTTTAGCGACCTTTCCGATGTTCAAATTTTCCCCGTGATGGCCCATTGGAAAGCCTACTGAGTCTACTTTCCAAATATACCTTTGGTGGTTTGGTTGAGCCCTTTTTCCTTGTCCAAAAGGCAATTTTCCCAACACTTCTTTGAGCGCAGCGCCAAGCCTGAAAATGAGGCAAAATGGTAGAAAATGAGGTGTTCTTTGAGCTTTTGAGGGGTCAAAAATGCTCAAAATGCACTGAAATGTGGTGAGAATAGTGTACTAGGAATGATAAATTAAAAAATGTAAAATTTTCCCTCTGAGGATGTCTGAGGAAAAAGTGTAGCGCCAGGGGTGCTGTGCTTATAGGCCTCGAAATTCACAAAAAACAAAAATTTGTCCAAATTTCTTCAAAATTGGTGGATGTCTCCCTCATGGGGTTTGAGAGACCTGTAGAGAATATTTGCCAAAATTCCAAGGCTAACTTGAAATTTTTCCTCTTTTAGTGATTGTATCTTGGTTTGGGCCTTCTTGAGTTTAGCCCTTGCAACTTGGTTTCTCTGGGCATAATGTTTAGTCATCCTCCTTTGGAGAGAAAGATACTAATTTTCCTTCTTCAACTTAGCCTCCAAGTGTATGTTGGATCTTTCCAATCAAGGCTCCCAATCATGTGCTATCTCCATGGCCAAAAGCTCATCCAGGAGGAGCTATTCTGCTAGGGCTGCTTCTTGTTCTCTTTGCTTTGCTAATGGTTCTAGGCCTCCTCCTAGATTGTCCTTCCTCATCCTCACTCTCTTCATAAGTGCCCATGAAATATTCTAGTTTCACTTGTTCCCTTTGGGGTTCTTTCTAGGCCTTAATGGCTCTAGCCTCATAAATAGAAATTCATGCTCCTAGCTGCCTGTTTTCTAAGTCAAGGGCATAATTTACACTCTTGGCCCTATTCAAATTTTCTTGGAGGTCTTTAATGAGTGAATTCTTGTTCTGGATGAGTAAGTTTGAGATCCTTTCTTCATCCTCTTCATCACTGTCCACCTGAATGATTTCAAAATCCCTTTCCACCTCATGATCTTCTTCTTCTTGCTTTACCCTTTGTTTTCCTTTGTCTAGTGGCTAAGCTGAGGTGGATGGCATGGTCCCTTGCCTTTTAGAGGTAGAAAACACAAGCCTTGGCCCTCTCTAATATGTGAATGAAATAGGTGTGATGGTGATCTTGTTGGTGTCTTTGTCATGACTATGATCCTTTCTACTATCATCAAACTCTTCATTTTGTCCTTCATTGTAGCTGCTTGCCTTTTCACTACTATGATCATCATTTGGACTGTCATCCTCTGCACTTTATTCACTTTAATTTTGTTCATCATCAGGATTGCTTTCCTCTTTATCTTCTGCAGTGTTATCATTCTCATTATCACTAAGGATCTGACTATCATCATGACTGTAATGACAATTTTCATGACTTTCATGACTGTTTTCTTCCTTTCTATCTTGTCCCTCACACTCTTCTTTATTACCTGCCACTTTGTCACTGCTGACCTCTTTGTCACTGTGGTTTTCTTTATTGGTATCACTGCTGCCTTCAGTTTCTGCATTGTCCTCACTTTTTTCATCTTCATCATTCTCTTCCTCTGCCTCTTCATCATTCTCTTCATCATGATCACCCTTCTCTCTTTCTATATCTTCTACCTCTCGTGGGCTCAAATGATCATTTCCTTCATCTTCACTTTGGTTTGACTCATGGTCATCCTCACCCTCATTTTCACTTGATTCTTCATTTCCACTTCCTTCTTCATCTGATGCATCAAGAGAAGGGGAGGAAGGGAGGTTTTCTTGAGGTGAGGACACTTGTGTAGATGATGAGGGCAAGTTTGGTTGATGAGGAGGTTGTGGGCTTGTGAAGACTTCATGGGCTATGAATACCTCCCAAGGTATGCCCTTCTGTTTCAGCTGATGTAGGACCACCATCTTGATCAAGGAATGGTGGAGCAAACTATGCATTTTCTGGGTATAAGTCCTCCTCTGGACAAAAGATGACATCTTGTCAATGCTCCTATACAAGTAGTAAGGAAAATGAAGCATTTTAACCCTCGTGAAATGCATGAGAAATCTAACATGGCAGGAATAAAGTTTGGAGTACCTCCCCTCACAGGTGAAGTACTTCATGATAACCCTCATCAATAGCCCTGCAACCTACTCTGTATCTAGTTTTGACAAATGGCTCATAATATCTTATGTTTAATCTTGCTTTATTGAACCACTTTTCACCAATAGCAGGTATACCTGTAGCATTAGAGATGGCATCTACTGATATTTCAAAATCTACCCCTTGAAGGATTACTTGTTCATTATGTAGGTTGAGGGAAAACAACCTTGTAAGCTCTGGGTAGTGTTTTACTTGTTTGAATTTCTCACAAAATCGGAAACATCCCATATTCTGAAAACATGTGAGAATCATGGGAGATGAAGTGATATCCACTATGCTATAGGGTTCAAACCTATTTACCTTCCATCCCTTGTGCTTTGGACTTTTAGGCATTTTTTCTCCTTCACTGCTGACACTATCTTCTGCTCCTGACATGGTGATTAGGGTCGTTTTGGACAAACTTAGGTTTGTTTGTGACACTTAGACAAGAGGAGTGAAATGGAAATGATGGTGAGGGTAGCTTTTTCAAATGAGTGATATGGAGATGGATATTTGACTGAGTGCTTTGAGCTTGATGAGGGATTAACTTGAAATGAAGTGTAATTAACATAGTTTCACTCCCCTTTAAATGACAGCTAATTGCTTAGAGGTCAAAAATAGAGGTTTTATTTTTAGGAAGACCTAGGGCTTGCAAATTCTAGGTTTTAATCATTTTTTAAACCACCAAATGATAAAAATTACTTGAAGGACAAGGAGGAAAAGCCACCTACCAAATTTATCTTGCATGCAGGGTCGTGAAAATTTTTTGGAGGGCTTTACTTGAGACTTTGGCACCTTTCTACAAGTTGGAGGGTTTTTTAGCATGAGAGCACCACCATGCCCACACTGTCGTGTGCATCTGAGCACAGCGCCGGGTGATTTGGGTCCTGCTCTGGGCGCAGCGCTGCCCGCGTTCAGGCCTGCTAGACTTCTGTGCGCAACACCGAACCTATCATGTCTCTCTCTGCATGTAGTGTCGAGCCAAAAACTGAGTGAGTTGGGTTCTATGTGCACATCGTCGGGCTTTGGCATGTCAAGTTTTCCTGTGCGTAGTGCTGAGCTCTAAGTGCAATGCCTCCTGCTATACGCATAGAGTAGTGGAAAAATTGCACTGTGAGGACCTCTTTACGTGTAGCGCTGGGTTGTAAGCGCAATGCCAGTGACTTTGCCCATAATTTCTCAAAAAATCAGAATGTTCTCCTAGAAGCTCTTTTCTCTCCTTGCAAATGACAAATTAGCTAAAGTGGTAATTGAGATGCCTTTATACCCTTGAAAAATAAATTAAAATCATAAAACCCACTTTTGCTAAGGTTTTGTCACTTTATCATTTTGACTGATATCTTTTTGACCCTTTTTTGCAGGTGATTTGAAAACTTTTGAAAGTAGCTCTTCTTCCTTTGATGGTAGCTTGCTAGAAAAAGGAAGAGGTGCCCTTTAACCTTGAGGGTCTTGGCACTGTCAAACCTCTTTCTACACTTAGAAACTGAAAAACATGTTTTATCCCTTTTGACATTTCTGAGTGTAAGTGACCTGAAAAAATGTTTCCTTACCTTCTTACTGATTTTGACAGTGATATATCTATTTTGAAAAAGACTACAAGTCATGTCTGCTATGTCTTCTCTTGGCCACTTCTGATTTGTTGCAGGTGCCATGACACAATTGTTTTTGTTCGCTTTGTCATTCTTAGAGTTTGAAAAACTCAGTTAATCAAAAATAAACTCATGATTAGCTTGGTTTTCCATTTTGAAGCTTAACCCTATGCCTTCTTGACCATTTAGAGGGCTATGACTGAAAATGAAGGCTTGTTATCCCTCACACTGATACTCTTTTCATTTTCCTCTTGGAGGTAGTGAAGCATTGTTGCCTTGGAAAACCATGGAGGTCACCTCCTGACACCTTCTTTAAACCTTTTGCCTGCTGTCATCATGGAGTCTCATAATCTTTATTTCATCCTCTTTGCCTGTCTTCTGAAAACTTCAGATTCTAGGGCTGTTAGAGAAGAATAAGTAGTGTTGTCTTCTAATTTATCTATATCCCTTCAAGTTCATTCATTTCTGTGCAGTTCACCTCACCTTTTTCCCTTCTTCATTTATAACTTCTAAAAATCTTCAGATTATGCTTGGTTGTGCTAATGTGCCGCCTCTCCTTGTGGTTTTATGCATTGGTTTCTTGCTTGGCATATTGTTGGTCTAATCAATTCTAGAAACCCTGATTTTCCCTGAACATAGGCTGCTTACTCTTCTTTGCTGTGGATGTATTTTAGTAAGGAGCTGTCCTCTTACCTTACCTAGTTTTCTGCTGATAGTCACCTTGACTCTCTTGCAGAAATGTCAAAATGGAAAATTAACCTTTGTTGAACTTGAACATGATAAGGTGACCTTTCTTGGAGACCTTTGTTGATCTGATTTGGGAAAACATGTGCTACCATTCTTTCATATTTGATTTCAGCTTTTAGTCATGAAAAACCGTGATTTAAGAACACCAAGATTAACCCTACAACCTATGAAACCCTAGTGACCTAGTGAGAGTCACTTTAACTGAAAGCATTGGATTATGATTTACCAGTATGGAAAACAAATTTTTTTGACATGTAGATGTATTGAGGATCCAAAACCAAATTCACTTGATTTATTCAAAGATCCTACATAGGTAGCTTTTAAGACCATCAATGCTTGAGGCATTTGATGAACATGAGAGAAGGTAAGCTATTTGGAAACATTAGATGGAAAGTGGAAGGGTATAGGAAAGACAGAGTATTGAGGTTATGAGTGTGAAAATGGGACACAAATGAGTGGCATGAGTTCCATGAGGGACCTTCTAAGAGTGGTAGGCTAATGAGTGAATGATAGAGTAGTGAAAAAGTGAAAAATTTATCGTAAGGATAATGAAGGCAGTGAAATTTCTAAAACTCACAATATTCATGAATTTTGTTTTTAGAAATATAGGATAAGAATTTAGTCATCTAGAGAATGGAAAAAATTACTGATGACTAACAGTACTCTCCTATGATGAGAAAAAAATTTCCCACGACAACCCATCTATCCAGGAAAACTTGAGTGAATGGATGAAAGTTGCTAATTATTGGAGTTAGAAGATATCTAAACCAACTTTAAATTTTCCTTGAAATGATAGGGAAAACATTATGATACACACATCATCTTCTCCCACCTCAAACATATCAAGTGAATTCTCAAGATTTTGAATGTGATTTTCAGCGACGATATTTGCATTTTCTCCATCAAATCTAGGTAGATTATTGATAAAATTTCTAGGGAGGTCATGGAGGATAGGAGGAAAAACCAGATGCCCTTATATGTCTGGGATTTTTGCAGGTATAGGCAATAAAAAAGGAGGCTTATAACCATTTGATATTTCAGCAAGAGAAGGAGAGGTAGCATGAGGCTCATGTCTCACTGGGTTTTCCACAAGTGCATCGGGGATGTGCACAGGTGTATAAGTATGTACATGGTATGAAATTTGGGGCTTAGCTTTTTGAGGCTCATGAAATTTCCAATGATCAATGTAAAACTCAACAGTGTACTCTTGATCAGGCTTAAATTAGGATACAACATAGTTACAGATAAAGACAATAATTTCTTGAATCCAATTTGGGCTTGAATACTCTCTCTTTCTAGGTTGACTGGTCATGTTTCAACTTATTCCTCTAGTGGAGTCTTTACATAGAACTTATTTGAATTGGAATCGCCAAGTGGATGATTTCAATTTTCTTGAGTATGGCTGTTGTCCACCATCAACAACTGGATACCAATATTGGAAAATACTCAAATTATCTAATTTTGACTGGGGTTTCTCAGTTCTGATGAAATATTAATATTTTTCAATAAATCAGTCCTTAGTATGGTCACCATTATGTTAGAACTCTATAATTTAGAAGATTGGAAAGAATAAACTATAAAGCACAACATCAAACCACTTTGGAGTCCAGGACCTAGCCTTCCTAGACTCATAGAGGGCTCTCTCTTTTTTTTATGATTTAACTTGATAATTCTAAGTGTTGATATTAGGATAGTTATAGTGATGGGGGTTGTTTGTTTTGATTGATTTGGTGGTTGGAAAGATGGAGATGTGAGACTCAGTCCATTGGGTTATGGAGTCATAAAAGGTTGAAATGTGCATCAAATTTTCAAGGGCATTCACAGGGCAAGCTAACTATGAAGACTGGATCTTACTAGCATTGTGAATATGAGATGGGAGAAGGATATTAAGGTTCAACTTAAATGATGAGCAGAACGTCTTTGAATTCTGCATTCAGGTATTAGAGGAAAACATTAAGATAACAATCACAGACATAATTAAGGTGCTCTCTCAGCAAATATTGTTCTAAATTTTCTGTTTTGAAATCAGATAAATTGATGCACAACATGAAAGATAGTGGAAAAAATTAATACAGAGGAAAGAACATCACCATTAATATAGCTCAAGAATCCTGTAAACGGTCTCTTATTATTGATTCGCCACTCAAACAGTTACATAGTTCCAATAATTCTTATAGTGCAAGATTCAACAAGGTCCAATTTTCCAACCCCTAATAATAAGAATTCTAGTAGTATTTAACTACAAATAAGTCGGTTTCCCTAATCTACTATGGAAAACTTCATTAATTACAAACAAATTGAAATTAGACAAGTGTGGCCATGCAAATCCTGATTCAGCCATCACTGACAACAACCGCCTATCGAATTAATTCTGGGAAACTCCTCATAGATCCAAACACTTCAATGGCTCCTCGAAAGATCAAACAATAAGCTTTGGAGGAATTTGTGATGTTTTCGAAGAGGCAAACAATGGAGGTTCTGACATCTAGATTTTTTATTAAGACCGCCTTTGCCGGATGATAAATTCCAATGCGGTGCTGGCACTGCTGCTTCTCTGATCTTACTCTCCTTTCTCTGTTACAAACCGATACCAGTTTATTTAGGGAAAGTGGTTTTTGAAGGAGAAATTTGGTATTTCGGACCCCTCTGAAGTGGTAAGTGGTAATAGAAAGGGGGGCGGGGTGAAATTCATGAGAGAGTGACACATAAGGGGATCCATTTCTTGAAAACCATTCGTTCCGGACCCCCCCTGCAAGGATAAAGTTAGGATGGTAAAAGGGGGTCAGAATGAAACATAGGCCGTCATATTTAAATATGATGGGAGCACGATGAGATGGAAAGAATTTTCTCCTTGCCAGGTATTTTGGCCTATTTATTCATGAAATGAGCGATAAACCCTGTAGGCATGACTTGACCCGTTATACACACAAAACATAGTAAAAACTCGTTCACTCGGACCTGGAATTCTGTAGATTTTATTTATGAAGTGGCATCGCATCCGCGCACTTGGAAAACCTTACAGTTTAGTCTATAAATAATATGATCGGCGATGCGATGCGATGGGTAGGTGATGTGGAGGGTAAATGACGTGGAGGGTAAGTGGGACCGTACCACAGTGCACATCAAAATTTGTAGCGTTTAGTTATAAGCACATAAGTGTAAACTTTAAAAATGTGAAGTGCGATGCGCGGGGGAGGAGATGAGTGATGTGGCAGGGAAGAAGTGGGACCATATCATAGGCACACATCACAATTCTTAAGTTTTAGTTATAAGCTGCAGGGTTAACTCTTAAAATTTGCGAACTGCGGGGAGGTGGGACCCACTGGCTACGTGGTGAAGTTTTATGAATCAGCGAAGGTTTAAGTGGTAAGTGTTACAAAGTTTATATGGTATATCAATTTATTGAGACGATTGTACAATGGGGAAAATCTGCTGAGGTGGATCCGACAAACTGCAACACAAACAAAATCAAACAGATTATAGGTGCTCACAAGGTAAAACAATGCGATGTGATATCAAAATCAACGATTGCATTATTTAAATTTTAGTTCCAATGCCAAATACGTAAATTCTGCAAAATGAGATGACGGCCCCACTTTGATTGTGATAGGGGAATAAAAATCAATGAAACGGTAAAGATGGAAGGGTAAAGCAGAGAGGCGGAAAAATGGTAAGTTAACGTATATTTCAATGGAAAATGAAATGGAAGGAAAGCATGGCGGGGAATGGGTCCCACTTCATATCGCATCGAAAATTTACAAGTTTAGCATTTGATTGTTGTAACAAAACTTTGTGATGTCGATATGCGATAAGACACAAGGGGTCCCACCAATGGTTTAAGTGGCTATATGATATATAATATATATAGCGGTAAGGTTTACGGTTTATATCACACATTCGTTCGATGGGTGGTGGGGCTTATAAAATTTAACACTTTCGGCATTTTATATAAGTGGGTTTATAAAATAATAAGCCCCGAAAGGTTATATATGTGGGTTTTTTGGGGGGTTTTGAATGGGATTCAGAGCATGGGAGAATATGGAGGAAATGAGGGGGGAAAAGAGGGTGAATGAAATGAAATGGAATGAGGGCAGAAATGAAGTTTGATCCCCATCACACCTTCTCAGCAACAATTTTTCTCCTTTCCATTGAACTATAAGGCAAATTTATTCATTCGATGCTCTTTGATAGTGAGGGTCTCCTTTTCTTCTCTGAAAATAAATGATAGCCATAGAATATTATTTTCAGTATATGAAAAATCTAATCAGTGATCAATCACCTTGTGATACTGTGAAATACACGAGTCTAACACCTTTTAGAAACCCTTTCAGTTGGAACCCATTGTTGAGTTCAAACCCCTTGGATACTATGCTAGGGGGTAGTGTCAACAATACATAAAAGCCAGGGGGAACATCGGTACCCCTACATTCAATAGGACAAGTAGGACTGCCAATTGTTAACACCATTCCTTTAAGTGGTCAAACTTCCGGTGTAGGGTCTATCCCGATGATCAACTATGCGAATAGCAGTATGCCACAAGATAATTCTATCACGCCCATATTGGCGGCCCTTCCCCAAAACCAATTGGGGCAAGGGGGAAACTATTACACTGGGGGAAACCATCAGTTCCCCCCCCTAGTACAACAACCCCTACAAACAACAACCATACATCCCTACACCTCCACTCATTGGAAAGTTTCATAAAAAAAGTCCTACTTATCCCATTGGTAACACATTTATGGGTAGACCCTATGGTCCAAATGGTCAGCCAACACCTCCTTGGCTAGACTCGGGGGTAACCACACAATTTCCATTTTTGTCAGCATTAGACATCCACGACCTCTACAAATTGACCAATGATCCTATCAATCACAACCTGCTCTGGCCTCCAGTACTGCACGATATTCCATCTGAAATCCCTAAGTTCAAAGGGAAACAAGGGGAGGATCTGGCTACACACATCACCACCTTTCATCTATGGCATGTTTCTAACTCCATGGTGGATGATATTATCTGGCTCCTACTTTTATACTCTAACAGGAAATGCTGCCAAATGGTACATTGAGTTACCATGTGCTGCAACCAATATTTTTGGTGCCTTAGCAATGAAATTTCTCAAGAACTTCCAATTACCTATCTGATACGAAACCGGAACGGAGCTCTTAACCTCACTACGCCAAGACACCACCACCCATATCTCCAATAAAATTCATGAATGGAGAGGTAAGTGGAGGTTAGTCAAAGTGCCAATCCCGGATCATCTGCTATTTAACTGGTTTTGTATGTCACTCTTACCCCGCCTTGCTAGAGACGTTTGCTTGTCTGGTGCAGTCACAAAAGACCAATAAATCCGTCGTGCACAACATCTAGATCTCTTATATTTTAAATATGGTACGCTGTATGAGTTACTCCCACATTCCCTCGGCAACCTGAATCCTCCCGCTAATCAGTTACCTGGAGCACACACTAATGGCCTCGTTGGCGCAACTTCTGGCATAGCTGTAAAGTAGCTCAGTGGGAAATCTTCCCAGCCATCTTCGGTTGTCACCGCCCCTACCCAGTCAGTTTCTCTTCCCATTGCTGAGGTACACTCTATGCAGTCTACACAAAAACCTAGCGGCAAGAACAAGAAGAATAAGAAAAATACCTCTCCTTATGAAGAGAAGCCCCATACTCAGACTAATACCAATCAGAGAAACACTGCTAAAAATGAAAAAGGAAAGGAAAATCTGATGACTCAAAATTATGCAATGCACATATTTTATTACACAAAAGGAATCTGTAAGGACACCTACTATCCTTCACAATCCCTTCCCTAATCCACAACATCAACAAAAACACATGGTTGCAAACCTGCCACAACCCCCCCAAAGGGGTAACAGTGGTACTCATCCTTTCGGTGAAGGATCATCTACCATTTATGTCATGGAGATTGTTGAACTCCAAACCCAAGAAAATATATGGAAATATAGTCATTGAGGCTCAAGAACCTGGTTCAAGTTTGAATCCACCAGCGCTTAACGATTTGCATATCGCAAGGCCTACTACTGACGTTATGATTCGTCCCCCCAAAGGAACACCAAGATGCACGAATCATAACACCTTTGCACATGCTGTCCAAAAATACAACATTGTAGAAGATTTGGCGCAAGCACCGTCAGCCATGTCTACACTCGAATTATTGGAAACCTGCCTAGTGCAAAGGAAAGCTTTTCTTTCGGCCATTGGTGGAATTGACCCCCAAGATTCTATGTTAGCCATGTTCGACATGGAAAAATGTAAACCTCGCCTTTCACAACAACTTGCTTTCCAAGTTCAAGTTGTGTTGAAAGGGAGACCAATCCATCGCACTGACATAGATGAAGGTTCTTTGACGTGCGTAATATCAACTGCATGCTGGCTCGCTTTGGGTTCCCCCACTTTGTCTCCTCCATCAAATTCCCTCAAATATTTAGATGGACAAAGTTTCCTCCCAAAAGGCTACCTTACTAGATACCCCATTACACTTAGTGGGAAAATGATAACTGTGGACATAGAAGTCGTAGATCATCATCTTGAATATAATCTTTTGTTGGGTCGCAGTTGGTCCTACGCGATGAATTCCATTATCTCTTCAGTTTTCCAACTCATCCTTTTCCATTTGATGGGAAGATAGTTACAGTGGACTAACTATCCTTTTGCACCCTTGATTATTCTGCATTACCTAGCAACACTGTACCATAATTTTCCTCTCCCACCGCCTGAGGTTCCACACATGATTTCAATGATATCCACCATCTCGAATGGCTCTATCGATCCCTGGATCCTACCGATGCCTTCAGAAATTGATTCTTATGGAGATCAGATGCCACTATCACCTGCTGAGTTGGCTTATCAAGCCAACCAATCAGCATTTGAACCCTCCACTGCTCTGGTTTTGACCAATGGTACCACCCTCTCGCCCATCACAGTTCCTTCTAAGGATCTCCTCTATGAAGTCCTACCTATGGATGAAGTTATCTGAGAGATCGTGTCTCTAGAGGAAAGACCTTGGGGAGAGTTTCATCATCGCGCTTCGATGTCTGCTTTGGACGTAATCACTATCCAAATCCTGTCTTTCAACCCACCTAAGATCATTCCCTCGGTTTACACGACTGTTCAAACTATCGTCGGGGAAGGGAACATGGGAAATATTTCCAGGAATATGCTCATCAATATCTCAGTCAAAACGAGTATCATGGAAAATATACAGATTGGAATCGATTGCAGTCCTGAGGAAATTGCACGCTTCACATCCCTTTTTTATGAGTTCCGTGATGTTTTTGCTTAGTATTACGACGAAATTCCCGGCATAGATCCTTTTATAGTCAAGCACGAAATCAAGATTTATGACAACGCAAAGCCTGTCCGGAAAAGGCTCCAACCTGTCCACCCTCGCAAAGTAACAACTATCAAGACTAAAGTCAAAAACCTCTTGCACGCTGGTTTCCTCTATCTCGTTCCTCCGACGGAATGGGTATCCAAACTGGTTTCTACAGATAAGAAACAAGGCACCATCCAAGTTTGTGTTTATTATTATTATTTTGACACCACTTGTCCAAAAGACAGTTATCCTACTCCATTCATAGATCATATTCTTTGTGATTGCGTCAGATTCAAATATTTCTCCTTTATGGATGAATTTTCGTGATATAACCAGATAGCAATTGAAAAGTATGACCAGCATAAAACCACCTTCATTTGTCCTTGGGGCACATTTGCGTATCGTAAAATCCCATTCAGTATGAAGAATGCGGGAGAAAATTTTCAAAGGGCCATGGACTATGCATTTAACGATATCAGACACATTGTACAAGCTTACTTGGATGACCTTTCGGCTCTCTCCAAGAAACGAGCCCATCGCCTTGTGCATCTTAAAGAAATATTTGCTTGGTGTAGGTTCTACAACATACGTATGAATCTGCACAAGTGCATATTTTTTGTCAAGTCTGGACATCTTCTTGGCGTTATTGTTTCCAAGGACGAGATTAGGGTTGATCCTGATAAGGTTAAGGTGATCATTGAATTATCTGTGCCACAATCCATCCTACAACTCCAACGTTTGCAAGGGAAGGAAAACTTCTTACGTTGTTTCATTGTAAACTATGCCGAGATGACGAAAGGCTTCATGCACTTGCTTAAGAAAGGGGTACCGTATCTGTGGGATGATCAAGCTCAACTGTCGTTTAACACCTTGAAACAATTCGTCATTTCCACCTCACTTCTTAGTGCCCCCAACTATTCGCACGAATTTCTACTCTACTTGGCAGCCGCACCATCATCGCTAGGCATGTTTTTGGTTCAAGTTCACAATGAAGATAATGAGCACGTGATATATTATCTGTCAAAAGGTCTCATCAGACATGAATTACAATATTCACATGTGGAGAAAATATCTCTCGTGGTGGTCTTCGCTATCACCCGCCTCTGACACTATATATTGCAACGATAGACTACCGTAATTGCTTTGGAGAATCCCATGCAACACATATTTTCCCGTCAGATCATTGGAGGAAAATATTCCAAACGGATTGTAATCCTCCAACAGTTTTATTTGGTTTTCACTGTTGCAAAAGCAAAGAAAACTCTAGTCTTTGCCGAATTACTGTGGAACCTTCCCAGAATTGACCCGGAAGAAGTAACTCATGATCCATTTCTTGATGAATCTGTCTATCTGGTTGATTCTTCTGCTATTTGGTATGGAGACATTTTGGTGTACCTCCAAACACAACGATTCTACCCAACTCTCGCGTCAAATGATTGTCTTCGCATTTGTCACCAAGAAAAACACTATCTCGTGCTGAAAAATACTCTATATCATCGTGGAGTCGATACAGTTCTTCGATGTTGTCTCACTCTTAACAAGGAGGAACACATTTTAAATGACTGCCATGCTGGGGCATGCAATGGTCACCTTTTTGGCATAGATATTGCCTAGAAAATCTTGCGTGAAAGATACTTTTGGCCCAATTTGTTTAAATACTACGTCACAACAGTCTAGAAGTTCCATCTGTGTTATATTTTTATGAAGAAAATGCGTGCCCACCCTGCCCTTCTTCATTCGGTTATCTTCTTGGTCCTTTCAATAAATGGGGAATAGACTTCGTCACATGAAATTGCAGTTCTGTCGATGGACACAACTACATCATAGTTGTGATCGACTACTTCACAAAATGGGCTGAAGCCATTCCCACTTTTCGAGCTGGTGGAGAAACTGTCGCTCTATTCCTATTCAATCAGGTCATCTGCCATTTCGGTGTCCCTCACTCAATCGTCACAGATCATGGTTCACACTTTTAGAACCAAATGATGACATAGTTAACATCCATGCTAGGTTTTCAACATGATCAATCTTCATCCCACTATCTGCAATCTAATGGTCAAGTGGAAGCCATAAATGGCATTGTCAATACCATGATTCGTTGGTTAGTCGACAATCATAAAACTACATGGAATCAGAAACTATACTTCGCATTATGGGCATACTAAACTTCAGTGAAAACTGCTATAGGCTTCATGCCATTTGAACTAGAATTCAGTCTGGAATAAGTCCGTCCAATCGAGTGTGTGATTCCATCACTTAAGCAAGCTGTTGAACTCCTACCCGATACCACTACCGAAGAAGAGTGCTTGCTCTGGCTTGATCAATTGGACGAAACTCGTCGAGATGCCACACTGGCGCTCGAAGCTCACAAGCACCGATTAAAAGCTCAATACGACACATCTGTCAAGCCTCGTTCTTTCCAAGAAGGCGATGTCATTCTACTCTATGATTAGAAATGCAACATCTTGGGGTCAGGAACACTTCAACCATTATGGCTTGGTCCTTACGTCATCACGAAGTCCTTTCGAAAGGAGCTTATGAACTTCAGGATTGTAATGGGATTCCACTCGCTGAGCCCAACAACAGGCTCTATTTGAAGAAGTATTTCACCCAGTGTTCCATTGGGCATATGCTTTGTAGTTTTATGTAAATAAGTTTTGATTTTTTTTGGTGTGTCTGGATATTTTTGGTTTTTGAGTGTTTTTACTCATAAAGTCTCTTCTCTTTTACAGAGATATCTTCATCATCCTTACTGTACGTTGGATATGCAGATGGTGCCACTTTTGACACATGGCACATTGCATCACTTGCTTGGGTCCTCTATACACCTGAGTCGGAACTATTAGGTTCCAGGGGAATATTTCTTGGCGATGCCACCAAAAATATTGCTGAGCACATGTCGGTGATACAAATCCTTAAGGAAGCTGAATATCATGACATCTCCAATCTGGTGGTCAAGTTAGATTCCCATCTAGTCGTTATGCATTTGAACAATTGTTATCGCATCCGTCATCCAGTCTTATTACATTATTACTCAAGGGTATGACTTCTAGAACGTCAATTTCAATAAATTACTTTTGAGAACACTCCTAGAGAATCTAATACATTAGTTGATTCATTGGAAAATTATGTGTTAGATTTTCATTTATCACATTTATTAAAGAAAGAGTCATGCATGAGTGTATATTTTTCCATCATAAAAAATACTTAAAAATGATCGTTTTCCTTCTTACCATCTAGACCCCACTGAATGCCTAGTGGAAATATCAACTTCGGATCTCCTGTGTAGTTCATCCTTGCATAGGGATAATATTCGATCATCAGGATCTGGCTATCTAGCCACTCGAAGAATGTGTCATAAAAAAATTGACGGATTGGACCCTCTCCATTCCGCGACATCAAAGTTGACCAACGACCCTGTCTAGGCTCTCGCGGTCCCATCACATCTGTGATCATCATTGGCCTAATAGTGGGCACCTGCTCTAGTATGAAGGAAACTATCAGTGTGCCAAACCCAAAATCTCATTGGGATCGAGTCTTACATGCCATTTGTTATTCTCGAACCCGGTGGGAAACACCTTCACACCAGTAAAAAATCTGTGGCTGCATACAATCCAACGCTAATAATACCCGGGCCTTGGTGGCCAGATGTTCACTCTTGGCTCCTGCGAGAGGAAATATCATCCATAAGAGATACCTCATTGGTCTTGAGACCATTCGTGCTATAGGTACTCGGTTGTCTACCGGCGCAGTATTGTTGATGCAGTGAGCCTGGATCAAATCTGCAGTAGTGCGGGGATCAGACCTGGAACTTGTCGGATTGGGCCTCAGTCCTCTGCATGACAGGATGGTCAAAAAGTATATGTCGTCTTTCTCAATCGAGAGTTCATGAACCACGATGTGAAAGACATACTACTGATCATCCCACTACTGGATTATCCACCTTAGAAGGTGTTCTTTCCCCCTCATCATCTCTAACCGAGCATACTTCAGTAAACCACATCTTTAAAGAATAAGAAAAATAGCCAGATCAGTGACCATTTCACGTTCTTCCCATTCATGGTCTCTTTCATGCCAAATAATCATGGTAATAGCTTCACACCTATACAAAGAAAGTTTCCAGTGGATTAGTTTTAGGTAGAAACACTTTAGGATGGGGAAAGCCATGGGGCATAAACACTGTCCCTTAACGGGCAGTGCGTGTAACGCGACCCTAACACTGGGAACCCGCGTTAGTTGCTTAAATTTTATAGGGCCTGCTAAAAATCCATTTTTTAGCCATTAAAAACAACTAAAATACCAATGGAAAGCTATATTAAGGCTTAAGATTTTACTTAGAAATCACAGAATCGAAAATCGTTTCCCAGATCGTCCACAATTGACAGCAGAAGTTTCACCTCTTTTTCACTCTAGAGCTCTTTCATAGCACTCAAAATAGTGAAAATGAAGGTCTGTTGCCTTCTTATAGACATTTTGGAGGTATGACTCACTTAGCTAGTCTCTTAAAATTGGTAAATTTCTACTATTTTTTGTCGCAATTATTAGGTTTTCTTTTTATGGAATTTTTCTAGCTCGTAATACTTAAAAAACCTCGAGTTTCATTCACCGGGCTCGTTGAAATACCACGGTAAAGAACTATGAGCCATTATTTTCCATATTTTTCTAGCTCGCTAAAAACCGAAAAAGTAACCAAGTTTTTCATGGAGAGGATCGAGTTTTTCTTCATCTGACTCGTTAAAACTTCATGAAGAATATTGAGTTTACTCCATCTCCTCGTACTCATAACAAAATGAGGTAGATTTCCATTGAACATAGGTTGATCACTTTATCCAGATTCAATGGACTAACTTATGGAAAAGGAACTGTGTCGGGCTTACTATTCTCCCTTTGTCGTGCCTGGTTATGAAACATGACAAAGGTAACCTCCTAGAGTTGTATTTTACGATGTATTTTAGACTCCCTAAATATGAAAAGATCACCGAGATTACTCGTCTGGACTCGTTAAACTTAATCAGATGGGGAAAAATTTGGACAAAGTGGATACTTATTCTGTTATGCTTTGAAGGTCGATTTGTAAGAAAAATATCTTGAACATGACACTTCTCAGAGAATTCACTTGCAATTAGCCGAACTTGCAATTAATCTAAAGGGAAAATTTATGTTTCATTTTCGCTTTGTTTTATGTATGCGATCAGATTTTTTCTTTTATTATAGTCTCTATCCTCTCAAATATTTACAAAACCATACCTAGTCGATGCTAGAACGGACCCATTGGTACCTCATCATTCTAGACGTCTTTTGGACCTACCCCCATTATTGAGAGGATTTCCAGGTATTTTTCCATTTAGGCGTCAAAGATGAAAAAATTCCACCCTTATCGGTTCATCCTTTATAGGGGCATCGTTAGTTGGGCACCCTCGTCGGTCACCCAATGCCACACAGGGTCACTGCATACCACTCCTCCCACAACCCCTAGGGGGTAGAGGAGCGCTACCCATTTGGGAAGCCAACTGAATTCATAGCCAAGTACGTTGCAGACAAACCTTATACCTAACTAGAACATTGTGTCTTCACAATGTGCAATGGTTCTCAATTCATAGTCACCATTCTTAGCTTCGTTAAACCTGCTGGATTTAACCAAGCTAATAAATGACCCTATTGCATACAACCCTACATGGCCACCCATGCCCACAAAGCTCACTTTAGACATTCCAAAGTTCAAAGGGAAAAAATTGAAGGACCCTGGAAACCATGTCATGGCTTTCCACCTATGGTGTTCGTCGAACAACATCACTGACAATATTATTCAACTAAGACTATTTCAATGCATCCTAACCAGAATAGCCGCGAAATGATATGTGGAGCAACCATCTGCTAAACATGGAACTTTTAGCCCCCTCGCTACTGTGTTCCTTACCTATTTTCAGTTACCCATCCACCATGATTCTGAAATGGAACTACTGACCCACTTTAGGAAGACAACCACCATCCACATCTCAGACCATCTCCACGAATGGCGACGACATCGTAGTCTGTGCAAAGCCAAAATTGACGATTGAGTTTTGTTAGACCTATTCTTGAAAAATCTCACCATAGATATTTAAAAGGATGGGGAAACACAAAAGCCCATATCCAAAGAGGATTCCATTAGCAAGGCCCAACAACTTGAGCTGATCTATACGTAGTCAGGATATATTTATAATATCCTGCCTAACGCACCGCGCCTGCAAACTTACAAAGAATTTCCAGGCATGTCGAAATCTGCAGATGGTTTGATTTGGTCATTGACCCTAAATAAACTAAGCAACGACGTTCATTACCTTGGTTACGAATATGATTCTAACCAAAACATCCTACAGCCTGGCTATCAAAGTCATCATGCACCTTCACAAAACATGACCAATACGACATCGTCGTACCACCATCAACAGGGAGGTCTATATCCTCCAGCTCAGGGGACCTAGTACGTAGCTATAAATGCTAACGAAAGAGCTCCCCCAAAACAACCATTCATAAACCATGGAAAAGGACCGGAATACGCTTAGTCCTAAACACAAAACCCACCCATGTTGAATAATGCATAGGTGAACTTTGTGCAACCTTCCCAAGCACAACTGCGCCAACCATACAATTAGGAGAATCTGAACTATCCTCCTAACGTGAAAAAGAAAATAGAAAAAAGGAAGCCAAAGGGAAATCATTGATAGGGGGGAAACAATCAACAACACCCTCTACCATCTCAGGCTAGAGGCAACTCTAACTGAAATCAAAACCAGGATCCTAAAAAATCCCAAGGGAATAACAAGAGGGAGAATCTCTGGACCAGCCACTTTTGTTCAATCTCTGGTGAGAACGACTATTAGACTCACCACTGTCCTAACCTCCTTGAGCTGAATAAGCTTCAAGGTAACTTTGGGCAAGGGGGATCCTCACAGTAGACATCAGTGATGCAGAAGACTTTCCCCCATCAAGGGACATGTTAGCCACCTATAAAAATTTTTTGTCATACCAAATGGTGGCTAAATATTTTTAGACCTTCAAGAAACAATTTCATGTTCAAATTGTGAGTTCTTGAAGTCTTATGAAGATAATTACCCTTTGAGTTAATATTCACTGCTGTTTCATTATTAATCCTAAAGTACCTTGCTGTTTACCAAGAAAAATTGCTTCTAAAAACTCCATTTTCCACCATTCACCTCTCCATTTCACTCCCACAAAATCTCCATTTTCACCCTTCTTCCCTTTCACAAATCCCTCTACAACCCTTCATTTAACCTCCAAACCACCAAAACCCTCTTTTTAAACCTTATATCTCCCTCTGATTTGGTTTAAATCCCTTCATTTCACCTATCGGAACCCTGTTTTGGTCTTGAAAATCCCTATTTTTAGCCTAAAAACACCCTTTTATACTATAAGGAATTTAAGCCCCCAAGGGCTTATTTCCTTTAAATCCCTTCTTCCATGCATCCTAAAGCTCTGCAGTCGGGTGCTAAAAGACTTGAAAAACTTTTCCAAACCCTTAATTTCCTTTATTTTTTAAATTACCCTAATGATATGATTTAAACAAATCTGGACCGTTGATCTACAGAGATCAATGACCATCGGGCCTTCCTTCCTTTACCTTTTCACCTCCCGTCCCTTTTCTCCATTCAAAAATATCCACCTTTTCTTTAGATCCCAATCGTCCGATCTGACGATCCGACGATCGAGACTTAACCCGATGGCCTATTGCGCCCGTCCACCACGCAACAAGACCACGCATCATCACTGGGCCCACTACTTCTTCCGCCCACACAACTCTTCATCCATCGCACTCAACCTGTGTCGTTGGATCTGGAGCCTCCAATCCAATAGACGACGATCAATTTCGCGTAATTTTTTGGACCTCCCTGCAGGGTGCTACTTCCGCGTGAAATGGGAGGTTTCTATTTTCCACGTGTCGCACGTTGTATGGTATCGCATTCCAAAATCAAATAACGCCTCCCCCCCCAAATGCTGCGCGAAAACCAGTCATGGTTTTCCGAAACAACTTAACTTCAAATTTGTGCCAAATTTTTAATTTTACCTGGTTGGTTTTTCTGCTAGGTTTTTTTCCTCCTATCGCTGCATTTTCCCATTTCGCACAGATCCAAACCTCATCTGTCGAACCTCTGAACGCAGTTAAACCATCTTTGCAGGATTTATTAATAAGTTTTTTCGTGTTTTGCAGGGTTTAAGTGGTGTGCGATCTGTGTATTTCCACAGTCACAGATAGGTGACAAATAAGGCTCGGAGTGACGATTCTGTGCCTTAAGCCAACGGAGAAAGGAACCAGCAGGTTTTCAAAACCATGCCATCAAGGGATTGAGATCATTGATCTAAATGAAACCCTCCAGCTAACAGAAAAATACCTATGCCAGTGAAACAAAGCAGCAAAGTGTATCATTATACAAAATTAACGAGTAAATAAGATTAAAGCCAAAGCCTGAAAATCATGGTTTTAATCCTTAGGTTTAAAGAGATAAAGACAATATTAAATAACAAATAGCTGAAGATGAAGATCAAGGCTAATTATGCCTAAACACAAACCAAAAGAAAATTAAAAGTGTTTTAAGGAAAAACAAAGAAAAATATCATTAAAATAAGCCTCCACTGCCACATCAGAGGCTATTTATCCTCTGTAGCTACCAAAGTGCCACCTGCAGCCTCAATAAATCAAATGAAGGGATAGTTATTGCCTAGTCAGTGATATTTTGTTTAAAAATAGCCAGAGTTATTGCCAGCTTGCCTAAAGAGTTTTAAAGTCAACAAAATCTACCAAGTAGCTTAATACTTAATGAAAACCAATTAATACAGAGGAAATATCAGAAAAATTCTCTATTGAACCCCTCAAAGACAGAGAAGCATTAACTTGTATTAATTGAACTAGAGACCTTTTCTTTCATCCCACCTCCTCTTTCTTCTATAAATACTTCTGAAGAAGATGAGATGTTGGTTGGTTGTTGGATTTCTGATGTAATAGTTGCTGTATCAAATCATTGTCTGAAGCTCTGTTAAGTTATTGAAGAAGATAGGCTGAGAAGAGAAACTTGAAGCTGTGATGAAACATTGGACATGTAGGTTGTAACTGGATTGAAAATCAATATACAAGCTGATTTTTGGGATCCTGGTCTATATCATTGGTGAAGTACCTCTTATTGTTATTGTTTTCCTTTCATGTATGCCATTTTTTTCACTTTTCTCTGATAAAGAGCAGCCAGCATAGAGCTAGGATTTACTGTTAAAAGTACCCTACTCTCACTGATAAGCTTTATTTATATGTTTTCTGCTAATTGTGATATTTGGAATGACTTAAATTAAGTGTAAACATTATCAAGGAATGTTGATTAGTCCATGTCTTGATGTGCAAAACTTGAAAGGAATTTCTTGAATGATATTTTCATTACATGCTAAGTAGAGTTAAACTTGAAAATTTTATGGTTTTCCCTGTCTTCTAGTTCTTTCTCCAAAGGTTGTTTGAAAGTTTCCCTAAGAGTATGCTAAAGCAGACCATGATTGTAATACATTTGACCCGATATTAAGCTGCACTTTGTTTTCTTATTTGTTTTCATCCCTTTTGAAAGTAGTCTAGTGAGATTACTGGATTGTTGTATGATAAGTTAGCTTTAATACAAGCTTGTCCAAAGAAGTTTATGGTAGCCCTGTCCTTTGGTTGGTTTCAAACAGTTACTTAAAAAGGATTTTCTTGTATGGAAAGTTGATAAATCCTTGTTGAAATTATTGAATTTTTCCACTTTCTCAACACTGTTAATGTTCCATTCCATCATTTAATCTAAAGGATATTTTGATATAGATGACTTGCCCCTTGGACCACTCTTGAAATTGTTGCACAATTAAACGCTTTTGTGACTCCATTTCCCAATGGTTTAAAGCTGTTTCATACTAATCCTATCTGCTGAACACTTCTCAATACACTTGCATATTCATCTTTTGGAACTCTTTCATTTTGTGATATTCCATCCAATTAAAAATCATACCTGACCAACCAAACAAACAAAAAACCCTTGTTCTTAATAACTAGCCTAATATCATACTAAAACCTTAAAAGATAAATCAATCTGTGCACTTATAGAGAGATCCCTCTCTGGATTCAGGAGGGCTAGATCCTAGAATCCCAAAGTGGTTTTTGATGTAGTCTCTGCAACATTTAGTCTTGCCACTCTACTAAATTACAAAGGCCTAACATTTTCTGGCGACCATACTGGGGACTTTCTGAAGTAATAGATAACTTCACAACTCAGATAATCCCATTTTTAACAAATGAACCAAGTGTCTGCCTAGAGTGGTTTTGATTGTTGATGGTGAACAACTTTCAAGCCCTGAAATCAATTAAAAATATTTCACCTGGTGACTCCACTGAACATCAGTAGGCCTGCTGATTTTCTTTGGTTTTCCAAAGACTCCACTGGGAAAACCTTTATCATAACATCATTTAAACTCAATAAAGAAACTTTGAGAATTAAGTTTTCTTTATCAATAGACTTGTTTGCTTCTTAAATATTGTGGGTCTAAGACACAACATTGTGGCTTCAAAAAGAATTCATATTAGGAGCCATCCCGACCAAAATCCTCCTGAGATAGTTGATAATCCTGAAAGTATACTTAGGAAGTCTTCTAATGCTCAAGCTGCAACTATTGTTAGGTCACTCCATAGAGCTAATTCTGTTCCTAAAAACCTTACAGCTCTACAAGATTTACAAGTTGACTTAAGAAACCCATTTAGAACTAGTTCACTTGATGATATAGATCAGATAGATTTTGAGTCTCCACCTTCATCCCAAGAATGAGGTGAACATCATGGTAGTAGAGAAACTACTCCACCTGATTTACATTTCCTACATAATTTTGGTTTCTCTCATCCTAGATCTACTCAACAATCTCTCGCTGGTCCATCCACTTCTGTTACCCATACACCCACTGTTCAAACCACCCCATTCCATCAACCCCCTCTCATCTTACATCCTCCACTTGTAAACCCCCCACTTTTTCCACAACCTCCTATCATGGCAACGTGGTATGCCCCTCTAGTCCTTCCTTTACCTTTAGTCAATCTACCACAGGACTATCAGTCCAAGATACCGTTATATGATGCGAGTGGTACTATTGCTGCTTCACAACATGTGGACAAGATGAATGACTACTTTGATAGAAATGAGATTGATGATGAAACTGTCAAACTTAGATTGTTTGCTCAAAGTCTAGGGGGAGAATAAAGAAAATGGTTCAAAATATTAAACCCTAATAGTATTAATGACCTCCAAGCCCTCCATCAGTTATTCCTAAATAAATGGGAAGTTAGAAAAAACCCTCTCCAAATACTTTCAGACTACAACAACCTCAAAAGAAACACTGGTGAAAGTGCTTAAAATTATTGCACTAGATTTAATAGTGTTTATAATGCCCTGCCCCCAGAATTAAAACCTCCACAAGGCTCAGCCTTAGCCAAATTTCCTGAAGGATTTGACCCTAAAATGGCCTATCAGCTAAGAGAGAGATCCTTTGAATTTAGAAGATATGCAAAAAGGAGCCTTAGCTGTGGAAGTAAATCTGATTGAGAAAAGAGCCAGGATGAGGAATGAAAAGAAAGTATCATTTAGGTAAGAATCTGCACCCTCAACATCTAGCTCGAAAATGGAAAGGATGATGGAGGAAATGATGAAAAAGATGAGTATACTTGAGAGAGCAAAATTTAGAGAAAACCAATCAGCTACCCAAAATAGAAATCAATCTCAAAATCAAAATCAGAACTTTAGGAGAAATCAAACTCAAAATAGACAGAGAGAGGATGATCAACAGATCAGACCTCATTTCCAAGAAAACTATGTAAGTGAGGTTGAAGAAGCAATAGAACAAACATAAGAAGATGACATAAACATGTTGGGAGTAGGTAGTGACCACTTTGATGTTCCTATTAATAGAAAACAAGGTCTATACACACCCTATGATGATAAAATAACAGAGGATGAACATTATTATCAAGAGATGGAAAATGTCATTATAGAAACTCCAAAAAAATATGACCTTAGAAGTAAAAAGAATCAGGAAACTCTCATAACCAAAACCTCTGATAATTCTACAAAAAACAACCCTGTGAGAAAACCCAAAAACGTTAAACAAAAGGACAAAACAATGGCTGTAAAATCTGATCAAAACAAAGAGAAAGGCATTCAAATTAATGAAAAACAGAGTGCAATCCTTAGCAGCGTTAGTACTTTAGCTAGTGCTCCTATTAAAACAATTTTGACCAAAGTAAATAGAGGAAATCAACAAACTAATTTTGCTGATAGAGTAGTGATTAACAAGGTTGAAACAAACATTGTAAAAAATCAGCTGCCTTTTAGTTTGGAAGAAGAAATTTCCAAGATTAAAATCTTTGTTCCCCTCACTCAATTAGTCACCCAAGATGTATATAGATCACAAATTTTGAAAGCTTTTAACATAGCAAAAAATAATGACATTGTAAACCTCAATGATGACCAACCCGAGCTCTTATTTGGTCCTAAGATTGAGGGAAGATACCAAGAATGGCCAGTTCCTCCATTTTATTTGAGTTTGAAAATTCATGATAAAATTTTACACAACGCTATGCATGACTCAGGGGAATCTCATAACTTAATGCCCAAAGCAGTAATGGAGAGTCTAGGCCTTGAAATTACTAGACCATACAAAGATCTATGTTCCTTTGACTCCAACAGAGTGAAATGTTTAGGCTTGATCAAAGACCTTTGTGTGAACTTAGCTCAAATTCCAGCCAAGTGTTTAGTGATGGATATTGTAGTGGCTGATGTGTACCCCCCAAATATGGTATGTTGTTATCAAGATCATGGGGAGTTAAGTTACAAGGAACAATGAAAATGGATATGACATATGCTACCATCCCTGTTTTCAATCAGACTAAAAGAATTTATAGGGAATCTCACATGCAATACATGGTCAGTAGCCAAGAGAGACCAGAAAAATCCCCTCTTTATTCTGTGCATACAGGCCTTGACTCATTTATTCTCTTCAATCATGAAACATTTAATGAGAAAGAAACCTTAATTGACTTAGTGGCCACCCCTCATTGTAACATAATGGCAGATACATAAAAGGAGGAGTATAAGACAAAAGTATCAAAATAGTTTGCCAAATCAGAAACTCACAACAAACAAATCATAGGTCTAGAGCTACAAAACAGTCATCCACTATTTTTCAACCTTGAGAGTCAAGAGAAGAGTCCTCAACGTAATGAAGAACATGAGGAACTAAACCAATTTCAACATAATTCTGATTTACAAAAGAAATATAAAAGCACACAAGATAAAGAGGAGGGTAGGCAAACTAGTAAATCTGAAACTAGTCCTCTTTGGAGTATGAGTTTTGATGGGTCTTGCACTAAGAATAATGCCGGAGCAGGCATATGGATACACAACACTGAAAACAATAATGCTGAAGGGCATTTCTACAGGTTAAGTTTTCAATGTTCAGATAACATAGTTGAGTACGAAGCCCTCCTTTTAGGCCTACACTTATTGAAAAAATTAGGGGCCAAAAGGATAAAAGTTCATGGCGATTCAAAATTGATTATTAGGAAAGTGAATGGGGAATATAGTGCCAAACACCCCAGACTTAGAGCCTATAGAAATGATGTCATGGAATTATTAAAAACATTTATGAATTCCAACTTATCTTTGTCCCAAGAAACCAAAATTTCCTTGCCAATGGATTAGCCTTTGCTGCTAGAACTTTTCTAACACCTTATGAAACCAAGCAATGCACCACCCAAGTCAAATTTAGACAGGTCAGCTGTCCCAGACAATGAAAAATACTGGCAAGTTTTTGATGGAGATAAACAAATAGAAGACTTCCTGCAGTCCAAAAATGAATTTGATCCACTAAGTTCAGATTCAGATTATGAAAATGACTGTTCTATTGAAGAAAATCTACTTGATGAAGAAGTAAAGTCTCCAGAGAGTGCTGATATAAATCTGTTATCTAATAAATTTGAACATTTAACAAAAATTAGTGCAGATTTAGAAAAAAAAGACTTAGAAATGTTGCAATCTAACACTCAAAGCTTGCCAAAAGGACTTGTCCCACTAGAAGAATTGTTTGATTTCAATGATGTTGCCAAAAAACCAAAAACTGAAACCTGTTGAAACTGAAATAGAAGAATGTAACATAGGCAGTGAACAAAAACCAAAAATGATCAAACTATCTAAAACATTGCTAGCTCACATCAAACTGAAATATATTGAGATGTTTAGAGAAGTTTCAGATGTATTTGCATGGAGTTAAAAAGATCTATAATCATATGACACAGAGATAATTCAGCATAAGATACCCCTCAAAGAAAACTAGAAGCCTTATAGACAAAAATTGCACAGAATAAACCCTGTTCAATTACCCACGGTTGAAAAAGAAATTAAGAAAATGTATGATGCTAGAATTATAGTCCCTGTTAGATATTCAGATTGGGTATCTAATCTTGTGTCAGTTAGGAAGAAAACATGAGAGATAAAGTTTTATAATGATTTTAGGAACTTAAACAAAGCCTCATTAAAGGACAACTACCCTTTACCCAATATGGATCACATTTTACAGAAGGTAGTTGGTTCTAGAAGAATTTCTTTGCTAGATGGCTTCTCAGGTTACAATCAAATTTTGGTATATCCCGATGATCAAATCAAAACAGCCTTTACCACACCTTGGGGTAGATTTATGTATGTGAGAATGCCCTTTGGTTTAATGAATGTTGGTGCTGCATTTTAGAAAGCCATGGATATTGCATTCTCAGAAGAATTAGGCCTCTTCATCATTATTTACCTTGATGACATCACTGTTTTTTCCAAAACAGATGAAGAACACCCAGAACAATTGAGAAAATTATTTGAGAAATGCAGAAAATGTGGGTTATCTTTAAATCCAAAGAAAACAATGTTTGGTCTCCAAGAAGGAAAACTACTCGAACATATCATATCAGAAGAAGGGATAAAGATAGACCCAAAGAGGATTGATGGTATATTGCAAATCAACCATCCTAGAAACATCAAGGAAATTCAATCTTTCATTGGGAAGATTAATTTCTTAAGAAGGTTCATACCCAATCTGGCTGAACTCCTTAGAAACATGACCAATATGCTCAAAAGGGAAGAAGGAGTTAAATGGACCTTAGAAGGAAATAAATCATTCGAATTGGTAAAAAAAGCATTAACCAAAAAACCAGTTATCATTAGTCCTGATTTTACAAAGGATTTCTTTAGTTTTTCATTTGCATCAGAACACACTATAGCTGTTGTCCTATTACAGAAAAACTTGAAGGGACAAGAGTATCCAATTGAATTCTTTAGTAAGGCATAGAGAGATGCACCTCTGAATTACAATATCATGGAAAAGCAAGCCTTTGCCCTAGTCAAAGCCTTAAAAGACTTCAAAGTTTGCATTTTACATTCCCACACAATTGCATTTGTGCCAAATTCAGTTTTAAAAGAAATTTTAACCCAGGATCTAGATGGAAGAAGAGGAAAGTGGATTGCTGTGATACTTGAATATGATTTAGAAATCAAGCCCACTAAACTCATAAAAGGCCAAGGACTAGCAAGATTAATGGCTGAGTCTAATTTTGAAGCTCTTGATATAAACATGTTAGATGCATTAGATGAACAGGAGGAGTTGTCAACTCCCATTATTGAAGATCATTTCCTATTTTCATCTTGGTATGCTGATATTCTATATGTTTTTCTCAATTTAAATACACCTCCTGGTTTTTCCAAAACGAAGGCAAGATTTTTAAAGTTGAAAGCTGTTAATTACTGCATTTTGGATAAATGTATAGATTGGAAAAATGCTAGTGGATTATTGCTTAAATGTTTGCCTGAGAATGATGCAGATAAGATCAAGCATGAGTTTCATGAAGGAGAATGTGGAGGCCACCTCTATTGGAATACAAGTACTAATAAAATCCTTAGAGCTGGTTACTACTGGCCCACCCTCTTTCAAGATGTCCAAAAAATGATTATTGCCTGTCACAAATGCCAACTCTTTGAAGGAAAAATAAAATTGCTTCCCTTACCTCTGCATCCAATCACTGTTGAAGCTCCTTTTCAGCAGTGGGGTCTAGACTTCACTAGAGAAATCCATCCAGCCTCATCTTCCCAACATAGATGGATCCTCACTGCAATAGACTACTTTACCAAATGGATAGAAGCCATCCATTCTAGGCAAGCCAATGACTCTGTCATCATAAAATTCCTTGAAAATCATATCCTATCCATATTTGGCTGTCCTAGGAAGATTATCATTGACAATCCTGCTACATTTGGATCCAAAAATATGATTGAATTCTATCATAAATATCAGATTACATTGGGCCATTCTACCGCTTATTACCCTTAAGGTAATGGGTTGGCAGAATCCTCAAACAAAAGTTTGGTGAATAAAATCAAAAAGTTGCTGGAAGAAAATAAGAAATCATGGCACACAAAGTTAGTATATGCACTATGGGCTGATAGACTAACACTTAAGAAATCAATTGGAATGTCACCTTACCAGCTAGTTTATGGAGAAGATGCAATTTTTCCAACCAGTCTAGGAGTACCAGTCATGAAGCTGATCCAAGAAGTACAGTCTAAAGAAAATGATATGACAAGAAGAATCAATCAGACTATACACCTTCAACAAAACAGAGAGGAAGTCTACAACAAAGCACTACACAAGCAAGAAAACATCAAGAAATTGTTTGATAAAAGGACAAAGGCTAGTGATTTCAGCATTGGTGACAAAGTTTTAAAGTGGGATTATAGGAGAGAAGATGAGGGAAAACATGGAAAATTTGATAACTTATGGTTAGGCCCTTATCTAATTCATTCTGCTGCTGGTAACAATGCTTATTTCTTGTAGGAATTGAATGGAACTGAACTTTTTGGAGGCCCTGTCACTGGTAGGATGCTCAAACATTATTTTTCTTAACTATACTAGTTTGAAGCTTTTTACTTTCCATTGTAAATTATCATTGTCTGAACATTGCATTCAAAGTTAGAAAAATAAAAATACAAAAACAATAGAAAAGAGAAAAGAGGGAAAATGAAAACAAGAAAGGTACAGCCCCATACCAAAAAAGAGAGAAAACACAGCTCAAAAAAATTCAAAACAAAGCTGAAGGAATAATGAAGAATGTTTTTAAATTTTTAGATCTTAAGCCTTCACCATTTTGTTTTACTTTTCTACAAATAAAATCTATGTTCAACTTGTTTTTTTTGCCATAGATCAACAACAAGTCAGACTGCTTAATCCTGGCTTGGCTGTTTTTAATTTTTTATTATAGAA
Source organism: Pinus albicaulis (assembly GCA_034641835.2). NCBI lineage: Eukaryota > Viridiplantae > Streptophyta > Pinopsida > Pinales > Pinaceae > Pinus > Pinus albicaulis. The sequence continues at coordinate 285,919,786 of CM076569.1, forward strand.
AATAAAGAATAAAGGTCTGTCAAACAGTCCAATCATGACATATGGTAGTTAGGTAGAGAAATTTATGAACTCAATTGTTTAAACTGAGTTCATGAAGAAATAAGAGTAGACTTAGACTAGTTTGATGTTTTTTCAAAAGAATAAAATGTTTATGAAAAGAGTTTGCCAATCCAAATGCACTCTGAAAGGAGAAAAAATGTTAGAATCATAGGAGTGGGTAGGTAGAGGTGTTGTTTTGATAGAATTCCATTGTTTCAAATAGTCATCTCAGCCAGCTATTCCTTTGCTTGAAAGGAGGAAAATGCTCATGCACAACTCCATGTGTATGAAGGACTATGATGGTAAAAGGACTGATCATGCCAAGCAAGTTTTATTTTCTGATTTGTCACATTATTTTACCATGTTTTTGTAGGCTATGACTCCTAAAGGGTGTGAGAGATCATGTGAATCTCATATCTTTTTGGGGGCCAATAGAAATTATGAACTTGGCCACTCCCTTGTTGTGCAAAGGGAGATTCCTTTTCATGATGGGTGATTCCCAAAGGCACCAAACTTATGTAACATCTTCAGCCATGTTAAGGTGACTCATGCAGCAAATGTGTGGTGGGAATGCCACTTGCCACACCTGGATCTAATGAAGACAAGAGGTGCACTGCGCTGGCATCACATGTGGGATTCAGACCCACCTGCTCAAGTTCAGATTTCAGTTTGCATATATGTAGTCTTGCTTCCATACTTGGATGATATAGTTGTATTGTTTATGGGCTTGTATGGATAGGGATGGGCAATGTGTACATACCACATGGTTTATAACTTCTACCTGTACTTCATGATACATGTTTTAGATGTAGCATTTCTTCAGCCATGTTTACTTATGTTAAGTTTTTCACTCATGGTGGGATGGAATATGCACATATTATGTTGACCTTGGAGGAACAATTCATGATGTATTGGCTTGTTGAGCACTTGGCTTATGATGAGGACTTGATCCTTGATGATGCCATCAATGGAGGAGGAGAAGTGCTACAGCTCTTACCCTATCAACTACTTGAGGACAAGCAACATTTTGGAGGGGAGGACTGTAATATTCCTACTTAGCCTAAGCTAAGAGGAATATTCATTTTTGTTTTACTTTCTGTTGCATGAATAAATGAATAAAGGAGGACATGTAAAACTCTTGAAAAGGCTGAATAAATAAATTCCCATGTGAAAAAAGATAAATCAAGGCCATGGAAATAAATCACTTGCAGGTGTAAAAGGCGTTTGAGCTGTGACATTGGGTCAACCTTGACCAAATCTACATCACTGTCTAGGTTCAATGTATCTCATGAAGGGACAATGCAGTTCTAGAAGGAGGCCCCTCATTTGAAAGGAGCTAACTCATCAAGGTGGTTTAGGGTTTGCAAAGGCTTTCATCTTATAAAAGGAAGGGGAAGGTAGCAAGAGATCATTATTGATTGATTATATTTCTGAGTATCTTGTCTTCTTAGACAAATACTATTCTCTTTTGTTTAGTAGAGGATTGTGCTGCTCAGCACTTGGAGTTCCTATGAAAGAATTTCACCTCTTCCTTTGGGGATTCTTGGAGGAGTATTTGCTAATTTGATCCACTATCAGGCTTGAGGCCAAGCTCTACCTCCAATTGCAGCGCAGATCTAGTGATGGTTTGCCTGATTTTTCAAGCTGCAGCAAGTGGGATTCTAGATCTACAGAGATCTAGCTTGTTTTGGGAACCTCTTCTCATGGAGTGTGTCTTTTAACCTCTTGGAAGAGTGCCTCTCCTGTTTGTGCTTTAGATCTGTATCTTGGACGTTGGCCATCTATTTTATTTAGGCTACAATGCATATTTCATTGAGGAACTACGTTATTTCCATATGAGATTCTTGAGGGTGTTTTTATCCCAATTTTGATGAGAGATCTCTAGTGATGGGCTTTGCCTTTCACTTTGGTGATCCATGGATTAGCTTGCTGATCCATGTTCTATTTAGATCTGATCTATTGTAATGTAAAGCCATATTCAGAAATTACTGCAGCATTTTACAGATCTGCAACTTTAAACTCAAATATACTCTTGTTTATGCATGATTTGGTCAAAACCCCATTGGGATCTTTTAAATAAGACTATCTAGTTTCCAGATCTGAAATGGATCTGATGTTTTGTTCATAGATCTGTCCTAGATCTGAGTTGTAATATTCAACTGCTGTAGATCTTTAAAATAACACTGTTAAGCCATTTCTGCAGTTATATATGTGTTATAGCCTTGTTTTCTGAAGATTTCTGGCTCTATTGTCTCCTACATTCTACTGTATATTGAAATAGCTTCATTATAAATCTGATTTGCTGTTGTATACTCATAGTTTAATCATATTTGATGGCCTCCTTCTCATACTACCCAAGACTATGTTATTCCTGAAGAAATTTTTTGTGCACAGCTGCAGCTCCTCTTGTAGGGTGTTTTTCAGCTAGACTAGGTTGTGGGAGATCTGTTTACCACACCTAGTTTGAATTTTTTTTTCTCCCCTTTTGGGTCTAGTCCCTAGATCTGCTAATCTAAGGGATCCAAGGGTTGTAAACTCATTTATGTGTATCAACCTCCAAAGAGTGTGTTATTTTAGCAGGCTTGTTGTGCTGTTCCAGATTAGGAATATTACACCCACTTGGAGGATCTTGTCCACATGTGACTGCGCAGTTGAGATTAGGGCCAAGAATTGGGGAGGCTCAAACATTATAAAGGGTATGAAGGAAAATTTGAAAGGCATCTTGGACTATTTTATGTATGATCTTTTAGATCTGGAATTGTCAAGTGACATTCCACTGCATTCTTGGGCTGTTTAGTAAAGATTGCAGGTGTTGTTTAGCACAAGGTGTTCCCGGGCAGGAATCCCACCTCTTTATTTGAGTAGATCTGGAAAGAGGATTGATATTCATTCTAAATCAGGCATTGGTGCCACATCTCTTCTCTACTTTTTACAGAACATTCATATTCAGAAATATGCATATTTTTGAAGATCAGTTTGGAAGGTCGAAGTTGTATTCAGTACTTCAGCTGGAGAACAAGGTGAGGGATTATTCCCATCACTTGGGCTTATAGATAGGCACTCATAGAGCCACATTTTAGATCTGGAATCAGGCCAAAATTTATTGACCTCCTAGCAGCAGTATTCCCTTTAGGAATAATGTTGTTCCTTTTACAGATCTAGAAGGAAGAAGGAAGTTTCTAGTATTTCAGCTAGCAATCCTGTGAGGGATCATCCCTTCACATTACCATCAGTCTTACCATTAGCCTGGAGTTTATTGCAACATTTTTCAGTAGGCAGAAGGCTTCTCTTTCCTGTAGAAATTTTCTGAATAATGAAGATTTATCCACTGAGATTATCCTGATCACACACTAATTCGAATTCATGCATAACACATAACCTCTTCTACAATTGATCATCAATATGCGGAAATAGAAATAGTCGCATGCACACATAAACACAATATGTATGGGGAAAGCTTATAGCTGAAAACCCCCAGCTATTTTGTATATTATAATAGAAGAGAACATGTAACAATACATAGCACAATACTCCTCACAAGTACTCAGTACTATCTCCAAAAGTTACACACAAATTAACTCAGTTTTGAACAAGTCACGGGTTCAAAACTCATCCACTATTTGCCTGCATCTACTGCGCAATCCAAGTTGGTGTAATGAGAGATCCAAGTTCGAATCCCACTGGCTTGATCTGTGCAATCCTCATTGGCAATCTCCTCCAATGCTTGTGCAAATCTCATGCATAACTAATGTCGCAACTAATAGCAAACTCACCCTTTCATCTACCTCTTCCACTGGTCTTCACTGAACTGTCCATGCACTGCAGTCAACTAATGTGTTCTTTAGTTGAATAATGAGTTAATATTTAGTGAATTAAATAATATTTAATTCACCCCACTCATCTCTAGTGTATTATCCAGTTAAACTAAATACAACTAGTTCAACTAAGTTAACCCAAACACAACTCCACCAACTGTCTCATGAACTCCACCAAAACTCTGCCACATGAGTCTAACTGAAGTCAACCATGCATTAGCTCAACCAAACCCCTAGGAATAGCGTAATTCATTTTTTCAGATGCATGGGCCACATCCGTAGCTCCAACTGAAGTGCTGCAAGAGGATAAAATGAAGTTTATAGTCCAAATATTATTAAGGGTTAATAATATTTGACTGACCTATTTTTAGACAGGTAGTCTAAAAATAGAATTCGACCTGTATGTCTAAAAATATATGTCCATATATTTTTACCAACTTTACCAATCATCCAAGAATAGCATACTGCAACTCCTAGACCATGCTCCATATGTCTAAAAATAGACATAGTCTAAAAATAGACTTTGCACCAAAAATAGCCTGCGGGCCCACTTAGTGAAGACGACTTCATTTCACTAAGCTCCATCATCTTGTTGCATTTTCAACACTCCCTCTCAACAAGATATGGATTATCTGCAACCCCTATCTTGCCTCTGTGGAATTCGAATTTTCTCCTGGTGAGCACCTTCGTCAAGATGTCAGCATCCTGATCCTCCGTGGGAATATATGAAAGTAACATGATTCTCCGTTGCACACAATCTCTGATATGATGGTACCTGATGTCGATGTGTTTGTATCTATCATGAAATACTGGATTAGCCGAGAGTTTAATGCAACTATGGTTATCACAATAAATCACAGTAGGCTCCAAGTGCGACCCGAACAATCCGACGAGGATCTTCCTCATCCAAATAGCCTCGCATGCAGCCAAGCTAGCTGCCATGTACTCGGCCTCTGCTGAACTGAGTACCACGGATCTCTGCTTCCTGCTGTACCAGGAAACTTCTGTCGACCCGATACTGAAGACTCCTCCAGATGTGCTCTTTCGGTCCGTTGGGCTCCCTGCCCAATCTGCATCAGTGAAGCCACAAAGCTTCGCTCCATCCTCCTGTCTGTACCACATACCATATCCCGATGTGCCACTAAGATAACGCAATACATGCTTGCCCGCCTTCTAGAAGAGCTTGGTAGACTTAACCATAGCTTGCGAATGCTGGTTAACAGCATAGCATATATGAGGTCGTGTATTGACCAGATACATAAGCGACCCCACCAACTGTCGATAGACAGTGGCATCCACTACCTCCGCTGAAGTAGCATCCTCCTTCCTCCAACCACCAGGAAGAGGAGTATCAACAGGCTTGTAGCCATGCATGTTGAACCTCTCCAGTATCTCCTGGGCATACTTACCCTGAGAAACAAACAGTCCACCACTACGCTGCCAAATCTCCAATCCCAGGAAATAATGAAGGAGGCCCAAGTCCTTCATCTCAAACTCTCTAGCAAGATCCTCCTTGCATGAAAGTATCAACAGCTCATCACCCATCAAAATCAGATCATCTACATACAGTACGATGACCAACAACTTCCCCTCCACCACAATTTGGTACAGGTTAGGATCCGCCTCACTCTTGGAGAATCCAAGTCCGGTGAAATAACTGTCTATCCGTGTGTACCAAGCACGAGGTGCTTGCTTCAACCCGTACAGTGCTCTCTTGAGTCGGCAAACATGTGACTCACTGCTGAAGATCTCGAAACCTTCGGGCTGCTCTATGTACACCTCCTCCTCAATGACTCCATTGAGGAACACAGTCTTCACATCCATCTGATGGATGTGCCACCCCATTTGCGCTGAGAGAGCTAGGATCATCTGTATGGAAGAGTACCTTGCGACAGGTGCAAAGGTCTCCTCATAATCAATCCCCTCGATCTGTGAGAAGCCACGGGCAATAAATCTTGCCTTGTACTTCTCCACACTCCCTTCAGCCGCCTACTTCACTTTGTAGATCCATCGCAAAACTACCACTGATTTCCCCTCCGGTCGCGGGACAATCTCCCTTGCACTGTTTATGACAATCGAATCATACTCTTCCACCATGGCATCTACCCATGCGGGGTCCTCCATAGCTTCCTCGAAAGAGGATGGCTCTGTCATGACACATTTGCTCACAAGAGCCATGTATCCAGTGTACCGGTCCGGTGACTGTCTCTGTCTGAGCTGTGCTATAGGTGGTCCTACAACCTTCTCTGCATCTTGAGCCAGTAGCTCAGCTTCTGTAGTGCACTTGCGCCCTCTGATGGTTGGTGTTGCATGAGTGGTCTCTTCCACTCCATGAAATTCCTCTTATGGCTAATCCACATCCGAAAGCTCCTCCTTAGGAACTAATAGCTCCTCTTCTGCATGCAACTGTGGCTCCCTCTCAAGCGAACACTCCATGGCTTTCTCCTCCTGAAATTTGATATCCCGTCGCAAAACAGTCTTGCAACTGTCTGGAAAATACACATGATAGTTGTGGGGCGTATCAGTGTACCCCAAAAATATCCCAACCTCTGCGGTCGGATCCAGCTTCTTTCTGGCGTCCTTCGTCACATGCATGTAGATAGGTGAGCCAAAAATCCTCAAATGAGAAATGTCAGGCCTCTTGCCAGAAAACGCCTCCTCCGGTGTACTCATGCCAAGTATCTTGTGAGGACAACGGTTCTGCACATACACTGCAGTATTTCATGCCTCAGCCCACAAGTGAAGGGGTAGGCCCTGATCATGCAACATCGCCCGTGCAGCACCCACGATCGTTCTGTTCTTCCGCTCAACAACCCCGTTCTACTGTGGGTTATGGGGTGCGATGAGCTCTCTCCGAATCCCTTCTGCGCTGCAAAAGTCCTTGAATTCAGCAGAGATGAATTCACCACCATTGTCGCTCCTAAGAGCCTTCACATGCTTCCTCGATTCCTTCTCAACCAACGCCTTGAATTCACAGAACTTTGAATATGTCTCGCTCTTCTTCTGCATGAAGAAGATCTAGCACTTCCGAGAGAAATCATCAACAAAGATCACATAGTACTTGTGCTTTGCTGTCGAAGCTACTGAGAAAGGACCACACACGTCTGTGTGAACTCTCTCAAGGATCGTCTTGGCGCGACTATCCTTCTCGTGAAAGGTGGCCTTCACAAATTTTCCCAAGGTACACCCCTTGCACTGATCTGACTGCGCAAGAGTGCCCTTAGGAAGCCCAGTAGAAATCTGCTGCAGTATCTTCAAGGCTCCATGGTGAAGGTGGCCCAATCTCCGGTGCCACAGCTCGCCATCATCCCGGCTCACCACTTCTCCCGCCTTGCATGCCATTGCTGCGCAGCCATCTACTTGCAACTGATAAAGGTTATTGACTCGAACCCCTATCTTCCGGGTCTCTCCAGTTTTCTTACTGCGCAGGAAAGCTTTTCCTTCGCTGAAGACCACATCATACCCCTTGTCTTCCAACATCGCCACAGAGATCAGATTCTTCATCAATCCTGGAACATGCAAAACTTCCTTCAATACGAAGGGTTTACTAGAATCCCTCTCAAAGGCAATGGTACCGATACCGGTCACACTCTATCTACCATCATCGCCCATCTCGATGTGCACTCCAAGATATTTTTCCTCCAGATCTGAAAACAGATCCCGATCTCCTGTCATGTGAAATGACGCACCACTGTCCAAGAACCATACTGATCCCATCACACTTGAGACCAAGCATGTGATCAATGAAAAATCTAGTTCAAACTGGGAGGCCAATGCCTCTCCCGCTGCAGATCCAGCAGCCTTCTTATTTTTCTTCTTTTGCGGACAATTTGTGGCATAGTGTCCGTGCTGGTGACAGTGAAAACACTTCACCTTGGACATGTCTTGCTTCTTGCCTTTCGCACCAGACTGAGAAGCTTTCTTGCTCTTCCCCTTCTTTGCTTTGGCAGCCAAAGCGCAATTTTCTTCATCAGATGCCTTTGATGAAGATCCGTCCCTAGTAGTCCGCCTTATCTCCTCTTGCATGAGATCCGACCAAAGTCGCTCCCATCCTGGCAACTTCTCCCGACCATTGACAGAGTCCTGATAGGAATGCCAACTCTTCGGAAGACCAAGGAGAGCCAGGTCCACCAAGTCCTCTTCATCGACAGTCACCCCCACACTTCCCAGCTCATCTTTGCATTGAGTGAACTTCGTGAGGTACTTGGCGATACTGTCACCTTTCTCCATCTTAATGTTTTTGAGTTTATCCTTGAGCGCCAGCTTCCTTTGGTCGCTCTTGCTCTGGAATAGATCTGTCAACGCTTTCCACATAAAATATGGAGAAGCTTTTCCATGCAGGCTGGATACAATGTGATCCTTCACGCCCTCCAACAGAATCCTTCGACATTTCGCCATCTTCTTTTGCCAAGCCTCAACTTCAGCAGGATCAGTAGGCTTTTGGACATCCATATCTACGAAATCCTTCAGCCCGTTATCATCTAATACCGCCTCCATCTGGTCTTTCCATGCAACATAATTCGAACTGCCTTCAAGGGCATACTCGAGTCGTAAACCGTTGAAAGACATTTCAACTCTGGCACCAAGAAAAAAAATCTGCTACAAAATTCGAATTCCAAGCTCAAAACTCAACTGCTTCTGGATTTGTGAGAAAAAAATATTTCTAGCATAGAGATCGACTATAAGGGCATTTACTGGATATATCACCTTTCAGAGAAAGGATGGATCCAGAGGCTACCTGGCCCGTTACAGACTCTGTCTACCGAAATAATTGTAATCACTGTAATAGATCCCGATGATCAATTCGCTCCGATACCATGTAGAAATTTGTTGAATAATGAAGATTTATCCACTGAGATTATCCTAGTCACACACTAATTTGAATTCATGCATAACACATAACCTCTTCTACAATTGATCATCAATATGCGGAAATAGAAACAGTCGCATGCGCACATAAACACAATATGTAATGGGGAAAGCTTATAGCTGAAAACCCCCAGCTATTTTGTATATTATAATAGAAGAGAACATGTAACAATACATATCACAATACTCCTCACAAGTACTCAGTACTATCTCCAAAAGTTACACACAAACTAGCTCAGTTTTGAACAAGTCACGGGTTCAAAACTCATCCACTGTTTGCCTGCCTCTACTGCGCAATCCAAGTTGGTGTAATGGAATCAAGTTCAGGAAGTTCAAATCCCACTGGCTTGATCTGCGCAATCCTCATTGGCAATCTCCTCCAATGCTTGTGCAAATCTCATGCACAACTAATGTCGCAACTAATAGCAAACTCACCCTTTCATCTACCTCTTCCAATGGTCTTCACTGAACTGTCCATGCACTGCAGTCAAATGATGTGTTCTTTAGTTGAATAATGAGTTAATATTTAGTGAATTAAATAATATTTAATTCACCCCACTAATCTCTAGTGTATTAGCCAGTTAAACTAAATACAACTAGTTCAACTAAGTTAACCTAAACACAACTCCACCAACTATCTCATCAACTCCACCAAAACTCTGCCACATGAGTCTAACTGAAGTCAACCATGCATTAGCTCAACCAAACCCCTAGGAATAGCGTAATTCCTTTTTTCAGATGCATGGGCCACATCCGTAGCTCCAACTGAAGTGCTGCAAGAGGATCAACTGAAGTTTATAGTCCAAATATTATTAAGGGTTAATAATTTTTGACTGACCTATTTTTAGACAGGTAGTCTAAAAATAGACTTCGACCTGTATGTCTAAAAATAGTTGTCCATCTATTTTTAGCAACTTGACCAATCATCCAAGAATAGCATACTGCAACTCCAAGACCATCCTCCATATGTCTAAAAATAGACATAGTCTAAAAATAGACTTTGCGCCAAAAATAGCTTGCGAGCCCACTTAGTGAAGGCGACTTCATTTCACTAAGCTCCATCATCTTGTTGCATTTTCAACATTTCCCTCATAGCGTAGTTTCTATAGGTAGTTGTGTTACAACAACTACAATCATAATTGGAGGATTGAGAAGCTAGATCTAGAGCTTCTAGCTCATATATCTGAAGAAGGGATTAGCCCTTCAAGCTTAGATCTGATCTGATATCATATTTCAGCCATATATTTTTCAGATCTAGCTTCATATCTGTATTTCCTAGCAGATCAAGGATCAAACCATGGGGGGTGATTTTTCCAAAGTTGCAGATCTGGAAAATCATTTCTGGGTTATCTTGGGAATCCATCACATTAGCCGGATCTTGAATCTTGGCATCATCAGAGCTCCGGAATTGAGTATATCTGCATTCCCCTTTTTAGCCTGCACCTATATGCTCATGTTCAGCTGAAAGGACTGCATAGTATTTGCTTCAGTGCCTCCATAGTTACGCTGTACCTGTTGTATGCATGTTTTCAGGGTGATCCTAGCTCATATTTTTGGGTAGATCTACCTACATTCTGTACTTTTGTAACTGAATCTTCTCCAACATAACAAAATGGCTCAGCTCTTTCTGCATATTCTGATGTGTACTTAGATATATTGCTTATCTTGTTGTAAGTTCGTATATTGTGTGAAGTATTACTGCATTCTCCCTTTTGGGATATTACAATAAGGTATTGGCTACAATTGTGATAGAAAATACACTAAAGGTCATAAGTGCACTGAGAAGAAATTATTTTACATAGATTGTGAAGAGGTGGAAGAAAAGGAAGAAGAAACTTCAAAATTAGAGGATATATAGCAGGAATAAACCTTAGAAGAAGAAGAAATGAGTCTGAACATATCATGTAATGCATTGGCAGGAATTACCACTCCTCAAACTCTCAAGATAGAAGGACGTATCAAGAAGAAAAAGGTAATAGTGTTGCTTAATTCAGGTAGTACCCATAATTTTATTCATTGTAAGGTAGCCAAGGAATTGAATTGTTTCCTATACCCAACACCAGAATTTCAAGTGACGGTTGCGAATGGAGGAACTATAAATTGCTTTGGAAAATGCCATAATATCAACCTAGCCATGGGGGAATATGTATTGAATAGTACAATGCTTTCCATCCCAATTGGAGGTGCTGATGTTGTACTAGGAGTACAATGGTTACAAATCTTTTGGGATGATAGATTTTAATTTTGAAGAACTGTTCTTGAATTTTTTTCAGAAGGAAAGGAAATCAATTACAGGGTATCCCAGGGAATCCAGGAAATATAATAAGCCCTAATGTCATGAAAAATATTCTGAAGAAAGAACAACGGGGCGTAATTGCACAATTATGCTCACTAGAAGTCCCAACATCAAAATCATATATTTCTCCAGATCTCCAAAAAGTCTTGTACAATCATTCCAAGGTGTTTGATACTCCCAAAGGACTCCCACCTATTCGTGATCATGATCATGCTATTCATTTGATTCCAGGAATTGTTCCTCCAAACATCACGCCTTACAGATATCCTTATGTCAAAAAGAGCGAAATTGAACGTATGATTGTAGAAATGTTATAGGCTGGTATAATTCAACCTAGTCAAATTTCTTTCTCTGCTCTAGTAGTATTGGTGCACAAGAAAGATGGATCATGGTGCATGTGTCAAAATTATAGGGAGCTCAATAAGATCACTATTAAAGATAAATTTTCCATTCCTGTGATTGATGAGTTATTGGATGAATTACATGGACCAATTTATTTTACCAAGTTGGATCTTCATTTAGGATATCATCAAATTAGAATGAAGACTGAAGATATTCCGAAAATAGAATTTCGAACTCATGAGGGTCATTATGAATTTTTGGTCATGCCTTTTGGCCTTACCAATGCACCTTCTACATTTCAAGGGTTGATTAATTCCATTTTCAAACCCTTCCTTAGAAAATTTGTGCTAGTATTTTTTGATGATATACTAATATACAGTAGGTCTTGGAAGGATCATTTTCAACATGTTGACAGGGTGCTCAAACTATTAGAGGAGAAACAATTATATGAAAAAGCATCCAAATTATTCTTTGGAGTACAAGAGGTGGAATATCTGGGTCATATTGTATCTCATGAGGGTGTTAAGGTGGGCCCTAACAAAATTAAAGCCATTAAGGAATGGAAAGTCCCCACAACCATAAAGAAATTATGCAGATTTCTTGGGTTAACAGGGTATTATCGCAAGTTTGTTAAGAATTATGGGAGAATAGCAACACCTCTAACAACATTATTGAATAAAGATGGATTTTCATGGACTCCTGAAGCAACTAAGGCCTTTGAAAATCTTAAAGAGGCAATGTGCCTAGCACCAGTGTTAGCTACACCAGACTTCACAAAAACCTTTATTGTGGAATGTGATGCCTCAAAAAATGGAATTGGTGCTGTTTTAAGGCAAGAAGGAAGACCCATTACTTTTGAAAGTCATTCAATCAAAGGAAAGTATTTACAAAAGGCTATTTATGAGAAGGAAATGTTGGCAATACTACATGCACTAAAGAAATGGAGACCTTACCTAATGGGAAGACACTTCAAGGTGAAAATTGATCATGATAGTCTTAAACACTTTTTGGAACAAAGAATATCTTCAGAAGAACAACAAAAATGGGTCACAAAGATGTTGGGTTATGACTTTGAAATCGTCTACAAAGAAGGGAAGCTAAATTTTTTTGCAGAGGCACTCTCAAGAAAGGATGAAAAAATTCCCAACTAAAACAAAATATTCTTTTGGAATTGCAAACTTCTGGGATTTTTAAAAACTTAACACAGGGTGAAGAAATAATTTTTTGGGGATGGCCTTAAATCTGATATTCAAAATTTTGTTGCAAAATGTTTGGTTTTCTAGCAAAATAAATTTCAGACAATTAAGACCCCAGGTCTTCTACAACCTTTATCCATTCCAAGTCAATGTTTGGAGGAGATTTCAATGGATTTTATCACAGTTTAACCTAAGTCTGAAGGAAGGAGTGTCATCATGGTGGTAGTTGATAGACTTACCAAGTATGCACACTTTTGTGCATTATCTCATCCATTTAAAGTAAGTATAGTTTCTACTGCATTTATGGAAACAATTCAAAAGCTACATGGAAACCCAAAGATGATTGTAAGTGATAGAGATCCCATTTTTACAGGAAATTTTTGGACGGAATTATTTTCTTGTTTGGGTACTCAACTAGCTCATAGATCATCTTATCATCCTCAATCCGATGGTCAAATAAATATAGTGAATAAATTTTTGGAAGGATATATTTTTTGTTTTGTATCTGATAAGCAAGCATAATGGGTCAAGTGGTTACCTCTCGTGGAATGGTGGTATAACACTTCCTTCCATACTACAGCAAAAATGACCCCATTCATGGCACTTTATGGATATCATCCACCATCCATCACATCTTATTTAAGGCAAAATGCTAGGGTTCAAGCAGTGGAGGATCACATCAAGCATCAACAAGAAGTTCTCCAACTATTAAAGGATAACCTAAATTTGGCACAAAATCAAATGAAACAACAGGAAGATCAACATCGTAGTGAGAGAAGTTTTGATGTAGGAGACTAGGTATTTTTACAACTACAACCATACAAAAAAATGTCCCTCAAGCAAGCTAAGAAGGATAATAAATTATTGCCAAAGTACTATGGTCCTTACAAGGTTTTGAAAAATATTGTTACTATGGCATACAAATTGGAGCTTCCTGCTTCTTCGCGGGTGCATCCAATTTTCCATGTTTCATGCTTAAAAAAGGTTATAGGGGACAAAATTCCAGTTCAAACAATATTTCCAGAACTTGATGAGAAAGGAAAAACCATATTGGAACCTAAAGCAGTCATGGAAACAAGAACTGAAAAACTACGAAATCGATCAATTTCAGAGTATCTCATAAAATGGAAGAACTTACCCACTGAAGATTCTACATGGGAGGATGATAATTTCATAAAAAACCACCCGGAGCTACTCAAGCATTGAGGACAACACCTTTTTGAAGGAGAGGATCATGTTAGGTCCCTATATTACTAGTATATTCCCTTATCGTTATTAGTGTAACCCCCTTATTGTTATTGTTATACTCGTGTAACCCCCATATTGTTATTATTGTGCCCTTCAATTATTATTGTTAGGTCGGCTAGCATTACATTGTGGCCCCACTAGGATTACATTGTGGCCCCATGGACGCCTATATATATAAAGGAGGTTTTTTCATTTGTATCATCCAAGAATTGTTCATTCATGTAATGTATTGGAGGTTGCCCCCTCGAAGTGGCTTATTTCTAAGGCGTTGAAATATATTTTCTTCTATTTTTGGAGCTGGTTTCTCAACACAAAACAAATACATTTCTCCTAATTCACACACCCTAATTACCACAAAATCACCTTAAGCAATCTATGCTCACTGTTCAATTCACCGCACACACCAATGACAATAACAATATTAACATTCTTGAAAATTTACTTTCTTCATATATGGAATTAGGGATGATATTTTTGTTTTTTATTTTTAGTTTACTTCAGCTTTTTTCATGCATAATTTATTATTTTTAACTCATCTATCAATTTTTTTGGTTCTTCTTAATGTGTTCATGAAGTCTTCAATCTATGATCTCCTACCATTGTGAGAAAAACTAAGCTAAACTTCCCAAAATTTGAATTATGTAAAATATCAGGGTTTAGCTGGGCTTTGATCTGTAGTTCTAAACTTGTCGTATTGCTGGATTTGACCAAAAATTCCAAATATTTCTCATTTTAGAAAAAAATTCACCAACTCATTCATGCATCATGAATTAACTTTTTTGCACTACCATTTTTGGCATGACTTCCAACTATACCACAAAATATAGTTGTCGACCCATTCACACTTTAGGTATTTGTTGTAGGCCTAAAAATACTTAACCCTTTTTGATAAATCAATATTGTAGATCAGTTTTATCCCCCTAGGGATTATGAAAATAAACCCCCACAATGCATTATTTATGCATGAAAGGGAATAATGCTAATACATATGAAACCGTTTTATAAATAAATTCTTAGAGAAGTTTCCGTTTCTAACATGAACCAATAGATGTTATGAATATGTCTATCTTGGCACCCATATCCCCAATTATTTCCAATGGATCTCCTTCATTTCTCGTTGGGGTCATTTCTTATGACATTACGTGTCCCCGTGGGACCACGTGCCATGCACACTAACCAATCACGAAACTTCTAGGTTTATGGCTCTACCACCTCAATTCCATAGTGTCTTAACATTATCTCCCAAGAATTTTCAGCCTCTGCACCCTCGAAAACTTTCGGGGTCATTTCCTTGGCAGTTAAGTTTCCACTGGGGTCCTCCATGCTTCAACCACTAGCCAATTATAAGATCACCATGATGAATTGTCCATCTAACTTGATGCCACCCCAACATATTAAATCACTAGGATTACATCACTGCAAATGTGTCTGCCACCTGTGCAAGGATGCCATAATTCATTCACTGAAAGGTGCTATGTGTCACCTATTTTTGACCCACTTGGCCACCCATAAACACCAAATCTACATACCATGTGTGGCATCCCTATTGGTGCCATGTGTCTCAGTTATTTTAGATGCTGACATCATCATTCCTTGTGGTTCCACATCCAATTAGATCATGTCATGTGTCTTCTCACGATTTTTCCATGTTGGCAATAACATCCACGTCACCATACAATAGAAGGGGGTCTTGGACCTATGTTTTTCAAAACATTTATTCAATAGAAAATTTTTCCTAAAGTCAAAAAACTTATTTATGTAGTTTTCGGTTGGGACGGGAATGCGTGCGGGACCATATGGGAATTTTCCCATTTTCCTAGCTATGTTACCCTCGGAATAAAAATTTTTGTCCCTCGAGATTCCACGGAGGAAAAAAAATCGGGGTTAGTTGTTAGGTGGTGCCTCATTGTAACATAGTTCAAAGGCATGTAATTCACACATATCTTCTAAGAGATAAGCTACCATCTCCCGAACTAGTTTATTTCCATTTTGTCTACAAGCTTATTTCAAATATTTGATATTAATGAAATGAAGTATATTTTCTACTGCATCTCTGCATTTATGTTTATTTCTGTATTTTATTGTCTTCCTCCATAAATCAGGATCAAGTTTCCCAATAAAATTAATGGTAGAGGCATCTCTTCTCTTACTTCCATGCCTTCTAATACATTATTATTTGATGAATTTATTATAAATGGGAACACCTTTGATGACCTCTTCTTGTGGAGTGTGTCTTTTAACCTCCTAGAAGAGTGCCTCTCTTGTTTGTGCTTCATATCTATATCTTGGCACCTGACCATCTATGTTATTCAAGCTACAGTGCATATTTCATTGAGGAACTGTGTTATTTCCATATGAGATTCTTTAGGGTGTTTTGATCCTAGTTTTGATGAGAGATCTCTGGTGATGGGATTTGCCTTTCACTTTGGTGATCCATGGATTAGCTCGCTGATCCATGTTATATTTAGATCTGATCTATTGTAATGTAAATCCATATTCAGAAATTACTGCAGCATTTTACAGATCTGCAACTTAAAACTCAAATCTACTCTTGTTTATGCATGATTTGGTCAAAACCCCAAGGGGATCTTGTAAATAAGACTATCTAGTTTCCAGATCTGAAATGGATATGATGCTTTGTCCATAGATCTATCCTAGATCTCAGTTGTAATATTTAGCTACTGTAGATCTTTAAAATAATGTTTTTGAGCCATTTATGCAGTTATATATGTGTTGTAGCCTTGTTTTCTGAAGATTTCTTGCTCTATTGTCTCCTGCATTCTACTGTATATTGAAAGAGCTTCATTATAATTCTGATTTGCTGTTGTATACTCATAATTTAATCATATTTTATGGCCTCCTGCTCATACTATCTAAGTCTATGTTATTCCTGAAGCAATTTGGTGTGCATAGCTGCAACCCCTCTTGTAGGGTGTTTTTCAGCTAGACTAGGTGGTGGGAGATCTGTTTACCACACCTAGTTTGAAATGTTTTTTCTCCCATTTTGGATCTAGTCCCCAGATCTGTTGATCTAAGGAATCCAAGGGTTTTAAACTCATTTCTGTGTATCAACCTCCCAGGTGTGCGTTATTTCAGTAGGCTTGCTGTGCTGTTCCAGATTTGGAATATTACACCCACTTGGAGGATCTTGTCCAGATGTGACTGCGCAGTTGAGATTAGGGCCAAGAATTAGGGAGGCTAAAACATTATAAATGAGATGAATGAAAATTTTAAAGGCATCTTGGATTATTTGATGTATGATCTTTTAGATCTGGAATTGTCAAGTGACATTCCACTACATTCTTGGGCTGTTTAGTAGAGATTGCAGGTGTTGTTTAGCACAAGGTGTTCTTGGCCTGGAATCCCACCTCTTTCTTTGAGTAGCTCTGGAAAGATGATTTCTCTTCATTCTACATCAGGAATTGGTGCCACATCTCTTCTCTACTTTCTGTAGAACATTCATATTCATAAATCTGCAGATTTCTGAAGATCAGTTTGGAAGGTGGAAGTTGTCTTCAGTACTTCAGCTGGAGAACAAGGTGAGGGATTATTCCCATCACTTGGGCTTATATATAAGCACTCCTAGAGCCACATTGTAGATCTGGCATCAGGCCAAAAGTTATTGACCTCCTAGCAGCAGTATTCCCTTTAGGAATAATGTTCTTAATTTTGCAGATCTAGAAGGAAGAAGGAAGTTGCTAGTATTTCAGCTAGCAATCCTGTGAGGGATCATCCCCTCACATTACCATCAGTATTACCATCAGCCTGGAGTTTATTGCAGCATTTTTCAGCAGGTAGAAGGCCTCTTTTTCCCTCATAGCACTGTTTCTAGAGGCAGTTGTGTTACAACAGCTGCAATCATAATTGGAGGATTTAGAAGCTAGATCTAGAGCTTCTAGCTCATAGATATAAAGAAGGAATCAGCCCTTCAAGCTTATATATGATCTGATATCATATTTCAGCCATATATTTGTCAGATCTAGCTTCAGATCTGTATTTCGCAGCAGATCAAGGATCAAACCTTTGGGGGTGATTTTTCCAAAGTTGCAGATCTAGAAAATCCTTTCTAGGTTATCTTGGGAATCCATCACATTAGCCGGATCTTGAATCTTGGCATCATCAGAGCTCCATATTTTAGTATATCTGCATTCTCCTTTTCATCCTGCACCTATATGCTCATGTTCAGCTGAAAGGACTGCGTAGTATTTACTTCAGTGCCTCCACAGTTACGTTGTACCTGTTGTATGCATGTTTTCAGGGTGATCCTAGCTCATATTTTTGGCTATATCTACCTACATTCTGTACTTGTGTAACTGAATCTTCTCCAACATAATAAAATGGCTTAACTCTTTCTGCATATTCGGATGTGTACTTAGATTTATTGTTTATCTTCCTGTAAGTTCTTATATTGTGTGAAGTGTTACTACATTCACCCTTTTGGGATATTACAAAAAGGTATTTGCTACAATTGTGATAGAAAATACACTAAAGGTCATAAGAGCACTGAGAAGAAATTATTTTACATAGATTGTGAAGAGGAGGAAGAAAATGAAGAAGAAAATTCAAAATTAGAGGATATATAGCAGGAATAAACCTTAGAAGAAGAAGAAATGAGTCTGACCATATCATGTAATGCATTGGCAGGAATTAACACTCCTCAAACTCTCAAGATAGAAGGGCGTATCAAGAAGAAAAAGGTAATAGTGTTGATTGATTTAGGTAGTACCCATAATTTTGTTCATTGTAAGGTAGCCAAGGAATTGAATTGTTTCCTATACCCAACACCAGAATGTCAAGTGATGGTTGTGAATGGAGGAACTATAAATTGTTCTGGAAAATCCCATAATATCAAGCTAGCCATGGGGGAATATGTATTGAATTTTCCAATGCTTTCCATCCCAATGGGAGGTGCTGATGCTGTACTAGGAATACAATGGTTACAATTCTTTGGGGATGGTAGCTTTTAATTTTGAAGAACTTTTCTTGAATTTTTTTCAGAAGGAAATGAAATCAAATTATGGGGTATCGCAGGGAAGCCAGGAAATATAATAAGCCCTAATGTCATGACAAAGCTTCTAAAGAAAGAAAAACAGGGCATAATTGCACAATTATTCTCACTGGAAGTTCCAACATCAAAATCATATATTTCTCCAGATCTCCAAAAGGTCTTGTACAATCATTCCAAGGTGTTTGATACTCCCAAAGGACTCCCACCTATTCGTGATCATGATCATGCTATTCACTTGATTCTAGGAATTATTCCTTCAAACATCATGCCTTATATATATCCTTACATCCAAAAGAGCGAAATTGAACGTATGATTGCAGAAATGCTAGAGGCTGGTATAATTCAACCTAGTCAAAGTTCTTTCTCTGCTCTAGTAGTATTGGTGCACAAGAAATATGGATCATGGTGCATGTGTCCAGATTATAGGGAGCTCAATATGATCACTATTAAATATAAATTTCCCATTCGTGTGATTGATGAGTTATTGGATGAATTACATGGAGAAATTTATTTTACCAAGTTGGATTTTCATTTAGGATATCATCAAATTAGAATGAAGACTGAAGATATTCCGAAAATAGCATTTCAAACTCATGAGGGTCATTATGAATTTTTGGTCATGCCTTTTGGCCTTACCAATGCACCTTCTACATTTCAAGGGTTGATGAATTCCATTTTCAAACCCTTCCTTAGAAAATTTTTGCTAGTATTTTTTGATGATATACTAATCTACAACAGGTCTTGGAAGGATCATGTTCAACATGTTGATAGGGCACTTAAACTATTGGAGGAGAAACAATTATATGAAAAATCATCCAAATGCTTCTTTGGAGTACAAGAGGTGGAATATTTGGGTCATATCGTATCTCATGAGGGTGTTAAGGTAGAACCTAACAAAATTAAAGCCATTAAGAAATGGAAAGTCCCCACAACCATAAAGAAGTTGTGCAGATTTCTTGCGTTAACATAGTATTATCACAAGCTTGTTAAGAATTATGGGAGAATAGCACCACCTCTAACAACATTATTGAAGAAAGATGCATTTTCATGGACTCCTGAAGCAAATAAGGCCTTTGAACATCTTAAAGAGGCAATGTCCCTAGCACCAGTCTTAGCTACACCAGACTTCACAAAAACCTTTATTGTGGAATGTGATGCCTCAAAAAATGGAATTGGTGCTGTTTTAATGCAAGAAGGAAGACCCATTGCTTTTGAAAGTCGTTCAATCAAAGGAAAGTATTTACAAAAGGCTATTTATGAGAAGGAAATTTTGGCAATACTACATGCACTAAAGAAATGGAGACCTTACCTAATGGGAAGACACTTCAAGGTGAAAACTAATCATGATAGTCTTAAACACTTTTTGGAACAAAGGCTATCTTCAGAAGAGCAACAAAAATGGGTCACAAAGATGTTGAGTTATGACTTTTAAATTATCTACAAAAAAGGGAAGCTAAATTTTGTTGCAGATGCACTCTTAAGAAAGGATGAAGAGGTGGAAGCATTTCTTTGTGCCATTTCAATTATCCAACTAGATTGGATAACCAAAGCAAGGGATGAATGGAAGAAGGACGAAAAAGTGTGGAATCTCATTCAAAATTTGCAGCAAGATCCTAGTACATCTGATACATTTAGTTGGTAAAATGATTCATTAAGGTACAAATATCACTTATATATTTGCAATAATTCCCAACTAAAACAAAAGATTCTTTTGGAATTGCACACCTCTCCCTTAGGAGGACAGTCGAGATTTTTAAAAACTTACCACAGTGTGAAGAAAGAATTTTTTCGGGATGGCCTTAAATCTGATATTCAAAATTCTGTGGCATAATGTTTTTTTTTCCAGCAAAATAAAGTTCAGACAATTAAGACCCCGGGTCTTCTACAACCTTTATCCATTCCAAGTCAATGTTGGGAGGAGATTTCAATGGATTTTATCACAGTTTAACCTAAGTCCGAAGGAAGGAGTGTCATTATGGTGGTAGTTGATATACTTATCAAGTATGCACACTTTTGTGCATTATCTCATCCATTTAGAGTGAGTATAGTTTCTACTGCATTTATGGAAACAATTCAAAAGCTACATGGAAACCCGAAGATTATTGTAAGTGATAGAGATCCCATTTTTACAGGAAACTTTTGGACAGAATTATTTTCTTGTTTGGGTACTCAACTAGCTCATAGATCATCTTATCATCCTCAATCCGATGGTCAAAAAAAGATAGTGAATAAATGTTTGGAAGGATATCTTTGTTGTTTTGTATCTCATAAGCAAGCACAATGGGTCAATTGGTTACCTCTCGTTGAATGGTGGTATAACACTTCCTTCCATACTGTAGCAAAAATGACCCCATTCTGGCACTTTATGGATATCATCCACCATCCATCACATCTTCTTTAATGGAAAATGCTAGGGTTCAAGCAGTGGAGGATCACATCGAGCATTAACAAGAAGTTCTCCAACTCTTAAAGGATAACCTAAATTTGGCACAAAATCAAATGAAACAACAGACAGATCAACATCGCATTGAGAGAAGTTTTGATGTGGGAGACTGGGTATTTTTACAACTACAACCATACAAACAAATGTCCCTCAGGCAAGCTAAGAATGATAATAAATTATCGCCAAAGTACTATGGTCCTTACAAGGTTTTGAAAAATATTGTTACTATGGCATACAAATTGGAGCTTCCTGCTTCTTCGCAAGTGCATCCAATTTTCCATGTTTCATGCTTAAAAAAGGTTATAGGGGACAAAATTCCAGTTCAAACAATATTTCCAGAACTTGATGAGCAAGGAAAAACCATATTGGAACCTGAA
The DNA here is from genome assembly GCA_034641835.2 of Pinus albicaulis. Lineage (NCBI taxonomy): Eukaryota > Viridiplantae > Streptophyta > Pinopsida > Pinales > Pinaceae > Pinus > Pinus albicaulis. Next base: position 285,941,419 of record CM076569.1, read on the forward strand.
GCAGTCATGGAAACAAGAACTCAACAACTACAAAATCGATCTATTTCAGAGTATCTCATAAAATGGAAGAACTTACCCACTGAAGATTCTACATGGGAGGATGATAATTTCATACAAAACCACCTGGAGCTACTCAAGCGTTGAGGAATTTTTTTTTTTAAAGGAGAGGAGCATGTTAGGTTCTTATATTACTAGTATATTCCCTTACTGTTGTTAGTGTAACCCCCTTATTGTTATTGTTATACCTGTGTAACCCCCATATTGTTATTTCTGTGCCCTTCAATTATTATTGTTAGGTCGGCTAGGATTACATTGTGGCCTCACTAGGATTACATTGTGGCCCCATGGACTCCTATATATATAAAGGAGGTTTTGTTATTTGTATCATCCAATAATTGTTCATTCATGTAATGTATTGGAGGTTTCCCCCTCGAAGTGGCTTATTTCTAAGGCGTTGAAATATATTTTCTTCTATTTTTGGAGCTGGTTTCTCAACATAAAACAAATACATTTTTCCTAATTCACACACCCTAATTACCACAAAATAACCTTAAGCAATCTATGCTCACTATTCAATTCACCGCACACACCAATGACAACAACAATATTAACAATCTTGGAAATTTACTTTCTTCATATATGGAATTAGGGATGATATTTTTGTTTTTTGTTTTTAGTTTACTTTAGGTTTTTTTCATGCATAATTTATTATTTTTAACTCATCTATCACTTTTTTTGGTTCTTCTTAATGTGTTCATGAAGTCTTCAATCTATGATCTCCTACCATTGTGAGAAAAACTAAGCTAAACTTCCCAAAATTAAAATTCTGTAAAATATCAGGGTTTAGCTGGACTTTGATTTGTAGTTCTAAACTTGTCGTATTGCTATATTTGACCAAAACTTCCAAATATTTCTCATTCTAGCAAAAAAATCACCAACTCATTCATGCATCACGAATTAACTTTATTGCACTACCAATTTTGGCATGACTTCCAAATATACCACAGAATATAGTTGTCGACCCATTCACACTTTAGGTCTTTGTTGTAGGCCTAAAAATACTTAACCCTTTTTGATAAATCAATATTGTAGATCAGTTTTATCCCCCTAGGGCTTATGAACATAAACCCCCAAAATGCATTATTTATGCATGAAAGGGAATAACGCTATTACATATGAAACCGCTGTATAAATAAAGTACTAGAGAAGTTTCCATTTCTAACATGAACCAATAGATGCTATGAATATGTCTATTTTGGCACCCATATCCCCAATTATTTCCAATGGATCTCCTTCATTTCTAGTTGGGGTCATTTATTATGAGATTACGTGTCCCTGTGGGACCACGTACCATACACCCTAACCAATCACGAAACTTCTAGGTTGATGTGTCTACCACCTCAATTCCATAGTTTCCCGACGTTATCTCCCAAGAATTTTCAGCCTCTGCACCCTCGAAAACTTTCGGGGTCATTTCCTTGGCAGTTAAGTTTCCACTAGGGTCCTCCATGCTTCAACTACTAGCCAATTATAAGATCACCATGATGACTTGTCCATCCAACTTGATTCCACCCCAACATATTAAATCACTAGGATTACATCATTGCAACTGTGTGTGCCACCTGTGCAAGGATGCCATAATTCATTCACTGAAATGTGCCATGTGTCACTTATTTTTGACCCACTTGGCCACCCATAAACACCAAATCTACATACCATGTGTGGCATCCCTATTGGTGCCATGTGTCTCAGTTATTTTAGATGTTGACATCATCATTCCTTGTGGTTCCACATCCAATTAGATCATGTTGTGTGTCTTCTCACGATTTTTCCATGTTGGCAATAACACCCACGTCACCATACAATAGAAGGGGGTCTTGGACCTATGTTTTTCAAAACATTTATTCAATAGAAAATTTGTCCAAAAGTCAAAAATACTTATTTATGTAGTTTTGGGTTTGGACGGGAATGTGTGCGGGACCATATGGGAATTTTCCCATTTTCTTAGCTATTTTACCTTGGGAATAAAATTTTTTGTCCCTCGAGATTCCACAGAGGAAAAAATATCGGGGTTAGTTGTTAGGTGGCGCCTCATTGTAACACAGTGCAAAGGCATGTAACTCACACATCTCTTCTAAGAGATAAGCTACCATCTCCCGAACTAGTTTATTTCCATTTGTCTGTAAGCTTATTTCAGTTATTTGATATTAATGAAATGAAGTATATCTGCTGCATCTCTGCATTTATGTTTATTTCTATATTTTATTGTCTTCCTCCATAAATCTGGATCAAGTTTCCCAATAAAATTAATGGGAGGGGCATCTCTTCTCTTACTTCCACGCCTTATAATACAATATTATTTGATGAATTTATTATAAGTGGGAACATCTTTGATGGCTTAGAGGAGAGGCATTTTTACACATATTTTTCACTTCTCCTAGAAGTTCATTTTCTTCCCGTGAATGTATTTTTTAGTTACCAACTTTTTAGGATAGGGAGGTTTTTGGTGAATGATATGCGGCACATGATCCTCCTCTTTCTTAGGATCCTCAATAGGAGAAGGATGATGGAAATTTGGGAGAACCTTCCCTAGCCTAAGGTTAATTTCTTGGACCTATACATAATAGGTTTGATAAGAAGTTTCTCCACTGTAAATAGGTTTAGGATAAGTTTTGTTAGGATTGAGATTTGGTTGAGTAGGAATCTAAGGCTAGTTTGGAGGAACACTTTGGGGTACTTGTGTTTGCTTAGAAGGAGGCATCAAAGTAGGTGGTTGGGTAACATAAGGCCTCCATCCTTGTGATGGATTACCCCACTGAAGAGGCTAGTTGGAATATGGCTCAAAGGGAGGAACAAATCGTTAAGGAGAATATGGCCAAGGAATGGGCATGGACCAATGCGAAGGATTTCGAGGGTACCAAGGTTGATATTGCACATTGTAATTATGATTGAAATGAGAAGGGAAATTTATACCTTATTGAAATTGTCTTGAGTTGTGAAATTTTTTCATTGATGAGGTATAATTGCTCCATGCTTCCTTTTGTTCATTGGTAAAAAACCTTCAAACCTAGCAGAGATGGACACTGGTCAAAGGTTATTCATTCCTAGGGTGTCTCTTTGTGCACTAGGGGAAAAACACAAGCAATGATTTCTATGCTTCTTATTTTTTTTCTAATTTTCAAAGTAACCATTTTCAAGGAAAATGTGTGCAATATTTCTATTTTCATATCTTCTAACATTCCTTATATTTCATTTTTAGTAGGCATAGAGGAAGAATAATGAATTACCAATATTTTTCCCATTCTACCTTTTTTCATAATGGCTCTAGAAAGATATTTTAAAACTTTCTTAATCGTAACTCAGTTCAATTGGTAGATATATCCATTAGCTAATAAGTTTAGGTTCCATGAGATCCTCTCTAACTCCTTTCAATAGCACAATATTTAAGGAGTTTGGTACCAATGCACAATTGTGTTCCATTTAGTAACTGAATTGTAACTTTTCCTCATAGTCCTCTAAGGACTCATTTTCCCCTTGAGTCATTTTAAAAACATCACCTTTGTTGTCCCTTTCCCTATAATAACCTCGATACTTATTCTTAAAATATTGTTACATTTGATCCCAAGTGGTGATACTATTACCTTCAATGCTTATGAACCACCAAATGCCTTCATCCTTGAATGTGGAAGGAAAAAGCTTGAGATTTTTCTCATATGTAGTGTAATCATAAGTTCTACATACAAAAAAAAACTCAAACATAGAGGTGTTACGATATTTTTTAATTAAGCTATATAAGTGTGGAAGTAAAGACATGTTAATATTTTTTATTTTTTCTTTTCCATTTGTCTCTGTAACAGGAATACAACACCTCATGCAATATTTCTTAAGCCATAATAGTAGTAGAGGTTGGAGCATTTTCCCGCTACAAGATCCTCAAATATCCTTTCTCCCTCACTCAAAAGCCTCAAAGGTCCTTGTGTATAGGGAAAGAAGTTCACACTAAGTTGAAAAGGGCTAGCTACTTGTAGAAGATTTTTTGTAGAAATTTTCTTGACTTGACCCTATGTCTGCAATGTATACATGAAAATTTCTGAAAAAAAAAGAAGAGGAAGAAAGAAAATTCTATTTTTATATTTTCTAAAGGAATGCTAAATTTTTCCTATTTCTCCTTTTGTAGAAATAAATAAATAAATAAAACAGTGAATTAGTCAAAGAAAAATGGAGTACATACCTTTTCACTTACCAGGAAACAATGCCAAAAAGTGCAACAATGTTGCAGATCCAAGAGTCTCAAATTTAATTATCAACCTAAGGTTCTTAAAATATTAATAAGGGTAAAAATTATATGTGTAGTATGAACCATAATTTCCTTTTTCTAATCCTCATGTAAGTGAAAGATGTTGTAGTGTAGGTCAGATGAACACAAATTCAATTTATTTTCCAAACTAACTTTGCTAAAGAAAGTGAAATTAACTTACATAAATCAAATGGAATACACCTATGTTAATTTTAGGAAATGGAAAACATACTTTAAAAAAAAAAAAAAAGTCTTGGAAATAAACCTAAAATCTGTGTTGAAAAATCTAAAAACAGCACTTAGAAAGCATGTAGTAAAAGCACATAAAGGAAACTTCGCTATATCTCTACTCTTCCAAATTGCTTCCTTAAAATCCCATACATGTTTTAGCATGATAAGGAAACTAAATTAAGGATTTACTGCTAAACTAGATAAAGAAAATTGGTTGTTTGCTTGCTACTACAACATTCCCTATTTTGCTACAAGAATAACCACTAAACCAAAAAAAATCATGAAATGTGAATATATGGAAAGAAAATGAGGTAGGAATTATGGGAAATGAGATTATTTAGCTAGAAAAATCATGAAACAACTAAGTGTAACCTTTATCATTATGAAACCAGAATTGATTCGTCCTTTGTAATCATAATCTTGATTGCATTATAAAATAGGAAACTGTAGAAATTGTAATAGTAAATGAATTAAAATGGAAAGAGAAATACAAATGCAATGATAAGAAATACTAGTGATATAAGATGCCGATAGATTTTATAAATATCCGGTAAAGAAATTTAACTCATAAAGCTACATACTTAACCCAGCATAAAAGTATCAAACTATAATTTCTAGTAAACTTGATTCAAAATCTAAACAAAACAAATACAAGAGGGCTATGAAGGTGTTGGGGTGAGCTTAGCCCAAAGATGCCTAGAGTGGTTGAAGAGGAACCCAGATAAAAACTAAAATGAAGAATTTATTTTATTAACTTGAAATCTCTCTTACATTAAAAAAATAAAATACTACAAAACTTGTTTAGGAATGTTTAAAGCTTGAGCACTTTCTAAGTTATTAGTTTTCTTCTATGCCCAAAGGGCTAACTAGAAGGAAGGGACCTTGCCCCAATTCTAACTAGCAACAATAGGAGGAGGCACTAAATTCCTAGAGCTACTCGAGTTTGAGTCTTCTTGCAGTAGGGAACAAGTCCCTAGAATCTCTTTAATGTTGTATTTTTCATAATTTATTCAATATTTGTATTAATATTGCATAATAAACACATTAAGGAATATAAAGCAGGAAAACAACATCAAATCATCTAGAAACTCATTATTCTAGGAATATATACCATTAACTGCAAAATGTCAAAACATTGTTTTATATGCCTAGCAGTGGACTAATGGGCCTTATTATTTACTTATTTTGTAGGCCCATCATTCTCTCTATGACTTTCCAACCAAGTTAATGCATGGTCGTGTAACTTCAATCTAACAAATGAATTATTATACTCTTCTTCTATATGGTTCACAATAAAATAAAATTGTAATTATTAGAACCAATTCATCTTACCTTGGTATAACTTGATATCCACTTCCACTTCACTTTAAATAAGGAATGTGAAAGGATGATGGCAGTAGAACTTGGTTGCTCTTTATTAGCCTATTTCTTTGACTAATTTTCTAGGTATTCATTTTCTCTCAAATTCCTCTCTACTATAATCATCGAGTTAGAGCCTTCAACCTCCTTAGATGGTCTAATCTTACTTCCTAAAGCCTCTATGTGTAGGGCCATATTGTGAAAGGTATTAGCAACTTTTTCTTAAAACCTAATAAATATATCTTCTACTAGATCTGAAGGGTTGTTTTCAATATACTATTCCACATGGACAAGGTTTTGTGGATTTATTTTCTTAAACCAATTCCTAGATCTTATAATTTCCCACAAACACTCCAAAAAAAAACTATAGTCTAATACCAATATGATCTGTAAATGATCATGGATATTCCCTTTGGAACATTTCATCACAATAGATCTTGTAATATTTTAAAATCTTAGATGATACCTACTAGATTCAAGATTAATTACTTATTTTATTTGTTCAAATTTATGAAAGAACTAAAATAAGAAATGAAAAGAATAGGCACATAACTTTTCCACACAAATGAACATAAGATTTATCCTAGGAAACTCAATATGAGAGGAAACCCAATTAGAAGGTGAGTTTTGCATCTTCTCACTTTGCTTCAATTATAAAAACTCTCATACAGAGGACTTGGAACTCCTATCAAATTACATTTGACACTATGGCCTGAACAACTACTGCAATATCCTCCTCATACTTTGTTATATTCTGAAAATACCACTCCTAGAAGTTTTGCTCAACAACTAAACAAGTACAATGCAAAATAATGAAACCCCTTCTCCTCCTAACAACCCAATATTTAACATATCCCAATATCCATCTAGTATTGGCTATTTGACTTCCTCAACACTCAATGTGGTAAGGGTTCATACCTTATAAAATCTTCTTGAAAGTCGTCATATGAATATTCCCACATATTTAACATAGCCCAATAATGACTTCCTATCAACTAGATAAGGTTCTGGACCTTCTAGATTCTTCTTGAAAGTTATTTGATTGAAGTATTATTTTGATCATTAAGATCAATGTTAAAAATGCTGATCTAAGTTCCACATCATACAATCCTAAGAAACATCTTATAATGTTTGAAAATTAGTCACTGGGGTTGAGACCCCAAATTTTATAATTAACTAAAATGGTCCTTACAAATCAATTCCTCCCAATTTTCTACTTATAAAAAATAAAAAATGACAAATAATTAAAATATACCATCTGGATTAATATTTTCAGAACTTTTTAAATAAATTATTAATACACAAATCTCATAAATCAATTTTAATTATATATATATATATGAAAAGCATCTCTAAGTGAAATGTATAAAATATTTAGTGTACTTATTAAGGTTCTAGATATATCTCTCTTTTATGCAACCTGTGTAAGCAAATGTCACTGTCCCTGGGATAAGCTGATAAGGTTTTAAGCCCATGGAATTATTTCAATTGGCAATGTCTGTTTCCTGAAAAAATAAAAAATAAAGTGAATGCATACTTTAATTGCACTGATGGTAGAGAAGAAAACCATTAACTCTTAGCTTAGCAGAGATGTTATCAGCGCATGCATTAATATTAAGGACATGCAACTACTTACTACTACTAACACCAGCACCAGCTTGTGATGGCAGATACAGGGTTAGATATTAAGGTTTTTAGTTATTTATTTATTTTTTAAATAATTGAACATTTCCACCCAGCTATTTTTTAAACAAAAATATGGCTAGTGACAGATTTTCCGTGAACGCATTGCTGAGGGTGATGGTGCACTTATGAATCTTGTGACTCCATTTACCTCTTAAAGTAATTCTCATTTTGATTTATCAACATTGTCTCCCATGCAATTTGGGCCAGTAACAGTGGGAGCAAGGTTGAATTAGTGCATCCACGGGTTTCTCTGTTTATCTTCAAAGTTAAGTGTATTCAAGTTTCAGACATTTGGATCAGAGATTGCAGTGATATTTCTCTTTTGACCACGTTTCTTTGTGTATCTGGTATATATAAATATGGTGTAAATTAATTTCTTAATTAGGAAGCATCTAACTTGACATTACAGTCATGCTTGGCCTAAACATCTGGGTTACAAAGGTTAAGTTTAAGGATGGTTTCAAGAGCTTGATATAGTTTGTTAGGTTAAGTTTAAGGATGGTCTCAAGAGCTTGGATATAAGAGTTTGATATAGTGAAAAATTTATTTTCATCATTAGAAAAACTATTTAATTTTTTTCGCTTTGCCTTTACACTAAAATTCATAAATATAAGTAAATTTTTCAAACCTATAACTAAAATCATAAAACTCATAAATATTAATAAATTTTTCAAACCTATAACTAAAATCATGAATGGAAATTACAAATTTCATAATTCCATAGGATACCGTGATTGCTCCAACATCCCCTTAAACTCAACTAAAAAGAATAAAAAAATTACGAATTCCTTAACAATGCAGTGATTCCTCTAACAAAACACTCCAGCAATTAGTTTTTTTTCTTTTAAATGACTCCAGCAAAATAAATGATAATCCAGCCAAAATTATAGCCTCACTCGACAACGCCTTTTAGTTATTTTGTTCGGTGTAAAATAGAGTAAATGGATTTTATACCCAGTGGAAGATCCATTTACAGTAACACAAACTTTGTTATTTACTTCCATTATTAATAATAGAAGATACGTCCACTTTGTTTTTTAATTAAAATATTATTGACAGAATACCAATCTCATTACTTTCAATTGGTTTGTAGAAAGGTGCACAGTAACCTAAAAACTCAGCCCATAGCTTGTCCATGGTTCGAGGCCAGTGGAAACTCTTTTCCTGTTTTCACTTCAACCAAGAAGTATATAATAAAGAAAACAAACCCACCCTAATCATGAAAATAGGACAGTGATTGAGTAAGTAGCCAGCAGTGTCCAAGTTCTGATCATAGAAACGGATGGAGGTTGAGGAATTGTAATGGACTGTTAAAATTGGGTGGGGTAAAATATATATATATATTTTTTGTAATAGTAGTTTTTGAATTATATTTTTGATAATGGAAATAGATTTAACGTTATTAAAAAAATTTAGTACATCTAAAATCTTGAAATTTAATCACTGAATTTTCAAAAATCTCTACTAAATTTCATTTAAACCTTACATATATTTCCATAATTTTCAAAGAAAAAAAATAAAAAAAATAGTTAGACTACTGCCATAGCAACTCCCAAATGGACACAGATTACCTAAAATAAATTCACGGTGAAGGTTAGGATATCGAGTCATGGATCAGTGTATCTTAAGATGGCCATGCTAAAGCCTAATGATATTCCAGTAGCTAGTGGTGACTGTAGAAGCACTATCTAGTATATTACAGGGGTTGTTTAATTATCATATCTTTTAAAGTTTTTAATTGGAAATTTATTGGAATATTCAAAACTAATTCTTATAAAATTCTAGACCAACTTGACTAAAAACTATATAAAAAAGAAACTCTAAAGCATATTGCAGCTATACTACTGGTTTATCATATCTATGATTAGGACACCGCATTTTTAAAATTTATTATATATGTCATTAGGTGGAGGCAAGAGCATTATATATGTCGTAAAGTAAAGACAACGTCATATACTCGTGGTTAGTTGAGGAGAATCATAACAATAATTAAACAGATATCCAAATTCATACATTAATATATAGGCAAATCTTCGTTCCCCAAATTTTTGTTCTGCAATAGTAATCTGATAATGGCAATATAATATAATATTGACAGAAGGGTTAAAACGTTGTGATTTACCATACAGTATCGAATGATTATTAAATACGATCTTCTAGTATGTTGGAATTTTGGCATCACCCAGATTTATTCAATTGAATATCACTTCGGATTCAATTAAATATAATGTAGGGTTCATAGCAAGCAATAGCACATTGCTGGAGTGGTTAGGAATAACAAGCCTCAGCAGGGAAATAATTAGGATTATTTTCATAAAAATATAAAAATAAGGACAGAATATACAAAAATATAGTGTAGATCTTTTTCAAGTACATTGTTTAAGGAGAAAGGTTGGTAAGTGATATAATAAATTCATTGAATTAGAGTGCCTGTCATTTAAAATTTTGGCACAACACATCTTCTCATCTATGTTAATAATGTCATTATCTTCAATCTTAATAAAAGTCATTATGATGCAATTACAAAAATTTTCATAAACACACTATTGTGAAATGTGGGTAGGGAGGTTTTGATAACATATTTTTTTCTAACCAAACCACCCCTAATACCAATATAAATAAAAATAAATTAATTTATTTTTTGATAAATAGACATTGTATAATACTTTCAACTTAATACTAAGGAGAGTGGTTATAAATTGTTAAAAATGGAAAGATGAAATTGGAATGAAACTTACAAATTGAAACCAACAACTCCCAAGTGACCAAGCTGCACTTGGAGGGTTGTGTCAATTAATCATTAAATCAGAAATATACAAGTTTACATTCAATTTAGGGAGATCAAAACTATCTCTTGGAAAATAGAAACTAACTCTCTAGGACACACACACAACTGTGAAACAATCTTTCTCCATTATTTTCAATTCCCCCCCTTAATGGAGAAAGGATTCACTTACACACCTAACATCTCCCTGAACAATTCAAATTTTAATCTTCCCAAGAGGCTTGGTGAAGATATCAAGTGTATTTTCACAGGTGTTACAATATTCAATAAAAATCTCTTTGCACTAAACATTTTCTCTAACAAAATGAAATTGAGTATCAATATGTTTTGTGCTTTTATGAAAAACAAAATTATTTGCGAGCTTGATTGAATTTTGGTTGTCACATTTAATCACTTTAGCATCATTTTTTTTCTTGTTCTGCATCATGAAGAAGTCTTCTCAACCAAATTGCTTCACAAGTGGCTGCACATACACCTTGATACTCCGCTTTTGGTCATGATAAAGATACATTACTCTACTTCTTACTGCACCAAGATATGACCCTCTACCCAATATTGAAAGCATAACTAGTTATAGATCTTATATTGTTCATATCACTACCCCAATCTGAATCTGAATACCTTGTCAGTTTAACATCAAAAGAATGAGTATATTTAATGCCAAAATTTATGGTTCCTTGAAGATACCTTAGGACACCTTTTTCTGTCACCCAATTATTTTCAAGAGGTTTTGTCATGAACTGAGTCAACATACTAACTTAATATGCTAAGTGAGGTCTGGTTGTGGTTAAATAAATCAAAATTCCAACGAGTTGTATGTACAATGTAGCATCCACATATTTAGAACCATCATCACTTTGAAATGTAACATTGTGTTATATAGGTACTAAAGCAGCTTTACAGTGATCCATTCTAAATTTCTTCAACAATTCCCTAACATACTTTCCTTCAGTAACAAAGTCTGGCCATAATATTTTTATACTTCAAGACCCAAACAATAATGCAATTCTCAAATACATGTGACATCTTCACTTTATTTCTTCAACCAATTCATAAGAATTTGAAGTAACAAATAAATCATCAACATATAAGGAAATTAACACAATATTCCCTTTTGAATCAAGTATGGTATACAAATTTGGATAATTTTTACTTCTCTTATAACCTTAATTTACATACCAAGTGTTCTTGCCCCTTTTTAATGAACCCTTCATGTTGTGTTAAATATACCTCTTCCTTCAACTCTCCATTTAGAAAAGCCGATTTCACATCTAGGTGGTGCAAAATCCAATGGTACTTTGTAGCTAGAGCTATTAACATCCTAATAGTATTTATCTTAGCTAGAGGAGAAAAGGTCTCCTCATAATCAATCCCTTGTTTCTATGAGTACCCTTTGGCTAGCAACCTAGATTTGTATTTATATACACTACCATGTGCTTTGAACTTGGGTTTATAAAGCCATTTACAACCTATGGGTTATTTTCCTTTTTGGCAGTTCAAATAATTCCCAAGTTTTATTTTTAATTGTGAACTCATACTCTTTTTTCATAGCTGAGCTCCATTCATCATACTGATTTTATTCATTATAATTCATGGGCTCAACAACATTTCAAATACTAGCCATAAGAGCATAATATTTGTACCTTACAGGTACCTACCTGATCTCCTTGGTAGCAGAATTTCCTCTGTTTTGTCCTGTGTGATTTATTTCTCTCCCGTGAATGGACTTTGAGTGTTGAATGTATCCATATTGTTGGTTTCCTCTTTTTGTTGTTGCTATTGTTGATGTAAATGTTTGCGTTTGGCTTCATCATTATTGTCATCAATCAGTAAAGGCATATGCCACTTCTCATCTTACTTCTGTTCTTGTTCCCTTCATCAACTTGTTCATGGAAGATAACATCTCTACTCGCAAATACCTTATGAGTAGATGGATTGAAAATATTATATGCTTTTAGAACAATACTCTGCAAATATGCACTTAGTAGCTTTAGCATCCAATTTCTTCCTATATTCCTTAGGAATGCGTGCAAAAGCTCTAGAACCAAATACTCTTAAGTGATGGACTACAGGTTTAAAACCATATAAAGCCTCAAATGGAGTCTTGAGATCAAGACTCCTAGTTGGACTTCTGTTCTTTAAATAAACTAGAGTACTAATAACTTCTGCCCAAAAACCATTGGATAGGTTCTTATCTTTCATCATGTTGCATGCACATTCCACCAGAGTTATTTTCTTTCTTTCTGCAACCACATTATGTTCTGGAGTGTGGGTTAATGTAAATTGTTGTGTTATCCCATGATCTCTGCAATATTTGATGAAGTTCCCAAGCCTGTATTCTCCCCCTTGATCTAAGCAGATAATTTTAATGACTTTTCGAGTATGCTTTTCAACCATATTTCTGAATTATTTAAAATATTCAAAAGCATCACTTTTCCTTCTAAGAAAGTATACCCATGTATATTGTGGGTAGTCATCAATAAATAGCAAAAAATAGTAACCTCCACCTAAGGACCTTGTCTGCATTGGTTCACATATATCAGTGTGCACAAGTTCAAGTATATATGTCTTTCTCCTATTTAAGCTAGAGGGAAATTCATCCTTGTGCATTTTTCCAAGTGCACATCTTTCACAGTTAATATGTTCATTTCTTAAGACAATAATTCCATCGACCATACCTTGTTTCTGTAGAAAAAATAATTCATGAAGTTTGATGTGACCAAAACTTTAATGCCAAATATCCTCTGTTGTCATAGTCATTGAAGTTAAAGCTTGGTGTGGCACGCTTGTAAAGTTAAACTTATACATGCCTCCAACTCGTGCTCCTGATATGATCGGCTTTTGAGGATCCAACAAATCCTTTATAACACAAAAAGTTTTGAAAAAATCTACCTTTAAATTTTGATCTGCAATCATGGAGACAAAGATCAAATTCTTTTTAAGACAGGTACATACATGACATTCTGGATGCACATGATATTACCATTAGGAAATATCATAGGAACATCTCCATACCCTTTAATTTTATATGATTTGTCATCTCCAAGGTAGATGTTAGCACCATTGCTGGTATCATTAAAATTTTCATACCAATGTTTACCTGTCATATGAGTAGATGCTCCAGAATCCACAAACCAAATTTTAACCTCATCGGTCTCAATAGAGATAGCAGCATCAAAAAATAATAATTTAAGATCATGATTCTCATATTTGCTAGAAAAATGCCATGTATACATTTTCTTTCTATGTTTGGTTTCATCAGTATTCTTTTTATAACAATATCTAGCAATATGACCAGTTCTACCACAGTAAAAACACTTAATTCTTGAATCATTTATAGCGGATGACATATCTTGAAATGAATTTTTCTGAGATGGACCATTTATTTTCTGTCCTCCTCTTGGTTTCCCTTCGAAGAAATTTTTCTTCACCACCAATACTAGATTTGTATTCTGAGGCTTCAAGTTCATACACCTCTCTTCTCCTGCATCAAAATCCCTATCAAATCTTCAAAGGTGGGAGCTTTCTCCCTCGTCGCGAACCCTGTAATGAATATATGATAATCCTCTGTCATACCATTTATGTTAGTTGTGACGAGATCATTGTTGGACACTTTCTCCCCTATGATTCCCAACTTGTCTCTCAGTTATTTGATCCATGAGATGAATGCAGCAACATTTTCATTCTCCTCTGTTCTTATGGAGAGAATATTACTCTTCAGAAATAAAAAATGATTTGTATTATTTGTTTCATACAAATCCTTGAGTGTCACCAAAATAACATTGGCGGTTTTACATTCTCATATGTGAGGGAATATGTTGTCTTTTACGAACATCTTCAATAACACCTTCCCTTTATTTTCCCTCTTTTCCCAATATTGAACTGATGCAGTTGTTCCACCTCCAGCTATAGTCGGATTTGATTTGTCCCCATTTTCAATTTCCCACACACTCGAACCCTCGATCAATGTCTGCAACTTGAACTTCTAGTTAGCGTAATTTGATCCATCGAGCTTATTGCTCTCATTAAGATACGTCTATTAAATGTTATTATTCATTGTGGAAAAACCAGTCAATTTATGGATCCACCTCCAGATCCTTCAACAATCGATCTACGGATCCTCCTCCAGATTCTGCAGCAATAGTCAATCTGAAAATCCAATACTAGATCCTTTACCATTCAATTTATGGATCTATCTCCAGATACTTCAACAGCTGATCTATAGATCCACCTTCGGATCCTACATTAGTCGATCTATGTATCCACCTCCAGATCTTCCAATAGTCTATCTACGGATCCAACTTTAGATCCTCCAACAGTTGATCTATGGATCCACCTTCATATCCTCCAACAACCCCAGATCTGAGTGCTACAAATCCAACTACTTATAGACGAGATTTAAAAAACATTGTACAGGACCACCAACATATGTACTTTTAGTTTTGGGCCGCCTCTAATAGGCAAAAAAACAAAAATGCTCTTTCACCCTACTGAAGATCACGGTGGAAATAAAATATATAAGTAACTCTGCATCAATGCAGGTATTTCACTTAAAATCAACAATGAAAAACATGGTTCCTCCTATGTGTTGCTCACTCTGATAGTGTGGCTTTTACTTGTCAGGATCACATTGATCAGTCTATCAGCGCTCTGTCAAACAATAATTGAACCAGCCACCAAGGCTCTCAGCCACCAAGGATTACACACTCTCCAAAATTAGCCAAAAGGGCTCTCAACCACCAAGGCTCAACACAGACCCAACTCAACCACCAAGGCTCACCAACTCTGATACCATGTTAAAAATTGGAAAGATGAAATTGGAATGAAACTTACAAACTAAAAACATTAGCTCACGGGTGAGAAAGATACACTTGGAGACTGCCGAGTAGTACCACTGTGTCAATTAATCATTAAATAAAAAATATATAAGTTTACATTCGATTTAGGGAAATCAAAACTATCTCTTAGAAAATAGGAACTAATTCTAATCTAGGACACACAAACAACCCTGAAGCAAACTTTCTCCATTATTTTCAACTTTCCACATATAGTTTGTTTCCTTTGATGGAAATACTTTAGACCGCGGTTTCAACCTATTTCGATAATTTTAATCTGAAGCCTTATTCAATTGTCATGGGAATTATTGAGATTGGTGGTAGCATTCAAACAAAACCATAGCAGCCTGAGATATATAGCACAAGTGAAGATATCAGACTGCAAATTGACTTCGAATTCCCTTCACAAAGAAATATAATATGACTAAATAATAAGCATGTCTCAAGAGCATCTCTACAAGCTCTTACACTACTAAAAGGAGGATCATGATAATGTTTTTCTTAATGTTGATTTAGACGAGGCTTCTACGTTTGTGACTTACTGTTCAAGTGTTGACCAACCTGATGCAGCCTATGGATCCCTGCTTGTGGCTACTCCAAAGGGTATATATTTGTAATTTTTGCTTCAAAATTACTTCATATATGTTTGTGATTACTCCAAAGGATATTTTTTTTTTTTTATAGCTTCGAAAGTATTTCATTCATATTTGTGATTGTTCCAAAGGATATCTATTAGGATTTTTAGATTCAAATTGGGGAAGTGAGTCACAACATGGCTGAGGATGTCAATGAAGGCCAAGCACTCTAGTTACACATTGATTTGTCCTCGTAATATAAACAATGATTGTAAAGAATCTTAAAAAATGATAATATTTAATGGATAGTAAAGATATGTGATTGATGAACCCTATGTGTTGGAAGAATCATGGTACTTCTATGGAATCCATAATTGCCACTTTAGGGATTATATTTAACCATTTTCAAATTTTACTAATACATGTTTGTTTTGGTGTAATCATAAACCTCTTCATGGTATTAAAGCTTCGACCTAGGTTCAATTCCCCAACTACATCTGGGGTGTTGGAAGAATAACAACACCTCAATCCGTAATTGTCACCTTGGAGATCGTAGTTACAGATTTGGAAATTTTACTGATGCTGTCATGTTTTGGTGTAATAGTAAACCTCTTCAATATATAGGTGGAAGTGTAGATTCCATGTTGGTTAATAATTTCATAAATTTGAAATGTGCAGTTTCCATGTGGTTATTGTTCTCTGAAATTTGGTAGATATGACATTGATTTACAAATAATGAAATTATAATTAACAAACCTCTGGTCTTCAATGGGATTCTCTGCCATAAATGAAGGTTTTAACCAAGCAAACTTGTGGCGGATAACCACAACCTCAAGGCCACCTACGGCTATGGTGGAACAAGTCCCATGCTTTCTTCCATAAGTGAAGGTTATGAAAAAGCAAACAAGGTGTAGTCAAGTGATAAAACTAGATATAAGCTTCATTTTATAGAGAATTAGTAAGAGGAAACTTGTGGTCTAGGTGGTGGATGCTCAATACATCATGCCCACAGATATTCATGGTTGAAAAAGTCCCTTTGTTGAATTATATTTTGACAACTAGAGGTTTTAAACCCATGGAATATGGGAGGACCTCAATATTGTTTCGAGATTTCAATATAATATAATAGATGTAATATGTATTTTTTAATTTCCAAAAGTTAGTAATTTATAATTAATATAAATAATGTTGGATTGAAATCATGGATATTATTTATGTAAATATTCAAGTTTATTTAATACATTGTTAAAGTTAAAGAAGAGAGCAATCAATATAGATCTTATATTCGAGGAGAGAAAAGTTGTAAGGGAGATTTGGGAATTTTTTTGCTTACCTAAATTGAATTTCCAAATTTTTTATTTGATAGTTAAACTACCTAACTTCTAGTAATTACGAGATATAATATGAGTGGAAATAAACAACTCCAAAGGTATGGGATAGTTACCCATTATGGAGAATTCAAATGGATGAAATAATGCAAGTAAGGGACTTAATTTCTTATGCTGGGTAGAGTGCATGGGGTTAGAGGAAATGGATGGTAGATATGTAGGGGAATGTGAGAAAAAAGAGCATAAGAGTGTGAATAAAAAAATAAAAAGAGAGATTAAAATAGTAGAAAAATGTGAGGAAAAAAAAAATTAAAAAGAGCATGAGAAGAAAGATTAGAGAGTGTGGGTGGAAGAAAAAGGTTGTTAATTTTTAGGGCTATATTGTTCTTTGTTGTAGATAATTTCAATATTAAAATTTTTCAACCTTTTCACATTAAATTCACCCTATAACATCATTTCATCATTAGCAATTATGTAGATATAACAATATCAATAATGCAGTGGAACAATACAGAATAAAAAATTCAGAAAATCAAACACAATAGAGACACCAGGATTTTGGTTGCAGACCAGGGAAAAACCCCATAAGGGGAAAACCCATAAATAAAATCTTCTTCTTCTATTACATATTCATAAATTTTCAGCATATATATAAAGTGCAATGAGAATGAGACATATTTCTTTCATTATAAATCATATTGGTCCTCATAGGGCCAACCTAGTAGCAAACAAGAATTGTTGTCAACACTAACATACACATTATTGTCATATACATTGTCATGTTTGTCTTGCAGGCACTAATACACATAACTATCATATAGGTTTATGAGCCTTAGTATTGCAACAATAATGTTGCAACTCCCAAGGCTACTAACTTTAATTATCAACCCGAGGTTCGTACAAAACTAAGAGGTATCGACACTATAATTGCAGCATACAATATGTCCTTATTTTGATGATATGATGTAATGGAATGAATGTTATGAAATCAAAGCCTAAACTAATTTCAAAAATGGAAGTGTTTCTTTGAAAAGAAATTAATCCTAGGGAAGAACAACAATTTGTAATTGGAATCTTAAGAGCATGAATTCAAATAAAAAGGCATAATCTAATTTGCGAAATGAATGTCCTAAGTGGTATTTATTCTCCCTAAATCATGTATTTATATCCTATGGGTCATGATTCAATTCTAAGAGACAAAAAACAACCTTTGGGAGAAAATATGGTCAAGTTTACATGTGCTACATGAGCGTTACACGATGTTTTGTTTTTGCTATAGGAAGTTTTGTTTTGGAAATAACTCACTGAATGACTAAGTAAATCAAATGAAAATGGGATGGGGAAAATTTTTATATTAAGTATGGTGTCTTAGGTCTCCATTACAAGTGGAATCACTTTCCAAAATACCCATGTTTACACGTGATAAAAAATAACAGAAAATTACTACTCTAAAATATAGAAATTCAAGAACTAGTGAGCTAGTTAATCTATCAAATTCCTAACCAAATCAAGTGAAAATGCAATGGGGTAATTTTTTTAATTAAATTTAACATTATTATGACCTAATACAAGTGGAATCAAGTTAAATGAATCTCATTAACCCATTATAAAAAATAGCATAAATTTACTACAATTCCACTACAAGGCATTTCCAGAAATCTTATATTCGTGAACTAGTAACGAAATCCAAGTATCTTAATGATTAAGATGACCTTAAAAAGTTATTCTAAGGATGAATAATGCTTTTGAAAGTATAAAAAACTTTCAAAATAACTCACTCCAATCATTTAACTCAATCCTACAACAAGAAAAGAAACAATACTAAATACAGAAATATGCAAAATGGAAATAAGATATGCATGTGAATAAGAATTGAAAATAACATAAATAAATTGTACAAGAGGGCTTTGAGGCTACTCAGATGGCCAAGCCCAAGGAGGACTCAGAGTCCTATGGAAGAAACCAAGCCTTACAAGCTAAAAATGGCACCAAACTTCATTATTGAATCAGTCGAAGTACATCCCTGGAAGAAAAGAAAGTGGAGCTCCTAAACAAAAAGTTTTCTCCATGATAAGACTAAAAAATACATGCCCCTAGAGTCCAATTAAAATTGGTACTTATACAAAATTATGAGGAAGAACTCCCCTTGAAAGGAGGAAGCTTTCCCCTCCAAAATCCCTCAAATAGTGGATCTGTTTCTCAACACTAGGAGTTTGCAGGAAATGACAAGGAACACATTCCTAAATTTTCTCACTCATTGGAGTTCCAAAATATCTCAATAATTTCATGATTTTTTTTCATTTATTCCCCAATCTTGATCCTCTAGTAGTTGGCAGCAAGTTCCTAAATTTTCTCCTTCCCCAAATCTTCATAATATTCCCAATATTCTCACAATACTCTACAAAATAATTAATATTAGGAAAAAATATGCAATTATATATAAACCTTCCTAATGAACATATTAAAGCTAAAAAAAATTCATCTAATGAAAAATATAGAGGTTTAATGTGTTGAAGGATGGTCAGATGGGCCTTAATTTATGTCTAATTTAGAGGCCCATCATACCCCCTTGTTGAAAGTGTTTCTCATCCTTTGAGAAATTTAGTGACCTAATTGTGCCTCATTCATGGCCCTGGTGGCCTCTCTCTTGTACATTCCTCAATCCTTTACCTTAAGAAGCTTGGTTGTAGGTTCAACAAGGACAGGAAAAAAAAAAAGGTGTAGTTGTTGTTTTCATGATTGTTTAGAAAATTTTGAAGAAAAAAACAAAATTTTCCTATTTTAAAGTGAACTATGTTGGCTTGTAGGTCCATTGCATTCACACCCTCTCCCTTGACACCTTCATTACGTTTTCACTCATTTTTCCAAATATGTTTATGCATAGAATCAAATTGTTTCTAGAGACCATTAGCCTACCCTTTTCCCCTTGTGCAAGATTGGTTCTTAAATATTTTTCAGTTTGGAAAGGTCTTCCACATCCTTTTCCAACCTCTTGCAACATTTTTCCATCATTTGGACACCCTAAACCCCTCAAAACAACCTCAGATGTGATCTTGTAGCAACTAAGAGCATCATGTAGTAGAATTGTAGCAGACCAATACAAATTTCCAAAGTTGGAAAGGAAATTCTCTATTTTTGCTACAAGTTTTAGATATTTCTTTGTAATGAGGGTTTTTAAGAAAAAGGAAAATTGAACTTTCATGCTCACCCAAAAATAATTGCAATTCCCTTTCTTATCAAGCTCAATTCAAAGGAAACATCCACATTTAATTTTTTTTATTTGCAAATTTTTATTACAAGTTTCCCATAGGTTGTACTAATGAAAAAAAAATGAAAATTTTGCAGCCTTCTTGTTCACATTTAGCAAGGAAAAATTTGTATTTACCCTTCCTTTAGATTTTTTCCTTCAAATACTAGGGCTTCGGGGTGAAATTAGTCAAAATATGGGTCTTTTGCAACAACTTATGTCTTCCTGTAGCATCAATGATTTTTCCTGTAGCAGCCCTCTTTTTCCTGTAGTAGCCATGTTTCTCCTATAGCATCCATGCCTGATCCTGTAGAACCCGAAAATAAACTCTATATCTCTTCTATAGCATCCTATAAAACCCCTAGTAGAATCTAGATCGACCTTTGATTCCTTAATGATCCTCTCTAACTATTTTGGGAATGAGATTCGATACATCTGAAGCTGTGCCTTGTTTATTTTATTTTATTTTATTTTCTTCTCTATTAGTGGGCTCGGTGCACTTGGTGATCTGGTCCAATTTCCCCATAATTATCACTTTCCTTCATTTCTCTTTTACACATTGCATGAGTGAGGGATTTAGTTGTGCTTAACTAGGTGAGGGTGACCGAGACCATTTATTAGTCCTTAGCTTATAAAACCTCATCTCTAATGCATTTAACAACAAATTTCTAACCATAACACATTCACGAGAAGAGGTAAAAAATATTGCATACCTGTACCTACCTATGATGTCAATTTGCTAGAGATGTTTGCATGCTGGAATTGGAGTTTGGTGATAGCCATGACTATCTTTCTCTTCCTTTTTTTTTCATGTATTTTTTGAGTGAGCATCTTGTTTCTAAGTGAGTTGCTTAACATTTTTATTTCTTTTTTTTCTTCTTGTAGGTGCTACATGGAGGTCATCAGGTTCCTTTGTTTATGTGTTCATCCTCATGGAGTTTTCTGGTGATCCTTTGAAGAAATTTCCATAGACTTATCCTCAGATTTTTATCTTTTTGTGCCATGTACAAGTTTTCTACAACAAAATTTCCAACTTCCTATAACAGTCTCTTCTCTACTTCTTGGGGGCTCCAGATTGCTTAGAGATGAAAGGTAATGGTGCACCGTGCATGGAGGTTAGGGATGGAGTTTTAGAGTGAGTGGAGTGATGGCGAGGTGAGGGAAGAGGTCCCATGTCAAGGTACAGGTGATCTAGCTGCTAGTGGTGAAACATAGGGTTTAGAGAGTGAATCCTTGTGCATGGAGTCAAGTGAGGGTTATGAGTGGTAGGTATAGTGTTAGCCATCCATAGTTTGGATATATTCAAATGATGGCTAAAACGGGTCTTTTAGCCTTCAAGAAACAAATTTCAAGCAATCTGTGAGTTCTTGAAGTCTACTATGTTAAATATCCTTCATAAGACCCATCTCTCTGATTTCTTCACCCAAAAATTCATCAAAGAAGCCCTGCTGGTATATAAAGAAATTTGCCTTCAAAGCCATAATTCCCACCTTTTCATCTCCTCAAAAAAATCCCTTAATTTTACCTATTTTTCCATTTTATCCCTTATTTTCCTATAAATTCCCCCTTAAAACCATTTAAACCCTTTATTTGGTTAAAAATTCCCTTTTTTCACCTTATCGGAATCCTTGAAATGGCTTTAAAAACCTCTAGTTTAGGCCTATTCCACTATTTTTAACATTAGGCCTTTAGTGCCTTTTCCTTAAGCCTTTAGCCCTTTTTCCACCATGAGACCGAGGCCTGTGACCACCTGCTATGAGCCTTAAGCCCCAATTGGCCATTGCACTTCGACGATTCCCATTTCCTCGTTCCCAAACCCTTTTCTCCGCCGATGGTTCTCCGCCGATGGATTCCTAACCGTCGATCTCTCCCAGATCAGAGGGCCATCACACTTCACCAAGTCCAAATTCTCACCTCCCATAACTCCTTTCCGCTGATGGCCGATCCCCTGCTCAAATCTCCATTGTTGATCCTCTAATGATCCAATGGCCAGTGGGGTCCCTCCCTATTCTCCCCCTCCATCTACCATCTTCCCCTCGATGAATCCAAACCATCAATCCCGATGATCCAATGGTAATCATTTCCCCCCTCATCGTCCTTCTTCCAACAAACCTTTTATCCTCTCCCCCCATATTAAATCTCCACTGTTGATCTTACGAATCCAACGATCGAAATTCTTCCCAAACTTATCAACCCCACCCAATAAACTTTTCAGCCCGCCAAAAAATTTCTTCGCTACATGAAAAAATAACGCATCCATTAGGCCCCACCATTCATCCATTACACAATTCGTCTCTCATCACGCTGATCGATGGTCGTCGATCTGCAGCCCAGGGATCGGACGGTCTAGATCTCGTTTCGCGCCCAATTCACCAATTCTCCCCGGCATGCAATTCTAATGCAAAATGGGTGGTTTTGGAGGGATACATGTCTTCCTCCAATGCATATCACGTCCACCCAACCCCAAACCACTTACCACCCAAATCCTGCGCGAATACCACCACCGGTATTCCCAAAAACTGCCATTCCATCTTTTCACGCCAAACTCAGTTTTGAACCCTGGTTTTCATGGTTTTTTGCCATGAGGTCCTTTTCCGCTGCATCCACTACCTTTTCACTCTCCTCCGCCTCCGCCAAAGCTCTCTGAAGTAGTTAAAACCAAAAACGCAGGATTTCATATAACATATTGGTTGTTTTGTGCAGGTTTCATGGTGTTTAAAGGTTTAAAGTCATTCCACAGTCAATACAGAGGCTAAGAGTCAAGGATGATGATCCTCCATGGCTCTAAAAGTAGAAAAGGGACCAAGCAGGGTAAG
Source organism: Pinus albicaulis (assembly GCA_034641835.2). Taxonomy (NCBI): domain Eukaryota; kingdom Viridiplantae; phylum Streptophyta; class Pinopsida; order Pinales; family Pinaceae; genus Pinus; species Pinus albicaulis. The sequence goes on from CM076569.1 coordinate 285,964,578, forward strand.
AAAAATCACGTCTTAACCAATGGATCATGACCATTGGCCAACAATCAAGCCCTTCGGCGCTGTGTAGCCACCTGTCAACACTAGCAAAAGTTAAATCAAGAAGAAACTGTGAAGACCGTGAAGACTATCAGGAGATAAAATAAAGGATTAAACATGAAATTCGGAAGATAAAAAAGTTTAATCCACAGTCAAAGGATAAAAATACAGTTAAAGTCAAAACAATGTTTGAAATGACAAAGATGGACGGATCAGTGAAGGGAAGCCTTAACTTCTATAACATCAAGGCTGTCTACTCCTCCAAGGACCAAAATGTCCCCTTTGGCCTACTTTGCACTCCAAGACACCGTGACATTCATTTTTACGACATAACCTCTTTAAAAATGCCAAAGCAGTTATTGCATAGTCATGGGAGGCCTCAAAACTGAAATATGATAGTTACTTGTGTCAGAGGTCAAACAAAGTACTTCAGCCAGAGATATCTTCAAAGGACAGGCCTCAGAGTTACTACCAGCCTGCTAATTGGCCTCAAAGTCAACTAAAAGCAGCTAAAGTGGTACAAACATTTATTGCTATGATTATTAAGCAGAATGGGCATTCGAATACCCTCCTCCTGCCTTAATTAATATTTATTATCATTTCTGCATCACTCTTCCTTTTTTTCAACTATATGTATTCACAGAAAATTCATTGTAAAGGGTTGGAAAATTGTTAATTGCTGAATAGTTATTGAGTAATATTTGCTGAGTAGTTGTAATATAGTAGGCTGGGAAGAGAAGTATCAGACTGTAAAAGCTATTGGAGTCAAAGTATGTGACTGGTCTTGCACATCAAATAAACAAGCAGATTCACAAGATCATGGTCTATATTATTAGTGATGTTTTTCTTACTATAATTATTATTCTCCTTATGTTTCCATACTATCCATTTTCTCTGATAAAGAACAACAAATTTAGAGTAGGATTTATTGAAAAGTACCCTATTTCTACCTGATAAGCTTTATCTCTATGTTTTCTTCTAATTTTTTCTTTGGGAATGATTTTAATAGAGTATAACCAGTCAAGGAATGTTGGTGAGCCCATGTCTTGCTGAGTAGAACTTGAGATGTCTTTCTCGAATGATCGTTTCACTGCATGCTAAGTACAGTCCTAATCAAGGAAGTTTATGGTTAGCCCTGTCCCTTGTTTAGTCTTAAACAATTGTTTTGAAAGTTTCCCTTAAGAGTATGCCGAAAGAAGGATAGGTTCAAAGTCCTTAGTTGATCTTAGGCTACTTTTTATGTTTATCTTAAATGTTTTCTACTTTCTGAAGGTAGTCAAGAGGATTACTGAATTTTTGTCTTAGAAGTTGGCTTTAGTAGGAGTTTTCCCATAGAAGTCTATGGTTTGCCCTGTCCTTTGGCTTGCTCCCAAATCAGTCACTTTGAAAGGATTTTCTTGTGTAGTGAAGTTAATATAATTTTAATTGGTTATTAGCTTTGCTTCTTTCACCACACTTCTTAATGTTTCATACCACAAACTCAATTTAAAGAGATCTTTTGATATATATGACTTGCCCTATGGAAACCCTTGAATATTTGTTGTGCAAGTAAACCCTTTTATGACTCCATAGCCCAATGGATTGACACTTTTTCTTAACCTATCTTCCCATGCTGAAACATCCTTCTACTTATTTCCTCCTTCACTCCACATGACCTTCTTAATTAATGATCCCCAACCAAAAAAAAACAAACACTTGTGCTTCATAACTAGCCTAATATCATATCATGAGCCTATAAGAATATCATTCTAAAACACATATAGAGAGATCCCTCTTTGAATCTAGGAGGGCTAGATCCTGGGATTCCAAAGTGGTTCTGATGTTTCCTTGTCATTTGGTATGCCAATCTACCAAATCACAAGACCCAAACATAATGGTGACTCCGTTGGGGATTTCTGAGTGAATTGCGTCTTATACATCCTTAAGAGCTCAGAAGACCCATAACATCCTTAGATTGGTATTCAATTGCTAATGGTGGACAACAATTCATCTTAAAAACATTTACAATCATCCACCTGGCGACTCCACAACTCTCAATAGACCTAAAGACTCCACTGGGAAACCCATTCTATCATAACATCACTCATACTCAGTCAAGGAAACTTTTAGGATTAAGTTTTCTTGGTTAAGACTAGTTTGCCTCTAAAGATTGTCATATCTGGCTAACTTTTCATTTCTGTCGGTCTAAAATCAACATAGTGGCCACTCCACATCCCAACATAGCAAAGACAAAATCACCCCACTAATACAAGACTCTGAAAAATTTGTAAAAAAGTAGTCAAGTGACCTGGTAGAACTTGAATGTGAGGACCTCCCAAAGGTTATCCTTCTCAACTCAAAATTCAATGCTAGACCTGAGATTAAGAAAATTTTCCTAGACTTGGTGGTTGAAAGATATGAAACTGACACTGAAATGTTGAATTCACAAGAACAATCATATCAATTCAGAGACCCTACAACGTTTTTTGAAAGTCTCCCTCCCCCACAACAAAAAGAAATTTCACTGCTTATTGATGTGCAGGAAAAAGATGATGGTGCTTTCATGGACTACACTAGGGATGCAGTGAACCAAGCTGTTTGGGATGCAGACAATAAATCAATCATGGGAGGCCCAGAAGAAGAAAGTCCACATCAGATTTTTGTTGATCCTATATTAGAATACATGGAGGTTGTTAGCCCCTTATAAATTTCTTGACAAGCAAGCAAGGGGCTAATTTGTTTCATAAGCCTGTAAGGAATGAATTTCCTTTGTAAACACATCATCCTTGTAGCCTTTCCAGGTTCGCTGCCTTGTGACTGTTTCCTTGTGATGTTCTGAATCAGTATGCCTTGCTGACCAAAATCAAGATCCTAAAGGTTTTATTCTGCCCTTTATACCCTTGCAAATTTCTTCATTTTCACCCCTTTGTTCCTTTCCTCGAAGTCCCCTCTCTTCCCCCTAATTCCCCTTTTCCATCCCAGAAATCCCCTCTAAAACATCCCTACTCCCTTGATTATGCCTAAATCCCCCTCTTTCCCCTACCGTTACCCTCCTTGGGCCTCAAAATGCATTAAAATGGGTTAAAAACCCACTTTCCGACCTTATAATAGGTCTAAGCCCCCTTTCCGCTAGCCCCTCAGCCTTTCTGCCATGAGACCCAGGCGCTGAAGCCGAGCGCTGGTCCGAAAGGCGCTTATCCCTGCGGAGGCACTTCTCTATCCATAGGTCAAACCTTTGGTGCCTCCATGATTGACTCCTAGAACACAGCAGAGCCAGCAGTGTTTGTGATTCATTGTGGGGGCGCTGATGTTTCTCACGTAGTACCCTTTGAACTTGCCATGACGTCATCTCCCGGACTCCCGATCGCGTCATCGCCGTCCATTTACACGCAGATCCGACGGTTCGGAGTTTACCCACCCCTGTGGACCTCGCGCACTGTGTCAAAAACTAGCCTGTTTCCATCGCACCGCCTTTGGGCAGAGGGTGGTATTTACTGGTCGGCCAACGATTCCATACATCGCGCGACACGCACCCCCTGTACGATTTCAAAACCGCCGTCCCTGCCCGTTAACGTCATCCATCGCGCATTATTGTTCGAACACGGATGCCCAACGATATTTCCGTGGACCGTCCGATCTGGGGCGGGCCATCCAATGGCTATCGCTCACCGAAGATGCGTGATTGTTAACTTAGATGCACACGCGATAACTTAGGTTATGGCTCGCCATCCGTCACCCTCTGATGCATTTTCAGCCATCGATCTCCGCTCAGATTGAACGGCCCAGATTCGTTTGCCCACTGTCGACTTTTCCACCATCGCCACGTCACCCCAACGTGCATCCACCGTACACCTGCCCATTCTGTTGCATATATTCATTACAAGGTCAATTTTCCATATGTTTTGTTTAAAATCACGTTTTCCACCATGTTTCTACACTGTTCCATCATCCCACCAGTCTGCATGGCCATCCTCATCGTCCCCATCTCATCCGCTACCCCCATTTATGGATTTCGTAACAAGTTTTCGTGTTTTTCAGGGTTTTGAGGTAGTGAAAGCCGCCATGGTTTGCAAACTCTATCACAGCGACAGAAAATACACGAAAAGATCATATGCAGAGGAAAATATCAATAAAAAGGCCTAGAGAGGTACCACGACAGGATTTGCATTTAAAGAACATGGCTTGACCTTGTAAAACTATTCCGGCGCCATTAAAATACGGGTTTCACAGTCAGATCTACAAATGGAGTAGCAGAGAGCTTAAGGCACGCAAACGAAGGTTTTAAGCCTTACGCTCGGGGGTTTAAAGGCAAAGCACCAGATTGAAGACCCAAGGACCGCTCAGAGAGTACAACACGCAGAAATAAATGCATATCAGGGGTTTATATAGCAGAAGAATGTGTTTCCCTCCAGGAAGTATATAGCGCCCATGCAGCGTTCAATCCATGCCGTGGTCGTGTGAGATTTTCTACCCTGAAACAACCCCAGTACTATCAGAGCATTTACTTCATCAGTATGGCAGATTTCTTTATCATTTCTCTATATTTTCTTTATTCACCAGTAGCACCACACAATACTGCATACATAATACATCAGAGTCATTTCATAATAGTCTGAAGGCTGCAGGAGATCATTCATGCACCCAAAGAACACCAGGAATTGAATGCACATGATTTAAAATAGAATGGGCTTCGGCCCTCTTTCTTTTTAGAAGTTTAATACTGCATTTATTCTTCTACCTACCTTCTCTGCTTCTCTTCAACTATAAAACTCATGAGAAAAGCATTGTAAAGGTTGTTGATCAGTTATCAGAGAACTGCAAGTAGTCTCTTTTGAGACATAGTCCCTGTGTAAAGTTGTAAGATAGGTTGAAGGAATATGATTTCAGATTGAGTATTCAGCCATTGGCATGTTGTACTTGATTGGTATTGCTATTTAATATGAAAAGAACATTTCTTCGGATCCTGATCTGAAGCAGCGGTGATGTTTTCCTATCTTTGTGTTTACATTCATTTCATTTCGTTTCTACTGGCTTGCATCAGAATATTGGCATAGGATTTGCCCTTGTTAGGTACCCTATGTTTCTTCTCTCCTTGCCATTGATGTTTCTCTTCTGAATGTTTTATCTAAAGAATGATTTCAGTTGGTTTAACTAGTGTAGTGGATGTTATTGCCTGCTCTCTGATGTATGAATTAAATGAATTCAGTTCTTAGATGTTTCTTCTTATAGATTTTTTTGGAATATTTGGGAACACTGGGGATTAGAGTTAGCCCTGTCCACTAGGATCCTTGTGCGACCAACTGATCTGTAACTTTGTGCTCTAAATTTGTGTTATCTTCTCCCCTTCTCTTTTCCCACATCATACTATCATCTTGAAGATCCTATGTCTCAGATGACTAGCCCAATTGAAATCCTGCCTATTGATTAGTAAGCAAACCCTTTCCTGACTCCATGCCCAATGGTTTTGAATATTTCCTGGAACATTTCACCTCTGCTTATCCCTCTTTGCTCATCCTGGTCTTACACTGAACCCTTCTTTCCTGATAACTAGCAACCAAAACAAACAAATCAAACAAACAAACCTTGTGCCTATAACTAGCCTAAAATCATAACATTTGAGCCTCATAGACATAAACCTTTTCTCACATAGAGAGATCCCTCTCTGGGCCCAGGAGGGCTAGATCCTGAGGTCTGAAAATGGTTTTGATGTTGTCTCATTTTTTGGTATTTCTAACCTTGCCAAAACATGGGAACCCCAACATAATGGCGACTCCGCTGGGGACTTTCTGAGTTTCTCTCACCTTACCGTATCATAAGCCTCAGAAGACATATAATCTCTGGTTAGGTTGGCAGTTAAACATTCCTATTCACACATCAACCTCTATACCATTTTTTGTGTTTTCCCATACTCTTGGATAGAGTCTGGAAAGGACCAGGTAGCCTCCAGATCTCACACTCTTCGGAGGTGACATATCTGGTAAATGCCCTCCCAGTCAATCTCTGGTTTGAGTTTGCTATGTTTGGAAGATATCCTTGAAAGAGGACATCTTATAAGCACTGTGGTGGACAGTGTACCCTCGAAAAACATCTTGAAACTTCCACTTGGAAACTCCATAATCCCGAAACGTTTTAAATACTCCACTAGTGATCAGTAGGCCTACTGATTATCTTGGTTCACATTAGGCTCCACTGGGAGACCAGCCTCCATAACAACATCAACCACAGTAGAAGTAACAAGTAGGGTTAAGCTTCTTAGTCAGAAAACAACATTCTGGCTTCTAGAACCATTCATACAAGAGCTTACCCTAACCCAGACCCACCTGGAATAGTTGACAATCCTGAGAGTATCCTCAAGGGGGCTCCTACACCTAAAAGACCAACTATTTCCAGCCACATCTATAGAGCTAATTCTGCACCAGAAAATCTTACAGCTCTATCACATTTTCACCTTGACCTAGACCTGCCTAATAACTTACCTAGAACTAGGTCATTCAGTAGATTAGACCAGCCAGACCCTGAGCTTCCTAATTCACCACAAAAAAGTGGTAGACACCTATGGAATAGACAAACTCCTCCTTCTACACCTCCATATATACATCTCATACAAAACTTGGGGCTCGGTCACCCTAGGTCTGCTCATCACTCTTCTGCTGGTCATAATATCCCTGTCATCCATATACTAGCTGCCCAAGTTAACCCTTTACCTCATCAAAACATCATCATGGCAGCCTGGTATGCACCTCTAGTTTTACCTCAACCTCTAGTACCGTTACCAAATTATTATCAGTCAAAGATCCCGCACTTCACTGCAAAAGAGTCCATCACAGCCCAACAACATGTGGATAAGATGGAAGATTCTTTTGACTACATGGAAATAGACGATGATACAGTCAAAATGAGAATCTTTGCCCAGAGCCTAGGGGGTGATGTGAAGAAATGGTTTAAGGGCCTACCTCCAGGTAGCATCAATGATCTTCCAGGTTTATATCAGACTTTCATAAAAAAATGGGAAGCTAGGGCAAACCCTCGCCAACTCTTGGCAGAATACATGTCCCTCAAAAGAAACGTAGGAGAGAGTGTCCATGATTACACAACCAGATTCAACAGCATTTACAATGCCCTCCCTCCACATATGAAACCTCCACAAGGCATGACCCTAGCAAAATACCCTGAAGGCTTTGATGCCGACATGGCCTATGAGCTTAGAGATAAGGAATACAACACATTAGAGGACATGCAGAAATGAGTAGTGAATATAGAAGCCAACCTGATTGAAAAAAGAGCAAGACTGAAATCTGAGAGAAGGGTATCATACAGATATGACAATGTAGCTTCCACATCTGACCAAAATTATGATAAGTTGTCTAAAAATGTGGAGACGATACGGAAAATGATGGAAAAAATGGTTTTCATAGTCAGTAACCAGAATAGAAACCAAAACCAGAACCAAAACTTTAGAAGAAACAATAACACTCCCAACACACAAAGAGAATCAGATCAGCAAGTTATTCCCCCATTTCAAGAGAACTTTCTTGACGAGGATGAGGGAATCATAGAAGAGTCTGAGGGAAACACAATAAACATGTTCGAAACAGAGGATTCAATCCATAACTGTTACTCAGAAGAGTATCAGCCCTCACCCTCTGGTTGGGAGGAGGAATGGTTGGAATCTGAAGATTAGAGGTTAGGGTTTGGAAATGCCATGATGCAGTTCAGAGAAAAATATGAGCTCAGGAGTAAAAAGAGCCAAGAAACTGCCAAAACCAAAGCTTCTGAGACTACCATCAAAAAGAGGCTTGAGAAAACTGCTAAAGAAACAGCTAAAACCATCAAATAAGCAGCTGATAGTTCTGGAAAGAATAGAGAAAAGGACAACCAAAACACTGATACGCAAGGTAAAACAACTAGTAGCACCAGCACTATAGTTAGTGCTCCTGATAAAACTATCACAAACACTGTACATAATGAGAATCAGCACACTGATTCATCCACTAAAGCAGTGGCAAATAGAACAGAGATGAGTATCCCAAAGAGTCAGTCCACTTTCAATTTGGAAAGTGAGATTGCAAGAATTAAAATCTTTGTCCCACTTTTTGAGCTGGCCACTCAGGATTTATATAAAGGCCAGATTTTGAGAGCTTTGAATCTAAGAGAGAGTGGAGACACTATCAATCTGAATGATGATCAACCTGCCCTATTGTTTGGACCTAAGATAGAGGGGAAGTTTCAGGAAGGGGTAGTTCCACCTTTCTATATCAGTCTCAACATTCATGAAAAGATTCTGCATAGTGCAATGCATGATTCTGGAGCATCTCACAACCTAATTCCTAAGGTAGTTATGGAAAGACTAGGTCTAGAGATAACCAGACCCTACAAAGATTTATACTCTTTCGACTCTAGTAGAGTAAAATTCCTGGGCCTGATCAAGGACTTATGTGTGAGCTTAACCCAAATCCCAACTAAATGTATGGTCATGGATGTTGTGGTGGCAAAAGTGCCACCTAAGTATGGCATGTTATTATCAAGATCATGGGGAGCCAAGCTGTAGGGTACAATGCAGATGGATGGCTCATATGCCACAATCCCAATCTTTGGCCATCTTAGAAAACTGTATAGGGAGGCATAGATGAAATTTCTAGTCAGTAGCCCCGAAAAACCAAAAAATTCAACTGTTTATTCTGTACACACAGACCTTGAATCCTTCATCTTTTGTAATGATGAATCCTTGGAAGGGTCAAAGTCCCAAAATAGAGATACAAACGGAGAGGTAGAGACCATGGACTTTAACATAATGGCTTCTTTCGATTTAGAGGACAACAAAGAAGAAAACTGCAACAAAACCTGTAGGGTATGCGGTTGAGACCTTACTCCGACTGAACAAGAAACAGACCGTAAACAACCATCTGTCCAGATCCCTGAAACTCATACATTTCACGAGGAACCCAGCTATAGACCCTACAACGCAACATAATGGTGAACCCAGCTATAGGGAAAGAGATGATAAAAAAAACGAGGATGAATCCCTATGGGAAATGAATTTCGATGGGTCATGCACGAGAAGAATTGCTGGGGTAGGAGTGTGGATACATAACACAGAGAGTGATCACGCAGAGAGCCACGCCTACAATCTGCACTTCAAATGTACGAACAATATTGCAGAATATGAGGCTCTGATCCTAGGCTTAACTCTGCTGAAAAAATTAGGAGCCCGTAGGATAACTGTGTGTGGATATTTTGAGTTGATTATTAAACAGGTGAATGGTGAATACACAGCGAGACATCCTAGGCTGAGAGCATATATGAACGACACTATAGATCTGCTGAAGACGTTTGTTGAATACGAATTAGCGTTCGTTCCTAGGGGTCAAAATGTCATTGCAAACGGATTAGCTTGCTTGGCTAGTTCATATCCTAAGACTCCCAGCAATCAGCAAATCATCATTCAGACCAAATTCAGACCTACTGTGCCAGACAAAGAAAAATATTGGTAGGTTTTTGAAGGAGATAAACAGATCGAAGATTTCCTAGTAGGCAGAAACGAGTTTGAAATTTCTGATTCAGACTCCAAATCTGACAGTAGCTGCCTAAGTGAAGAATCCTCAGATGAGGAAGAAACACCCTGTAACATAGAAATAAACTCTTTAGATGAACAGACTGGAAATTCGAAAAGAAAATGCGAAAATGTAGAAAGTGAAGAAATGGAAGTGTTGCAGGCCAAAGATAAGAATATACCCAGAGGCCTGGCACCCTTAGAAGACCTCTTTGACTTTGATGATGTAGCAAAAAATCCCACTATAGAACATGCAGACTCTGATGTGGAAGAATGCAATGTAGGCACAAGAGATAAGCCCAAAACGATCAAACTGGCTAAGTCTTTATCTGTGGACATGAAGAAAAAATACATTGACCTTTTCAAGGAATTCATTGACGTGTTTGCATGGAGTTATGAAGACTTAAAGGCCTATGACACGAACATCATTCAGCATAAGATACCCTTGAAAGAAAATCAGAAGCCCTTTAGGCAAAAAATTCGCAGAATAAATCCTAAACAATTGCCTGCAGTAGAAAAAGAGATTAAGAAAATGTATGAAGCAGGTATAATTGTGCTTGTAAGGTTCTCTGATTGGATATCAAACTTAGTGGCTGTAAGGAAGAAAACAGGGGAAATCAGGCTGTGTATAGACTTCATGAACCTTAATAGAGCCTCACTCAAAGACAATTACCCTTTACCTAAAATGGAACATATTCTTCAAAAGGTAGTAGGCTCTAAAAGGATTTCCCTGCTAGATGGTTTTTCCGGATACAACCAAGTCTTAGTAATCCCTGAAGATCAACTCAAGACAACCTTTACCACTCCATGAGGTACCTTCATGTATGTGAAGATGCCTTTTGGATTGATGAACGCTGGAGAAACCTTCCAAAGAGCGATGGACATAGCTTTTTCAGATGAGATAGGGCACTTCACTGTTATCTACTTAGATGACATAATAGTATTTTCCTAGATTGAAGAAGAACACCTGAAACATCTGAGAAAGGTTTTTGAAAAATGTAGAAGGTTTGGTCTATCCCTGAATCCTAAAAAAACTATCTTTGGGTTACAGGAGGGTAAGCTCCTTGGCCACATTATATCTGAGAAGGGAATTAGGATAGACCCACAACGAGTTGAGGGAATACTACAGATCACACACCCAAGAAACATCAAGGAATTACAATCCTTCATTGGGAAGATTAAATTCCTTAAGAGGTTTATTCCAAATCTGGCTGAACACCTTATGAACATGACTAACATGCTGAAGAAAGATGAAGGAGTTAAATGGAATGTCGGAGCTAAACAGTATTTTGAAACAATGAAACTTGCACTCACCCAAGCTCCCGTCCTAATCAGCCCAGTTTTCACCAAAGATTTCCTGATATTTTCATTCGCATCTGAGCATACAGTGGCTACAGTCTTGCTGCAGAAAAACACAGAGGGAATGGAACAACCAATTGCCTTCTTTATCAAAGCACTCAGAGATGCACCCTTGAAATACAACATCATGGAGAAACAAGCCTATGCTCTGATTAAGGCCTTGAAAGACTTCAGGGTGTACATATTGCATTCCCACACCGTAGCTTACATGCCCAACATCATAGTCAAAGATATACTGTCCCAGGACCCAGATGGGAAGAGGGGCAAATGGATAGCTATGATCTTAGAATACGACCTTGAGATAAAACCCACCAAACGGATTAAAGGTTAGGGCTTGGCTAAATTAATGGCTGAATCAAACTTACAAGCCCTAGACATTAACATGATAAATACCTTGGATGAGCAACAAGAATTTCATGATCCCACTGTTGAGGAAAAATTTCAGAGCTCTCCTTGGTATGCTGACATTTTATATATGCTTACACACCTCAATGCCCCTCCCGAGCTATCAAAGACCAAGGCCAGATTATTAAAGTTAAAAACAAGAAATTACTGCATTTTGAATGAAAACTTATACTGGAAGAATCCTAATGGCCTATTGCTTAAATGTTTGCCTGAAAATGACGTAGAGAGGGTTAAACAAGAATTCCATGCTGGAGAATGTGGAGGCCATCTGAGTTGGAAAGCCACTGCAAAAAAAATACTCAGATCTGGCTACTATTAGCCCACACTCTTCAATGAAGTCCATAAAATGATAGTTGCCTGCCACAGATGCCAGATCTTTGAAGGCAAGAGAAAACTCCTCCCTTTACCCCTACAACCCATCACTATGGAGGGTCCCTTTCTGCAATGGGGCCTAGATTTCATAGGGGAGATCCACCCTGCTTCTTCTACACAACAAAAATGGATCCTAACAGCCACAGACTACTTCACTAAGTGGATAGAAGCCATACCCACTAGGAAAGCCACAGATTCAGTCATCATTAGTTTCCTAGAAGGTCACATCCTATCTCCATTTGGCTTCCCAAGGAAAATAATCAGTGATAATGCTACTGCTTTCGGATCCAAAAATATGGTTTATTTTTGTCACAGGTATCAAATAGCACTTGGTCATTCAAATTCCTATTACCCTCAAGGTAATGGATTAGCTGAATCATCAAACAAGAGCCTGGTGATCATCATCAAAAAGTTTTTGGAAGAGAACAAGAAGTCGTGGCATAACAAGTTAGTACATGCCTTGTGGGCTGACAGGCTTACAACAAAGAATTCCATTGGCGTGTCACCATTTCAGCTTGTCTATGGTACAAAAGCAGTTTTTCCTACCATCCTTCGGATACCAATGATCAAGATGATCCAGGAGATCCAAACAGAAGAAGATAATATGGTGAGGAGAATAAATCAGACAATCCATCTCCAACAAAAAAGGGAAGAGGTCTACAACAGAGCAGTGAAAGTTCAGGAAAATATAAAGAAATTATTTGACAAGAGGACCAAAGTTGCTAATTTAAAAATTGGAGATAAGGTTCTGAAGTGGGACTCAAGAAGAGAGGATAAAGGAAAGCACAACAAGTTTGATCGTTTGTGGCAAGGTCCATACGTCATCTAGGCCACTGTGGGTCCAAATGCCTTTTTCCTACAGGAATTAGATGGTACAGAGCTATTTGGGGGTCATATCAATGGCAGGATGCTCAAACACTGCTTCTGCTGATTTACAATTTCCAGTTTTCATTTCCATTGTACATACCATTGCAGTTTTCCATTTTCAAGAAAAGAGAAAAATGCTTCAAAAAAAATAGAAAAAGAAGAGGTTCAGACATGCTTAAAACGTGAACCTCGGATGTGAAAAATATTGGCTCTAATAAGCTCAAAACCTGAGCCAAAGAAAGTAAAGGCAACTGGTCCTAACATGCTCAAAATCTGGACCAGCAAAGAAAAATAAGAATCAGCTCAAACATGCCCAAAACTAGAGCTGAAATGAAGACAAGGAGTGACTCTAACATGCTCAAATCTTGAGTCACGAAGGAAAAGAAGGGTGTTTCAAGCTTCAGATTTCAAGCCTTCGCAGTTTTGTCTTCATTTTTTTGCAAAATTTTGTCCATGTGCAGCTGCCTTTATGCCTTGGAGCCAGAGCAAGTCAGACAGTCTAATCCTAGCTTGACTATTTTTCAATTTTTGTTGTATAACGTAGAGAAGAAATCTGCTGGACAATTTAATCCCAGCAGATATTAGATTAGCTAGAGAAACATATGAGACCAACAGTCTAATCTGGTCTCATGGAGTAATAAGGGTAGAATTAGAATAGGTTTATTTTCTATTTGCAAGAATAAATGATGTAAAGGGTCTGCTAGTTCAAATGCACCCTAGAAGAAGAAAAAATGCTAGGATTGTAGTATGGGTAGGTAGTTTGTTGGAGAAAGTTTTCTGCTGATGTAATGTTTTCCTATTGTGGCAGCTAATCAAAGAAAGAAAGGGATGTGCCAAGTAGCAGGCCACTGGCCTAATCCAAAGATCTACTCTCTGAATTCTTGACTCCTTCAAGAAGAAGCCATCCCCATGTGGAGCCACTGTTAGCCCCTTATAAATTTCTTGACAAGCAAGCAAGGGGCTAATTTGTTTCATAAGCCTATAAGGAATGCATTTCCTTTGTAAACACATCATCCTTGTAGCCTTTCCAGGTTCCCTGCCTTGTGATTGTTTCCTTCTGCTGTTCTGAATCAATATGCCTTGCTGACCAAAATCAGGCTCCTAAAGGTTTTATTCTGCCCTTTATACCCTTGCAAATTTCTTCATTTTCACCCCTTTGTTCCTTTCCTCGAAGTCCCCTCTCTTCCCCCTAATTCCCCTTTTCCATCCCAGAAATCCCCTCTAAAACATCCCTACTCCCTTGATTATGCCTAAATCCCCCTCTTTCCCCTACCGTTACCCTCCTTGGGCCTCAAAATGCGTTAAAATGGGTTAAAAACCCACTTTTCGACCTTATAATAGGCCTAAGCCCCCTTTCCGCTAGCCCCTCAGCCTTTCTGCCACGAGACCCGGGCGCTGAAGCCGAGCGCTGGTCCGAAAGGCGCTTAAACCTGCAGAGGCACTTCTCTATCCATAGGTCAAACCTATGGTGCCTCCGCAATTGACTCCTCGGGCTATGGGAAGACCCAAACGAGTGGCTGTGATTCATTGCGGGGGGACGCACCAAGTTCTCCTATCTGTACCCTTTTGTCCCCCGCATGACGTCATCTCCCAGACTCCCGATCGTGCCATCGTCTTCCATTTACACGTAGATCCGACGGTTCGTAGTTTACTCGCCCCTGTGGACCCCGCGCACTATTTCAAAAACCAGCCTATTCCCATCGCACCACCTTTGGGCAGAGGGTGGTATTTACCGGTTGGCCAGCGATTCCATACATCGCGCGACACACGTCCCCCTGTACGATTTCAAAACCGCCGTCCCCACGTGTTAACGTTGTCCATCGCGCATTATTGTTCGGACACGGATGCCTAGCGATATTGTCGTGGACCGTCCGATCTGGGGCGGGCCATCCTACGGCTATCACTCACCGAAGATGCGCGATTGTTAACTCAGATGCACACGCGATAACTCAGGTTATGGCCCACCATCCGTCGCCCTTTGATGCATTTTCAGCTGTCGATCTCCGCCGAGATCGGACGGCCCAGATTCGTTTGCCCACTGTCGACTTTTCCGCCATTGCCACGTCACCCCCACGTGCATCCACCGTACACCCACCCATTCTGTTGCATATATTCATTCCAAGGTCGATTTTCCATATGTTTTGTTTAATTTTCTGCTATGTTCTGCACACATTTGCCAGACCATGTCCCGCAGTCAAATCACGTTTTCCACCATGTTTCTGCACTGTTCCGTCATCCGACCAGTCTGCATGGCCATCCTCGTCATCCCCGTCTCATCTGCTACCCCCCATTTATTGATTTCGTAACAAGTTTTCGTGTTTTGTAGGGTTTTGAGGTAGTGAAAGCCACCATGGTTTGCATACTCTGTCACAGCGACAGAAAATACACGGGAAGATCATATGCAGAGGAAAAGATCATGAAAAAAGCATGGAGAGGTACCACGATGGGATTTGAATTTAAAGAACAGGGTTTGGCCCTGT
Organism: Pinus albicaulis; assembly: GCA_034641835.2. Classification (NCBI taxonomy): domain Eukaryota; kingdom Viridiplantae; phylum Streptophyta; class Pinopsida; order Pinales; family Pinaceae; genus Pinus; species Pinus albicaulis. The sequence goes on from CM076569.1 coordinate 285,979,626, forward strand.
AAAACTGTTTCGGCGCCATTAACACACAGGTTTCACAGTCAGATGTACAAATGGAACAACAGAGAGCTTAAGGCACGCAAACGAAGGTTTTAAGCCTTGCGCTCGGGGGTTTAAAGGTAAAGCACTAGATTGAAGACCCAGGGAATGCTCAGAGAGTACAACGTGCAGAAATCAATGCATATCAGGGGTTTATATAGCAGCAGAATGTTTTTCCCTCCAGGAAGTACAGAGCACCCATGCAGTGTTCAATCCATGCCGTGGTCGTGCGAGATTTTCTATCGTGAAACAGCTCCAGTACTATCAGAGCATTTACTTCATCAGTATGGCAGATTTCTTTATCATTTCTCTATCTTTTGTTTATTCACTAGTAGCACCACACAGTACTGTAGACAGAATACATCAGAGTCATTTCATAATAGTCTGAAGGTTGTAGGAGATCATTCATGCACCCAAAGAACACCAGGAATTGAATGCACAGGATTTAAAACAGAATGGGCTTCGGCCCTCTTTCTTTTCAGAAGTTTAATACTGCATTTAGTCTTATACCTACCTTCTCTTCTTCTCCTCAGCTATAAAACTCATGAGAAAAACATTGTAAAGGTTGTTGATCAGTTATCAGAGAACTGCAAGTAGTCTCTTTTGAGACACAGTCCCTGTGTAAAGTTGTAATATAGGTTGAATGAATATGATTTCAGACTGAGTATTCAGCCATTGGCATGTTGTACTTGATTGGTATTGCTATTTAATATGACAAGCACATTTCTTTGGATCCTGATCTGAAGCAGCGGTGATGTTTTCTTATCTTTGTGTTTACATTCATTTCATTTCATTTCTGCTGGCTTGCATCAGAATATTGGCATAGGATTTACCCTTCTTAGGTACCCTATGTTTCTGCTCTCCTTGCCATTTATGTTTATCTTCTCAATGTTTTATCTAAAAAATGATTTCAGTTGGTTTAACCAGTGTAGTGGATGTTATTGCCTGCTCTCTGATGTATGAATTAAATGAATTCAGTTCTTAGATGTTTCTTGTTATAGATTTTGTTGGAAGATTTGGGAACACTGGGGATTAGAGTTAGCCCTGTCCACTAGGATCCTTGTGCGACCAACTGATCTGTAACTTTGTGCTCTAAATTTGTGTTATCTTCTCCCCTTCTCCTTTCCCACATCATACTATCATCTTGAAGATCCTATGTCTCAGATGACTAGCCCAATTGAAATCCTGCCTATTGATTAGTAAGCAAACCCTTTCCTGACTCCATGCCCAATGGTTTTGAATATTTCCTAGAACATTTCACCTCTACTTATCCCTCTTTGCTCATCCTGGTCTTACACTGAACCCTTCTTTCCTGATAACTGGCAACCAAAACAAAAAAATCAAACAAACAAACCTTGTGCCTATAACTAGCCTAAAATCATAACATTTGAGCCTCATAGACATAAACCTTTGCTCACATAGAGAGATCCCTCTCTGGCCCTGGAGGGCTAGATCCTGAGGTCTGAAAGTGGTTCTGATGTTGTCTCATTTTTTGGTATTTCCAACCTTGCCAAAACATGGGAACCCCAATAGAGGTACTGATGGACTCAAATTCACAAGCATGGATTCTTTGCAAAAGCCCAATGCAGAAGAGGTTGTCACCATCTATGGTGACCTTGATTTTAAAGACTCATATTCAAATAATACCATGGTTATCTCTGACAAGCAATACAATGTTATACTCATTTTTGTTACCAATCAAACGGTTGCACTATATCTGCCTGCTCAAAGAGATGAGCAAAGACTAGTCATGGAACCATCTGATTGACTGGATGTATTGGAAAAGAGAAATTGTCAGCTAAATATGTAAATATTTCAGAGTTAGATTAGGGTAGGTAGGAATGTCAATAAATCTCAGCCTGTGAGCATTTAGTTAGTTTTTTGTTTTTTTCTTTGAAAGAAAAATTGAAAAAATACAAAAACAATAGAAAAGAAAAAGAGGGCAGATTAGAAAAAGAAGAAAGGTATAGCCCCATACCAAAAAAGAAAGAGAGTCTGAAATTTTGCAAGCTTAAATGCCACTACCAAAAAAAGTGATGCTATTTAGTCATACAACCTAATCATGAATAGATAGATTTCAATTTACTGCTGATAGGTTAGTGAATCAGATTAGCCAAACTATTTAATCTTGGCTTATCAATAGATTTGATTAGTATAGAATAAAAAGGGTTCAAACATGCTCAAAATCTGAACCAAAGAATCAAAAGAAAATATGGTTCTAACACACTGAAAACTTGAACTAGAAAAAGAAGAAGAAGATAGCTCAAAGAGATCAAAATCAGAACTGAAAAAGAAAGGAAGGACTCTCATTTTTTTCAGATCTTAAGCCTTCTAAGTTTTGTTTTAATTTTCTGCAAATAAATGTCTATGTGTAGTTTGTTTATGATGCCATAGCTATCATAGAAAAGCAGACAGATTAATCCTGGTTTGACTGTGTTTTCAATTTCGGTTTTAGAATATAGTGAATGCAGATCTATCAGACAGTTTAATCCTGGCAGATAATAGATTAGGTAGAGAATTTTTGAGTCCAACTGTTTAATATGGACTCATGGAAGTTATAAAGGTAGATTTAGATTAGTTTCCTGCATTCAATAAAAGAATAAAATGTTGATCTGTCAAAAGGTTTGCAAGTCCAAGTGCACCTTATGAAGAAAAAATGTTAGGAATGTAGGTTGTGTAGGTAGTTGTCTGCGAATAAATTGATTTGTTATGATGTAATTCTGATCATATTTTCAAGCAGCATGATAAAATAAGAAATTTTTTTCAAATGCAAGGCATTGATCTACATTCCAAAGATAAATCTCTAAGGTTTTTGACACCTCCAAGGAGCTACCACCCCCAAGTGGAGCCACTGTTAGCCATCCATAATTTTGATATATTCAAATGATGGCTAAAATAGGTCTTTTAGCCTTCAAGAAACAAATTTCAAGCAAACTATGAGTTCTTGAAGTCTACTGTGTTCAATATCCTTCATAAGACCCATATCTCTGATTTCTTCACCCAAAAATTCCTCAAAGAAGCCCTGCTGGTATGTAAAGAAAGCTACCTTCAAAGCCATAATTCCCACCTTTTCATCTCCTCAAAAAAATCCCTTCATTTTACCTGTTTTTCCATTTTATCCCTTATTTTCCTATAAATTCCCCCTTAAAACCATTTAAACCCTTTATTTGGTTAAAAAATCCATTTTTGCACCTTATCGAAATCCTTGAAAAGGCTTTAAAAACCTCTATTTTAGGCCTTTTCCGCTCTTGTTAACATTAGGGCTTCAGCACCTTTTCCTTAATCCCTTAGCCCTTTTTCCACCATGAGACCGAGGTCTGTGACCACCCTCTATGAGCCTTAAGCCCCCATTGGCCATCACACTTCAGTGATTCCCATTTCCTCGTTCCCAAACCCTTTTCTCTGCCGATGGTTCTTCGTCGATGGATTCCTAACCGTCGATCTCTCGCAGATCGGATGGCCATCGCACTTCGCCAAGTCCAAATTCTCACCTCCAATAACTACTTTTCGCCGATGGCCGATCCCCCGAGAAAATCTCCACCGTTGATCCTCCAACGATCCAACGACCAGCGGGGTCCCTCCCTGTTCTCCCCCTCCATCTACCATCTTCCCCTCGATGAATCCAAACCGTCAATCCTGATGATCCAATGGTAATCATTTCCCCCCTCATCATCCTTCTTCCGACAAACCTTTTATCCTCTCCCCCCATATTAAATCTCCACCGTTGATCTTGTGGATCCAATGATCGAAATTCTTCCCAAACGTATCAGCCCCACCCAATAAAATTTTCACCCCGCCAAAAAATTTCTGCGCTACATGATAAAATGATGCATCCGTCAGTCCCCACCATCCATCCATCACACAACTTCTCTCCCGTCGCGCTAATCGATGGTCGTCAATCTGCCACCCTCAGATCGGACGGTCTAGATCCCGTTTCGTGCCCAATTCACCAATTCTCCCTGACGTGCAATTCTAACGCAAAATGGGTGGTTTTGGAGGGATATGTGTCATCCTCCAATGCATATCGTGTCCGCCTAGCCCCAAACCACTTGCCACCCAAATCCTGTGCGAATACCACCTCCAGTATTCTCGAAAACTGCCATTGCATATTTTCACGCCAAACTCAGTTTTGAATGCTGGTTTTCATGGTTTTTCGCCATGAGGCCCTTTTCTGCTTCATCCACTGCCTCTGCATGCTCCTCTGCCTTCGCCAAAGCCCTCTGAAGCATTTAAAACAAAAAACTCAAGATTTCATATAACATATTGGTTGTTTTGTGCAGGTTTCATGGTGTTTAAAGTTTTAAAGCCGTTCCACAGTCAATACAGAGGCTAACAGCAGAGGATGACGATCCTCCATGGCTATAAAAGTAGAAAAGGGACCAAGCAGGGTAAAAAAATCACGTCTTAACCAATGGATCATGACCATTGGCCAACAATCAAGCCCTCCAGCGTCGTCTAGCCACTTGTAAACACCAGAAAAATTTAAATCAAGAAGAAACCGTGAAGACCGTGAAGAGTATCAAGAGATAAAATAAAGGATTAAACATGAAATCCAGAAGATAAAAAATATTAATCCACAGTCAAAGGATAAAAATAAAATTAAATCCAAAATAATGTTTGAAATGACGAAGATGGAGAGATCAGCGAAGGGAAGCCTTAACTGCTATAACATCAAGGCTGTCTACTCCTCCAAGGACCAAAATGTCCCCTTTGGCCTACTTTGCACTCCAAGACACCGTGACATTCATTTTGATGACAGAACCTCTTTAAAATTGTCAGAGCAGTTATTGCATAGTCATGGGAGGCCTCAAAACTGAAATATGATAGTTACTTGTCTCAGAGATCAAACAGAGTACTTCGACCAGAGATATCTTCAAAGGACAGGCCTCGGAGTTACTACTAGCCTGCTAATTGGCTTCAAAGTCAACTAAAAGCAGCTAAAGTGGTAACAGTTATTGATATGATTATTAAGCAGAATGGGCATTCGAATACCCTCCTCCTGCCTTAATTAATATTTATTACCATTTCTGCAGCACTCTTCCTTTTTTTCACCTATATGTATTCACAAAAAACTCATTGTAAAGGGTTGTAAAATTGTTAATTGTTGAACTGTTATTGAGTAAGAGTTGCTGAGTAGCTGTAATATAGTAGGCTGGGAAGAGAAGTATCAGACTGTAAAAGATATTGGACTCAAAGTATGTGATTGGTCTTGCACATCAAATAAACAAGCAGATTCACAGGATCCTGGTCTATATTATTGGTGATGTTTTTCTTACTATAATTGTTATTCTCCTTATGTTTCCATACTGTCCATTTTCTCTGATAAAGAACAACAAATTTAGAGTAGGATTTACTGCAAAGTACCCTATTTCTACCTGATAATCTGTATCTCTATGTTTTCTTCTAATTTTTGCTTTGGGAATGATTTCAATAGAGTATAAACAGTCAAGGAATTTTGGTGAGCCCATGTATTTCTGAGTAGAACTTGAGATGTCATTCTCGAATGATCTTTTCACTACATGCTAAGTAGAGTCCTAATCAAGGAAGTTTATGGTTAGCCCTGTCCCTTGTTTAGTCTTAAACAACTGTTTTGAAAGTTTCCCTTAAGAGTATGCCAAAAGAAGGATAGGTTCAAAGTCCTTACTTGATCTTAGGCTACTTTTTATGTTTATCTTAAATTTTTTCTACTTTCTGAAGGTAGTCAAGAGGATTACTGAATTTTTGTCTTAGAAGTTGGCTTTAGTAAGAGTTTTCCCATATAAGTCTATGGTGTTCCCTGTCCTTTGGCTTGCTCCCAAATCAGTCACTTTGAAAGGCTTTTCTTGTGTAGTGAAGTTAATAGATTCTTAATTGGTTATTAGCTTTGCTTCCTTCACCACACTTCTTAATGTTTCATACCACAAACTCAACTTAAAGAGATCTTTCGATATAGATGACTTGCCCTATGGAAACCCTTGAATAGTTGTTGTTAAAGTAAACCCTTTTATGACTCCATAGCCCAATGGATTGACACTTTTTCTTAACCTATCTTCCCATGCTGAAACATCCTTCTACTTATTTCCTCCTTCACTCCACATGACCTTCTCAATTAATGATCCCCAACCAAAAACAAACAAACCCTTGTGCTTCATAACTAGCTTAATATCATATCATGATCCTATAAGCATATCATTCTAAAACACATATAGAGAGATCCCTCTCTGAATCCAGGAGGGCTAGATCCTGTGATTCCAAAGTGGTTCTGATGTTTCCTTGTCATTTGGTATGCCAATCTGCCAAATCACAGGATCGCAACATATAGTAAAAAAAAAAAATATCATGGTCTTTTTGAAGTGTAGAAGCCCTTGAGAGAGCTACTTTTGTTGCAGATAAGTTTCATGTTGTTGGAAATATTGTGATTGATGGAAAAGGAAGTGGCAAAGGAATTGGCATCTGAAACTATAACTAGGAATAGAGAAAAGACATGTAGCAGAGAAGAACAGAGAAAGATTGCATCTATAGAGAGCAGTATCAGTCAAGAAGAAAATTGAATTCAATAGGAAGGATGTTTGAATCCCATTCCGGCGTGAACATATGTATGCATACTGATGGAGGATAATTGAAATCTGTGATAAGTAAGAAATCCTATGAGGGGATTAATGGTGCTCTGTATGTTGTTCGAGGAACTGATGTTAATACGGTCGACAATGTATCCAAACTGGTAGACAGTGGAATGTTATATTCATTGATTGAACAAAATTATGGTTTTAAGCTTCACATGGAAGGGTCTACACTATTAGTAAGGAGCTGACTGGCATTCATGGAGAAAGCAACAAGGAGCCAGAGAAAATAAGATATAACGTGGAAGAACTAAAACAGAGTATTTGGCATTAAAATTTAGGTACAACATAACAAAAGAAAGCACGACAGAACTTGGCGTGGAAGAGAGGAACTGTGACCAAGTTGTGAACCTGAGTTAAGGGACCAAAAGGAATAGCGTAACCAGACTTAACCGTGGGTTAGTCACTGTTCCAAAACCACGAGCGGATTTTCGAGGACAGATTGCCCATATTGCACCGCTTTTGCGGGTTGAGCGGTATTCAAGAGGTTGGCTCCGATTCCATAGAACGGGCGACACGCGTCCCTGTACGACTCCACAAAACCTCTTTACACTGCGCTCCATCGCACGTTATTGTTCGACACAGGATGCCTAGTGATATCGATATAAGACATTGATATGGAGGGAAGCCATCGATCGGTGGTCATATGAGGAAGATGCACGAAGATTAACCAAAGTACGGCGGGCCATCGCACGTTAACGTTCGGCATCGGAGGTCGAGCGATATGCATATATGCCGTTGATCTGGAAGCTTGCTATCTAACGGTGGTCGGACGCTGGACTTGCGCGAAGTTTAATTATGGTACCATCAGCGTATTTGATTGGCTATTGACTATATATGTGGGCCCGGGGTCAAAGGTTTATTATAAGGTTAATTGTTTGAAAGCATTGATATTTCTTTAAAGTGCGAAGGGTTGTAACTTTAATCCTAAAGTTCAGTTCAAAGTTTTAAATATATTTATTTGTCAATTTCTTCAGATTGATAAATAAATTAAAAAGAAATCAAAGAGGCACGTCGGGTAAACTAAAGGAAATACTGTCAAAGGAATACCATTAGCGGTTGAATGGTTTTTACTCATGGTTTTACTAAAGGCAAAAACTATATAAGGAGAAGACGATTATTGTACAAAGTGTGCATGCGTAAGGGTGGTGAATGAATAAATTTATCTAAGGAATATTTGCATGGAAAAACTCTGTTCTTAATTGAAAAATCTGAATCTACGATGCACCCATGGATATAATGATCTGACTGATGAAATCATGAAGAACTAGTGCCAGTCTACTGAAGAAAATGAATAAATCTGGTGGCCTGCAAGGTATGTTGTGTGGAAGGCCGATCCAGAGAAAATTGATGAAACGTGGTCCGCAGATCCGAGGTCAAAACCTTCTGGAGGGGGTCAGAGCTCCTTCCGCGTAGGGGCCGGTAAACAAGAGTAGGGGGTAGTAGTGCTCCTTCCAGAGAGGTTGCAAAACGAGAGCAGTGGGTCAGAGTTTCTCCGGTGGAGAGAGTGGGTCGGGGTGAGAGAAGGAAGTCACAGGGCGCTCACGTACGTATGAGTCCTGACCAAAGATAAAATTGTAAGAAGTTTTCTTTATAATAAATATTGAAGAGAGAGACGACAACAACAGTGGTTTTCTCCCAAATCGGGTTTCCACCTTAAACTCGTGGTAAACTCGTGTTCATATGTGTTGCTTATGTTTGATGGTTTGTTCTGTTATTTATGTTCATGCTTACTGCTTATCTGATGAATGAATGATGCAATGATCTAAGTAAAGACATAATAAGATCTTTGGACATACAAGTTGGATGCAGTAATGTAACATATGGTTTTAAGGAAAAGGAAAACTAAAAAATTTTCAGTCAGCTCAAAATACTGATTCACCCCCCCTCTCAGTATTTTTCCAACAATTGGTACTAGAGCAGGTCCTTCTGAAAAGGCTTGGCCATTAGAAGGAAGATCAAGCAAGATGAGTAATCAAGATGGAACAACATCTATCAGGCCTTCGCTCTTTAACGGAAACAATTTAATCTTCTGGAAAACAAGGATGAGATCCTATCTTCAGTCTCTAGGAGGAGATGTATGGGAAATTGTTGAAGGAGGATATCAATATCCAGCTGCAGTACCAACAGATTCGACGAAAAGAAAGAATTATGAAACCAATGCAAAGGTAGTCAATGATCTATTGGGAAGTCTGACTGAATTATAATTTGTCAAAGTCATGCAGCTGAATACAACAAAGGAAATATGGGACAAAATCATTCTAAGTTATGAAGGTGATGCAAAGGTAAAAAGTGCTAAACTCCAAACTCTTAGAATTCAATATGAGAATCTAAAAATGGATAATGAGGAAAGCATTGCAAAATTCTTTTTATGTCTTGATGACATTGTAAATCGTATGAGAAATCTGGGAGAAACAATAACCGAATCTACTCTGGTTGAGAAAATTTTACGATCACTAATGAAAAAATTTGAGTCAAAAGTTTCTGCTCTTGAAGAAAAGCAGGGTCTTCAAAATATTACTATGGTGCAACTTCATGGCATACTAACTGCATATGACATGAGAAGAGGAGGACCATCTGAAGTCAAAGAAGCAGTCTTTAGAACTTCTACAAAAGGGAAGGAACTACAAAAAATAGAAGGATCAGGATATATCTCAGAAGAAGATGAGATAAACTTTGTAAAGAAACTTCAACTTGGCATAGGAAGGTTAAGAGGTAAGCTTCCTTTCAAATGCTTTGATTGTGGAAGAGTTGGTCATTATGTTGCTAAGTGTCCTCATAAAGAAACACATAACAAGGGGAAGGAAGTAGCAAGAAGGAATAAGAATCGTTTTAGCACTAGAAAAAGTTACTATACTCATGAAGATAGTGATGGTTTATCTGATAGTGAGGAAGAATGTGAACAAGATCTCAGACTTCTCATGGCATTTGAAAAAGAATCTAGAGAAGAAAATGATACTTTTTTGGATGCTCTAGAAGAGAATTATTTTCTCGATGAAAATAATCAACTCAAAATTTGCTTAGAAGAAAGTAAAATAACCATAGAAACTCTGAAAAATCAGCTTGAAGAAAAAGAGAAACATAATGAGAAATTAGAGTGTGAAGTAGTAAGTCTAAGAAAAGAACTTGAGAAAGTAAAGACTCTGAATCTTAGATTTGCTAAAGGATCTAAAACCTTAGATGAGATTATCAAGGTACAACGTTCTCCCCTTATAAAGACAGGTCTTGGATATATCGGAGAATCTTCTCAGGCTTCAGCACCAAATTATCTAAAAGTAGCTACAACTGGTATACAACATGCTGCCACTCAGCAAGGGAATAAAGAATCTTTGCAGGTAAAGCATGATCATCTCAATTCAAAGAACACTAACAGGAATATCTTTCAAAGAAACACCAATCAACAGGTAAATTCAAGTAGGAGATTTCATGATCGCAGAAATTTCTTATTCAATGGACAATGTTTCTCATGTCACAATTTTGGTCATAAAGTTGTTCAATGTGTAGCATATAAAACCATCATGACAAGAGAAGCAAGAAAGAAAAGGATTGATATTGAAACAAAGAAGAATACCTATAACAACTTTTCTCCTCTTCAAAATGAAGTTGAATGTGCTTATTGCAATAACTTTGGCCATGAAGAATTTGAATGCAGGAGCAAAGTTCAGCCAAAAGAACATGTACCTTCAAGCTCCAAAGTATGGAAAAAGAAGGAATTACAAGTTGAAAATTGTGGCATAGCGTTATTTGCAGAAGATGAATAAAACCAATGGTACATTGATAGTGGATGCTCAAGACACATGACAAGTGATAAAGACAAACTTCTTGCATATAGTGCTCTAGAAAAAGAAAAAAATGTTACGTTTGGGAATGATACTCCTGCGGTCATTAAGGGAAAAGGGTCTGTTTTTCTAAAATAAAAGGTGAAAGCTAATGAAGTCATGTATGTGGATGGATTAAAGCATAACTTGTTAAGTGTAAGTCAAATGTGTGATCAAGGAACTGAAGTTGTCTTTAGTTCAAAGGAATATGTGGTACGTGATCTTGATATAGGTAAAACAATTATAAAAGGAAAAAGAACTCCAAGCAACCTATATGTATTAAAGAAATGCAAAGAACAATGTTACTTGAGTAAATGTTCAGAAAATTGGCTATGGCATAGAAGGTTGGGGCATCTGAGCTTCTCTCAAATCAACAAATCAAGCAGACTTAAAGATGTTCGTGATCTTCCCAATATTACTCTACCTGAAAATATCATATGCAAATCTTGCCAATTCGGCAAGCAAACCAGAGTACAATTTAATGCCAAGGAAGGATCATCAAGTAAGCCTCTTGAACTCATTCATACTGACATATGTGGACCTATGAGGAAAAAGTCACCACGTGGTGAAGAATAATATATCTTATTTATTGATGATTTCTCTAGAATGTGTTGGATTGGGTTGATTAAACACAAAGATGAAGCATTTGAGAAATTTCAGATCTTCAAAGCACTGGTTGAAAATGAATTAGATCTAAAAATCAAGTGTCTTAGATCTGATCGAGGAGGAGAATATACATCAGATGAATTCCTTGAATTTTTTGAACAACATGGCATAAAAAGACAATTTTCTGTAGCTGGCACTCCACAACAAAATGGTGTAGCAGAAAGAATGAATAGAACAGTTCAACAAATGGCTAGAGCTATGCTTGATGATTCCGGAACACCTGACACTTTTTGGGGAGAAGCAGCACATACAGCGGTAAATATTTTTAACAAGGCACATGTTCGTGTAAATAGTGATAAAACTCCATATGAACTATGGTATGGCAATCCTCCCATTGTGAAGAACTTTAGAGTTTTTGGGAGCAAGTGCTTTATCAAAAATAATGATGAAAAACTTGGCAAGTTTGAACCCATAGCAGATGAAGGAATATTTCTTGGTTACTCCTCTAGGAGTAGGGCATATAAATGTTACAATAAAAGACTTTGGAAGATTTTTGAATGTATAGATGTTGTTATTGATGAGTCTCCTACAGCTCCAAAAGAAGAAAAGAAAGCAACAAATGAAGACGATGATGACATATATCCTTATACATCAAATAGGAATGATATAGACAGTGAACCCAATGAAGAACCCGAAGATGATCTATCTGAAAAAGCTCCATCCATATATGTTCAAAAGAATCATCCATAATCCCAAATTTTGGGAGAAAAGGGATCAGGTGTACAAACAAGAAGGACTCTTGTGGGATCTTCTAGCTATCTGGCATTTCTATCCACTATTGAACCAAAAAAATGTCAATCAGGCTAGCAAATATGAATGTTGGATTCAAGCCATGAATGAAGAGCTTGATCAAATTGAAAATAATCACACTTGGGAATTAGTACCAAGACCTCATGACAAAAATTTCATTGGAACTAAATGGATATTCAAAAATAAGTTAAATGAGAATGGGGATGTTATAAGAAATAAAGATAGACTTGTTTGCAAGGGGTATGCTCAACAAGAAGGTATAGACTTTGAAGAAACTTTTTCTCCTGTAGCCAGACTTGAAGCCATAAGAATGTTTCTTGCTTTTTCAAGCTTCCAAAAAATCAAAGTTTATCAAATGGATGTTAAATCTGCTTTTCTCAATGGTGATCTAGAAGAAGAAGTTTATATAGAACAACTAGAAGGATTCGTTTTGGGAAATGATGAAAAACTTGTTTTTAGACTTAAAAATTCTCTATATGGTCTCAAACAAGCTCCAAGGGCATGGTACTTCAATGCCTGAAAATATATTCATTCATATGATTTTCAGCGTCTGGCCGATAGCAACCTTATAATAAAAATGAAAATGACAAACTATTGATCAGGAGTTGTATATGTTGATGACATTATTTTTGGAAGAATGCATATTCACAGTCGTAAATTGACATGTAAGAAGAATTTGAAATGTCCTTACTTGGGGAACTAATATTCTTTCTTAGCTTACAAGTGCATCAAACTGCAGATGGTATATTCCTATCACAAGCAAAATATCTTAAGCAAATTCTGAAGAAGTATGGCATGGAAGAATGCAAACCTGTAAGTAAACCAATGATAACCGGATGCAATCTCAGTTCTCATGATGATTCCTCAATGATGAATCAAACGTATTGCTGCACTATGATAGTAGTTCACTTTACCTCACTAGAAAGACCGTATATCGCGTCAGTTGGGATTGTTGGACTATTCCAAGCTAATCCAAAAGAGTCTCACCTTCGTGTCAGAAATAATATCTTTTCAACATACAAGGCCAAACTCAAGACTTTGAAATATACGCATTCAAAGAATGTCGATTCTTTACTTCGCATACAATTTGCTTATCAATGAAGTGTTGATGACCGTAAAAGCAATAGTGGAGATTCTATATGGGGCCCTGCTAGTATCCCAGTTTAGCAAGCAGTTTCATTGCTCAGTTACGAGAAGTAGAATATGTGGCTGCTGCATCATGTTGCACTCAACTTCTCTGGATGATGCAAACCTTACAAGACTTTCAAATCAAATGTTCACCTCCTATCTCCATTATTTGTGACAATAAAAGTGCCATCAGTATCTCAAAGAATCATGTTATGCATTCCAAGACCAAGCACATTCCCATCAAATATCACTTCTTACGTGAACAAGTGCTTGAACAAAAGGTGAAATTGGAGTATGTTCCCTCCAAAGAACAAGTTGTTGATATATTTACCAAACCTCTACCCAGGGAAGCGTTCAAATATCTTAGACAGAAACTGGGAGTAGTCTCTGCCATGCAGAAGATCAGATCTACTTAAATACAAAAGATTAAATTGGTTGTGAGGTGCTGTTGGGCATCTCTGAATGCACAGGCTAAGGGGGGGCATTGGTCATATGAAAAGGATGCATTGTTGACATTTATAAGTCATTTTGTTATATTATGTTTGAAGATGCAGCATGATCTCAGGGGCAGCATGGTATTGTTAGTTCAAAGGATCTTGATCAACTCTTTTCCATTGATGTCTAAGGGGGAGGAAAAGCGAAAAGCAACAAAGGGATTCTATAAGAAAATCAAAGGAAGAGTATTGCCATCAATGCCAAAGGGGGAGATTGTTGGAAATACTGTCATTGATGGCAAAGGAAGTGGAAAAGGAATTGGCATCTGAAACTATAACTAGGAACAGAGAAAAGACATGTAGCAGAGAAGAACAGAGAAAGAGTGCATCTACAGAGAGCAGTATCAGTCAAGAAGCAAATTGAATTCAATAGGAAGGATGTTTGAATCCCATTCCGGTGTGAACATATGTATGCATACTGATGGAGGATAATTGAAATCTATGATAAGTAAGAAATCGTATGAGGGGATTAATGGTGCTCTGTATGTTTTTCGAGGAACTGATGTTAATACAGTTGACAATGTATCCAAACTGGTAGACAGTGGAATGTTATATTCATTGATTGAACAAAATTGTGGTTTTAAGCTTCACATGGAAGGGTCTACGCTATTAGTAAGGAGCTGACTGCCATTCATGGAGAAAGGAACAAGGAGCCATAGAAAATCAGTTATAACGTGGAAGAACTAAAACAGAGTATTTGGCATTAAAATTTCGGTAGAACATAACAAAAGAAAGCGCGACGGAACCCGGTGTGGAAGAGCGGAACTGTGATCGAGTTGTGAACCTGAGTTAAGGGACCAAAAGGAATAGCGTAACCAGACTTAACCGTGGGTTGGTCATTGTTCCAAAACCACGAGCAGATTTGCAAGGACGGATTGCCCATATCACACTGCTTTTGTGGGTTGAGCGGTATTCAAGAGGTTGGCTCCGATTCCATACAACGGGCGACACGCGTCCCTGTACGACTCCACAAAACCGCTTGACACTACGTGCCATCGTGCATTATTGTTCGACCCAGGATATCGATACAAGCCGTTGATCTGGAGGGAAGCCATCAGACGATGGTCGTACGAGGAAGATGCACGAAGATTAACCAAAGTACGGTGGGCCATCGCACGTTAATGTTCGGCATCGATGGTTGAGCGATATGCATATATGCCGTTGATCTGGAAGCTTGCTATCTAACAGTGATTGGACGCTGGACTTGCGCGAAGTTTACTTATGGTACCATGCACATATTTGATTGGCTATTGACTATATATGTGGGCCCGGGGTCAAAGGTTTATCATAAGATTAATTGTTTTAAAGCGTTGATATTTCTTTAAAGTGCGAAGGGTTGTAACTTTAATCCTAAAGTTCAGTTCAAAGTTGTAAATATATTTATTTGTCAATTTCTTCAAATTGATAAATAAATTAAAAAGAAATCGAAGAGGCACGTGGGGTAAACTAAACGAAATACTGTCAAAGGAATACCATTAGCGGTTGAATAGTTTTTACTCATGGTTTTACTAAAGGAAAAAACTATATAAGGAGAAGACGATTGTTGTAAAAAGTGTGCATGAAGGACAAGACGATTATTGTACAAAGTATGTATGGGTGGTGAACAATAAATTTTCAAGGAATATCCGCATGGACAAACTCTATTTTGAAAATCGACCCATTACGCGCAACTCCATGGATATAATGATCCTAATTGGCGAAATTGCTGAAGAACTAGTGCCAAATTACTGCATTAACGAAGAAAATGAATAAATCTGGTGGCCTGCAAGGTATGTTGTGGAAGCTATTAGGTCCAGTTCGAAAATTGATGAAACGTGGTCCAGAGATTTGAGGGTGCCCTGGAGGGGTTTTAGCTCCTTCCGTTGTAGCAATGGGGAACGATGGGGTAGCTCCTCTGTGAGAGTAACAAACGAGAGCAGGTCGTAGCTCCTCCAGGAGGAGTCGGGTAAACGAGAGAAGGTTGTAGTCTTCTGCAGGTGGGTGCCTGCGTGCTGGTATAAGTCTGCACCAACATATATTGTAAGAAGTTTTCTCTATAATAAATATTGAAGACTGAGATTACAGCAGCGGTGGTTTTCTCCCGAATTGGGTTTCCACCTTAAATCCTGGTGTTCATATGTGTTCTTTATGTTTGATGGTTTTTTCTGTTATTTCTGTTCATGCTTACTACTTATCCGATGAATGAATGATGCAATGATCTAAGTAAAGACATTACATCTATGGACACAAGTTGGATGCAAAAGAATAACATATGGTTTTAAGAAAAATGAAAACTAAAATTGTTTGGCCACTTAAAATATCGATTCACCCCCTCTCTTATTTTCCAACACATGTGGCGCTGAATGTAGACTCAGTACCACAAGAACTCTTGTAGTGCCTGCAGACAAATCTGTAGCAGATGTTACACAATTTTTTGGTCACCTAACCTACTACCATTAGAAATATAGATGGGACCCATAATAACCAAATAACCATGTAAGACCAATTTTACCCAAAGTAAAATTTCTTTCATTATGTGAAATAACTTAATAAAACAAATTTATTAGGTTGCTTATGGTCTAAACAGGAAACCCCAAAAGGAAATATCAAACAAATCTATATTTGTTTGATTTTCCTCATGGAATAATAAATTAAACAATAATTTAATTATTATTCCTGGTCATGTTTAACCCAAAACAAGGAAATCAATTAGATAAATCCTTATTTATCTTATTATTTTTTAGGAATAATTATTTAAATCTTGTTTAAATAATATTCCTTGTTAAATATGACTAAATCATTTATAAATAATTAAATAAATCATTATTTATTTAATTATCATTCAACCACTTCCTTAAAATAATAAATAAATCATTTATTTATTTATTATTTATAAATAAATGGATTTGACCCAAGTCAAATGCCTTTTCCCTCCAACAAATATAATAAAGTATTCCATAAAAGGTGGATCTAGAGTTGGTTAATATTATTTTAATCATGCACCAAGATCTAGAATGACCTAATATTTTGTTATAAATAGAAGGGTTTTTCCTACCATTCTTGACCTTTTGTGGCCTATTAGATCACTCTGGATCTATACTCTTGGTTTGACTTTGAACCATTATCATTGTCAAATTTTCCACTATTTCACTTTGTGAGCTCCCTTTGAGTTCTATGTTTGTCTGGGTTTTCTACACCAGCAAGAGAAAGAAATTCTAGATCTAAAGTGCTGAGGACTTTCAAGAACCCATCCCATCGAGGAGAATTGGAAACACCTTTCTTGTTTTCCTCCCAGGTGCCCTTAATATAAAATTCTTTCAAAAATATTGTTCTTGTCTTGTCTATTTGACAAGTGATAAAACCTTATTTTTATCACGCATCGTCTTCACGTGACAGATCTCGATTTTTGTGTTTGTTTTCGATCAACTAACTGCTGAATTGAAGATACTGGCAGTCATATTTGATGTTAGGGCTATGAAGTTATGCGTAGCTAAAGTGGTATTTTCTCGTACACTTCGACAAAAGATTCATACTAACAACTGGCGACTCCACACGGGTTTTCAATTACGACCGCTGTCGTTTTTCATATTCCTACATATCCAGCTACTTCTGACCCTAGGGTTTCTTTTAAGCTTTTTGTTTTTCCTATTTTTATGTTATTTTTCACCTATAAAACCCTGAAACATTAAAATTTCTAACTTCTCGCATGTTTCTGGCCCTATTGTGCAGGTGACAGACATCAGCCGCAACTGAGACGAATTTTTTTTCGGAAATCTGCCGCTAGGACACCCGGAGCTTTCAGGTCGCACTTTTTAGCCCATAAACTGCGACCTGAGCTTCAGGTCGCACTTTTCAGCCCATTATCTGCGATCTGCATAGAAAACAGGTCAGAACCTGCGACCTGCCAGTTTTTCTGCTATTTTTCTGCAATTTTTCTAGGTTTTTCTGAAGCTTTTGTCAGGGTTTTCCAGCCTCTGTCTCAGCCCGTTTAGACCTATTTCTGATCTTTTTTTCTCATCTAAGTGGGAACATAGCCCCCTAGGGCTTTAGTACCCTCCACTTTTGGTGGAATATTTTTAGCTGTTTCAAGTGTCTGATTTTTTAGAGTTTCAGCCTTCCCTTTTTCAGATCTGATACCTCCTTTTCAGATCCCTTTTAATTAGCTCTTCTCCCTTTCAAATCACCTCCTAACGTTTTGTTTGGATCTACCTTTAGGGCCTCCTCCTTGTCCCTTATGATTTTTTGCTGATTTCTTCCTTTTTTACAACCACCTTGCCTCTGCCTCTTAGCTGTGTTCTGCACCTCTTTTCAGCAGTTTTCTTCTTTAGATCCCTGTCCCTTCTGACCTTAGATCTATTGGCCTCCTTTTAGTGTGTTTGGACTAGATTTTTTCCCTCTTTTAGACTAGTTTTGAGAGACCCACCTTCTTGGGTTAGATCGATGCATTGTTAGCTGTTAATTTTATGTTATTTCAGCATTATATAATGTTCTCTACAGATTTATTTTCAGTTACGCAGCACACTTTTTCTTTTAATCTCAAAACGTCTGGGTTTAAAAATTAAAATTAACGCACACCACACACTCACCCTAAGCGAAGAAGAGCCTGGTTAACACCGCCAAGCAAAGACTTTAAAACATTGTAAAATCAATTGACACTGCACCTTTTCTGCCCTCGTTTTGACATTGTAATCACTTGATTCTGCACCTCCCTGCCTTTGTTGGTCGTTCTCCTTCCCCTTGTGCCGTGTTTGTGTTGTCATCATTGTGCCCCCAAGGTGCACATCCCAGAGACTTCTTGGCCTTCACCCTCAGTTTCTGGTCGGTCGACCTACTCCTTCCCGCCGTCGTCGAGTTAGTCCTCCTCCGAGTCCACACTCCGACTCCTCTTCTGATTCATTGGGTTCTCCTTTTACTTCTGGTTCTCCCCCTGTCACCTTCACTATGTCTGGTCCAGGGCCTAACGCTAGCGGTAATCCCGGTCCTAATGCTGGGACTACTACTAGCGGAACCACCACAGGAACTACCTCGGCTGCACCCTTGCTCCCTTACATGGCAGGCCTCAGCCTCCCTGATTTCAATCAGTTGATCAATGACCCTATCCGCCACGATGTTGGTTGGCCTGCTATGCCAACCAAGCTCCCCTCCGACATCCCCAAGTTCGATGGCCTTGCTGGAGAATATCCAACCAACCATGTCCGCTCTTTCCACATGTGGTGTTCCTCCAATTCCATTACCAATGATTCCATCTGTCTTCTGTTGTTCCAACACACGCTTACGGGCGAAGCTTCTAAATGGTATGTTGATCAGGACACCTCTTCCCATACCACCTTTGTGACCATTTCCCAAGCCTTTTTATCTTATTTCCAGCTCCCTCTCCGATACGACACTGGTACAGAGCTTTTGACTTCTTTCCGTCAATCCTCTTCGACTCGCCTTTCAACTCATGTCCAGGAATGGCGGAGAAGACGGAGCTTATGTCGAGTTCCCACCTTCAATGATCAGGTTTATATGGACTGGCTCCTTCGCACTCTCTTACCTCTCATTGGAAAAGATTTCGCCTCCCATTTCCCTCAAACCGAAGAAGCCGCCCTCCAAATAGCCTTGAAATATGACCTAATCTATGCTCAGTCTGGTTATGTTTATACCGTCCTTCCTGACCTCCCCAGGCCCGGTGGCGCTAACGCCCCGAGGGCATATCATTCCACCAATGGTATCGTTGGAGCCCTTTCTCATCTATATGCTCAACCTCCTATGGGTTATGGTCTCCCTTCGGGAGGGGCCAACACCTCTAGCACTTTGCCCCCTCCAGGTAGCATGTATCCAGGATACAGCATGCCTCATCCTTTCGCCCAACCTCCTGCTTACCTCAATGTTGCCCAACCTAACCATTATCCTTATCCGCAGCCTGGTGCTCCAGCTCCTCCAGCATTTGCACTTCCACCTCCCTTGCCTTCTCAACCCCAGCAACAACACCTACAGCCCCCTCCAGGGCAAGTATTTGCACAGCAGGGCACGACTAATCCCCCTTCCTCTCGAAGAAGGCGGAAAGGCAATAAAAATCAACCTGCCCCTGGTACTCATGGACCCAATCCTCAAATTATTGACCCTAACACTGCTAACCAGCAACAGGGCACTCATTCCAAGCCGGACAGGCCTATTCGCACAAATAATCCTTGTTCGTGTTGCGGTGTTTACGGTCAGTACACTCACGATTGTCCCCTTTTACCACAGATGCGGCAGATGTGGGAGTCTCAAGCCACATTGCAAGGACAACATGCCTCCCCTCATGCTCCCCCTAATGTGGCCACTACTCAACCGGCTGTGTTTACCGATCCTTTCCCCCAGCAAGGATTCGTGGCCGCCCAACCACCTAATGGACAGGTAGCCGCTCAACCTTCCCCTTCTAGTTCCTCCGATTACTAGATCCTCATGATGAACTCTGATCCATCTCCAACTGTCGACCTTAACCTTCAAGCTCGGTCTCGTCAGTACCCCAAGCCTCCCGCTCAGTCTGTCTCTGAGTCCCCTTCTTCACATTCTACCGAGCCTCTTTCGACATCCAATGGTCCCTTACATACCCCTCAACCGAAAGTTGAGGTTCATACCAAGATTCCTAAGGGACCATTACGCCGAAATGCTGCTTCTGGTCGAGCTGCTCATTCGTATAGCATAGTAGATGATTTGGCGCAGTCTCCTGCTGCCATTTCCACATT
This sequence comes from Pinus albicaulis, assembly GCA_034641835.2. Taxonomy (NCBI): domain Eukaryota; kingdom Viridiplantae; phylum Streptophyta; class Pinopsida; order Pinales; family Pinaceae; genus Pinus; species Pinus albicaulis. The sequence continues at coordinate 285,999,809 of CM076569.1, forward strand.
GGAACTCCTCCAGTCGTGCCCTTCCCAAAAGAAGGCTTTGCTATCTGCCATGGGCGCTATAGATCCTGCTGATGACCAAATGATTTTTTTCGACGCCCATCAATCAGAACATCCTCCTCTTTTTGCTTCCATAGCCTTCCAAATCCCAGTCAAAATCTGGAATGCTAATGTTTCTCGGTGTATAATTGATGAGGGGGAATCCACCTATGTGATGTCCGCTTCCGTTTGGAAGAAACTCAGATCTCTTGAGTTGGCCCCTTCCACGATCACCCTTCGAGCGTGGGATGGCCACGCCTCCCAGCCCATTGGCCTCTTCTGTAATTGTCCTATCACTCTTGCGGGCAAGAATTTTTGCCTCAACATCGAAGTCATCGACGCCCCTCTAGATTACAACATTCTCTTGGGGCGAAGCTACACCTATGCCATGTCTGCTGTCCCATCCGCGGTTTTTCGCACAATGTCTTTTCCTCACAATGGAAAGTTAGTCACCATCGACCAGTTGACTTATCATGAGCCAAAGTCTCAGACCTCCCCTGAGACGACCATCTCTTTTGTAGCCAATAAGAAAACCGTCGATTCCTTGACTAGTGTCTCTCCTGGCGTCTACAAATACTCCTCTTTGCTTGGAACTTTCCCTGGTCTCCCTCCTCCTCCTATCTCTAATCCCAGCTTATCGAATGTTTGCATGATGCAATCATCTCGAGCTGCCCTTAAGTGACCCACTTCGGCTAGTCAGCAACCTCAGACTCAACCTCACCCACCGCAACCCGCTCCTAGCCATTCATCTCAGCCAGCTAGACCTCCTCCTTCTGGCCCTTCTCCTACAGCTGGTATCCCTGAACCCCTCTATCCTCCTGCGTCGGTTCCCACAGGCCTCAACCATCTCAGAGCCATCCCTCCTAGTCATTATCCCGCTGGTCAGATACCTTTCCTGGCTCCCCCTCTCGAAGTCTATACGGTCCCCATCATGGCCACCCTCTCTCTCCCCAACCTGACCCTGGGCATACCCGTTTGGTACCTTGACCCTCCAGCCGCTACCCCACCCGGTCACCCCAAACCTTATCTTGCTTTGACACCGGTTCAACCGGTCCCCCTCGCTTCCTCCGTTGCCACCATGCCCCCAACACCTCCCCAGGACCCTGCCCCTGTGGTGACAGCTCCAGGAAAGAAAGGCAAAGCTCGCAAGGGGGCATCCAAAGACAAGGCCACCCCGACTGACCCGGCTCCTCCTCCACCCGCAAAGCCTTGCCCCTTGTGTGATGTCATCGGTCACGCCACCCATACTTGTCCTGAATTGCCCCGTATTCAACCCATGGTTAAAGTCGCGTTCCCTGAGTCTACGGTCCCTGACCCCTCTATTCCATCCTCATCCGTAACCAAGAACCCAAAGATTATTCGCACCAACAAACCCTGTGCTTTGTGCGGTGTCCATGGCCATTACTCCCACCATTGTCCTCACCTGACGCATTACCACACCTCTTTAGAGGTAGTTCGAGAGTATGAGGTTGAAAAAAATCAGTCCGCCTCTCCCATACTTGCGCAGTATGCTTCAGGTCAGCTTGAGGATCCCCCCGCTCCCATTGACATTCCCCCCCCTGATGTTCAGATGACGGAGTCTACTACCACCATTCTCTACCTATCATCCTCTGTGAGACCCTTATAGAACATTCCCTTTGAATCCTCCCCTGTTGTTTCGCTTGACCCCCCTTCAGCGACCACCCTGGGCTCAACATCATTTGACCATTTGTTTATCTGTTCTTCTGTCATTCCCCGTGACGATCCATATGTGAGCCTTTCTTCCTATACGGATGATTTAGGTAGCTTTGCCGCATCATGTGGTTTCCCTTCCACTCGTCATCCCCTCTTTTCCTGTCAGGATGCCCCCTTGGAGGCATTTTCCACCCATGACCTCATCTTTCTCGCCCATACACGGGATGACACCACCCGTGTCTATGTCGACCTCCGCAGCCCGAGACCCAGCTATACCTCCTATAGCCCTCATATACCACCCTCTAGTCTATATATGAGTCATAGCCATCCTGCTCATCACACTCCCTCCTGCAGTTTCCGTTCGATGTCTACTCTACACTCACGCTGCCATCATTGTTCCTCCTCCCCCCATTTTTTGTCTTGTAACACCATTCCGCAGGACCTCCCGTCCACATCCTATATCGGTTATGCCGATGGTGCAAGTCGTTACTCCCAGAATTTAGCCTCGGCAGGTTGGGCCATTTTTACCCCCTTGCATGCCCTTGTTCTCTCAAACGGGGTCTGCATTGGTACTGCCACCAATAATCTGGCCGAATATGATGCAGTGCGTGGTCTCTTAGCCGATGCCCTCTCTCATCGCATCCTCCATCTTCATGTTCGTTTAGATTCCCTACTTCTTGTCATGCAACTAAATGGTGTCTATCGTGTGCATAATCCTGTGCTGTTTAGACGATATTTACGAGTGAAACTTTTGATACGTGCATTTGAAACCATAACTTTCAACCATGTACCTCGAGAACAAAATCACTACGTAGATAGCATTGCAAACCATATTCTAGATTGGAATTTATCACACGCATTTCATACAAGACAATAACATTCATAATCATCAAAAAGATGCATATCCATAATATGTGTCGCAAAACATGTGTTTAGAGTCCATCTACTCTGATACATATGACATGCCCATAGCATGTTACAAAAAATCACAACTGGGGGCACCACCTGCCCCTACATACACACTAGGGGGCACCACATTCCCCACACCTAATCACTATCTGGCGGATCCCGAGCCAATGGCTCTGCTCCTGCAGCTTGTAGATCACGTATCCCCTAACCGGCCATCGCCATGCGCCGCATGACACCTCGCCATTCCGAGGGTAGACCAATACATGGCTCTATGTACTGGTCGTCTAAGTCTTTCCACCCATGCTCTGAAACATCAGTCAGCAACCTCTCGCATCTACGACGAATGTCCTCTAGGGGGGCAGCCGCATCCTCACTATGCGTCGCTCTCGATCCACTCGGGCCTGCAGCTCCTGATGCTGCTGGTCGTCCCATATATCCGGATGGTTTTACCGGAGCTATACATGCATACCAAAAGTACATAAATCAGTACCCTATCTACTATTCAATAACTTTAACATGCCAAAAAAAAAGAGTAGTCACTTGTCACTTACCATCAGGTCCCCATACTCGACCAGGCAGAAGTGGCAGGTCCGGATCCCCACAATAACTCATCCCACTATAGGGATAGTCGTCTATGTACAATGGCATATGATCCCAATGGGCAAATAATTCAGGTCGAAACACCCGTCCGACCGCCCCTCCTCCTCCTCTGCACATTAGGCGCCCCCACCAGCGCATCTTGGGCTCTCTCGCGCCCCCATCTGGGAGCTATATACGAGGTCGTAAGGTCGGGATCTTCTCAAAAAATAAGGAGCACAATAAAGTCCCATACGAGCAATCGTGGTTCACTTGCCACTTGCACAGCGACAGCTGTCGTTTTAACGACACGAACATCATTTGGGCCCACCCATAGTAGGTCCCACTCAACACACTCTCCACAATCATCATCTTCCCCCCAGTGATGCGATGGAGCGCCTGGTTGCCCAGGATCCGCAGCACCGCTGCGGCCACTGCACAGGTCTCTAATCTCTCTAGGTCCCCGATCGATATCTGAGTCCCTTTGACTTGGAGACCCGGTCAACAATGTCGCTCCACAAACTCCATGATGTTCTGCCCCCGCGGTAACACTGGCTGTGTGTTTCCCACCATCCCAAGTGGTGGGAGACAAGTCAGGAAATACAGATCCTGGATTGTCAATTCGATCTTGTGCCCCTGCACTATAAATACCTCATGATCTAGATCCCAATAACTGACAATCCGGGCCAACAACAGCTCCCCAGCTCTCATCAGAGGGTTCTCCAAAAACTTCAGAAATCCAAACCTGGCCAATACACGATGGACACCCTGATCTACCTGGATCTTTGACCGTAATGTACCCAGGTCTCTCTCTCTCCAGTTGATCCGTATATCTACAATATCTGCACAAAAACATCATCGTTGTCAGTATATAGATAGGAAACATTGTAACCAATCCCAAAAACCCAAATCTCAGCCCTAAAACAGCACTGAAATCTCCTTCATCCTCCAAGTCACACTTTTCTGCCCAATCCTGGGATAGTCGCAGTTTTTGGCTCAAATCCTACTTCCCAGGTCGCATTTTTTGGCCCAAAAAGTGCGACCCGGCCGTAGAGATGCAAGAGGGTCTGTTCCTGAGATTCTGGGCCCTAATCTGAACTTTCAATCCATCAAAATGAAAGAGTACGGTTAGGCCTCTTACCTGCTACTGACGGATCTCAATTCCAATGGTCGGTTTGTCCGCTATGCTCACCGCAAGATTTAGGGCCTTCTCTCCTCTCTACATTCACCACAGCAACATTAGGAAATGAGTGAATTTGGAGGGAAAAATTCCTTATTAAAAGAGAACCCTTGTTTTTCTTTCACCTGCTATGACCACACTGTAGCTCAGTTTGACAAACTGTCTACACTGTTGGAAAGCTCTCACCGAGCCCTCAAATGGGTATCTGTTAGTTTTTTGTGATTTGATACTTCACCAGGACACATTTTGTCCAAGAAGGGTCACTTCACCTCCCCCCAAAATCAAATTTCCTGACTTACAACACTTGTACTTGGGGCATCACTTTGCCGCCATACTTGTCCTTGTTCGTGTCGATTTTCGTCATGAGATACCATCTTGTAATCATGTTTTCATGGTCCCCCATGGGACCTTTACTGTGTGGCAGCACCATCGAGTCGCCCTTGTTTAGAGCATCCAAGTGGAGTCATCATCGCATTCATGGAGTCTATTCTGAATCTCTTTGTACCCCACTATAGTCCTCCATCCTTCATTGCTTGGTCTCTCTCTTGTGTCGCACATTATGGCCTTCAGTCCCACTATCCCCTATCCCTTATGATATTGTGATAGTTGCTGCCATGTCATTCATGTCCTTTATGCTCTACCAAGGGAAGTCATCCATTCGCTACTCAGTCCCTTCCATCCCATCATCATCATTGGTATTAGTCTTTCCGTCGGTCTACTATTTTCTCTCTTGCCTTAGTTGAGGATCTCTCATTGCCTCACCTATGGCGGACCTCCTTCTGTCGACATCAGCTCCTTCATTCCAGAAGACAGGTCTAGAGGGCGGTGTACCTTGGTCCCAGCTTCCACTCTTGTTCGGTGCCTCGAATCAGGCAAAGGGATCCCTCCTTTCCCTTTGACTTGATTGTTTCTCCACTCCAGCTCCTTTCAGCATGATCGAGATTCGTATGCTTGATGGTTTAGTGATGCAGCAACAACTTTTGGTGATTCCCGGGTGTCTGTGAGATGTCTCAACCCTCATGAGGGGGTGGCCCTGCAGGTAGCCCCCCACACGCCCGGATGACCTATTCATTGCAGCCTTCGATGCAGCTCCATATATTCAATGATGTCGGCCTTAGCCGCTTGCAGCGCCTCTTTGATTTGCATGTATCAGTCATATTTTGTGAGCCCTTCACTGCTTATAGGGGGCATTTGGGTTGTATTTGTATCTCATGTACTCAGATATTATTGTATAAGTCCTGGCTATGATCCCAGGCACAACATGTATGTGGGATCCCTCATTGTATTTTTATCTGGCTCATGTTTCTGCCGGATGTACTTTATGGTTCGATCCCTTGTTTACTGGACACACTATTCTTTTGTACTTTGTCTCGGTGGGCATAGGTATGCCTCCCCCGCCGCCTTTAGCACAGGTACCCTCTCATAAAAAGAGACTTGTTTCGCCTGTAAGTCTCGTCTCCTCAGGGTCTAGTTCTTTAGCACATTATTCTACCTTACATTTCTCTCTCTGACTTCCCTTTTGATGTCTGGTGATTGAGTTCTTACAACGTACTTCGGTCATACGATTTGCTCCTAACGCTCGCATGCTGGGGGGAAATATGTTACACCATTTTTTGGTCATCTAACCTACTACCATTAGATGGACCCAAGTACACCATGTAAGACCAATTTTACCCCAAGTAAAATTGCTTTCACTATGTAAAATAACTTAATAAAACACATTTATTAGGTTGTTTATGGTCTAAACATGAAACCCCAAAGGGAAATATTAAACAAATCTATATTTGTTTGATTTCCCTCATGGAATAATAAATTAAACAATAATTTAACTATTATTCTTGGTCATGTTTAACCCAAAACAAAGAAATTAATTAGATAAATCCTTATTTATCTTATTATTTTCTAGGAATAACTATTTAAATCTTATTTAAATAATATTCCTTGTTAAATATGACTAAATCACCCATAAATAATTAAATAAATCATTATTTATTTGATTATCTTTCAACAACTTCCTTAAAATGATAAATAAATCATTTATTTATTTATTATTTACAAATAAAGGGATTTTACCCACGTCAAATACTTTTTCCCTCCAACAAATATAATAAAATATTCCATAAAAGGTGGATCTAGATTTGGTTAATGTTATTTTAATCATGCACCAAGATCTAGAATGACCCAATATTTTGTTATAAATAGGATGGTTTCTCCTACCATTCATCACCTTTTGTTGCCTATTAGATCACTTTGGATCTATACTCTTGGTCTGACTTTGAGCCATTATCATTGTCAAATTTTCCATTATTTGCTGTGTGAGCTCCCTTTGAGTTCTATCTTTGTCTGGGTTTTCTACACCAACAAGAGAGAGAAATACTAGATCTGAAGTGTTGAGGACTTCCAAGAACCCATCCCATTGAGGAGAATTGGAAACACCTTCTCGTTTTCCTCCCAGGTGCCCTTAATACAAAAATTCTTTCAAAAATATTGTTCTTGTCTTGTCTATTGGATGTATGGAGCAAAACCTTATTTTTACTTCTTAATGTCTCTTTATGCATAGATCTGGATTTTTGCATCATTTGTCTTGATCAACTAACTGCAGATCTGAAGATATTGGAAGCCATATTTGATGTTAGGGCTATAAGTTATGCGTAGCTAAAGTAGTATTTTCTCGTACACTTCAACAAAAGATTCATACTAACAACAGACTTGTTTTAGTCATAGCTCTCAAATGGTATATACTGGATTGAATTGAAATTTTCTAAGCATGTTACCATCATCCTTATGCACCTCCCCATAAAACATCTCAGACATTGGATGCACAAATCTCAAGAAAAATTAAAAAGGGTTGTAGGTGATGGAGGTTTATTTCTCAAAAAATGTGCACCAGAAATTGCTGAAATTTCTTAAGCATGTTACCATCATAAATAGGCATATCCCCATGAAACAAAATCGTAAATGGATGCATCATTTTTTATATATAATAAAAAAAAGTTTCTGCTCAAAAACAAGAGTTTCCTGTAGCAAAAATAGGGTTTCTTGTAGAATTTTAGGACAACAAGGAAAATGATTGAGAAAAGCTTGGAAATGATCCATGGATGTTGGAAATGGATTAGGGTGATGGATTTGCATGACCTTGGTCGTTTTGGAGCATATGAGAAAAGGAGGAGGAAGTCTAAGTTTGAATTCCTTTGAATAGGGTTTTTACTGACGTTTTCTTTTGGTGCCAACTAATTTTTTTGTTGCTTGCAAAGGTTGGAGAGCACCTACATTCATTAGAGAGAGATACATGGAGAAAATAAATTTTTTTATTTTCATTTTTCACTTTTTTTCTTTTTTCTTTAGGCCAACTAGCAACCTTAATGAGGTTTTCAACTAGTATGTCTGCCTAGGCACCTCAAAGGAGGTTTTCACCTAGGATCTTCTTATTTTCTCTTTTTTTCAACCCATTAATCGTGTCATGGAGGTTTTCAATCAGTGAGCCAATATTAGGGGCTTAAAAAGAGGTTTTCACCTAAAATTTTGTTCTTTTTCCTTTTTTCTTTTTTTTCCTTTTATTTTATTTTATTTTTTCTATCTTACTCAACTTGAAAAACAAAATCTCTTTCAAGTACAAGAATACTTCCAATGGAACCATGTGCACATCAATATGAAAAATAAAATCATGTGTACACTCAAAATACATTCTTTGACATGTACCTGAACATGAGAGATGATTTGCTTTGACTGAGATTGTATCAAGTATTGTAGAAGAAGGGTGTGTTGTTGCAACTTAATGATTGTCTGGAACCATTTTTCAATATAGCTTTGATGCCCTTCATTTGATTTCTCATTGGGAACATTCTTCATGTATTCTTATACCATGAAATTCAAATCTTCCTCTTTTTGTTGACTATTCTCTTGAACACATGGAGGAAATGATGGTAAACATGAGGGAAATTTCTCAATATTTGATTCTGATTTCTACTCTTCATCAAGTGCAGCCCTCGATTTTTTGATCTCCTCACTTGAATCTTCTTCTTATGGATGTTGTCCTTCCTATATTTTATGGGATATTTGATTAACGATGTATTTTTCATGGAGGTTTTACCTTTCTACATATCAACTCTGATATTTCTTCAGATCTGGCTACAAGAGGAGCATTGTGGCCGCGAGTCAAGGCACAACCCATCATCTCCAGCGTATTCCTTATTCACTAATACAGTGTGACAGCCATAGGTATATCAGCACCATATGAGGCCTTCTTATGGTTTCTTTCTGGGAAACCCGGTTTTCATTGTAACAAGATGTATTTTTGTAACAATGGAGTCATTGAGAGGAATCGGGGGTTTCAGGACAATTGTATAAAGAGGCCTACGGGTTGTGAATCAAGGAGGCCCTAAGACATATAGACTTTGTAATCAATCCTTTTTATCATTAATTTAATGTACAACATTTTGTTGTTTCTCCTATAATTCTTAAGTTTCCGCAGCCCTGATCAAAGAGTTGGGCGCACTCTTGTGATCATATGCTTTGTTTTTCCTTATTTTCCTTGCAATGTTGTGTTTGGTGTGATTATTTATTTGCTGTTACAGTCACGTTAATTGCTGTGGATGCCTTCTATTTCTATAGTTCATTTCATTGTTGTTACAGTGGTATGTGTGTTATAGATTAAACATGTGATCTACAACGAACCATGTGCTTGTATCCGCATATACTTTGTCGTTAGTCTTGAAATAACTAATGCCCTCGGGTTGATAATTTATGTGGAAAAAGGATTGAATTCTGTTCATATCGAGACACCAAAATTTTGGCGTCGTTGGTAGGGAAGGATAATAGGTGCAAGAACAGGATCTGCAATAGATCTCAAAGTCAATCTCTCGTCTTGAGGTGGGAATCTATTGCCCAGCTTCAAGTCCCAAGCGTAAGTGCCTTGTGTTTTCTTTTTTCTTCTTTCTTTCCTATTTCTTTTATTATTTTGTTTTCTATAGAATTAAACCCTCGTCTTGGGAAAGGTGTTTTGTAAAACCTTACCCTAAGTCCTGGGTGTAGTCCAATCTTTCTATTTTTATTTCCTGTTGTTTCCTTCTAGGGGCCAATTTATCGTCCTGGGGAGGGTATGTTATTACTCTGCTCCAGGTCCTGAACTTCGATTTTTTTTCCTTTTCCTTTTGTTTCGTTTTCTGTGAATCTTTTCTCTCATCCTGGGGAGGAATTTATCTGTCCTACTTCAGGTCCTAACTGATTGATTGATTTTCTTTGCTGAACCCTCTCCACAATTTGTATGAACAAATATCCGAACAAGAGGGGCAGAGGAATACCCCCGAAGAAAGGGAAGGATCTGGGAAGGAAGACGTATATTCAGGAAATTATTGAAAAATCTAGATCTGAGGCATCATCCCGTGCTGCTGTTAGGGTTAGGGTTTAGACGAAGTATAAAGGGCTATCTGTGGAATAACCAGTGCCATCCACGGTACCAGAAGGTGTTCTTTCTACAAAAGAAGTGGAAGAAGTGGCAAGTAAGGGATCAAAAGAATTGAGCAACTCTAACTGGGAAGAAGAACCTCAAAAAGGGTTTTCATCCCTAAGAGACCAAGGCAACGCTGTAAAAATTCTCATTGCTGAGTTAAGTGATTCTGATCCGGTAAAGGAACTTTTGAAGGAATTTGATTCACCAAGGGACCGGGGGAGTGCGGTGCGACCATCTTCGGTTGAATCACTCCAAATATTGTCTGTGGAACCAATCAAAACTCCAAGTGAGTATTGGAGGATATTTATGGCACCTGTAAGTTCCTCTATTGATTTTCCCATTGGAAATGTTACAGGTGATGCACCAATGAGACCCATCCATTTGACAGCCTTGACTAGTTTTCATGGGCTCTCTTCTGAAGACCCTGATATGTTCCTCTTCGAATTTGATATTTTTTGTCGAGGATATGACTATATGACTGATGCTCAGAAATTAAAAATATTTCCTGCTACCTTAAAAGGGACAACCCTGAGATGGTTCATGGGTTTAGGGGGAAGCACGATCACCTTATGGGAAGAAATGAAAAAATATTTCTTGGAAAAGTACCAAGATTACTGTAAGTCTCGTGACATTAAGGAGGAAATATTTAAATTTGCACATGTTAGCACCCTGTAATTAGCAATATTGGAAAGTTCCAATCACAGAAACAACATTATTTCAACCACTTTGGGATTCTAGGATCTAGCCCTCCTGAATTTGGAGAGGGATCTCTCCAATAAGTGCAAAGATGGATTTGTCTTTGAAGTTTTGGGTCATGATATTAGGCTAGTTATGAAGGCCGAGGGTTTGTTTTGTTTTTGGATGGCTGAGCATGATTATGGCTTGAGGGAAAAACCTAAATGGAAAGAGTTTCAAAGGTTAGAAGTTGCAAGCAGTCAGAGTAAGCTTTGGCTAAAAATATAGATATAACGTTGGTTTTTAGTCCATTGGGCTATGGAGTCATAACAGGGCTTTAATTGAGCAACAACATCAAGAGTGTTTCAAGGGGAAAGTCATCTATATCACAAGATTATTGAGATTAAAAAGATGGAATGGAAACAATAAAGTTTTGGAGGGGTGGAAACTGATAATAATTTCAACAAGGGTTTATAATCAGTCCAAACAAGAAAATCCTCTTAACTGTTTAAAAGCAACCAAGGCCAGGGCTAACTATAGACTTCTTGGGCAAGTTTGTATTAAAGTAGCTTAATTGACAAACAATCCAGGAATCTACATAATTACCTTCAGAAAGTATGAAAACACATAAGAGAAACAAAGTGCAACTTTTGATCAGATAAGGTACTTTTAAACCTAGTCTACTTTCAGCCAACACCAAGGGAAACTTTCAGAATCTGCCTTTGGAGCAAGAAACTAGAAAACAGGGCTGACCATCACTTTTCTAGTCCAACTTTAATAAGCAAACAATGGAAATCACATTCAAGAACAATGTTTAAAGAAAATAGTAGGACGAGGGAAACGCTAGCATTCCTAAATGCTTAGACTGTATTGAATCATTCTTAAATAAAAAAATTGGAGGAAAACATTGAGATAAAGCTTATCAGTCAGAAAAGGGTATTGGTGAACAGTAAATCCTAACTCTATGCTTACTGTTCTTTATCAGAGAATAATGGACAATGTGGCATACATGAAAAGGGAAAACGAATAACAGAGAAAGAGGCACTTCACCAGTGACATAGACTAGGATCCCAAGAAATAGCTTGTATATTGAAGTCAAACCAGTTACATCTTCAAGTCCAATGTTTCAGTTCAGAAATCATCTTCGCTTCTTAGCCTAACTTATTAGATCGCAAACAGAGCTTCAAGAGCCTTTGAACACTATTTACAAGTAGAAGTTTCGAGCTCAAGTATATTTCAAAGTTTTGGAACCAACATTTTCTCATCTTCTACAGTAGTATTTATAGAAGGATGACGAGGTGGGAGAGGATAAAAGATCTCCCAAGATAATTAATACAGATTAATGACTTCTCGACCTTTGAGGGGCTCGATGGAGAATTTTACAGGTGTTGGTCTGTATTAATGTTTTAAATTTAAGATTTAAGCTCGGTGGGAGCTTTTGTTGACTTTTAGGCTCTGCGTCATGCTATAGTAACTCTGTTGATATTTTTGTCATTAAATTCTTTCAGCAGAATTAACTATTCGGTTGCGTTGAGGAAAATATTTGATTTTGAACAATAACTTCGGCCTTTGTTTGAATGCTTTGAGGCACAGGTGGCACTGTGGTAGCTGAGAGGAATCAATTCGCCTCTGTTGAGGTGGTGGAGGCATTTCTGTCTTTTAAACACTTATGATTTTATTTTAACTGTGTTTTAATTTAGAGGATTAGGCTTTTGATAATCAATCTTAGCCGTAATCCCCCAAATTGTCTTCAATCTTCTGCTCTGCTGTGTTCTGTCTTCGACACTGATACTCTTTTAATTTGATGTAAATATCACTGTGTCTTGTTGATGTGCAGGCTGCGCAGGGCTCCTGTGGCATCAATGCCCATGAAGAAATGACGATAAATGGAGTAGAGCCCCCTGGATGGTCCCCTTTGATAAATCAAAGGTGCGGGAATTGTAATTCCCGGCCTTCGGATTTCTCCTTAATATGATGAAAAACCGTCAATCACCTGCAAAGCATGAAACTAATTAAGAAATCCTACGTTATTTGGGGTAAACTGCTTTAGAGGGTGTGGGGGAAGAGCGTGGCCATTGGATGGCATCATCCAACGATGTAGATCCATTGGAGGAGGTCAAAAGAAGAGCAGGGGGAGAAAATGAGTTGGATTCGTCGATCGTGCAGAGTTCGACAGTTGGGATTAATCGAAAAAATACTATGAGCGGAGGGCATGATTTTAAATCAAAATCGAGAAAAGCAACCTAGACCGTCCGATCTAGACACATGGACGGCCCAGATCCAATCGGAGGATCGCAATTAGCGGTGAAAAACAAATGTTAAAAATGAACCCGATGAAAAAAAATCCGATGCGATTAAATGTAGACCGTCGATTTGAAGATCAGATCGACGGTGGGAGATGCATTGGGAGATCGTAATCGGCGATTTTGAATAAAACCTTTTAATCATGCCAACAGAAAAACTCTGATGCAATGATTTTGGGGCCATTGATCTTCAGATCAGATCAACGGTGGAGGATGGATCGGGGACCACTGATCGGAGGTGGAATGAAATGGAAACGCGCACGACGAAAAAGTTGCAATGCGATAATGTGCGGGGAAGGCTAATGCAATTTGCGCGATCGGGGAAGGCTGATGCGATTGCGCGATCGGGGAATATAACGTACCACGCTAATCGGCATCGGATTTTGTTTATAACAAAAGACTTGTGCTCACTGTGTTTTTCCGATGCGATAAGCGCATTGATGGCTAGCACTTGGTTCTAGCGCTGGGGCACATGGAGGGAAAATGGTTAAGGACTTAGCCCAAGGGGCTTAAGCCTTAATACAAAAATATGTATTTTTTGTGATTTTCTCAATGTTTTTCTATGGATTTGGGGGTTTCGATATAGTTTAAAAATGATTTTTAAACTATGTAAGGATGATTTTGATGAATGGAAGAAGGGAAATCATGAAAAATAGAGGAAGTTTATGGAGAACAGGGGAGAAAATGAAGGTTAGTTTTGAGTGGAGGAAGGGGAAAAAATGGTCATTTTGCAGCAGTCTTTTCTCATGAAATCAGTGGAATTTCTGAGTATAGAATGCAAACAACAGTGAATATTTGGACATAGGCATGAGGCCTTCAAAAGTCTTTAATAGATAACATCTTTTTAGCAATAAAAACTTGTTTCTTGAAGACTCCAAAAAATGTTTTAGCCAACATTTCATATAACAAATTTTATAGCTGGCCAATAGTGGCTCCACTTGGGGATGGTGCCTTCTTGAAGGCATCAAGAACTTCAGACTTGCATTCTCTTGGAGGCTGATTAGTGCCTCATCCATTGGGCTGCCTTTCTTTCCTTGGATGATCTTCTTTTGCTCTGAAAACATATTAGCAGCCATAAAAACTATGGATCTTTCATCTACAAGCTTTCTACCTACCCAATCCTACTGATCTAACATTTTTTCTTCTTTAGAGTGCACTTGGATTGGAAAACTCTTTTCAATACATTTTATTCTTTTGAAAGTAGGAAATATAATCTATTTTTACTCCTTATTTCTCCATGGACTCAGTTTAAACAGTTGAGTCCATATGATTCTCTACCTAATCTACCATCTGTTGGGATTAAACTGTCCAACAAATTTTATTCACTAATTTCTAGAACAGAAATTTAAAAACAGTCAAGTCAAGATTAATCTATTTGACTTGCTGTGATCTATGGCATAAAAACAAGCTGCACATAGACATTTATTTTGCAATAAATCAAATCAAAATGGAAGACATAAGACCTGAAAATTCAAAGTACTTCCTTCATCTTTTTACAGCTCTGTTTTTGATACTATGTGAGTTGTTTTCCTTGTTTCTCTAGTTCATATTTTAAGCTGATTAGAACCAGATTTACATATGTTTTGACTCAGAAAATAAAACAAATTTGAGTCATTCTCTTTGGAAACTTAGGTTCAGATTTTGAGCATGTTTGAACCTTTAATTTCTAGCCTAATCTATCTACTGATAAGCCAAGATTAAATAGTTTGGCAGATCGAATTCAATATTCTATCAGCAGAAAATTTAAAGCTAATTAGTCAAGATTAGGTTGTATGAATAATTAGAAGTGTGTTCTTCAGGAGTGGCATTTAAGCCTGCAGATTTTCAGATTTGTTTCTCTTTTTTGGTATGGGGCTATACCTTTCTTGTTTTTACAATCTACCCTCTTTTCTTTCTTTTACTGTTTTTGTATTTTTGATTTTATAACTTTGAATGCAATGGTGGATGAGATATTTATAATGATAAAAAAGATAAAAAGGCTTTCAGAACATGACATGGATCAAGAGAAGTAATGTTTAAGCATCCTTCCATTGACAGGACCCCCAATCAATTCTGCTCCATTCAACTCTTGTAAGAAATAGGCATTGTTACCAGCAGCTGAATGAATAGAGTAAGGGCCAAGCCATAAGTTGTCAAATTTTCCATGCTTGCCCTTGTCTTCCCTCCTTGAGTCCCAATTTAAAAATTTGTCCCCAATTTTGAAATTTCTATCCTTTTTTCTTTTGTCAAAAATCTTTTTGATGTTATCCTGCTTTTGTAATGCTTTCTTATAAACCTCCTCTCTGGTTTGCTGAAGATGAATTGTTTGATTGATCCTTCTGATCATGTCATTATCTTCAGTTTGGAACTCTTGAATCAACTTTATAACTGGCACACCAAGGCTGGTTGGAAAAATTGCATCAGTGCCATACACAAGCTGGAAGGGTGACATGCCAATAGATTTCTTCAATGTTAATCTGTTAGCCCAAAGTGCATGCACAAGCTTTGTGTGCCAAGACTTCTTGTTGTCCTCCAATAGTTTCTTGATTATGTTCACTAAGCTCTTGTTTGAGGATTCTGCAAGTCCATTACCTTGAGGGTAATAGGTCGTGGAATGCCCCAATGTTATCTGATACTTGTGACAGAAGTCAACCATCCTCTTTGATCCAAATGCCACTGCATTATCAGTGATGATCTTGATAGGACAGCCAAATGTAGAGAGAATATTATTCTCTATAAATTTTATAATAAGAGAATCATTGGCCTGCCTGCAAGGGATGGCTTCTATCCATTTAATGAAGTAGTCTGTGGCAGTGAGAATCCATCTGTGATGGGCAGAGGATGATGGATTGATTTCACCTATGAAGTCAAGTCCCCACTGTTGAAAAGGGGCTTCAACAGTGATTGGATGCAGAGGCAGAGGTAGCAGCTTTCTTTTTCCTTCAAAAATTTGGAACTTATGGCAGGCAATGATCATTTTGTGTACATCATAAAAAAGAGTAGGCCAATAGTAACCAGCCCTCAAGATTTTGTTGGCTATTGTTTTCCAGTATAGGTGGCCTCCACACTCCCCTTCATGGAACTCGTGCTTAACCTTCTCTGCATCAAACTCAGGCAGACATTTAAGCAATATACCACTTGCATTTTTCCAATAAAGACATCTATCTATAATGCAATAGTTTACAACTTTCAACTTTAGGAACCTTGCCTTTATTTTTTTCAAACCAGGAGGTGTATTCAAATTAAGAAAAACATAAAGAATATCAGCATACCAAGAGGAAATCATAAAATGGTTTTCAACAATGGAAGTTGAGATTTCCTCTTGATCATCTAAAGCATTAATCATATTAATATCAAGAACTTCAACATTGGATTCAACAATTAATCTAGCTAGACCTTGGCCTTTGATAAGTTTAGTGGGTTTTATCTCTAAATCATACTCAAGGATAACAACAATCCACTTACCTCTTTTACCATCCGGGTTCTGGGTTAGAATGTATTTAACAACTGAATTTGGGACAAAGGCAATGATGTGTGAGTGAAGGATGTATACTCTAAAGTCTTTCAAATCCTTAACCAAAGCAAAGGCTTGCTTTTCCATAATGTTATACTTCAAAGGAGCATCTCTCAAAGCCTTGTTAAAGAATGCAATAGGATGCTCTTGTCCTTGTGAATTTTTCTGTAAAAGGACAACAGCTATGGTATGTTTTGATGCAAATGAAAAAAATATAAAAATCTTTTGAAAAATCAGGACTTATTAGAACCAGTGTTTTAGTTAACGCTTGTTTCACCAGCTCAAAGGAATTCTTTGCTTCCAAGGTCCATTTTACCCCTTGCTCCCTCTTCAACATGTTTGTTATATTCTTAAGGAGCTTAGCCAAATTGGGTATGAACCTTCTCAAAAAGTTAATCTTTCCAATGAAATACTGCAACTCTTTAATGTTTCGAGGATGAGAGATTTGCAATATGGCCTCAATCCTCTTTGGATCTATCTTTACACCCTCCTCAGAAATAATGTGCCCAAGAATTTTACCTTCTTGGAGACCGAATAGTGTCTTCTTATGGTTTAAAGATATCCCAAACTTTCTGCATTTCTCGAAAACTCTTCTTAAATGTTCTAAGTGCTCTTCATCTGTTTTTTAAAACACAGTTACATCATCAAGGTATATAATGATGAAGAAGCCGAGTTCCTCTGAGAATGCTATGTCCATGGCTCGCTGAAAAGTTTCTCCAGCATTCATTAGACCAAAGGGCATTTTCACATACATGAAAGTGCCCCATGGTGTAGTAAACGCGTCTTTAATTGATCATCAGGGTGGACCAAAATTTCATTGTACCCTGAATAGCCATCAAGCAAATAAATTCTTTTTGAACCAACTACCCTTTGTAAAATATGATCCATCTTAGGCAAAGGGTAGTTGTCTTTCAATGAAGCTTTGTTTAAGTCTCTAAAGTATATACAAAGCCTAATCTCTCTTGTTTTCTTCCTAACTGACACCAGATTAGACACCCACTCAGAAAATATAATCGGGACAATAATACCAGCTTCATACATATTTTTAATCTCATTCTCAACCAAAGGGAGCTGTACAGGGTTTATTCTACGCAGTTTCTGTTTGAATGGTTTTTGGTTTTCCTTGAGAGGGATTTTGTGCTACATTATTTCAGTGTCATAGGATTTAAGATCTTCGTAACTCCACGCAAAAAACATCAGAAAATTCTTTAAACAACTCTATGTATTTGAGTTTAATGTGAGCTGGTAAAGTCTTAGACAGTTTGATCATCATTGGTTTAAGTTTACTGCCTATATTGCACTCCTCAACTTTAGTCTCTACAGGTTCCATTTTTGGCTTCTTGGCCACATCGTTAAAATTGAACAACTCTTCTAAAGGGGCCAAAACCTTAAGCAAACTTTCATCTTTTGACTTTAGGGTTTCTAACTCTTCTGTTTCTAGTTCTGTAGTTAGTTCTGTTTTTTCTTGAATTTTTCTTGACAGTAGATTAATATTAACAAGTTCAGGAGACGGTTCTTCTTCACCAAGAAAATTTTCTTCACTGCAGTCTGTATCATAATCTGAGTTCGAACAATGTAGTTTGAATTCATTTCTGAATTGCATGAAGTCTTCTATTTGTTTGTCTCCGTCGAACACTTGCCAATATTTTTCGTTATCAGGAATGGCTAGTCTGAATTTTATCTGAGTTGTGCAGTCTTTGGTTTCATATGGCGTTAAGCATGTTCTAGCTGCAAAGGCTAAATTGTGGGCCGCGATATTTCTTTTTCTTGGGACAAAAATTATCTGGTGCTCCTCAAATTTTTTTAAAAGGTCCATGACATCATTTCGGTAGGCCCTAAGTCTTGGGTGATTCGTGTTGTATTCCCCGTTGACTTTCCTAATGATTAATTTTGAATCCCCATAAACTTCAATTCTTTTGGCTCCTAATTTTTTCAACAAATGTAAGCCTAAAATCAAGGATTCATATTCCACTATTTTATTAGAACACTGAAAGTTCAGTTTGCAGGAAATTCTTTTTGTATGGTTGTTTTCAGTGTTGTAGATCCAAACACCTGCCCCAACATTATTTCTAGTGCACGAACCGTCAAAATACATACTCCACAGAGGACTATTTTCGGTTTCATTCGTTTGGTGTTTTTCCTCTTCAACTAAAATTATTTCAGATGTTTCTTGAATATCAACACTTAATTGAAATCGTTTCAACTCCTCAGGTTCTTCACTATGTTGAGGGTTGATTTTTCGACTATCAAGGTTTAAAAGCAGAGGACGCATGACTTGTAGCTTAAGACCTGTTTTTGGTTTGCTAAAAATTTCAAATGTAGCAAACTATTTTGACACTTCCATGTTGTGCTCTTCCTCCTCTCTATCGGCCATAAGTTTTGTTAAAGTGACTTGTTCACTAAGTGTTTCATCATTAAACATAATGAAAGAATCAAGGCCTGTATTTACAGAATACAAAGGATATTTTTGTGGTCTGTCTTGGCTTGTAACTGTGTATTGCATATGGGACTCCCTGTAAAGTCTTCTAGTCTAATTGAAAACTGGGATAGTCGCATAGGTCATGTCCATCTACATAGTTCCTTGTAACTTAGCCCCCAAATATCTTGATAATAGCATTCCATACTTTGGGGGCACATCAGCCACAATAATGTCCATGACTAAGCATTTGGCTGTAATCTGGGCTAATTTAACGCAGAGGTCTTTGATTAATCCTAAACATTTTACTCTGCTTGAGTCAAAGGAGTAAAGATCTTTATAAGGTCTGGTGATTTCTAAACCAAGGCTCTCCATCATGGCTTTAGGCATTAAATTATGAGAAGCCCCGGAATCATGCATAGCGTTGTGCAAAAATTTTTCATGAATGTTTAAACTCACATAAAAGGGAGGAACAAGTCCCTCTTGATATTTACCTTCAATCTTCGGACCAAAAACAAGCTCTGGTTGGTCATCGTAAAGATTGACTGTGTCATTATTATCCTCAATGTTTAAAGCCTTCAAAATTTGGGTCCTATATACATTATGGGTAGCTAATTCAGTCAAGGGAACAGAGATTTTAATTTTGGAAATTTCTCGCTCTAGGCTGAAAGGAATTTGACTCTTTGAAGAACTTGTCTTAGCCTTATTAGCTGCCATTTTATCAGCAACATCAGCTTGCTGATTTGTTCTATTTACATTTGAAAAAATTGTTTTCATAGGAGTACTAGCTAAAGTGTTAGTACTGCTAAGGTCTGCACTCTAGTTTGTAACGTTTTGGGTGCCTTTCTCTTTACCTTTATCATAATTTCCAGCTATTGTTTTGTCCTTTTGCTTGACAATTTTAGGCTTGTTTACAGTGTTTTTTTGTGAATATTTGTCAGAGGTTTTGGTGTTGGGAGTTTGTTGATTGGTTTTACTTCTAAGGTCATATTCTCTTTGAGGCTCTGTGATGAAATTTTCCATGTCTTGATAATAATTTTCATCATCATCTCTTTTTTCATCATAAGGTGTGTATAGACCTTGTTTTCTATCATAATGAATCTTAAAGTGATCATTATCTACTCCCAGCATATTGATATCATATTCCTCTGTTATTTCATTTGTTTCCTCAACCTCACTTACATAGTTTTGATGAAAAGGAGGAGTGATCTGTTGATCATCTTCCCTAGGTCTGTTTGGAGGTTGGCTACTTCTAAAATTCTAATTCTGGTTCTAGTTTCTGTTTTGAAGAGCATTTTGATTTTTACTCGCTTGTGCTCTCTTTATTATGCTCATTTCTTTCATCATTTCCTCCATCATCTTTTTCATCTTTGAGCTTGAAGTGGAACGGGTAGACTCCTCTCTGAAGGATACTCTCTTCTCATTTTTCATTCTTGCTCTTTTCTCCATCAACTTAGCTTCCACAGCAAGAGCCCCCTTTTTCATATCTTCAAGAGTTGCAGGATCTCTCTCCCTCAGCTGATAGGCCATTTCAGGGTCAAACCCTTCAGGAAACTTGTTTAACGTTGAGCCTTGTGGAGGTTTTAGATCTGGGGGAAGTGCATTGTACACATTGTTAAATCTAGTGCAGTAAGCTTGTACACTTTACCCGGTGTTTCTGTGGAGGTTCTTGTAATCAGAGAGGATTTGGAGAGGATTCTTCTTCACTTCCCATTTATTTAAGAATTTTTGATGGAAGGCTTGGAGATCATTGATACTGTGGGGGGTTAAGCCCTTGAACCATTTCTGACTTCTCCCCCTAAGCTTTGAGAAAATAATCTAAGCTTGACAAAATCATCATCAATTTCATTTCTGTCAAAGTAGTCATTCATTTTATCCACATGTTGTGATGCATTTGTAGCATTGCTAGCATCATATAATGGAATTTTGGACTGATAGTCCCATGGAATATTGACTAATGGTATAGGAAGGACTAAGGGAGCATACCATGTTTCCATGATATGTGGTGGAGGTGGATTTACAAGAGGTGGATTAACAAAAGGGAAAATGGGCTGAAGTGGAGTGGTTTGGAAAGTGAATGTTTGGTGACCAGATGTAAATGGAACAACAGTAGATTGCTAAGCTGATCTTGGATGAGAGAAACCTAAATTGTGAAGGAAATGTAAATCAGGTGGTGTTATTTCTCTACTACCAGGATGTTCACTCATTTTAGGAGATGAAAGTGAAGACTCAGAGTCTATTTGAATTATATCATCAAATGACCTAGTTCTAAATGGATTTACTAAGTCAACTTGTGATTGTTGTAGAGCTGAAAGATTTTTAGGAACTGAATTAGCTCTCAAGGGTGATCTAAAAACAGTTGAAAATTTTATTTTAGGAGACTTCCTAAGGATACTTTCTGGGTTATCAACTATCTCAAGTGGGTTTGGGTCAGGGTGGGCTCTAGTATGAATCTTTCTAGGAGCCATTATGCTGTGTTTTTTGACCCAACTAAACAAGAAAAGTTCAACCAGATATGACAATCTTTGAGAGGTTAAGTAGTCTGTTTTACACAAATTTCAATCCTATAGTCCTCTAACTGAGTTTGAATGATATTTGAATGATCAGGGTTCTTCCGAGTAAAGTCTTAAGGTTTGTTAAGGATTTTGGAGTCGCCAAGTGGAAGTTTTTAGCTCTTTTCAGAGGTAAAAGGTTTTATGGTCCACCACCATGTTTATTGAATTCCAATCTGAATTTTCTTTTTTTTGGGGGGGAGATTTCTGAGTTATTTTTTAGTTGTGTGGTTTCTAAGAGTGTCCTAGATCTATTTCACAACTTAGCTACAGTTATTAGACAAAAAAAGTCTACTCTTATGGCTAAGCCAGCTGATCTTCCAAGGTTAGATAAACTCTTATGAGAATCCTAGGGTTTTGCCTAGTTTGTCACTGATTCAAACAAGTTTTCATCATGATTACCATTACTCGGTAGTGCTTGAAAATTTTTCTTCTAATCATGATGTTTGTATGAAATTTTAAGGGGAACCAGAGATTATAATTCGACTCAGTCCCAAGCAGAGTCACCAGAAATGTTAGGAATCTGTAATTAGCAAGATTGGCAAAGTCCAATCACAAAAACAACATTATTTCAACCACTTTGGGATTCTAGTGTCTAGCCCTCCTGAACCCGGAGAGTGATATCTCCAATAAGTGCAAAAATGGATTTGTCTTTGAAGTTTTGGGTAATGATATTAGGCTAGTTATGAAGGCTGAGGGTTTTGTTTTTGAATGGCTGAGCATGATTATGGCTTGAGGGAAAAACCTAAATGGAAAGAGTTTCAAAGGTGAGAAGTTGCAAGCAGTCAGAGTAAGCTTTGGCTAAAAAGATATATATAATGCTGGTTTTTAGTCCATTGGGCTATGGAGTCATAATAGGGCTTTAATTGAGCAACAACATCAAGAGTGTTTCAAGGGGCAAGTCATATATATCACAAGATTATTGAGATTAAAATGATGGAATGGAAACAATAAAGTGTTGGAGGGGTGGAAAATGATAATAATTTCAACAAGGATTTATAATCAGTCCAAGCAAGAAAAGCCTCTTAAGTAATTGTTTAAAACCAACCAAGGCCAGGGCTAACCATAGACTTCTTGGGCAAGTTTGTATTAAAGCAGATTAATTGACAAACAATCCAGTAATCTACATAATTACCTTCAGAAAGTATGAAAACACATAAGAGAAAGAAAGTGCAAATTTTGATCAGATAAGGTACTTTTAAACCTAGTCTGCTTTCAGCCAACACCAAGGGAAACTTTCAGAATCTACCTTTGGAGCAAGAAACTAGAAAACAGGGCTGACCATCACTTTTCTAGTCCAACTTTAATAAGAAAACAATGGAAATCACATTCAAGAACAATGTTTAAAGAAAACAGTAGGACGAGGGAAACACCAGCATTCCTAACTGCTTAGACTGTATTGAATCATTCTTAAATAAAAAAATTGGAGGAAAACATTGAGATAAAGCTTATCAGTCAGAGAAGGGTACTGGTGAACAGTAAATCCTAACTCTATGCTTGTTGTTCTTTATCAAATAATAATGGACAATGTGGCATACATGAAAATGGAAAACGAATAACAAAGAAAGAGTCACTTCACCAGTGACATAGACCAGGATCCCAAGAAATAGCTTGTATATTGAAGTCAAACCAGTTACATCTTCAAGTCCAATGTTTCAGTTCATCAATCATCTTCACTTCTCAGCCTAACTTATTAGATCGCAAACAGAGCTTCAAAAGCCTTTGAACACTATTTACAAGTAGAAGTTTGGAGCTCAAGTATATTTCAAAGTTCTGCAACCAACATTTTCTCATCTTCTACAGCAGTATTTTTAGAAGGATGAGGAGGTGGGAGAGGATAAAAGATCTCCCAAGATAATTAATACAGATTAATGACTTCTCGGACTTTGAGGGGCTCGATGGAGAAGTTTATAGGTTTTGGTCTGTATTAATGCTTTACATTTAAGATTTAAGCTCGGTGGGAGCTTTTGTTGACTTTTAGGCTCTGCGTCATGCTATAGTAACTCTGCTGATATTTTTGTCATTAAATTCTTTCAGCAGAATTAACTGTTTGGCTGCATTGAGGCAAATATCTGATTTTGAACAATAACTTCAGCCTCTGTTTGAATGCTTTGAGGCGTAGGTGGAACTGTGGTAGCTGAGAGGAATCAATTCGCCTCTGTTGAGGTGGTGGAGGCCTTTCTGTCTGTTAAACACTTATGATTTTCTTTTAACTGTGTTTTGATTTGGAGGATTAGGCTTTTTATAATGAATCTTAGCCGTAATCCCCCAAATTGTCTTCAATATTCTGCTATGTTGTGTTTTGTCTTCGACACTGATACTCTTTAATTTGATGTAAATATCACTGTGTCTTGTTTATGTACAGGTCGCACAGGGCTCGTGTGGCATCAATGCCCATGAAGCAATGAAGAGACATGGAGTAGAGCCCCATAGATGGTCCCCTTTGATAAATAAAAGGTGTGGGAATCGTCATTCCCAGCCTTCGGCTTTCTCTTTAATATGATTAAAAACCATCAATCACCTGCAAAACATGAAACTAATTAAGAAATCCTGTGTTATTTGGTGTAAACTGCTTCAGAGGGTGTAGGGGAAGAGCGTGGCCATTGGATGGCATCATCCAATGGTGTAGATCCATTAGAGGAGGTCAAAAGAAGAGCAGGGGGAGAAAATGAGTTAGATCCGTCGATCACGCAGAGATCAACGGTCGGGATTAGTTGAAAAAACACTATGAGCGGAGGGCATGATTTTAAACCAAAATCGAGAAAAGCAACCTGGACCATCCGATCTGGACACGTGGATGGCCTAGATCCAATTGGAGGATTGCAATCAGTGGGGAAAAAAAAATGTTAAAAACGCACCCGATGAAAAAAGATCCAATGCGATTAAATGTAGATCATCGATATGCAGATCAGATCGACGGTGGGAGATCCATCAGGAGATCGCAATCGGCAGTTTTGAGTAAAACCTTTTAATCATTCCAACAGAAAAACTCCGATGCGATGATTTTTGGGTCGTCGATCTGTAGATTAGATCGACGGTGGAGGATGGATCGGGGACCACTGATAGGATGTGGAATGAGATGGAAACGCGCCCGACGAAAAAGTTGCGATGCGATAATGCGCGGGGAAGGCCGATGCGATTGCGCAATCGGGGAATATAACGTATTGGGATAATCGGCATCGGAGTTTGTTTATAACAAAAGACTTGTGCTCGTTGTGTTTTTCCGATGCGATAAGCGTGTGGATGGATATCACTTGGTTCTAGCGCTGGGGCACATGGAGGTAAAATGGTTAAGGACTTAGCCCAAGGGGCTTAAGCCTTAATACAAAAATATGTATTTTTTATGATTTTCTCAATGTTTTTCAATGGATTTGGGGGTTTCAATATAGTTTAAAAATGAGTTTTAAACTATGTAAGGATAATTTTCATGAATGGAAGAAGGGAAATCATGAAAAATAGAGGAATTTTTTGGAGAAAAGGGGAGAAAATGAAGGTTAGTTTTGAGCAGAGGAAGGGGAAAAAATGATGATTTTGCAGTAGTCTTTTCTCATGAAATCAGCAGAATTTCTGAGTATAGAATGAAAACAAAAGTGAAGATTTGGACAAAGGCATGAGGCCTTCAAAAGTCTCTAAGAGATAACATATTTTTAGCAATAAAAACTTGTTTCTTGAAGACTCCAAAAAAAATTTTAGCCAACATTTGATATAACAAATTTTATAGTTGGCTAACAACACAGAAGGAGGATGAAAATATGGAGGACTGTGTAGAACGATTTAAATACATATTGCAGAGGTCTGGACATAGTGACTTGGATAAGGACATTCTAAAGATTATTCTTCTCAGAGCACTCATGGAAGACTCTCTGCAACTCTTGAATACAGTGGGAAAAGAGGATATTTCGAAAGAAAACTTAGAAACTATCTGTGACTATTGTATCAAATGTTCGCAAGGAGCTACAAGAACTGGATAGGGTATTTGGTCATCGAAGACCTCCGGTGGAGGGGTCACAAATGCAGATATTGGAAATCTACTGGATAATCTGAGGACCGATATCCTGAGCACGCTATCAGCCCAAATGGACACTCTGCAGGCAAAACAAAAGCATATGGAGTTGGAAAAAACCATGGCCATATTCTACCCTTAGTGTAAAAAGAAACACCCTTTGAAGGAATTCCCACTGAACATGGTGGAAGCATGCGCGATCTACGAATAGACTCATGCGGCCAGTGCATGTCCTTCCTTGCTCGGGCTGAAAGAATTTTTCCAAGGAGAAAGCGAGGAAAGCGCGGTGGACCAACTATACTTTATGGGGCAGAAGAAGCCATGGCAACCTAAACCATCGGCAGTGAATCTTGGTATGTTTCAGGACCCATCCCAATACTTTCATAATTTTAGTATGGGTCCCCAATCTGCACCATTTTCAGCCATGTGGCCTCAATATCAGTATCCCCCTTGGCAACAATGGGTTCCTCAAGCCAGTTTGAATCCTTCATGGAATCATACTTGGCATGGAACCCCTCCCATTAGACAGTTTCCTCAGCCTATGCCTCAACAAAAAAATCAGTTTCCTTCCAATGTGCCCCCAGGAAACCCAACCATTAGACCCCAGCTTCCTATCTAGGCCAACCCAAATCCGAATAATAAAGGGGTTCAACAAACAGACACTCTGAACCTTCCATCCTATATCATTTCTACCACAGGACTCAATGAGATAAATCTATGGTCTGGCCGGGTAGTAAATGCACCTACTTCACCCATTATTACAGAACAATTTGACAGTGAAGATACAGAACCAGAACAAAGAACAATGAGGGAGAATTTAGATCAAAACGTAATAAATCATACACCTCCCCAAGTTGTTCCCAATCAAGGTCATTTAATATCTCCCCCATATACTGAAAGATTAACCTTGAGAAAACCAAACCCTCAAGCAGAATTTGAGTTCCTAGGGGAACTGCAAAGTATTTTTGTTAAAATACTCCTTTTACAAGCTATGAGGGATGTACCTATTTATGAAAAAACTCTGAAAGAATACTGCTCAAAGAAACCAGGGAGGAATCCTAAGGATCCATTAACTATTCATGTAATGGGCAGAATATCCGATATCATGTTAGGAAAAATCATGCCTGTAAAATAAGGAGACCCTGGGACCTTGATTCTAACAATACAAATTAATGGGATTGAAATCCCAAATGTACTCGTGGATTTGGGAGGGGCCATTAACATTATCACTGCTGAAACAATGAACACATTAGGACTTGGAAACATTAAACCAACCCCTACTATCCTGGAACTTGCAGACAGTTCCATAATTAAACCAGTAGGGAAATTAGAGGATGTGATCATTTTAGTAGACTCATGGCATTACCCTGTGGACCTCCTTATATTTCAGACTCGATCTTCAGTAGCTGGCCACCCATTGATCCTAGGAAGGCCCTGGTTGGCAACTGCAGATGCCTACATAGGATGCCGGTCTAGACACATGATCATATCAAATGGGATAGTTACAAATAATCTCGAGCTCTATTCTCCTGTGGAACCAAGCCCATCTGAAAAATCATTACCCAGTCACAAACCTTTCTGAAAATGAATATGTTAGACCAGTTCTCACTATTGGCCAGACCCTTCAATTTAAAACATAAACTAAAGATGATGCCATTAAAGCCTTCATTAATTATTCCAGTTCTATTCCCGATCGAACTTGACATATTCTAGAATTTTCTATGAGCTATGAGACACAGGAAAACATTGAACCAGAAGATGACATTGAGGACATTCCTGTAACCCCATTCCAGGATAGTACTCCAATTGAGATTGAACCAGGTAAAACACTTAATAACAACCCGAATCTGTCTGAATCTCAGACCAAATAGCTTTTGAAAGTCCTTCAAGATCATCAGGAAGCTTTTTCCTGGGATTATACTGACATGAAGGCTATCCCTGCCAGCCTATGCACTCATCATATTTACATTAAGGAAGATTTCCACCCTGTAAGAAAGCCTCAACGGAGGATGAATCCTGCTCTCAAAAACATTGTTAAAGAAGAATTACAAAAATTGTTGGATGTAGGATTCATTTATCCCATCTCAGATAGCCAATGGGTATCCCCACTAGTTATCATTCCCAAAAATAATGGTAAATGGCGGATTGGTGCAGATTACAGGGAACTAAATAAGGCAACACAAAAAGACCATTTTCCTTTGCCATTCATTGACCAAGTCCTGGACACCTTGGCTGGAAAGAAGTTATTTTCCTTCCTAGATGGATTCAATGTATATAACCAGATCTAGATAGCCTTGGAAGACTAGGACAAGACAAATTTGACATGCCCGTGGGGAAATTTTGCATATAGGGTCCTTCCATTTGGCCTGTGTAATGCTCCTGCTACTTTCCAGAGGGCAATCTTGGGAATTTTTTCTGATTTGGTCGATGATAGCATCAAAATATATATGGATGATTTTACTCCATATGGGAACTCATTTGAGGAAGGATTGGAAAATTTGGAGAAGGTACTCAAAAGATGTAAATAGACCCATCTATTATTGAGTACAGTCAAATGCAATATGATGAGGGAAGAAGTAGTAGTATTGGGACATTTTCTCTCAGTTGCTAGAATTCAAGTTGATCTGGCTAAAGTAGAGGTAATATTACATTTCCCGGTACCCAAAAAACCCACATAGGTACGTAGCTTTATTGGTTGTGCTGGTTATTACAGGCGCTTTATAGAAAATTTTGCTAAAATAGCACACCCACTATTTCAATTGCTAACAAAAGATGCAGAATTTTTGTGGACTAAAGATTGTGAGACAACCTTCACGAAAATCAAGGGGTTGGTGTGCACGGCCCCAATCCTTCGAGGACCTGACTGGACATTACCATTTCACATACATACTGATGCTTCTCAGACAGTAATAGGGGTTGTTTTAGGACAGTAGGTAGACAAAACACCGTATGCAATTTATTACGTCAGCAAGAATTTAATTCTTGCTGAACTAAACTATATGGTGACAGAAAAAGAATTCTTAGCTGTCATTTATGCTATCAATAAGTTCCGGCACTAAATCACCGAGTACTTTACTATTGTCCATACTGATCACACAGAAATCAGGTATTTGATGAATAAACCTATTACTCTTGGTTGTATTACGAGATGGTTACTATTGCTTCAAGAATTTGATATTACAATAGTAGATAAGCCAGAAAAAGATAATGTAGTAGCTAATTTCCTATCTAGAATGGATAACAATGATGAATGCACACCAATCACTATTACATTTGGCGGAAATTCCAACACTTTTGTCATATTGTCAGAAATTTCCCCAAATTTTATCACTTTTTCAAATCCTACCACCAATAGTCGCTATACTGATGTTTAGGGACATCATCGATTTTGCGACGTTTATGAATGTCATCGGAAATGCGACATTCTAAAAGATTCGTCGGAAGAGAGACGTTTGTGGGACATAACGTCGGAAATGCGACGCTTCTAAAATATGCGTCGGTATTGCAACGGTTTGGAGAAAACGTCGCAAGACTGACATTTTTCTCCAAACCGTCGCAATACCGACGCATATTTTAGAAGCATCGCATTTCCGACGTGTCTAAAATATGTGTCGGTAGCAAAACCTTACCATATTTTTTGACATATGCCATGGAATATGATTTGTCATTAATTTAAACCTTGGAACTTTGGGTTAGTATATATAATGTGTTTTAAACCTTGGAACTTTGGAGCTTTGGGTTAATATATAATATAATGTGTGGAATTATATAATAATTAGGTTTGGATTAAATACGAATATATATATATATATATATATTGCAACGGTTTGGAGCAAATTTGAGATTCTCCTAAATCTCGATGGAATATGAAAAATAAAGTACTTATGGGGGCTAGTGATCCAAAGAATGAACAATCTCACATACATGTATGGGCTTCTTCTAGGTCTCCAATTGCCTAATGATCGAGATGTCTCTAAGTTAGTGATCTTGGGGGATTCTCTTATCACTATTCAACACCTTCAAAAAATAATTCTCCTGAAGAACAACAATTTATCCCTCCTCCTTAGAAAATTCAATATAATTACCCTAAAATCATTCTCTCAAAAGGCTTATTACCACATTTTAAGAAGCCAAAACAAAGAGTCAATAAAGCCTTCCTTCTTGAAGGAAGCGGGTTAGTATGAGTCGATCAATGACATGTCAGGTTGGAAAGATATTCCATGAATAATTCCACTCAATATAATTGTCCCTCTCTCTTGTTTTGCTAGTTGGATATATGCACCCTGAGAAATATTTTTTGAAGATTTCCAAAGCCCTCCTTTCTATGCCCCCCTCTCTCCTTCAATATATGCACATATTCACATCACGGCGCAACATTTAGCGTTAGGATATCATCATTAAGGTTGAGGTGGTGGTTTGTGGGGGTGTTGGACACATGCCCATTTACCCCGCATGACATGTGGAGTCTTATGAAGTTGGAAAAACCTTAATTCCCTCCTTTGCCTTCATACTAAGTTCATTGTTGATGGATACAGGGTGGGGAGAGTTAATTAATTTCGTGGTTGATTCGATCGCTCGGGCATGGGAGTTCACTAGTCTAAAGGTGAAATTCATGGTTGGTGTTAATATGATAAGGCAGAAAGTATCAGTTCAAGGGTCATGTGCCCTTGAGAGTCAAGAAAACCCTTCTGCTATAAGTTGGTGGGCTCTCCACACCTTTGTAAACTCCATCGATGCTAAGAATTCTTTCAATCTTATGTGTCTCTTGCTCGGTGTTGTGAACGTTGTCTCGCTCGTCTCATTCAAAAAAAAAACATGGGGAATTCTCTTGTATTTTCTTGGCTCAGTTTCCTCCTATGCAGTAAGAAGTTGGGAATATTTCCCCTCCAGGTTGTCAATGGATTTTCATAAATCTCAAGAAGTCAAGTTGGAATTTTTTCCAGTGGGTGTTGAATTTCTCATCTTCGAATTTCAAGCTTCTTCACCACCCTATGTGCATCCTGCAACATTTTCCATGGAAATAGGTGTTACTATGTTGAGGGCACCATCACTGGTGTAGCTTCATGCATCCCAAGTCTTGCAAAATTTTCATACGCACAATTTCCCCTACATAAATACTAAATCATTTGGTACCCTTAGTTCTATTTATCTGCTTTTTTTTCTTAGTTGGACAATTCCCTCCCTTTCTTACAGCTTGTCTCTTTCCATGTTATGATAAATTTTGGGTCTCCTCCTTGTACTGTAGTCGATCCCCTAGCTCAAACCTCTCCCCCTCTATTTCCAAGCTCTTTTGGCTCCCTATTTGTGGTATCAAATCACACTTTGTATCTAATTTTGTGTTCCAACACTTGATTTCTGTCCCTTATGGGGAACAAAGACTATTATTCTTATGCGTCAAGTTGCACAAGACAGTACAATTTTATGTCCACATCCCCATTATTGCCATTTAGACCAATATTAATGCATAACTTTTCAATCATAATCTAATATTAAATTTTGTTATTACTTTTCAAACACTCCTTAAGTACCTCTTGTCCACATAAAAATGGCATAGGTAAGAAAAAGGTATAAAATAAATTAGACTTGACATAATAAAAACAATATGAAAAAACTATAGTTATAGCTTACATACCCTTTCCCGAGCTAACATTATATAACTCTACTTCACTAGGATGAACATTACCTAAGGCTTCACGTATGCATCCACCAAGTCTGTCACGTACATCAATGTAGTCCCTAATACATGTACCTTCAAGAGTATTGTGACTGCATGGGTGCCCTATGCATGTTTGTGCGGCCCGTTTTTCGGTTTCTCCCTTGTGCCTTCATTCGGTCTCTCTTGCCGTGTCACGCCGTGTGATGGCGCCCACCCAAATGCATTCGGGTCGAGTCGTTTCGTTTGAGGGTGGCAGTATAAAATTTACTAAGTTGTACTGACCGTAGGGGTGCCTTGTGCATGTTTGTGAGGCTCGTTTGCCGTTTTCTTCCTTGTGCCTTCGTTTGGTGGGGCGCACCATGTGAGGGAGCCCGCCCAAACGCATTCAGGTCGGGTCAAGTCATTTCGTTTGAGGGCGACCGTATCAAACTTTCTAAGTTGTGACCGCATGGTTGCCTTTTGCACGTTCATGTGGCCTATTTTTCGTTTGCTCTCTTTTGCCTTCGTTCGGTCGTGCACTTCGTGTCGCACTGTGTGAGGGCGCCCACCCAAATGTGTTCAGGTCGAGTCATTTTGTTTGAGGGAGGTCGTATCAAATTTTCTAAGATGTGACTGCACGAGTGCCTTGTGCACATTCGTGCAGCTCGTTTTCCATTTTCTCCCTTGTACTGCCTTCGTGGATCTTCTACATAATGTTCAAAATTCTTCATGCTCAAAATCTTCCACCCCTCTTCAAGTGCAGCTACCTGAAGCTTGACACCTGAATCCTCAACCCCTTCCAGCTTCTAAGTAATTCAAAACTTAGGAGAAGTTTGGAAAGGTACAACCTCCTCATCAAAAACAACTTCACTATTGAAGCTTACCCTATCTGTGTCAATATCAATCAACCTATAAACCTTATTGTGTTGTTGTACCCTATATTCATTATCTCTATTGTACCCTAAACCCCTAAACCAATAACACCTTAACCCCTAACCCCTTAACCCCTAAACACCTAAATCGTTAATGCTAATCAACCCATTACCCATTAACCCCTTGTTGAGGTATAAAAGGTATATTTTTAACACCTATTTATCCTACATTAATTATCAATCGAGGTGCGAATTTTTATCTCAAGAGTGCACTCTCTCTAAGGATGCAATTAAGCTAAGAGTAATGCTATGAAATATGTAGTACAGTGTTCTAAATACAAGATTAAACATATGCTTGAAAAAGAAATCTAATTACAGTAACATGAACTCAAATGCTCTTAAAATCTATCTATTCACTCAACAACCATCAATTGAGGATATAGTAGCAATAACTCATTCCTCTAGAAATTGATGCAATTGAAATCAAACTGAAACAAGACAATCAATCTAGGAACGTGGAAGAAATAACCAATATTCTCTACAGTTGACAGTCCTGTGTTAAAGCAATTAAGGAGAAATAGTAATTGACCTAAAGCTACTATTGAAAGTAAACTAAGAAAGCTCTTCGAAAGCAAACTCTTTGCAATCTGTTAACTAATGAATTGGAAATGAACAACATATTGAAATCGAACATCAATGTAAATAAATAACCAACTGAAACTAGAAGAATCAAACATCAAATATTAACTAATGGGATTGAACAACAAAATTCTATTAAACGGAAAATCCTATTGAACATCAAACTGAATAGCGAAGCTTTGTATCTGCACTCTGAAATGAACGGAAGTCAAATGAAACAGAAAATGGAATGGAACATCAAATGCCGAACAATGAAACATCACAAGATAAGTAATTCGAGGATTAAGATTGTTGTTAAATTGGGAAGGAACGACAACGCAATCCATTATAATAAAACAATAAATTATTAAGCATGGAATTATGAATTAATTAAGATAGAACCAATATCACTTCCACGAATCCAAGGATGATCTAAGTAAGGCAATATGTTGTCTCAATTAACCCACGCTATAAGAAATAAGATTCAAATCACACAATAATGAAATAACTCATAAAAAGAACGCGTAATACATAAATAAAGTAATATGATAAATAACTAATGAAATGAACTCACAGTAACATGCATGTATCAAATCGATCACATGCTGCAAGAATCAGAAATATAACACAGAGGAGCAGTTCACGCTACCAGGGATCGGGCCCTTAACCACCAGCAGGGACTACTCAAGCTATTTTAGATGATGCGAATGGAACAAAAACTTCAATTAATCATTAAACTAGAGCAACATTACAATGGAATCGTGTTTTTCAATAACACAACTTTTGATTAAGTTTACAATTCACAAAAGCAACAACGATCAACCATCCCTCTCTTTTACAAACGTCTCCTTTTATAACCAGAGAGAGGAGAAATTAAATAGTAAATAGGATCTCTCATAACAAAATTGGATTGTTCCTAACCAATTGATCAACAAGAAAATATATTTCCATCCATCTTTCAGCAAGTGCAAGTCGAATTTGGATTTGCAGCTGAGATAATTTGGAGGATGGCCACAACAGAAAATCTAAGAAAATCATGCTCAAAAAACCTTTCGTTTCTCTCAATACAAGCCGAATTTGGGCAAAATGTTATCTAGTAAAGTTAATTTGGTTTTTTCTGGACAAAACCCATGTTCCGGAGTTTCCAGACTCTTCTTCATTTTCCCAAAATCTCAACCTCAAAACTGTCACTTATTATTCCAACGAATTTCTGAGTTGGAATATTTGATGATGATTTGGAGATCAAATCTGCAATCTAGAAAATATCTTGGAAGCTAAAATGGTGAGTGTTGGTACAAAATATATTAATAAACCATCATTGATAAAATTATGCATAATAATCATCCATTTATTAAAAATAAAGGAGAAGAAATAATATTCATCCATAAGAGCATAAATCATTATAAAATGGATTTATATGATAAATTATAATAAATTACATGATAAAGAAGAACAAAAATGGATGAAATAAGTGTTAAAAGTGGTCGTATTCACGACCCAAGATACCCCCAAACTGAATATATTACATGTCCTCATGCAACCCAGAACTGAATATATTGCATGTTCTCATGCAACCCAAAGACAAAACCCATGTGTTAACCAAGCAAAGAAAATTGTTCATCCCAACTCATGAAATGGATGGAACAAATGAATTTTACTCAAATAATGAATATTCAATTTTAGAAATCTTGATGAAGGCATAACAATTTTTACAGTTGACGTTCAACTATATGTATATAAAGTTGCAGAAAAATGTGACATAAGTAACAACAAACTTCATTAACCATTTTCTCAAAAATCAGATTGTTTTGATGCATGGATCATGAGATATAAACAAAATGGTTGTAGGTGAAAGTGCATAATTTTCAAAATTTAATGAACTAATTTAGTGTGAAATTATCTGGGTTTGTGTATTTTAATGATATCTCTTTGTTATCCAGAAAGCATAAGAATTCAGTTCATAGTTTTAAATATATATGCAAATTAATTTCTGCACTGTATAAAAATGAAATTGTATGCTTTAAACGAGAAAGAGAGTAGAAAACATCCATCATGTGTAGAAATTCCCCCCCCCCAAATTGAATAATTAGCATGTCCTCATGCGAGGCTAGAAAACAAAGAGAGGTGGTTGCTACAATCTGTTGAAATCGATGCTTGGTATAAAACAACATGGAATAAGGGAGGTGTTGAGAATGAATAAGAATATCAATGGATGATAAAAAATATTACTGACATGGTCATAAGAAAGAAATGAAGAAAATCAACACTCCCCCAAACTGAAAGATGAGACGTGTCTAAAAAAAATGGGAAGTGGTAAAGATGTGGAATGAATGATTATAAATAATGCTTAATGGATTTTCATGAAATTCTCCTAAATTCATAATAAATCAGAAAGTCATGCTATTTTACCTCAAGTGTTACCTCCGAAAAAATGTGGAAGGACAAGTAGGGACTGGCCTTTGTTGAAGCTGATGTAGGCTGAGCGGATACCGAAAATGATGCAAAAGGTGGAAGTCATGCAAGCACATCATGTCTGAAGAATTGTGTGCGTTCATGAGCCTTTGTTGTTAGTTGTAATAGTGTGGTTGTGCTGCGAATAGAATTTCCCCTCGATATTTGTTGTTCTCCTGTAAACAAATCACAATTTTGTATGCAATTTTCTTGAATCCACAGTTTTAGTTTGGAATGGCAACAGATAAGATGCATGCAAAAATTTTAAGCAGAAAAACTTCTGTAGAAATATTGTGGCAAATCAGCAGCATAGTGCACAACAATTGTACAACATGGAAAGACATACATACTTATGATATGATCAACAAATTATCACATTACTGAAATAAATGCATATTTTGAAATCATGAGTAGACATGGAAATGTTTATGTAATGATTCGAAAATAAGTGAAAAGGCCAGCTGATGTGAAAAAATTACTTATGTAGTCATTATCCACATAAACTATTATGATCAACTTATAAATAAATTTCATGCATAAGAGGTTCCGAACAAAGGGTTTAGGGGCATACTCTCATTTGATATTAGATAAAGATATAAGAAAAGTGTTTATCATTACTATTGATTTGTGAAAAATATGACTCCAATACCATCAGCAGAGCTCTGTTGCCCACAGGTGTCTATAATCTTGACAAAGTTGCTTTCTCACCCTTGGAACCATTATCCTTTATTTATGCCTAGGGAAGTGTTGTGTGATGTCATGATGGAGGCCACTGTGCTGGCTTGGGAACCAGATGAATCACAATGCCATTCACTAGGAAGGAGTGAAAGGTGGGCAGGTCGGCTCGTGATGAGACCTCCTGTTCCAAGGACTTTTTATTTTTCTGAGTTGTCCATTGGATCATATCCCTGGTGTAGTGGCCATAATGGGAATGCCACTTCACTGCTCCCTTATGATCATGGTAGGCTGGCTCTTGATGAGACCCCCTATCCTCCATCTGCCATATCATAGAATTGTTAGTAATCATATAGAGATTTTTCTTTTTCTTTTTCTTTACATATAACACTTCCCTATTTATATATAAAGGGTGGCTCAACACTCCTTAAGAGTAGGGATGGTGGAAGAAGTCTGAACATATCAATAGAGAAAGTATGCCCTTATTATTATTCAATAAATAAAAATCAAAGAGAGTTGTGAAGATTTAGGGAAGAACCAACATGATAAAGATAGTCGATCATATTAGTTTTAGTGAAAATAAAGACACAAAGTGATATAGATAGTTGTGTCCTTTCCTTTTCTTATCACTACAAAACAATTTCTTAAAAATGACAATTTCTCTTGATTTGTTGATTCCAGTAACCTCTAATTTGTGTATCCTTGCATAAATTGTATGTTTGTCTTTCAAAGAGTCATGAAGAATTCAGAAAAGTCCTAGAAATGTTGTTAAAAAGAAGAAAAATGCATTCAAAAAGTGATGTTCCTTTGGAAAGGAACAGTAAAAACAATCAGCAAAAACATGTTGTTCCTTTTTCCTCTTGAAAGGAACAACAAAACAAGTGGGAAAAATGATGTTCCTTTATAAAGGAACAACAAAAACATGTAGCGAAAGTGTTGTTCCTTTTGAAAGGAATAGCAAAAACAATCAACGGAAATGTTGTTCCTTTTGAAAGGAACAACAAAAATAAACACACAAACGCACTGATTCTTAAGAGGAACGATTGTTGTTCTTTAAGAAGAACAACAGTTGTTCCTTAAGAGGAACAACATGAAAAATAACGGCACACAAAAAGTGTTGTTCCCTATAAGGAATAACAAAGAAAATGCACGCAGAAATTGTTGTAGGGAACAACAAAGGGAAAAAAATAGACGAAAGAACAAATCCATTGTCAAGCGAATCCAATCAAATAGAAAGACAAATTTATGTACAGGTTTCAAGAAAAAATAATTTTTTTACAGAATTGGTGCTGCCAAGGAATTGCCTTCTACAACTGAAACTTGCATGGTGCGGTACTTATTGTGCAATTGAAAATGGAATGGAAACTACAATTTGGAGGGATCAACACCTGAAACACAAAAACATAAAAGAAATCAGAAAAAAAAACCAATACTTTATTAAGTTACAACAACTATGATGTTATTTCCTAAGGGAATATCAACTTGTTAATGGAAAATAAAATAAAAAAATGATCTTTTTGAAAAATGTTTGGCGACAGTGACATGAATCTTCAAATGGAAACTAATTATTCATTTCTTCTTGTTATGAATCTCTTAGGTAATGAATTAGATGAAATGTCCTTGTTTCACTAAAATTTCTTTCAAGAATCGCTCGTCCATAAACTGACCTTCTTTGTTCTGCTAAAACCTGCAAAAAACGAGTGTCTACCTACAATAAAACATTAAATCATAGAGAAAGAGAAGTGTACGGGCTCCCCTAATCCAAGAATTATGCAAAAAACTAACAAGTAGTTACTCTATAGAACAAATCCATGGACAAAGTAAAATTAATTTATTACCTACGGGAGAGAAGTGGCCAATCATGCTAACCTTCAGTGTTTCAATCATAACTTCTTTGTTTTTTGTCTGATTTGAGTGATTCCAAAGCAAAATGAGAGCTAATTCAAAGATTTATTTCCAATAGAAACAGGTTTTAAAAATTCAATGCTATGATATGTCAAATTTGCTTAGAACAACCTGCATAATAGAGTCATTTTTTATTTTCCAGCTCAGACCAACAGTTGATATTTCAATCATAAATTTTTCGTTTAATGGCGGATTGAACCGATTAAAATTGGAGATTAAAATAGATTCATTTATTTATCTCCAATAGAAATATGTTTTGAAGAAAAGAAGAATTGATGTGTCAAATACGCTAGTGAACAGCTTAGAAAACAGAGTTTCAAGAGTGCTGATTTATGATAGGCAGTCAGTATTTTAGTCATAAATTGCTCATACAATATCAAAATTGAGTGATTAAAACTGTGTTGTAAACTATATTCATAGAGAAATCTTCCATAGAAACAAGTTTTAAAAATATAGTCATTTAGGTCTCCAAACACTGATTGTCCCAACTCTATTCTTGAGCTGCCTACTAGACACCCTGTCAATGTTTTGGTTCTAACTTTCTCGTTTCAAATCCAAATGGAGTGATTCAAATTGGGTTGGAAAGTAGACATCAAGGGCTACTTAGGAACATATTTTAAAAATATTCAATTTTTGTCTCTCAAAACATGACTGTCCCAACTTTGTTTTCAGATATTTCATCAGGCCCACAAGCCAAAAAAAAATGATATTCAAGCAATTTTTCCATATTGATGATAAAAATGAATATAAGTGTTTTTAGAATTGTTATTTGAAATATAATTCATTTACATATACAAATAAATTAGAATATTTATCATCAATGTTGATTTCCACAGCGTGTTGCAAAAAAAAAAAACAACTATTTTTACAAAAAAAAAAAAAAAAATGTGTTTGTTTTATTTCCTTATTTATTTTATTTTCTCCACTATCCTACTCTTCTTTGAGAATAGAATATGTTTATGTATAAGAGTATTTCCAGTGGAACCATTTTAGAAATAAGGCCTCTAGTATGTACATACCCAAATTTGAAAAATGCATGTTGATAAAAATTAGGGTATGAGAAGCCAACTCCCCTTGAAAAGATGGTGCCAAAAATTGTTGAAGCATGGAGTGATGTTGCAAACAAATGATGGAGTGAAACCAAACTTCAATGTATCCCTTACTTTCTTGATTTCCCATAGCCATCGTATCATGAAGTTTTTGAGCTTTTAAAATGGTTTGTTGGTGCAAACTAGAAGAAACCTCATTTTCTTTCATAACTTCTACAATTTTTGGATTTGATACATTCTGAGTCTCAGTGTAAGTTTTCTCCAATAGTGCATGTGAGATAGAATGGGTGGGAAGGGTGGCTAAATTTTTCAATTCAACACTGTAAGCATGTTGTACTGGTTTATTATGGTGAGGGTGTGGAATGAGTTGAGCAGGAAATTGTGTAGGGAATGGAGCCTCTTGATGATGTAGTTGATTGGGTTGAGTGGATGATTTTGATAGGCAAGCAAGATGTTGTGGAAGAGCTGGAATATGTGTTTGTGCTACAAGATGAGGGAGAGTAGTCATGCAATCATAAGGTGAACCATGCCAAGCTTGTAGACAAGATTGGTGGTGGTTATATTGAGATTGGCATGGCTGCCCTAACATGTGAGTATTCCATAACGAATTATGCAAGTAAGAGAATGGAGAGGAAGTGTTTTGAACCATACCTGTAGGCCATGATTTCCATGGTTTTGACCTTGTTGCAACTTCCCCATCTCTTTGATATGCTACTTCCAAATTAGATAAGGAAGAGTGAGTATCTATGGGATGCTCCTTTTGGTAATGAGGGCAAAACACTTCATCAAATTCTTGATTTCTCTAAACCTGCAAAACATTCAATTGTGAATTTAGAGAGCTAATAAAATCATATTTAAAATTTTCAAATAAAACCTTGATTTCAGCTCTTATGTCTCTTGTTCTTGTAGTAAATTTGGAAAAGAAAGAAGAAACTTCTCTAGAATTCTTACCAACCTTAGAAATTCCTCTTGAATACCTTATGCATAACTCACAAACATCATCATATGATAACTGAAAAACATCACCTTTTCCTATCAGATTTAAGAGTTCTAAAAATTCATCTTTGATTCCTTTAAGAAGGAGTGTTTTCAAGATCTCTTTTTCCAAATGTTTATGCTTTGATTTTTGAAGGTTATATTGAAATCGCTCTACATAGTCCTCCAAGATTTCATCTTCCCCTTGTATCATACCAAAAATATCTTCATTGGATTTGCAGTAGTCTTGGTACTTCTTCAAGAATATGTTCTTCATGTCCTCCCATGTTTGGATGCAGTTCCCACCTAGGCTCATGAACCATCGGAGAGCTACTCCTTTTAGGGTAAGAGGAAACACTTTCAATCTTTCATCATTAGTACAATAATCATATCCTCTACAAAGTATTTCATACTCAAATAAGAATGTATCTGGATCTCCATTTGTCAAACCATGAAAAATTGGTAGAGACAATGGGGGAATTATGTGCATTTGTGTCACTCCTCCTAGATCCTTGATAGGGAATTCAAAATTTGCAATGTGAGCCATTTCTTACCATAATAGAAGATTTTCTTCATGTGTTTCTTTGAGGATCCTCCTTCAAATGTCCCTGTCAATTGGTTAGTGAAATGGGTGGTGCTTACTGTTAGGTAAACATGACTCGGGGTAGAGTCAATGTTGAGTAGGGTAAACAATAGTGGTTTTGGGGCACATGGTTTTGTGTACCCATGGTTTTGACCCATGGTATTGCATGTGATGGAGCCTATAAAAGGGCTGGAAAGACTTCATTGTAATGTAGGCCTGGAGGTGAGCGGTGAATGCTCACTTGGCCGGATTGGCCAGGGTTTTGGCCAATGGTTAATGAAATTTCATTGGTTGGGTTTTTCCCCGGATTTGGGGTTTTCCCGGATAAACATTGTGTTTATGTTTATGTGATTTGTTGCTGGGTTCTTTCATGGTTATGATTATTATTCCTCTCGGTAAATTTATTATTTCTCCAGTAAATTCTTAACAAATGGTATCGGAGCTGTTTCGGCTTCAAGGGGACGCCTTTGTTGTTGAGGGTTTTTTGCTCGAGCCTGTGGTAGACCTTGTTCAGTGGGAGATCTGCGGGATCGATTCTTGTGGTGAAAGAAGATGGCGAGCGGCGGAAAGATAGAGATCGAGAAATTTAATGGTCAGAGTTTTGAGTTGTGGAAACTCAAGATGGAGGATCTGCTGGTGGATAAAGATCAGTGGATCGCGGTAGATCCAGGTACAAAACCAACGGCGATGTCAGATGAAGATTGGAAGAAACTGGATCGGAAGGCTAAGAGCACAATATGGTTGTGTGTGTCAGATTTAGTATTGTTGAATGTATCTGGGGAAGCTACGGCGAAGAACTTGTGGGAAAATCTAGGGACTTTGTACCAATCTAAGTCTCTAGTGAATAAATTGTTCCTACGGAAAAAGCTGTATAACCTGAGGATGAAGGATGGAGACTCGGTGACAGAGCATCTGAACGCCTTCAATACTGTGGTAAGTCAGCTGTCATCTGTTGATATTAAAATCTCGGATGAAGATAAGTGCATCAGTTTGTTGTGTTCTCTACCAGACTCGTGGGATAGTCTGGTTATTGCAATAGGTAGCAATACAACTACCTTGAATTTTGATGACATTGTCTCAGCCTTGCTGTCGGAGGAAATGAGACGGAGAAATATGGAGGGTCAGAATGGAGATGCCTTATCTGTACGAGGAAGGTCCCAGAGCAGAAACAAGAATAAGGTTTCGAGTGGGAGATCTAAATCTAGAGGGAGATCTAAATCTCCTGGAAAGTTTGTAAAGGTGTGCTGGAAATGCGGAAAGGAAGGGCACTACAAAAAGGAATGCGGATCTAAAGCTCCTGAGAAAGGAAAGGGATCTGATGAAGGTCCTTCTGCAGAGGCAAAAACCACCTCGGATGAAGGTGGGGATGTGTATTTGGCTTCTTCTTCAAATACACATGTAGATCATGAGTCATGGTTGATTGACTCAGTTGCATCCTTTCACTTCACTCCCCATAGGGAGTGGTTCTGCGAGTATGAGAAATATGATGGTGGTGATGTCTTCCTAGGGGATGATAGGAAGGCCAGAATCGTCGGACGTGGAAAAGTCAAGCTGAAGCTGCAAGGTGGAAGGATTAGAACACTTCCTGGTGTTCTGCATATTCCTACATTGGCCGGAAATATGATTTTTGTAAGCAAGATGGATGATGCAGGTGTAAAAATAGTGTTCGAGAAAGATGCCTGCAAGATGGTTCGGGGAGCACTGGTATTAATGCGGGGAGTTCGGTGGAACTCTTATCTGACTACAAAATTGTGCTTGTTATTGATAAGGTGTAACGGAGTTGGTTTCACAAAGAGAGGTAGGACGGAGAGAATCTGTTTTGTCTGGAGAAAAGACCATGCTATGGCATCAAAGGCTTGGACATATTGGAGAGAAGGGCCTTGGATACTCCATAGAGATGGTATAGTAAGTGGAAAAT
This sequence comes from Pinus albicaulis, assembly GCA_034641835.2. Taxonomy (NCBI): domain Eukaryota; kingdom Viridiplantae; phylum Streptophyta; class Pinopsida; order Pinales; family Pinaceae; genus Pinus; species Pinus albicaulis. Next base: position 286,041,756 of record CM076569.1, read on the forward strand.
GTGTCTAATTTTTCTCTGGATTTCGATTGCAGCAACGAACATTGTATATGGGAAGAAGAATCAGGTGAGTTTTCCTTCTGGTGCTAAGAGGGCGAACAAGATATTAGAACTTGTGCACAGTGATGTGTTTGGACCTGTGTCAGTTCCATCACTGGGAAATTCTATGTACTATGTTTCATTCATAGATGGATTCTCAAGGAATACATGGATATATTTATTGAGGAAGAAATCTGAAGTCTTTGACAAATTTAAAGAATTTAAGGCTCTGGTGGAAAACCAGACAGAGAAGAAGATAAAGGCGACGAGGACAGATAATGGTGGGGAGTTAACGAAGAAGGAAGAAGATTTCGTAAGAAATTGTATAAGCATCTTCTGTTAGAAGACTACTCCATACACACCTCGGTCGCAGCAAGTTGCAGAAGTTCAATATGCGGGATAGTAAGCCGGTGAATGTTCTATTCCTGTGGGTGCAAAAGTAGTCTGCTGAGCAGTGTCCCAAGACACAAGAAGAAGAGGAGTATATGTCCCGTGTTCCATATGCAAGTGTAGTTGGTAGCCTGATTTATGCAATGGTCTGTACTAGACCAGACATTGCACATGCGGTGGGAGTATTGAGCAGGTTTATGTCAAACCCAGGGAAGGAGCATTGGACAGCACTGAAGAGGGTTTTCAGATATTTACATGGCACTAGTGATTATGGCTTGTGCTACCAGGGAAGACCAGGATTGGAAAGAATGTTGGACATTCGTGGTTTTGTTGATGCAGGCTGGGCTGGAGATCTGGACCAAAGAAGATCTAAAAGTGGGTATGTGTTTAACCTATTGGAGGTGCGATAAGTTGGATGAGTAAAGAACGGAGTTTGTAGTGGCGCTTTCAACTACGGAGGCGGAGTCATAGCGGCCACTCATGCGAAGCAAGGAAGCGAGTTTGGTTTCAAAGATTGTGTTCAAGTATGGGGTTGGTACAACAAGGCATAAGGATAGGCTTGTGATAGCGAAGTGAAATTTTCTTGGCTAAGAACCATGCTTATCATTCAAAGACAAAGCACATTTATGTTCAATATCACTTTGTGAGAGATATGGTTGAGGATAAAAGGGTGTTACTGGTAAAGGTGGACACTTTGAAGAATGTTGAGATGCATTGACGAAGTACGCGAGCACTCGAAGTTCTCTTGGTGTAGAGAAACAATGGGTGTTGAAGAATTGGGCCAATGACTAAGCTCTCCTATGGCCCCCTGTGGAAAGAAAACAACAAGTGGGAGAATGTTGGGTATGTGTTATATTCTTTCCACGATTGGCCCCACGCGCTGTATGTTGTGTCGGGCATAGCTGGGGGGTCACGAGGGGCGAAGCAGTCCCCACCGTTGGGGTCCGGGGCAGCGCCCCGGCCAAAATTTGTTTTTTGTTCGGACCCACTCATTGGCGGATCCGCCCATGGTTTTGTGCATGGTTTTGCACATGGTTTTGGGGTTCGATGGTTTCAGCCCTGGTATTTTGTAGATCCGGTCAAGAGAAACAATTGTATTCTAATCCGGGGTAAATGGATTAGGGATTATGTGTGCTCCCCCGACATGTATATATATGTGTTGTAACACTAAAAGGAATATATTGAAAAATCAAGCTAGTCAACCCGATTTGGGATCCGGGGAAAAGTGTCTATGTATATCTGTTTTATTTTTTATGCTCTCGCCATTGTTTATTTTCTGTTTGTAAGATTCGTTTGCAGATAATTTTTGTACAGGGTTAAAACCTACATTGAGTTAATTTCACATGTAAATGGGCATCTTCTTTGTAAGACACAGTCAAATCTAGTACCACCAGGTAATCAATGGTAAAGTACGGGTTAGACCTAGGTGATAGGGGGGATGTCAAGTTACTTGATTACCGTGGGTAAAAATTTGAGGGGAAAAGGCTAGAGTGAGCGAGGGTTGTCTCATTTAGCGAGCGAGGTTTGGCTGGATTTAGTCAATAATCCTCGAGTCAAATTTAAGGGGGGAATTGTTAGACAAACATGACTCAGGGTAGAGTCAATGTGGACTAGGGTAAACAGTGGTGGTTTTGGGGCACATGGTTTTGTGCACCCATGGTTTTGACCCATGGTATTGCATGTGATGGACCCTATAAAAGGGCTGGAAAGACTTCATTGTAATGTAGGCCTGGAGGTGAGCGGTGAAGGCTCACTTGGCCGGATTGGCCAGGGTTTTGGCCAATGGTTAATGAAATTTCATTGGTTGGGTTTTTCCCCGGATTTGGGGTTTTCCCGGATAAACATTGTGTTTATGTTTATGTGATTTGTTGCTGGGTTCTTTCATGGTTATGATTATTATTCCTCTCGGTAAATTTATTATTTCTCCAGTAAATTCTTAACACTTACATCACCACTCGAGTGGAATTACAATATTTTTTTTCAAAAATTCTACCTCTAAAATTCAAAAAAACGCAAGCATTCATTTCTACCTTAAGCTTTCAATCAATTCTGCTATGAAGCGGGCTAGTGAACAAGTGTGTTCCTTACTCAGAGCGCAGGTTCTTACCTTCCGTCTTTAATACCCAATTCTTTCCAAACAGAAAAAATTAAATATGCATCACTCTTTCTAAATGGCATACACTCTCGCCGGAAATGGCGCCAAAATTTTGAGGTATAAAAGGTATCTTTTTGACACCTATTTATCCTACATTAATTATCAATCCAAGTGCGACTTTTTATCTCAAGAGTTTACTCTGTCTGAGGCTGCAATTGAGCTAAGAGTAATGCTATGAAAGATGTAGTACAGTGTTCTAAATACAAGATTAAATGGATGCTTGAAAAATAAATCTAATTACAATAACATGAACTCAAATGCTCTAAAAATATATCTATTCACTCAACAACCATCAATTGAGGATACAGTAGCAATAACTCATTCCTTTAGAAATTGATGCAATTGAAATCAAACTGAAACAAGACAATCAATCTGGAAATGTGGAAGCAATAACCAATATTCTCTACAGTTGACAGTACTGCGTTAAAGCGATTAAGGAGAAATAGCAATTGAACTAAAGCTGCTATTGAAATTAAACTAAGAAAGCTCTTTGAAAGCAAACTCTTTGCAATATGTTAACTAATGAATTGGAAATGAACTGCATACTGAAATCGAACAACAATGTAAATAAATAACCAACTGAAACTAGAAGAATCGAACAACAAATATTAACTAATGGGATTGAACAACAAAACTCTATTAAACAGAAAATCCTATTGAACATTAAATTGAATAGCGAAGCTTTTTATCTGCACTCTGAAATGAAAAATAGTCAAACGAAACAGCAAATGGAATGGAACATCAAATGCCGAACAGTGAAACATCACAAGATAAGTAATTCGAGGATTAAGATTGTTGTTAAATTGGGAAGGAACGACAACACAATCCATTATAATAAAACAATAAATTATTAAGCATGGAATTATGAATTAATTAAGATAGAACCAATATCACTTCCATGAATCCAAGGATGATCTAAGTAAGGCAATATGCTGTCTCAATTAACCCACGCTGTAAGAAATAAGATTCAGATCACACGATAATGAAATAACTCATAAACAAAATGCGTAATACATAAAGACAGTAAGATGATAAACAACTAATGAAATGAACTCACAGTAACATGCATGTATCAAATCGATCACACGCTGCAAGAATCAGAAATATAACACAGAGGAGCAGTTCAAGCTGCCAGGGGTCGGACCCTTAACCACCAGCAGGGACTTCTCAAGCTACTTCAGATGATGTGAATGGAACAACAACTTCAATTAATCATTAAACTAGAGAAACATTACAATGGAATCGTGCTTTTCAATAACATAGCTTTTGATTAAGTTTACAATCCATAAAAGCAACAACAATCAACCATCCCTCTCTTTTACAAACGTCTCCTTTTATAACCAGAGAGAGGAGAAATTAAATAGTAAATAGGATCTCTCATATCAAAATTGGATTGTTCCTAACCAATTGATCAACAACAAAATATATTTCCATCCATCTTTCAACAAGAGCAAGTCAAATTTGGATTTGCAGCTGAGATAATTTGGAGGATGGCCGCAATAGCAAATCTGAGAAAATCGTGCTCAAATAACTTTGTGTTTCTCTCAATACATGCCGAATTTGGGCAAACCATTCATTGATAAATTTAATTTGGTCCATTCTGGACAAAACTCATGTTCCATATTTTCCAGATTCTTCTTCATTTTCCCAGAATCTCAATCGAAAAACTGTCACTTCTTATTCCAACGAATTTATGAGTTGGAATATTTGATGATGATTTGGAGATCAAATCTGCAATTTGGAAAATATCTTGGAGGCTAAAATGGTGAGTGTTGGTACAGAATATATTAATAAACCATCATTGATAAAATTATTCATAATAATCATCCATTTATTAAAAATAAAGGAGAAGAAATAATATTCATCCGTAAGAATATAAATCATTATAAAATGGATTTATATGATAAATTATAATAAATGACATGATAAAGAAGAGTAAAAATGGATGAAATAAGCGTTAAAAAGTGGTCGTATTCATGACCCAACACCCCTCACCCCTAACCCGTCAAATCCTTAACTGCCTAATCCCCTAACCCTTAAGCCCCTAATCCCTTAACCACTAAATCATTATTCACCTTGTTAGCCACCTATAAATTTTTGACAAGAAAACAGGTGGCTAAAAATTTTCCGAGTCTTCAAGAGATACATTTCCTCTGTAAACCTATCATTATTGAAGCCTCCATGTGTTTTCTATCCTTTAAAAGACCCTCACTGTTGTTTACATTGGAGAAGCCCTGCTGTTTTGTGAAAAAGAATGCTTCAAAAGGCCTCCATTTCCCCCTATTTCATTCCCACAAGGCCCTGTTTCATCATATTTTCCCCTTTCAAAATCCCTCATCAACCCTCCAAATCAACCTAACACCCTTTTAAACCTTACAATTACCCTTTTTCCGGTTTTAAAATCCCTTATTCCCTCTACCAGAACCCCTTTTTAAGCCTTGAAAACTCTGTTTTTTGGCCAAAAACCCATTTTTTATCATATATCAGGCTAAGCCCGTTTTGGCCTAGCTCCCAGCCCCTTCTCCTCATATAACCAGTGCCAAGACCAAGCACTAAGCCACATAGTGATAATCACAATCGAAAGTTTGCTGGTGAGCGCGTTCCCTTTGTTAATAGAAAAGTTCCGATACGAGAAACATTTGGTCTATCGGCCTCCACTGTGATCTCAGTCATTGATTTGTATAGATCTAACGGCCAACATTGATCTTACACCGCGCCCATAACATCTCGCATCAACCTCTCTGACTGCATATAGACTGTCGATTTCCCTTTAAATCCGACAGCCATCACACCATCGCACCATCGCCAATCGCAAAATCCTAACACGCCACTTTTCTTTTTCCCCGATTGGCGATCTCCAACTGAATCCCCACCATCGATCTTTCCAATGATCCAACGGTCAGCACTAATTGCATCACGCCCCATCACCTCCCTCTACTACCCTCCGATTGCATATAGACCATCAATCTTTCCAACGATCCAACGGTCAGCGCTAATCGCATCGCGCCCCATCACCTCCCTCTATTACCCTCTAATTGCGTATAGACCATTGATCTCCCCGCTAGATCCGACAGCCCTCACTTGAGCACCATCCCGTGGTATCCTCCGATTCATGATCCCTGATCACATCCCAACCGTCGATCATCCTTAAGATCGGATGGCTATCGCTTAATCGCACATCGTAAACCTAATGTTCCATTCGCTTTCAACCCCCCGATGTGCGATCGCCTATTTCATCTCCGCCGTCCATTTCCTGCAGATCTGATAGCTCTCCTTCCTCCCGCTCTGTCAGTTACCCCTTTGCCCCCAAAAGCTCCATTGTTTAATCTCAGCCGTCCATCTGATCTAGATTAAAGGCCTTCATTCCATCACGTTCCCATCCATATTCTTTCATCGGGGCTCCCAAATTAATTCATCAGAATATCTCCATCGTTGATCTCCTCCTGAGATCCAACGATCCACATTCAATTGCCCTCCACCCTTCTGGTCCCACCACCAAATTCCTCTGATATCCTTCATTTTACCCATTTTTCTTTGTATTCACCTAAAATTAAACCTTTGTGTTTAAACACTAAGGGTTAGTTCTTCCGCCTAATTTAGTCTTAACAACTCCATCAACGAATCCTGACCTTTGATCACCATTGTTTTATCTAATCGGACGGTCTGCAACCCTCTTCGCACCAAACCTCCAGCAGATCATTCTTTCACCACTCTACAAAGTTTCTTCACCCGTTTTTACCTTCATCCACCATTTCCACCACCATTCCACAGGCCTACACAGAAATCTTCCACCACTCCCCTGGATTCCATAACGAATTTATTGTATTGCATAGGGTATATGGATGGTGAAGTCATTCTGCCTCCACTGTCACCATAATGGTGATCCAGAGCGCAGAAAGACCATTACAGCAGTGGAAAAGAGTATCAAAAGTAAAATTAAATGGTTTAGGTTCCTTCTTGAATATTTAACACCTATAATCTGACGCATAAAGGACGAGGACATAGATAAAGACCATGAAGATGATTAAAGGCTTAATGAAGCCTAAGCACACTAATAAGTCATATCAGTGTTTCAGCATCATCAGAACATATTTTCTCTAGAAAGGACACCTGCCTATAGCGTTCTCCATGCCTCCTCGGGCCCAGAACAGTTATTGCTCTGACAGAAGCTTCTATAGAACTGTCAAGACAACAGTTATGGAAGTATGGGGACCTGCAGACTTTCCATCCATGTTTCTTATTTAGGAAGGCAGATACAGAGTACCCTGTAGCCAGAGCACTTCATAGAACATACCTGGAGTCATTAACAAAGACTCCTAGAACATACTACAAAGTACACACAGTTAATGAAGAGCCATTTTGCAGAATGGGCACTCGACCTTCTTCTCCTCTGTCATAATGAAACAATTAAGTTTACATCTGCTCCTGCTACCACTCATTCTCCTATAAGAACCCCTGTAAATTTCGTTCTAAAGGTTGTTGCTGGTTGATAGGGATTCATTCGATTGTTAGAACTGTTATTGGGAGAAGTATCTTAGTAGTTTGTAATTTAGTAGGCTGGGAGGAGAATTTTGGACTGTAATAAGCCATTAAGCTCAAAGTATGTGACTGGTTTTGCACATCGATTGAACAAGAAAATTTCACAGGATCTTGGTCTATATTACGGGTGACGTTTTTCTTACTGCTTTAATCTCATTTCATTTTTAATCATACTGTCCATTATTCTTTGATAAGAATCAGAAATCTGGCTTAGGATATACCCCTACATGGTACCCTAACGTTGCCTACTTTTCTTATCTTTGATGTTTTCTGCTGATTGTCTATCTGAGAGAAATTCATGTAATTTAACCAGTCAAAGATGTTGGCATGCCCATGCTTACTGATGTTCGAATTCGGAGTTTGTTGCTTACATGTTCTTGTTGGGTCTAAGCTAGAAGAATTGGGATACTGGGGATTTAGAGTTAGCCCTGTCCACTGGGGTCCTTTTCCAACAGATTGGCCTTTCTAAGATCCCTTTGAGCTAGTGTCAAAAGAATTGAAGGTTAAAATTCCTTCTCTGATCTTAGGCCTTGGTCTGTGTTAAATCTTAACTTTTTTCCCTTTAGATTATGCTGAAATCAAGCCTGGAGTTAAATGACCTCTGACCTAATCTTAAGCTACCCTTTGTGTTTTATTGAGATTTTCCTTTAAGTATGTCAAAGCAGACCTGGATTTAAATGACATCTGACCTGATCTCAAACTGCACTTGGGTTTCTTTCCTTCTTTCACTTCACTCCTTAATGTTTCATTCTAGCATCTATCTAAAAGATCCTTTGGTATAGATGACTTTCCCTATGGAAAACCTTGGTTAGTTGTTATGCAAGTAATTCCCTTTCATGACTCCATAGCCCAATGGATTAGTACTTTCTTGACCTATCTTCTTTTGCCGAAACATCTTGCTATTTTGTTCCTTTTCATTCCACATAACATTCTCAGTTAATGATCTCCAACCCAACAACCAAACCAATTAAAAAACCCCTGTGCCTCATGCCTAGCCTAATATTCCATTTGAGCTTCAAATATATATCATTCTTTGCCTTCTTGTAGAGAGATCCCTCTCTGGATCCAGGAGGGCTAGATCCTAGGATCCCAAAGTGGTTTGATGTTGTCTCATCATTTGGTATTTCCAAATCTACCAAATCATGGGAATCCCAATGTAATGGCGACTTCGTTGGGGAATTTTGAGTAAAACATTCCTTAAAACATTTCTCAGAACTCAAAGAAGACCAAATTAGCCTTGATTTGGTAATAAATCACTGTGGTGGACAGTAAACCTTCTTGAAGCACTTCAAACCTTCCACTTGGCGACTCCACAGTTCCTAAATGACAAAAGACTTCACTGGTGATCAGTAGGCCTGCTGATTATCTTTGATTTCACAGGACTCCACTAGGAGACCAGTTGCATTACAACATCATCCATATTAAAGCATAGTGGCTTCTCCACATCCCAGAACAGCAAAGACCAAGTCACTTCACTAATGGAAGACTTTGAACAATTTGCAAAAATGCATCCAAGTTTCATAACAGAGTGTCATTATATGATAGCAAGTGACCGGGAAAAGTTGGAATGGGAGGACCTTCCAGAGGCTATCCTTCTCAGCTCAAAATTCAATGTTAAACCTGTGCTTAAGAAAATTTTCTTAGAATTGGTGGTTGAAATATATGAAGCTGAGATTGAAATATTGAATTCACAAGAACAATCATACCAATTCAGGGACCCTAAAGCATTTTTGGAAAGCCTTCCTCCCCCTAAGAAAGAGGAAATTTCACTACCTTCAGATGTGCATGAAGAGGATGATTGGGCTTTCAAGAGCCACACTGAACATGCAGTGAAAGATGAAATAATCAAATCTTCCAAGGACACAGACAACCTACCAGTCTTGGAAGGCCTAAAAGCAGAAAGTCTACATCATGTGTTCTCTGATCTTGTGGCAGAGTATATGGAGGCCCTGATTGGCTCAAGTTCCCAAGCCTTGATCCTTTTCAGGGGCCAGACGCATCAAGAGTGGTCATCACTGATGATGGCCTTGGTTTTGAAGACCCACATGCAGAGTACCCTATGGTTATCTCTGGCATGCAATCAGTTTTTCTATCCTCTTTTGTTACTGCTTGACTAGCTGCACTGGCACTATTGCATCATTTAACATAGCAGAGATTTCCAAGTAGAGTAAAGTAGGTAGGAAATATCAAATAAAGCTCAACCTGTGAGCATTTAGTTTTTTGTTTTAATTCCTGCAAATTTCAGTTCATGTGAAGCTTTCTTTATGCCATGGACCCACAACAAACCGGATAGTCTAATCCTGGTTTGACTGTTTTTAAATTTCTGTCTTAGAATGTAGAGAAAAAAATCTGCTAGACAGTTTAATCCTAGCAGATATTAGTTTAGGTAGAGAAGATTTGAGGCCAACTGTTTAATCTGGTCTCATGGAGGAATAAGGGTAGAAAAATATAGGTTTATTTTTCTACTAAAAAAAAATAAAAATAAATAATTGATGATGTAAAAGGTCTGCAAGTCAAAATGCACCTTGAAGAAAAAATGTTAGGACCATAGGATGGGTAGGTAGTTGTTTCGGAAAATGTTTTATGCTGATATAACATCCATCATGTTTGTGGCAGTTGATCAGAGAATAAATATGTGTCAAGTACCAGGCATCTGGCCTACTTCCAAATATTATTTTTTGATATTCTTGACACCTTCAAGAAGATGACATCCCCATGTGGAGCCACTCTTAGCCACCTATAAATTTTTGACAAGCAAACAAGTGGCTAAATTTTTTTTGAGTCTTCAAGAGATACATTTCCTCTTTATACCTATCATTCTTGAAGCCTCCATGTGTTGTCTATCCTTTAAAAGACCCTCACTGCTATTTACATTGGAAAAGCCCTGTTGTTTTGTGAAAAAGAATGCTTCAAAAAGCCTCCATTTGCCCTTATTTCATTCCCACAAAGCCTCTATTTTCATCACCTTCTCCCCTTTCAAAATCCCTCATCAATCCTCTAGATCAACCTAACTCCCTTTTAAACCTTACAATTTCCCTTTGTTTTGTTTAAAAATCCCTTATTCCCTCTACCAGAACCCCTTTTTAAGCCTTGAAAACTCTATTTTTTGGCCAAAACCCCACTTTTTACCATATATCAAGCTAAGCCCCTTTCGGCCCAGCCCCCAGCCCTTTCTCCACATATAATTAGTGCCAAGACCAAGTGCTAAGCCACATAGTGCTAATCACAATTGGAAGTTTGCTGGTGAACACGTTCCCTTTGTTAATAGAAAAGTTCTGATGCGATAAACATTTGGTCTATTGTCCTTCGCTGTGATGTCAGATGTTGATATGTATAGATCTAATGGCCAGCGCTAATCTTAAACCATGTCCATAACATCTCGCATCAACCTCTCTGACTTCATATAGACCATCGATTTCGCTTTAAATCTGACGGCCATCGCACCATCACACCATCGCCAATCGCAAAATCTTAACATGCCACTTTTCTTTTTCCCCGATTGGCGATCTCCGACTGAATCCCCACTGTCGATCTTTCCAATGATCCAACGGTCAATGCTAATCGCATCGCACCCCATCACCTCCCTCTATTACCCTCCAATTGCGTACAGACCGTCGATCTTTCCAACGATCCAACGGTCAGTGCTAATCGCATCGTACCCCATCACCTCCCTCTATTACCCTCCGATTACTTATAGACCGTTGATCTCCCCGCTAGATCTGATGGCCCTCACATAATCGCATCGCAAAAGTCTTGAGCACCATGCCGTGGTATCCTCTGATTCACGATCCCCGATCACATCCCAACCGTCAATCGTCCTTCAGATCGGATGGCTATCTCTTAATCGAACATTGCAAAACTAATTTTCTGTTTGATTTCAACCCCCCGATGTGGGATCGTCAATTCAATCTCCATCATCCATTTCCTGCAGATCCGACAGCTCTCCTTCCTCCCGCTCTGTCACTTACCCCTTTGCCCTCAAAAGCTCCATCGTTTAATCTCAGTCGTCCATATGATCTAGATCAAAGGCCCTCATTTCATTACGTTCCCATCCATATTCTTTCGTCAAGGCTCTAAAATGAATTCATCAGAATATCTCTGCCATTGATCTCCTCCTGAGATCCAACAGTCCACGTTCAATCGCCCTCCGCCCTTCAGGTCCCACCACCAAATGCCTTTGATATCCTTCATTTTACCCATTTTTCTTTGTATTCGCCTAAAATTAAATATTTGTTTTTTAACACTAAGTGTTAGTTCTTCTGCCTAATTTAGTCTTAACAACTCCATCAACGAATCCTGACCATTGATCACCATTGTTTTATCCAATCGGACGGTCTACAGCCCTCTTCACACTAGACCTCCAATAGATCATTCTTTCACCACTCCGCAAAGTTTTTTCACCTGTTTTCACCTGCATCCACCATTTCCACCACCATTCCATAGGCCTACATAGAAATCTTCCACCACTCCTCTAGATTTCATAACGAATTTATTGTATTGCACAGGGTATACGGATGGTGAAGTCATTCTACCTCCACTGTCACCGTAATGGTGATCCAGATCATAGAAAGACCATTACAGCAGCGACAAAGAGTATCAGAAGTGAAATTAAAAGGTTTAGGTTCATTCTTGAAGATTTAACACTTATAATCCGATGCTTAAAGGACGAGGACATAGATAAAGACCACGAAGATGATTAAAGGCTTAATAAAGCCTAAGCACACTAATAAGTCATATCAGTGTTTCAACATCAGCAAATCATATTTTTTCCAGAAAGGATAGCTACCTACAACGTTCTCCATGCCTCCTCGAGCCCAGAACAGTTATTTCTCTAACAGAAGCTTCTACATAACTGTCAAGCCAATAGTTATGGAAGTATGGGGACCTACAAACTTTCCATCCATGTTGCTTATTTCATAAGGCAGATACAGAGTACCCCGCGGCCATATCACTTTAGAGAACATACCTGGAGTCATTAACAAAGACTCCTAGACCATACTACAGAGTACACACAGTTAATGAAGAGCCATTTTTCAGAATGGGCACTCGACCTTCTTCTCCTCTGTCATAATGAAACAATTAAGTTTACATCTGCTCCTAATACCACTCATTATCCTATAAGAACCCCTGTAAATTTAATTGTAAAGGTTGTTGTTGATTGATAGGGATTCATTCGATTGTTAGAACTGTTATTGGGGGAAGTAGCTTAGTAGTTTGTAATTTAGTAGGCTGGGAGGAGAATTTTAGACTTTAATAAGCCATTGAGCTCAAAGTATGTGACTGGTTTTTCAAATTGATTGAACAAGAAAATTTCACAGGATCCTGGTCTATATTAGGGGTGATGTTTTTCTTACTTCTTTAGTCTCATTTCATGTTTAATCATACTATCCATTATTCTCTGATAAGAATAAAAAATCTGGCTCAGGATATACCCCTGCATGGTACCCAAATTTTTCCTTCTTTTCTTATCTTTGATGTTTTCTGTTGACTGTCTATCTGAGAAAAAATTCATGTAATTTAACCAGTCAAAGATGTTGGCATGCCCATGCTTACTGATGTTCGAATTTGGAGTTTGTTTCTTAGATGTTCTTGTTGGGTCTAAGCTAGAAGAATTGGGATACTGGGGATTTAGAGTTAGCCCTGTCCACTGGGGTCCTTTTCCAATAGATTGGCCTTTCTAAGATCCCTTTGAGCTAGTGTCAAAAGCATTGAAGGTTAAAAGTCCTTCTCTGATCTTAGGCCTTGATCTATGTTAAATCTTAACTGTTTTCCCTTTAGAGTATGCTGAAAGCAGGCCTAGAGTTAAATGACCTATGAACTGATCTTAAGCTACCCTTTATGTTTTATTGAGAGTTTCCTTTGAGTATGCCAAAGCAGGCCTGGATTTAAATGACATCTGACCTGATCTCAAACTGCACTTGGGTTTCTTTCCTTCTTTCACTTCACTCCTTAATGTTCCATTCCACCATATATCTAAGAGATACTTTGGTATAGATGACTTGCCCTATGGAAAACCTTGGTTAGTTGTTATACAAGTAATTCCATTTCATGACTCTATAGCCCAATGGATTAGTACTTTCTTGACCTATCTTCTTTTGCCAAAACATCTTTCTATTTTGTTCCTTTTCATTCCACATAACATTCTTGGTTAATGATCTCCAACCCAGCAACCAAACCAATTAAAAAACCCCTGTGCCTCATACCTAGCCTAATATTCCATTTTGAGCTTCAAAGATATATCATTCTTTGCCCTTTATAGAGATATCCCTCTCTAGATCCAGGAGGGCTAGATCCTAGAATTCCAAAGTGGTTTGATGTTGTCTCATCATTTGGTATTGCCAAATATTTCAAATCATGGGAATCTCAACACACCTAACCCCTAACTACGCCTAAATACCCTAACCCCTAAACCCCCAATCCCTAATCCCTTAACCACTAACTCATTAATATTCCCCTAACCCCTAAATGTGCTTAAATCCCCTAACCCTTAACCCCCAAATCCCTAACCGTTTAACCACTAACTCATTATTCCCCCAACCTAAATCCCTAATCCCTTAACCACTAACTCATTATTCCCTTAACCCCTAAATGCGCCTAAATCCCCTAACCCCTAAGGTACGTTGATCCCAATAACATCCTCATAGGGGAATCATAGGCGAATTCACAGGGGTTGAATCATAGGGGAATCATAGGGGACTGAAGCTGAAATAGAATCCTCATAGGGGAATCATTCACTTTATCCTTAAAATCACAATTGTTGTCCTCTTAAGGTCCTTACTTATCTACAACCTTTGGTTGTTATCCTCGATCAATATTGGTTGTTACCTTTGATCTTCGATCCCTGCTAAAACCCTTGTTTTCCCTCGTTTTGATTCGTTTTTCCCTTTTTTGATAATTATAACCTTTTGGGACCTTTACTTATTTTAAAGGCTATTTTGGGGCTGATTGGTTTGACATTTGGGCCATTGGCCTTCATTGACCTCAATATCGTCTTTGACTTATTTAACCTTTGGTGGCTTTACCTTATGTTAAATGCTTCTTATTTGGCCTTTGGGCTTCACCCTTTGGCCTTTGTGGAGACCCCCCTTGGTGTCCTATGTACCTTTTTGGTGTGAAAAAGAAATTTTCAATCCCAATTGGTGAAGTTCACAACTCTATCCATATAGAAGGGCCTTTAATATCAGCTGAGTAAGCCTGAAAAGAGACAAAAAAATACCTTATATGAAGGGATCAGCCTTTAACAAGCCCTGCCTTTCGTCATTCTCTTTCATCATTAGCCCTGCCTGCATATCATCATCATGATCTCAAGCCTTGCTATTCATCATGATGTTGTAGGTTTTAGATATTTTTTATTCTAATTATTAATATTTTGGACTTTCAAAATTTTAAATTAATTAATTATATAATTATTTTAAAATATTGTTTTTATTAGAAAATATTATATACATTTTATTGTATAAATAATTTAAAAAATACATTAACTCTTAACCTTTCACTTAATTTTATTTTATGAATGCCTTCTGATATTTCATGGTATGCATCTGTCGCCTTCTTGCATCTCGCCGGACAATCAGAACACCTCGCATTCTTTCCTCTCTCCGAAAAAACATAACACCTCACCTTCCCCTGCAGCCAAAGGTTTATCGTTGTTAAGGTTTTCCCTGCGGCGTGCTCTCCTTCCCTGACAGCCAGACCTTACTCTTACTGCAGGCCCTTCCTCCATCAGCAGGAAAAATGGTAATATCTCAACTTTGCTGTGAAGTTTCCTTTAGTCCAGTGAAGTTAATAGAAGAAGTAGGGTTTGGTAGCAATGGTTTAGTAGAATATTCATTGAATCAAGCAGTAGAAAACCGTAACCTAGTGGAATCAGAAAAGAGAAAGAGGCCTATAAAAGAGGGATTGAAACAAAAAAATTTGAACAGAAAAGGCACAATCATCAAAAAAACTAGAGGATCTCATTAAGAATAAACGTTAGAAACTACTGGGGGATAAGAATCCATCCAAATGAACTGAAGGGCGGGAATATGCAAGCCAACAAGAAAGTCCCACATCGTTCAATTTCATGAAAAATTAGCCAATCATGAAAAAAGCATGTAGCTCAGTTATAAAGAAACCCACTAGTTGGGGATTGGTACTAGGTTCAATCCCCATCATGTCCAAATGAGAAAATAGAGTTTGATGTTCCAATGAGAAAATAGAGTTTGTAATAGCCAATTCTATCAATTCTCCAAACCTCGCCTAAAGTTGTGGGTGTGAAATCCTCCAAACATTATCGAATAACTACTTGTCCTAAAGGTGAAGTATGCTAGAGGAATTTTTCGAGGTTGATAGGATATAAATCCATCCAACTGAACTAAAGGAAAAAAATATCTAAAACCAACAAGTCCCTAACTCTCAATTTCATGAAAATTTTTGAAGCATTTTGGGAATAAAGCAAGGGGGGGAAGGCCAAATGCTATGAATATTGATCTTATAAAAATGACTAGAATATGGCCTAGGTCCTGATATCCCTAACCTAATCAATTATTTTCCAATGATAGTGTTTTTTCATTTTGTGCCTGAAAAAAGTTTCAAGCTATGGGATAGTAAAACATGCAAAAACAAAATTAGATCAACGTAGAATCAACTTAGTTTACTTGTTAGAAAAAATGGTATTGAACCCTTACTATTTGAATTAATAGGATGATGGAAAGGAAAATATGTTTTATGTGGGGAGTGTCAATCAAAAACTACACATAATGTAGCCAATCATAAAAAAGGCATGTAGCTCATTTATAAAGCATCCCACTAGCTGGGGACTAGTGCTAGGTTCAATCCCCATCATGTCCAAATGAGAAAATAGAGTTTGTAATAGCCAATTACATGAATTCTCCAAACCTCACCTAAAGTTGTGGGTGTGACATCCTCCAAACATTATCAAATAACTACATGTCCTGAAGGTGATGTATGGTAGAGGAATTTTTCGAGGTTGATAGGATAGAAAGCCATCCAACTGAACTAAAGGAAAAAAATATGTAAAACCAACAAGTCCCTAAGTCTCAATTTCATGAAAATTTTTGAAGCATTTTGGGAATAAAGCAAGGGGGGGAAGGCCAACTGTTGTGAATATTGATCTTATAAAAATGACCAGAATATGGCCTAGGTCTTGATAGCCCTAACACAATCAATTATTTCTAATGACAGTGTTTTTTCATTTTGTGCTTGAAAAAAAGTTTCAAGCTATGGGATAGTAAAACATGCAAAAATTTGTTTAGATCAACGTAGAATCAACTTAGTTTACTCGTTAGAAAAAAAGGGTACTAAACCCTTACAATTTGAATTAATAGGATGATGGAAAGTAAAATATGTTCTATGTGGGGAGTGCCAATCAAAAACTGCACATAATGTAGCCAATCATCAAAAAGTCATGTAGCTCAGTTATAAAGCAGCCCACTAGCTGGGGACTGGTGCTAGGTTCAATCCCCATCATGTCCAAATGAGAAAATAGAGTTTGATGTTCCAATGATAAAATAGAGTTTGTAATAGCCAATTCTATCAATTCTCCAAACCTTGCCTAAAGTTGTGGGTGTGACATCCTCCAAACATTATCGAATAACTACATGTCCTGAAGGTGAAGTATGCTAGAGGAATTTTTTGAGGTTGATAGGATAGAAATCCATCCAAATGAACTAAAGGAAAAAAAATATGTAAAACCAACAAGTCCCTAAGTCTCAATTTCATGAAAATTTTTGAAGCATTTTGGGAATAAAGCAAGTGGGGGAAGGCCAACTGCTATGAATATTGATCTTATAAAAACGACTAGAATATGGCCTAGGTCCTGATAGCCCTAAAAAAATCAATTATTTTCCAATGATAGTGTTTTTTCATTATGTTCTTGAAAAAAAGTTTCAAGCTATGGGATAGTAAAACATGCAAAAATTTCTTTAGATCAACATAGAATCAAATTAGTTTACTTGTTAGAAAAAAGGGTACTGAACCCTTACTATTTGAATTAATAGGATGATGGAAAGGAATATATGTTATATATGTTCTATGTGGGGAGTGTCAATCAAAAATTGCACATAATGTAGCCAATCATCAAAAAGGCATGTAGCTCAGTTATAAAGCAGCCCACTAGCTCGAGACTGGTGCTAGGTTCAATCCCCATCATGTCCAATGGATTTATATGGTATTAGTACTGCAGTTATGGCTATAAATTTCATATCCTTGGGTCTAAATGATCGATTTGGCTTGAGAATCATGTTGGAGTATCAACCCACCCATGAACATGATATTTCCCTTCATTGGAAGGGCATTTGGCTAGGTGGTAGAGTAGCCCAAAAGCTAGGGGCGAGCCTTGGGTTACAACAAACAATTACAACTAGAATATATCACTTATAACTTGTGATAGGTTTGTTTCATAACTTAGTACCTTGCATGAAATATTCGGTACTAAGTAGCTGTTCAATACTATATTATGTACTTAATTCAGTACTAATATCATTCACCAACAAAACAATAGTATATATCTATTCTCCTCTCAGGCAACAATCAACATCTGTGTGGTACATCCTTTTAAATAAATTTGGAGTCAACCTAGATTTTCTAGGAATTTACTAGACCTCGTATAGAATAAATTTGGCTATATTTGATAAGGAGACTAGTTCATGTCAGAAACGATTTGTATGGATTGGAAAAATGTTCCAAGAAATCTGATTTTGTCCTATTATGACACTATGGAGCATTGTATTTGGAAGACTCTGGTTCTAAAGTAGAAAGTTTGTTTAATCCTTCTCTCAGTAAAGTTTGCAGTCTCATGAGAACTAAAGGTACTAAAAAAGTAAGAAGAAGTGTATAAGATGTTTGTTTACCTACAATTGTCAATATATACCAATAATTCTCATTATAATCTCATTATGTATCAGTGAACTTCAAGGATAAAATGCACTAACCTAATGATTGAATTGTCATCTACATAATTATAGTATGCCTTGATAGTAAAGAAACAATCTCAACCATATTGTCATCATTGTCATGTTATAAACATAGGTCCTTGTAATGACTATTGTTCATCTAAGATTTATTCTCTCATAGATCAAATCCAATGTATTGTAAAGTTATCATTAATATATCTCTGAGGCTTAGTTACTATCAAACATCAATGTTGTTTCCATATCAATGTTAATAAGAGGACATATTGTTACAAGTAGAATAATGTTGTTAAGTGTTGTCAAATTTAATTTTTTTAAGTGAGGTCACACCTCAAAGTGTCACTGTTAAACTTTTGTCAATGTTTACACAATAATTGTATACATGGAGCTTTAAGGGACTACACATCTGTTAATGAGATTAAGGTGTTTTGTGCTTGAATTATGATCATAAGGATACCCTAAGGATGGCCAAAGGTGACTGCATTAAAATTTCTTTCAAAATCTTACAAAAACTCCAAGAAAATCCTTGTTTACTAAGCCACAACTCAAAGAAATTTTCTTCCCAAGGTTCACTATCCTAGAGGGCTGAGTGATGTTCATAACTGTCAGTATTAAAGGAGGGATCATGGCCTTAGCAAGTCACAAGACTCATTTTGATATGTTATTTATGTCACAAAGATAAGAATTGTTATTTCAAATTAGGTTTTATGAACAAAATTTAGGTTTGATGCCCTAGCAAGTCTCCAAAAACAGCCTAAGGATGTTCAAAAGGAGCATAACTAAGTCCTCAATTTCTTCATTGATCTGAGAAAGGGATCATCATGAATTTTTTTATTTTTTGTAGTGGATTCTTTGATGAGGACGAAATAATAGTACAATTAAAGAAAAAGGGATTGGTATAGCTTCAAGAGGATATTTATCTGAACGAATCCAAAACTATAAAGAATAAAACAAAAGGCCAAACCCTGTAATAAATGATCCAAACAAATTCTTGAAATGAAACCCTAAAATAATCCAAATTTTTTCCCAAAAACATATGCCAAAAACAAGAATCCTTTATCTCTTTCGCTAGTCAGGAGAGACATTCTATTTTTTGTTTTAGAGAGCTTCATATATGCTTGAATAATTTCCCTAAGAAGGGCCAAGTCCCTGCTTGTACAATGCACCACATACCTGATCCAACACTAAACCTTACAAGGGTCAAATTTTAGAGTAATGGTCACAATAGATTGTTCGTTGAAGTGATTTTAGGAGAATTAATTAATAGTATTTATATAGTTATTTAAGGCTTGAGAGAGGGATTCATAAGGTTATTCATTGGAGGATTTCTTACTAATTAGATTTTTAAATTTTAATTCCTTAGGACCTAAGCATTAGCCCTTGTAGAGAATATTGACATTTGACAAAGATCAAAGCCCCTTGTAATACTTTAGATCTTTTATAAAATATCTTTACCACACCTAATATGGAATAACACTTATTCCTTGAGTTAAATAAGTGCTGGGCTATGGCAGGGTGCCACATCACCATGCATTGGGTTTTAGCCCATGATCTGGGGTTTTTAACTTCAAACGAGGATATCTCACAATCCATGAAGAACCACTCGGCATGCCACATGGAACTAGAAACATATCGACAAGGAGAATCTAATGGCAAGGATTTTCATGACAAATTCTAAATATTTTTTTTAAACCGCCTTTAGTTTCTACTCTCTCCTCAAAACCACATTGAAACTATGGGAGGTTTCTCAATACTCGTGTTCACACATCGTCCACTATCCTAGGCCCCACTCACCCTCCTTGTTGTTATCCCATGAACAAATTTTTCAATAAACACTGACGTCCCAAGATCAAATTTTATCTTTCTCATCATCGTGATCTTGTCCTAGATACTCAAATGGATTACCATTGTCTTCAAAAAGAAAGAAATTAAGCTTCTTTCTTGTTAAAAGGAAACAGACTCTGTTCATCCTTCATGCCTTCTCCAATTCCTCCTCATCCTTCTACTTCAATTGGAGCCTCCCTCTAATATCAATCCCATGATCTGGTTGAAAGAAATAGTAATCCAATTTATTGTTATTCTAATTGCACAAAAAAATATAGGCACTGCAAGCCAAGAGAAGCATCAGTGAGTAGCATTGGAATTTTCTCATTTCAATTAGGTAGCATAAATTAATGGACAGTAGTTGGGCAAGGAGACACCCCTAGAGTTGCTAGGTGTTAATGGGAAATGTGAGCAGATAGGTGGCAATCTGTTATGAAAAAAATCAAATCTTTAGACCCTGGCTTGGGGTTAGATATTGAACTAGGAGAAAAGCTGCAAGGATAAAGAAGAGATTTAAGGAGAGAAAATAAGTCAATTTTCTGGGAATTTTGTTGGCAGGGAGGCATTACCAAGTCACCCATAATACTGGAAATATTTTCTAGTGGGGATACATTGCCAAGTGACAAAATTCATTGCTGGAGATGAAATACAATGTAGGAGGAAACCACAATACTGGAATATTTTAATATTATCATTGGAGGTAAGAGGTACACTCCAAGAGAAAGCCATAGTATTCTGTTGCAGTTAGTATTCACTAAAAGGTGATCCACTAGTGGGAGAGAATATTAGATTGTGAGTCCCTAACAATCACAAAGTCCAACACCAAATAGATATGAGTTTTAAACCTTATCTTTGATGAGGTGTTTTCATGACCCACTGATGAATTGTTAGTGAGATCCAGATCTAGAATGTTTCAATTGATGTACTATAAATTCAGATCATGAGATCAATACAAGAGTAAGAATATGGCATAGATTATTCTCCAAAATTTTCTTGTTGTGTCTTTCTTTTGCTTAATTATAAACACGGTACCAAAGCCATGGCTAGTTGATTATGAGAAAAGCTATGTTTCCCCACCAGTAAAATTGTAGATCTACATCCATGAATGTAATAGAGAGGGCACCAATGAGATGATCAGTGAATTGTTGTTGGGGTTGTCTGCAGCATAAGATCAATTCCAACAGTGTGTACCTAGATAAATATCAAGGCTTCTCGTAGGCATGCTATACAGCTGCTCTTTCGACGAAAGCCAAGCAAGATTTGAGGTTTTCTACTAGATCCTTTCAGTATTTCGAGCTCTTTTTCTATTTCTTGGTCAAGTTAAAGTCAATACGAGACTTTTCTATTTCTGATTCTAAGTATATTGAATGAAATTATGTTTTCAACTCTTTTTTTGTTTCCAATCCTTTGTTTCAATTTTTTATCTTTATCATTCATCCTGCGAATAAAAAAAAAGAGCTTTCTTACAAGCCGGATCTAGTTTTTGAAGTTCCAGGTACTTAATTCAATGAAATTTGATCTGATTTGTGCTGTTGAGTTTTTCAAATCTGTGAAGCCTAATCAATATACTGTGAGGCTGATCATCAAGATCTACATCTTACAAAATGCCAAAAACCTATCACAAGCTTACCATGACACTTAGTATGGCCCTACGAAGGAAAACTGTAATCTTACCCGATCAATGGTTCTTATCTCAAGAACTACTTAGATATTGTTGAAGGATCTGTTCATGTATGAAACTGTTCTGGCCATTTTTCATTTTTTTTGTTTCCTTTGATTTTATGTTTACTCTCTTTTGATGTTTTATATTGTTACCCTTTTTCCTAAATTCGATATGTCAATCCTTCGTTGATACATAAAAATGTCAGATATGTATTTTTGATAAACTTAACATAAGAACACCATTTTTTTTTACTCACTACAACCTACCCAAAGGTGAAACAAGCTCAGAGGTATAACTATCACAGTTTTAACATTACTTGATTTTAATCTTGAGTAATCTTGTCATAGTTCTAGTATAATCCTTTCATGAACCTGTCACTATAATGTGATGTTTCATTTTTTTAAAATATTTGTAAAATTTCGTTAGAAGAGCGACGTTTCATAATCTAATAACTCCTGATTTATGCAAGCTCCAAAACATGAAAGTGGACAACAATAAAGAAGATGCTGCAATTTGCAAATGGAACATTGGACTTTGGAATTATACATGGGAAAAACAAGGACTTCAGTTGTATGGTTGTTTATACTTAGGAGGTAACTAGTGCACAAAATGATCTATCTTACCACCACTAGACCCAATTCAAGCTACGCAGCCAACAATATCTCCCAATTTATGCAAGCTCCAAAAACATAACACTAAACAGCAACAAAGAGGGTACTACCATATATAAATGGGACATTGGACTTTGGATTTTATATGGGGAAAGAAACAAGTCTCAGTTGTGGTTTTTTCACAGTTAGATTGGACAGGATCCATGGATGAAAGGAAGTCTACAACAAGTTATGTGTTCAGTCTTACTTTTAATTATACTCAACCACTCCAGGGCCTCTTTAATGCACAAAGTTTATGTATTAAAAAGGTAGATTTAGAAATTATTTCAGTTTTCATTTTGTGTTTTCAAGTTAGATATTTTTTTCAAGTTTTCACATTTCTAATTTTATTGCAATGTGGCAGACTGATCAGGGCAGTACAGGAACAACCCCGAGACAGGATGATCGCGGAAAGGGGCCAGTAGAAGAACATGTAAAGTGCCAACATTGCTCTATCTTCAAGTATTTTAGTTATTTACATAATTGAAATAATATTAATTTTTTTCAAATATGCAGACACCTGGCCATGGTACACCTGATGATTCCATGTACGAGGAAGAGATTTCTTCATCCCCATGTCCATTGTTGTTGCTACAAAAAAAGGCGCGAAAAGCAAAGTTGGAATTTGAGCATTTGGTAGATGCGCCTCAAACACCTGAAATAGAAGCGAGGATAACACAACTTATGACCCAGCTAGAAACATATAAGGTAATAATAAAAAATCAAAAGGATATTTTTTTTTTCTGCATGAGATGAATTGTGATAGTTTGATTTTTAATTTTTACATTAACTAAAATAACAAAAAAATTATTTTGTATGTAGCGTTATCTGACACCTGCTTCACCTGGTGTTGGTGGTAGTGGTACACAAGGGCAATATATTGCTGAGCAACCCTCTCGTACACCTTCTACGCCTTTAGGTGGCAGCCAAGAAATGCACCCTGCCCAAGAAGACACCCAACCAACCGTTGAACGTGTTGGCAGTGATGAGGTTGATATGGCCAACTATATTATTGTGTTTCCTGGAGCTACATGTGTCAGCTCCACGAGGACCATTGATGGCACGTTTTTGGTGAACGATTAAGGTGTCCCTATAAAGCACGTACAACTCCCAAGTAAGTTTTAATATTTTAACTATTTCATGTACTCTATCTAAACTATATTTTATCATGATTTTTAATTTTAAATTAATGATAATATATTTTTTCTGTGTAGGAAAAAATGAGTTCTACAAGTTTTTGGAGAGAAATGCGTTGATAATTTTTGGCCCAACCATATGCACAAGGTGGAATTCCCAGAATTCCAACCTGAAAAAAGAACTTCTAGATTATCTAGAAGCCCTTTTTGGGGTGGGCACATTTGACAGAACAACGATGGCTCAGGTAGTTGGAAAATATTTGAAATATACCAGGGACACCTATAGGACGCAATTTCAATTTAACCATAGATACGAGAATCCTCTCACAGTTACAGAGAGTGAGTGGAGAGCACTCATCCATGACGGAAAAGAGAAAAGGGCAAAGAAAGAAGGAAAAATGCTAAGTGGACCCGCAAGGTAAATTACAACTTTAATTCAATAGCTTTAATTTTCTCTATGTCTAAAATAAAAGTGTGCTACATCATATCTGACTTCAATATTTTGATGATAGGTTGCCTGACACCTCGAAGGCAACCAAAGCTAAGATTGAAAAAACAGGCCATCACAAGCTAGGCCAGGGCAGCTACTTGAAATTAGCCGCAAGAATTGTAAGTAGCTAAGCATCTTATAATTAATTGTATCGCCTTCCAACGTTTTTGTAATCCTATCAAATAACATTAAAAATACAAAATCATATGTAATGTAGGGTGATGACTTTGGAACATAAACTACAGAGGACGATAAAAAGATCGCTTTCCATTCCGGCTATCAAGCTGTAGTTGAACATCGTAGAATCTTGGGATAGGTCCCAAGATCCAGAATGCCTGATAAGGTAAAATGTTAACCTTTTAATCTGTTTGTTTTCGTCCATAAATTTAATGTCTAACAACTTTTTTTAAATCAGGGGAGCAGCACTGTCGACGAGCCAAATAACCCAGTTGTAGAGCAGTGTGTTGAGAGCGAAATATTTCCAGATGTACATGTTCCTCATGTGCAACCTTATCATTGTAGTGGGGACCAGGCCGACAATGCTACTATCAGTGAGAGTCGTGATGGTAATTAATTTCCACTTATAATTTTTTCTAATTATACCTTGATGGTTGTCCTTATAACGTTTTTTGTTTAAATTACAGAGAATGTTGTACTTGAGGATCTTACCACCAGAGAGGAAGACAGGGAAACGGTCCCAACGGCGACAACTAGTGCACTAGGTAAATAATCTCATTGCAATTTTTTTTATTAATATTACTGAACTAGTTCAATGATATTTAAAATCTGACAATTAAAATTTAATATTATCTGTTTTTGTAGGCGATGCCCCATCACTGCATGAGACCAGACGTCGTGACTATGAAACTAGGTCAGCTCTGGGGGAAAGGCACAAAACAGGAGTAGAGTACGATGATGTTGATGATGTAGTTATGAGCTTTAGAAGTAGGAAGAAGAAAAATAAAATTTGATAATGTAAAATATTGTATTATTATAAGACAAATGATACCATACTTGGAACGTTTTTTGCGTTATATTAAAAAATCATTTATAATATTATTTTTATGTCAAACACTTTCAATGTTTTCTTGCATACTTTTTGTTGCATTGTTTTTTAATTAGTTATTGAAATTTTTTTTTTTCTGCTCATGAAAGTAAAAAAGGAAATATAGATTGGGTATTGGGGAATTGAGAGTGATGTGACGGGGGGGAGGGGCCATAAGAGCTTCCACCTTCATGTGGTTGGCCCTGTTTAGTAGAGAATAATTTATTGGAGCGATTTAATCTTGGAGAAAACCTCCCTCAATCCAACGTAGCAACAAAAAAGTCACTGTTGACTTAGTTGCTACTCTTTCAGATCGTGGGAGGCTTGTTCCAAGTTCATGCGACTCCAATAAATTGTTCTTGAAACGAAGAGGAGCTTATTCAAGTATGTTTTGACATTTTCAACATATGTTCTAACATTATCATAATAATGCATCTTAGAGTAAAAAATACTACATCAATTACTTGTATTTATTGTATAGATGATTATGGATTTTGATTGACTTGGCAGTGCAGGTACAAATCCTCTTGCATCATGAGCAATACAACTTGTCAAACAGGGTCATGTCCAGGATATTTTTTCTTGTGTGCTTGACCAGGTTCGTAATGTCACATTTTGTAATTTCCTTTACAGTTCATAATTCAATATTAAGCTTGTTCATGATTATTATCTAGGTTTTTTGTATGTGTTTTTTCATCTATTTGATTGTAAGAAAATCTGCATGTTTCCTGTTGTTCACTATTATTTCTCCATTTACCACTCCCAGGATGAATCTGACTTTATTGTCCAATTTCAGCAAATCAAGTTGAAGTTTGACCAATTGGACTTTAAGCGGTTCCTTGGCCTTTGCGTTCAGCAGGGGAATCAATAGTGAAGGAGACTATGCCCTATCCCCCAGGGGAAGTGGCCTGTGTTGGCGAGAGAACATGTCTAGCAGAGAAGACCCGGGTTCAGGGCTAAAGGCCAATAAGGTTTTCTGCCATAGTCTAGATTCACGCCGGCATTGACACTCTGCTCCGAAGGGCAGAGAGTCTCACCTGAGGCGTGCTGCGACCCTAATGTGATCGGGGGCATATCGGTATCATCTCGACAACATCCAAACAGGTGAAATAAATCTAAACCAAGGATTTAAATAGTCATGACATAATATTCCATAACATGCACTCTTTAGGAAAATAGTTAAACCAACGATAAACAAAATTTTAAACATAGCTTATAATATCACTCATTCATACTCAGAATCACATAACAGAACAACCCTCTTGGATATATTAATCATTAGCCGTCAGAGGCAAACTATTACAAGGCTCGGCTACATACAAGCATAGAACAGAACTAAATACAACACGTCCCTAGGGACAGAGAGAAACCACAGTAACCCAGAAGAGAGGAGAACAGTGCAACCAAGATAGAGCTCTCCTACGGCTCCCTGTTGCCTATTCCCGTCTATGCCAACCCCTTCATCCGTTGGCTAGCTACCTATTTGATCTCCTGCCCGTGCAACTGATAGTTCCTCCTCCTTTCTTGCTCGGCTGTCTTTCGTTTCTTTTTGTTCACAAGGAGTTCACTGCTTGTTTCCTTCTACTCCCTTCGACTGTCTATGCTTGCTCTCGCAACCACCGTGACACCTGTCCTCTGCTCCTCCGCAACCTTGACACCTTCCTGCCTACCGAGGTTGCGTTCCACCACAACTCAAAATATTCTAATTTCCAAAACAAGGGCCCCAATAGGCCTCGACCACATCATTTTGACTCACCCCGAGTCAATTGTCCTGAGCCATCTCCACTTCCATGGGCCTTCCCGACGTTGTGCCCTATTCCAGCTGCGCGCCTTCTCCTTGTTTTCCAAATAAGGGCCCCAACTCTGGGACCTTGATCAGAGCTGAGGCTTTAAGCTCTTGGAAGGTTTCCATGGCCTACTGCCATCCTTGAAGCAACTCGTCAGTCTCAGCCATGATTTTTGTGACTACTTCCTCCCCGGCGATTTCTGGCACGGTGCCAAATACTGTGTTGATCTGTGTGTCAGCCTCCGAGGCCAATTTCTGCATCGTTTTGGCGCTGATATTTATTGGTTATCGAAGCTCCCGGATTTCCTATTTGGCTGCCATTGAAGTATCCTCTATTTTTTGAATTTGGACCTCTAGCACATCCGCCTGGGCATACAATTGGTCTAGCCTAGTTGGGTCTGTGGCTTCCTGTATTTCCTTGGAGATTTATTGCAATTGGGCCAAAATTGGTTGTGCCTTCACCGTGAGGGTCGTTGAGCATTCTTGCAGACCCTTAAGTAGGTCGTATGCATCTCTGGTTGCAGTACTTAGGACTTCCTACATCTTTGTTACTTGGCCCTGTTTCTCTGATATTTGCGCTGAGTACACAACTGTTGGGTCGGGCAGTGCAGGTCGTGATACCAATGCCACCTAGAGTTCCGTATTTTCCTGGTGGAGGTTTGAATATGCCACCCTGAGGTGAATCGCCTGCCCTACTACCTCTGTTTCTTTCTCGTCATCTGGTATTTGACTGTGGTGGGCTGTCACTGCGGGCGATACTTCCCTGAAAACCCTAGCCACTGTTTCCAGATGTCCTTGTAGATGTTCCTTCTCTATTTTCAGCTGCTCACGCTATTCAGTAAGCGTGCGTATCTGCTACTGCTGTTGTTCATATTTCTGTTTTAGTTCTGAGTGGAGCTTCTCGGCCTGTTGTGCTACCCTTTGGATGAAATGGTATAGCTGAGCTGTCCCCCATGTTTCCATGCTCTCTGCACCAGAGGTACCCTGATATGGCCTTCGCTCCTGGAGTGGTTGCCTGCTGGAAACTGATCTTGCTGACTGGTCTTGAGGTGACTGCGGCGAAGTTTTCTAGGGTGCAGAGTCCGCAATATTTAGGTCCGGTCACCCCTCTTGATATACTGGGTTGGGTGGTTGGAGCGGAGTAGGCTCCGGGAGTGGCCCAGCTGTGTCTTCAACTGTCTGCTCTATCTGAGTGATGAGGTTGGTAAAAGTAGTCTGTGGGACCATGGTAGGGTTGGCTGGGGGTACTAATTTTGCACCTGATTTAACCTCCATCCCATGGTCCCCATTAAGTATTCTCTTGATAACTGGGTCGAACATGGTGGCAGATGAGGTGGATGGTGCGGTGCTGTGGGGTTCACGGGAGACGGATGAGGTGGTAGGTGGTAGTGGATCTGGATGAGGTGGTGATATGCAGATGTTCAGGAAATTGAAGGGGTTAATGTGGGTGTGGGGTGGCAACTCGCTTTCTTCCCCTATCTCAACTATTGGCTCTTCTTGGATCAGTACCCCTGTGCTCAATTGTCGGGGTGGATCCTCTCCTGTGAGGTCGACCACCAAATGTGATTCTACAACCTTGGCCCTCTTGGTCTTCGGTGCTGCTATGGGTTTCACAGACCTATTTTTCCTCACCAGCCATGTGGTTGCTGGGGTTGGCGAACTGAACAATATGTTGGGAATGGGTGCGGAAATGGAGGTTGTGCTTAGAGGTGGGTTTGACTAGGAGACTCGGAATTCTAAAAAAATTGGAAATGAAGTAGCACTACTCGATATCACCTGAACTACTTCATTAAAGATTTTTACCTTCGTGTTCAGTTGCCGAATGATTGGGAGGAGCTGCAGGTTTGACACCCTGTTTGTTGCCTCCTCTGTTGTCTCTCCTGGAAACTGGTGTGGTAGCATCCCGTCAAAGATGTATGTGTACATCTCGTCTCTGACTTCCATCGAAACCCGTGGCCACAAAAAAACTTCTGTATGAAAAGTTGCTTCATCAATTTGGAACTTCAGAGGCCTCATCTGGAACGTTGCCTCTGGTACACAAGTGGGTCTGAGGAACGTGTGCTTGTGCGTGACTCCAAACTAGACTTGCTCACTATATCCGTCCAGTAGGTTTCTTGGGATCCTCTGTTGACTCATTACAATGTCAACCATTAGGCCATACCAACTCCTAAAGGCTTCTGCATTTACTTCCTTGGTGCTGGGGTCTCCAAACACCTTCCATGGGATAAGCTTCATCGCCAGCGGCTGATCTTCCACTATCTCTATTGGTATCCTGGTGAGGGGGAAAGTCCAATTCCACATGGCCAGTGCTATTATCAAATACCCATAGATAAATCTAGTTGCCCTCTTATAGTTGTCTTCACATGCCTCGAACAGCTCCTTCAGCAGGTAGGAGCACCAGTTTATCCTGGTCCCCTAGACGCAGTGCTCCGCAACCGAAATTGTGTGTAAGGTAAACTCCCCTTTGGTGTAATGTCTCATCGTCTTGCTGGCAATGAGGTAGCAGGTGAATTTAATCTTTGGCTTGTTGATTAACTCAATTTCTTCCCCCTTTCCTCCTCTTCGGGTGCCATACTTAGCATAGTAGTCTGTATCCCTTAACTTCTTCGCCTGTTTGGATATGGTTTGGAATGCTAAAGAGACGTCCCTTCCTTCCTGCGACAACCTTGTCAACCTGTGAATGTCTTCAACGTGAATCAGGATTTCCTTCCCCAGCCACAGAGAGCTATTCTGAATTCTACTCAACAGGAATCTGGTGCACTGCATCGTAGCGCCTGTAGTCCCAAATACTGGTAAGTTCCTCAAATTCATTATCAAGAACTGTTGGATACCTCTGAACTCGGGCAGGACTCTTGTTGCCGCCCGTCCTGCTTCTGTTGTATAATTTTCAATGTATACATGTATTTTTAGCACAGAAAACTCAAAGGAATCTGTGAGGTCCACGTCAATTAAGGTCGCACTATCATATTTCCCGACAAGGGACTCCATTTTATGAATTTTTCTATCCAGCTCATGTTCTACCACTACTGGACTTACTCTTGTTATCTTCGCTCGCCGCTGATACACCTGAAAAATAGTTCTTTGTCTCTTCTCTTTCCTTTCTTCTTCTGGACACCTTCTCTGCTCTGCTTCTGCTCCAACTTCCCTTGCTCTTTCGGCAGTTTCTAACTCTAACTTGGATTTTTCAGGTATTCTCGCGCTTTTCTGCATGCAGGTTATGTAAGTAACCAGTAAGGGTGAGGTTGATGAGACCCCATAACTAATTAATGTTTCCCTGGCTTCCCCCACGGCTACGATCGTGCGATCATTTAGTTGCTGAGGTGGGTTCTAACACTTCTGACTGTGGTTTTGGGATTTGGGCAGATACGACGGCTGGTGGTTATTTTTAATTATGGAAAATTTATTATAGTATGGATAATGCTAATTATGGAAATTATTTCAAAATCTTGGTGATCCTACGGATTGACACTAGTACTATGCTAAATGATGGTGGGTTGATGTTTGGAACACTTTTCTTCCTGACGTGGATGACATGGACGACATGCTGGACACTACCCCCCCGACCACTAATGGTTGCGTTGCGGTCTCCACAACTGAGCTAATATTTATTGCATTATGGTAAACCTATCTATGTCATCTCGGGTGTGAGAGACTTATTGACCCTAATCTACCCTACGTACTTCTCTCGGGTGCGAGAGTTATTGAAATTGAAATGGATAACTTACTCCTGGTAGGGTTTCAGGCATGCACCGTTGACCCATCCTTGTAGAACCTGGATGTTTAACTATGCCA
The DNA here is from genome assembly GCA_034641835.2 of Pinus albicaulis. Classification (NCBI taxonomy): domain Eukaryota; kingdom Viridiplantae; phylum Streptophyta; class Pinopsida; order Pinales; family Pinaceae; genus Pinus; species Pinus albicaulis. The sequence continues at coordinate 286,072,172 of CM076569.1, forward strand.
GTCAAACTGCTCCCGAAGGTTTGATCTCTATGATATGAAATGGTCCCAGCCAATGCATCTGCAATTTCCCTGGGAAATTCTGGAACTTGTTGTCGTAGAGTAGGACCTTGCCCCAAATTTGGAAAGTCTTTTGTTTGATATGTTAATCATGCCAAGCTTTCTACCTCTCCTTTTATACTGTCTCTTGAAATTCCGCAAGAAACCATCCTTCCTCAAGTTCCTGTAGCTCGTGTAATCGCTCCTTTAATGATTCCTCTTCAGATAGCTACAGTGTTGTGGCGATAGTAAGGCTTGGTACCGTGAATTCTGCTGGGATGGCCGCTTCTCTGCCATAGACCAGCTGGAATGGTGTTTGGTTATGTAGTCGTTTTACCGTTGTGCGGTATGTATGCCCACAGGGTTGTTGGTATCCGTTCGTCCCAGTCATCGTGCTTTGCATTGCATATCTTTGTCAGGCCTTTTTCCAGTATCTTGTTAAATTCTTCCACTGTGCCATTTTCCTGTGGATGATACAGGCTGATTTTATGGTGTTGTATCAGGAATTGTTGTAGTAGAGACTTAATTGTGTCATTGATGAAATGTGTACCCTGGTCGCTAGTTAGGCTTCTTGGACACCCAAATCGGCTGATTATGTTCTCAAATATGAATCTAGCAGCAGTATCTGCAGTACAGTTCCTTACTAGTGCAGCTTCTGCCCAGCGGGTCAAGTAGTCGATCGCTATTATTATGTACCTTGCCTTTGAATTTCTTGCAGGTGGCGTAAGTGGCCCTACAAAATCGACTGCCCATTTCTCGAATGGCTGGAGTATCTTTACGGGATAAAGTAGAAGCTCATCCCTGTGGGAGGGTCGTTCGGTCTGCTGACATACGTCACATTTCTGAACATACACCTTACTATCCTTGTGCACTATTGGCCACCAGAAGCCTTCTTGTAATACTTTGCACGTTTTTGGTTTAGCTCCCACGTGCCCTCCCGCGACACCACTATGGATTTCCCATAGTATAGCTTCCCTTTCATGTTCCAGAACACATATTCGAAGAACTTGGTCTATTCCCATATTGTATAGCTTCCCTACGATCAGCTGATATTCCGCAGCTCGAACTACGAGATGTTTCTTTTGTGTTGTAGTATATTCCTGCAAACACTATCCCATGGTAAGATAGGTTGTTATTTCATTCAAGTAGTCCAGGATGGATTCTACTCTAAAAAGATCAGCATCCGGTAGCTGATCATCTAGAGATCCTCCACTTTCACCATTCTCTAGTCGGGACAAGTGATCAGGCCCTACATTGAGCCTTCCAAGCTTTACAATTACTTCGAATGTGAATTCTTGGAAAAGTAGGAGCCATCGGCAGATTCTCCCTTCTAAGACTAGCTTGTTTACTAGAAATTTTAATACGAAATGATCCATGAATAATTTGAACTTACCTCCCAATAGATAGTTGTGGAATTTCTAGAGAGAGTACACCATTTCTAGTGCTTCCCACTCTGTTGTTGTGTACTTGCGCTCTGCTGTGGACAACTTGCGACTGGCAAAATATACCGGATGATCGACTGAAGTGTCCCCCGGTTGAGCTAGAACCGCACCAAGTGAAATGCTAGATGCATCAATGTGTACATGGAACTGTTTTTCCCAGTTGTGGTGGACTAGTATTGGCACACTCGCCAATTTTTCTTTCAGTATGTCTAATGCCTCTCTGCAGTTGTTCTTCCACTAGAATTTCTCTGATTTTTTTAACAGTCTTTCCAAGGGCATTTTTATTTTGGCGTAGTTGCGGATGAAACGTCAGTAGTAGCCTATGTGTCCAAGAAGTGCCCTCAGCTGTTTGATGGTCTCTGGCGCGTCCATATTGATAATTACTGCTACTTTGGCCAGATCTACGTAGACACCTTGATTACATACCATGTGCCCCAGCAGTGTTCCGAATGGTACGGAAAATATACACTTCTTTAGATTCAACAAGATATATAGTTGTCAACACCTATCAAACATTACTCTCAGCAGGCTTGCATGATCTTTTGGCAAGCTATACACAGTCCAGTCATCCATATAGACTTCTAAGAACTTGTGGATGTAATCTCGGAACGCTGTTATCACAATGCGAGAGAAAACTGTAGGTGCATTCTTCAATCTGAATGGCATCATGTTGTATGTGAAAGAGCCCCATTCTGTAGTGAAGGTTATATTTTTCTTGTCTTCTTCTGCTATTCTCACCTGATGGTAACCTGAAAAGCCATCGATGAACGAGTATGCCTCGTTCCCTGCAACGTTGTCGAGGACTTCGTCACTAAATGGGGTAGGGAACAGATCATGGATACAGGCATTGTTTAAGCTTCTGTAATCGACGCAAACTCGTATCTTTTATTTCTAATTTTTTCTTTGTATAACTATGGGGCTTAGCCATTCTGCCTCTTCTACAGGGAATATTAGCCCGACCTTTAGCATTTTTTCGATCTCTTCTTTGACTTTTTCCTTCACCCTTGGGTTTAGACGATATGGTCTATGTTTCACTGGCCTAGCATCAGGCTTCATTATTATCCTCATTTCCCCCATATCTCCTTTTATGCCTTTGAGATCTACTACTCATGAAGGAAACAAGTCCTCATACTCCTCAAGTAGACTGAATATTTCCTTTGTTTTTTGCTTGTCCCAGTAGTCTCCAATGGTCACCAGCTTGGGTTTCTCCTCTGTCCCAATATTTACCTTTTTAGTTCTGAGAGGCAGGAGGTGCATACCTTCTGTAGTTGATTCTTCTTTAATTTCCCTCTCCCCCTCTGTTTCTTCGAAATACAGATGCCTGAGATCCTCCAAATTGTCATCATCCATCTCACTGTTAATCTTCTGACATGCCACCTTTTGTTGGATACCTTGGTACCGAAGTGACTGCTCGTCCGTCTGTTGACTATCAGGGAAGAACAATACTTGCTTGATAGCTTGCAAAGATTGTGTAATTTTCTTTGTTTATCCTTCAAAGGTGAAACACTTTATGAATTTCTCCGCAACTTCCTGCCAATTGTGGGTCCCTCTTCTCTTTTCTTTCGTTAAGTACCAAGCCTTTGGGATTACATCCAAGGAGTGGATAAACTTGTGAATCCACAGTTCCTCGGGGTATCCATCAGCTCTCCATTGTACTTCACATTTCTTCAGATGGTTTCTAGGGCTTGTGTTCCCTTGGTACCGGTCCTTCCCCCTGGGCTCCTTTTCCTCTTGAAATCTGGCTTTCATTACTGCCACTAATTCATCCCATTGCGTCAGTGAATCGCAATGGTTACTCCACCATCTTACAGCTGTGGATTGTAATTCCATGTCCATCAAGGGGATTCTCTGGCCTTCTGGCACCTTGTTTTCTACTTTGGCTATGAAAACACTTACAGCGTTCATATCTGATAAGATTGGGTATCCCTGCATTTCAGCCCCAATCCAATTGACTCTTGCAACATTGGCACACCTCCTTGTGTTTGTTTCATAGCCTCCTTGCTGCCAATTGTCCCATGCCAGTTCTGATCCTAATTTCGTGCTTTGAATACTTCTCTAGCTTACCGAGCCTTCTACTGTCGGGTTTATGTAGTCTTCCCTTCATCCAGCGGTCATCTGGTAGAGATGGTCCAAGAGCTGAGCATATTCTTGGTTATCATTAGTCTCTGTATATCTTGGTCCTTGGTAGAGGTCGAGCGGTTGAGTGACTCTGATTTCCCCATCCTCGAAGATCATCAGTTCTTTCTTTAGATAAATTACCGCATAATTTTCAAAAGCATAATCGATTCCCAATAGTGCTGGGTACGGATCCTTATCCCCCATGATGTCAATGACTTCGAAGTTCGTAAATGCTTTTACCCCAGCAATGTCAACCTCAACATCCTCCAGTCGGTCGATGGGAACAATGCAATACTGGTTTTCCATCCGAATCTGGATCGGATAGTATGTCAATCTTGGCTTCCCAAGTTTTCCTTGGAAAGATGTTGACATCAGATCCCAAATCAAGCATGATGTCCTTAATCTAGAATCCCGCCACTTGCGTATTTACTCGGAATTCCTTTCCCATCCTTCGTTTGTTTCTCTTTATTCTCTGAACATATTTCTAGTCTTCTTCCGCTGCTTCTTTTGCTCCTGTGTTCTATTTTAGCACCCCTTCCAAGTTTTGCTTCAACCGTTCCAACATTGGTGCATTGTTAACAATCTTCAGGAAAAAATGGAACCACTCCTAGATTAAGGCTTCAGTAGTATTCTATGTCTCCTTGTCTTCCTGGATTTTCTGTAACTCGATTCCTTTGTTTCCCCCCAAATGGGCAAATGTTTCTGCTACTTCCTGGAAAATTTGTTTCTGTCGTTCAGGTTTGAACAGGAGCTTTAGGGATGCTGGCTGGACTACTTTTATGGGGTCCATAGTGCATGCATCCTCCCTCATTATTTTACCACCTCATGTCACTATGGCCACGTTTTTCATTGTTTGAGTTCCCGTTAACCTGGACTCTGCATTTACTAGATTTACCCCCCTCTGTCTAGCTCTTTCCTCCCATCTTTTGATGAGCTCCGGGAAATCTTCTATTGCGTGTGAGTTAACACGGAACTGTGAGCACCATGGTCTCCTAGGGAGTGGAAACTCTCTAGCCACATGCCCTTCCTGATCGCAATTGTAACATCTTACTGGATCTCTACCTCCTGTTCAGCCCCCTCACATGCCTCTTCCTCTTCCTCGGGGACCTTCATTTACTATGTATGACAGCCGGTCCAGCCTCTCTGCCAAGGCATCTAGTTCTTGGCATTGCTCTGTGCTGTGGGTGGTCGAGGCATAGAATTTATAGTATACATTATTTGGAACATTGGAATACTTCTGTAGGATCGGACACATGTGAGGTTGATGACCCATACTTTTGCATACCTCACAATATTCATTGGTGGCTGGAATTGACCCCTTGGGCATTGATTTGCACGACCGCTCCTAGTGGTGGGTCCCCCTGTGCTCCTGCAGCCAAAGTCCCCACAGTTTGGCCTCGCAACCGGGGGCATTCCGTGGCTACATGTCCCTCCACGAGATAGTGTGTGCACCACACATTTGGTCTCGGTGGTCGCATGGGTTGCATTTCCTTAAGTTTTTCTGTTAGACTGGATATTTGATGTTGCAAACCCATTATCGAGGGGTCTTGTACCATTGTGCCCCCTTTGAACTCTTTCGGATAACCCGCCATGGCTTCTATCTTCATCGCTTGCTCTAGGGCATCTTGCAATGTGTCGATCCTTTGTTGAGTCAGTGGAGTTCGGGTCAAGGGTAATAAAACCTTAATGAACCAATCCCTCTGATGGTTTGGATCGATTGAATAGCTAAGTTTCCCAATGGCATCCTTGAATCTCTGCATCAAATCCCAAGCAGTTTCTCCTTCTCTCTACTTGATCTCCCACATTTCTGATAGGCCTTGCTGGTCCGTCTGAGGCAGTTTGAATTCCTTAATGAAATCCCTCTTTACGTCAGCCATTGTTGGATTTGGATGAGCCTCCGACCATTTCATAAACCATCGTAGGGCCCTCTCCCTAAGATTGGTCTGAAAATATATCATCTTTCCAACATCTGGTGTCTTTCGTGCCCTCTAGATGGCCTCACAGCGATACCAGTGCTATTCAATGTCATCATTCCATTTCCCAGAGAATTCTAGGTACCGTGTAAGTGATCCTGCCATGCTTAGTTGAATGGGTGGTATTAAAATGAAGCTGTTGGATCTTGGTTGTGAGACAGGGCCACTAGCAATCTCGGTACTAGCTTGTGCTCCAATTGGAGACTGAATGTGGTGCAATCTACTTAATTCACGTAACTTAACAAAAATTTCACTTATGGGCTTGTAGAGCACAAGGGGAAGGTCGATATTAGAGATACTAGAACTGTGGGGACTAGGAATACCTTGAGATATGGACGCCGAACTTTCTTGAAAGAGTTGCTCCATCACAACGTGCATCTCCACATCGGACACCTCCTCTGGGCTCGCGTCTATACCTTCTTCGTCAGACTTCCTTCCTTGCTCCACCTAGGCTAGACTCTTATACACCTGCCGCAATTCTTTCATGACCCCTCCTATATCCTAGGGAACCACCTAACCTTCCATTCCTTTAATCATCTGAGGTGCCTCCTCTTTTTCCTTCTGACTACTTCCTTGTCTCTTCAACTCCTTCATCACCCTCTCTCGCCACCTTTCTACAATCTACACCCTCCGATGTGCTCGCCGCTCCCTGAGCCTGTTGGAAGTCTTGACAGCCATACTCCTACTCCCTCTTCTCATTTTTCTAATAACATCTCTCCCTCAGTCCCTTCCCCCAACACTGGGGGTTTTACGCTTCCATCCCTACTTTTTGGAATCCCATCAGTCCTTCGTCTACCATTAATGCCTTGATCCAGAAGGGGATCTCCTTCAGTAGTTTCCCCCTTAACCCAAATCTGAAAGTACTTTCTGCCTTTGAGAAACACTTGTATCACTCAGCTACAAAATCTACTATATATCCTTCCAAAGTAGATTCCACCCAAAAATCCATAGCTTGGGTTAAATCAGTGTTTAACTGATGAAGGGTCAACAGATCCTCGTGTGCCCACTTGTGATTGATCTTGCGCGACTTTCCCTTAACGGTCTTGGTCTGAAGCCTCCGCAACCAGTTGTAGAGTTCTTCTGGGAACTTTCCCCAAAATATTTCGTAGGTATCACTAGCAGAGAGTCAGAGAATAGGACCAAATATTTAATCGTTTTCTCCTTCTGTCTTCTTAGCTCAACCAGCTGAGCTATGAACTGAACTAGGTGGTTATCCCACTAGCTTCGTATTTCTCTTTCAAAGATTCAAAATACCATGATCTAGCTCCCAAATGTATTTTCAAGTCCCGGAAACGGAACCATTTGTTGGCGAGAGAACAGGTCTCGTAGAGAATACCCAGGTTCAGGGCTAAGGGCCAACAAGGTTTCCCGCCGTAGTCTAGATTCACATCGGAATTTACACTCTACTCTGAAGGGCAGAGAGTCTCACCCGAGGCATGCCGCAACCCTACTGTGATTGGGAGCATATAGGTATCATCCCCACAACATCCAAACAGGTGAAATAAAGATAAACCAAGGACTTAAACAGTCATGACATAAAATTCCATAACATGCACTTTTCAGGAAAACAGTTAAACCAACGATTAAATTTTTTTTAAACGTAGCTTATAACAACACTCATTCATAATCAGAATCACATAACTGAACAACCCTGTTGGATATATTAATCATCAGCCGTCAGAGGAAAACTATTACAAGGCTCAGCTACATACGAGAATAGAACAGAAAAAAATACAACATGTCCCTAGGGACAGAGAGAAACCACAGTAACCCAGAAGAGAGGAGAATAGTGCAACCCAAATAAAGCTCTCCTGCGGCTCCCTGTTTCCTATTCCCATTTGTGCCAACCCTTTCATCCATTGGCTGGCTGCCTATTTGATCTCCTGCCCGCGCGACTGACAGTTCCTCCTTCTTTCTTGCTCGATTGTCTTTCGTTTCTTTCTATTCACCGGGAGTTCACTGCTTGTTTCATTCTACGCCCTTCTGCTATATATGCTTGCTCCTGCAACCACCGCAACACCTGTCCTCTGCTCCTCCGTACACTTGACACCTTCCTGCCTACCGAGGTTGCATTCTGCCACGTGCTCGCCACAACTCAAAATATACTGATTTCCAAAGCAAGGGCCCCAACAGCCTGAGAAGGGCCGGAAGTGTATTTTCCCATGTATGTAGCATAAGGCCTCCAAGATACCAAAATTACCTTCTTTCTATGAGAAAGACAAGTTGATATGCACAAAAAATCCAACAAAATGGTTTGCAATTTGTTTAAGAAAATAAGATTGAAAGAAATATAGGATATTAGTGCCTTTTCACTCAGCATATGGGTCATGACTAAGGTTTCCCACTTATAACTCTAGAAGATCCACCTAGTACTTTTTACATTATTAATGAATTACATAGGTAAAATTAAGAATTATAGCATGATTTAATAAATCCAAAAAATAAAAATTCTTCTGGATCTTCTATTGTGTTTTTCAATATACAGTGGTGGTGGTGGTGAGGGGGTGCAGGGAGGGTGGTACTGGTTATTGGACATGTTGTTTCCAAGGCATTCATAACTTCTATAGGCAATGAAATCAAATTTTGTCGAAGACCCATTTGAGGTAGCAAAGAGATCTTTCTATTGGTATATCTAAATTTTCCTTTCGTATCTCTTGGAATGGGGAAATGTCCACTGGAACTCAAGGTATGTGCAACCTTGTTGTGTTATATACCTTTAGAGCTTCAATTGCTGATATATTTCAATTCGGGGAGTGAAATGGAATCTTGTGAAAAATCTATTTGGAACAATACCCCTTTTCTCCCAATGATTTCTTTTCTGAAATTTTCTCCCAATGATTGCTTTCGAATATTTTATATATATCTTGGTAGTAAATTGTAAGTTAGGCTACGCAAGATCCCACATTTATTTATAGTATTCACAACCAATTCCATTAAGATTATTTTCAGGACATCTATGGTTGATTCTTGATCACATTATATTTTAGGCTTTGGGGAAATGCAAGGTGGATCGATGTGAAGGTATCTATGCATGACCACCCTACTTTCCTCAATAATAATCTAGGATTAGAAAAGAAGCTTAAGTGCTTTGGGGATTCTTTCTTCAAATTCTTTTTTGCTTGGTGGTACGACCATCCGCTGCTTTCAGGGAAACTATCTTATTATTTGCATCTTTAGGTATTAGGGATTTTAAAAAGGATTTGGTGTGCCTATCCCCTGACATTAATCCATCTATTTTGGTTTTCAATTGGGCTTTTTGAACCTTCTACATTTTATCCACTTGTAAATCATGTTTGATATTGGATCTTGACACTCAATTTTGTTGTCATAGGATTTGAGCTGAAGCCTCTGAGGAAGTAGTTCTAGCTCATCTTTAACAACTTTGTGATGCTTTCACTGATGGTGGTGATCTGTCTCACATATTCATGCAGGAAGGTTGATAACATTTCCCTATCAGGTAATACATCCTTTAACCTCCCCTTTCTCTTGGCAATAAATTCCAGATTATTTTGATAAACTCAGCACAAGTAGGATGTGAGTATGAGATGTAAGTATTAACCACAATTCTGAATGCACATTATTTCAGTACCCCATGAGATGGCAAAAACAAGAGGTTGATGTTTGGATTGGCGATTTTTCCCATTAGTACTTGAACAATATGGTTACCTGCATGATCTAAGAAAAAATATTTTTTTCGAATAGTAGGGTCCTGTCAAGTCTGTACAACACTCTAGTTGAATTTTTTTCAAGTTGACATGTGAACCATAACTCAAAGGAGACATGGATTCTAAATTTATTGGGTTTGCAGAGGCCCGGTCTAACATTGAGGGCTTTTTAGACAACACATTCCCACTAGGGGATTTGAATGACTAGTAGCTCCTTGTTGTCATGGGTCTCAATCATGTTAAAGTCACTACATTACTAGCTAGTGGGAATCTATAAACTCATCATCCGTTCAGTGTCCAAAGGATGTGCATTCTGCAACATCATTTCAAATATAAATGTTAGCTGGACAAAGAATCTAGTTTTCAAGATTCACCAACATTCAACTTTCCATATTCTTCAACATCTTGCAATCCAAATTCGGCAACATCCAAAGTTTTCCCAAACCAGCAGTTGAAGGTTTCATTTGGGGCATTAATTCCTTTGAAAAACCTAAAAATGCCCTAATTGAGTGCCACCCCTACTGTATACCTGTAACAACCACTATAATACCTTCCTTCCTTGTATACGATTTTCAATAACTTCTGCCATTTGTTATCTCTATCCCCCAATTCTGATGGTGCTATAGCATCATTTTTTACCCTCAGGTGATTCATGATTGTCTTTATGGCTTTGGGCACCCATTCCCACAGACTTGAATAAAATTCATTAAAAAACAGTGTTAAAATTCCCACACGCGAGTATGCCCAGACTTTTCCGCGTGTATACGCGAGTCCACATGTACTTTTCCACGTATGCCATTAAAACCGTTAAAAATATATATATAAATTCCCTATTTTCAGGCTGGGTTGATGGTTACTCCAGTAGTTCAACCACCCCAACACGTGGCCAACTGTTTCCAACTGATTGAAACTACTTTGAGGGAGTATAAAAGCCCCTCATGTGCATGGCCTAAGGGAGAGAGAAATTTTATAGACATTATACTTTGTTGGAATCCCAATTCAAGGGACGGATGAGGTCCCCAGTCAGAGATGACCCCTAATATATGAGGTCAGAAGGGGTACATGATGGCCGAAATGTATTATGCACATAGAAAGAACTTTGCAAGGACAAGAGAGGACTTCACCAGATTTCAGCCTGCCAAAAACCAATGAAAGAAAATAGAGAGTCAACTCATGCTGAGGCGGGCATACCCATGCTCAGTCAAAAATACATCATATGGAAAGTACATAATAGATCCAAAATGTATACAAGTATAGCTGAACTAAAAGTACATAATGAATCATCTGAGCATGGCCCGGAAGTACAAGTCTGAATCAATGTCCAAGTATCACATATATAAATCTGATCAATGATGCTGAAACTGGATGTCTGATCATATAAGTAACTGAATCTCCAAGTACAAAATCACAAGAGGTGGAATAAACGGTACAATCACGCAACTCGGGAGCCAACATATAGGATGCTGCTGTACTGACACTACAACATATAAGGGTGAACGACATCACTGGCAGAAACTGAATGGACTGTCAAAAGTGAACCGAGAAATGCTGATGCAACCCGAGGTCTTCACCGATCACTATGGCACAATTCTACACAATGGGAATAAATGAGCTAAAGTCGACCATGTGAGAAATCGTTGGATTACCGATCAATGATGTATATCGTTAACCAACGCGAGACAAGCCACCAATAATGAAAATGAGTGTCAAGGTGCCCCAGTACAATCTAACAAGTGTGAATAAATGATTTGAAGTTGAACACTTGAAAGAATATACCAATCAGGAGGCAATGATGAATCCCCACTGTCGATAGCGAAGAGTCTGCCACTGATGACTGCAAACCCTAAGGTACTGACAAAAAGACTCTAGACCTTATTCCCAGAGAAATGAGTCGGAGTCGATGGGAAAAGATCTGCTGGAAGAAAGGAATTAAGGCATCCCACATCAGTCCAGCACGAGTGTAACCCGCAAGCCAAGATTTGGAAGGAATCGGACGAAGTAGAGTGACAGAACCAAACCGAAGTATGTTTCTGACATGCACAAGATGAAGCTAGCGCACGGAAGAAGCCCTCTGAACCAACCAATAATGAAAGCTGACACAGAGGCAAGATATCCACCGATAGGGTCAAATGGAAATCAAGGTACTGCACGAATCCCAAGTGTGATAATGTATGCTGACGTCGAACACAGGGGAAACCACTCAGTCAAAGACCCATAAAGATGATCAAATTCTGAGCACAAGGTCACCTATCAATGATGGAAATAGGGCCAGGGTGTGGCTCTAGGTTTGCTCTCAGAGCAATGTGTCGTAGTCGATAAGAGACAAACCCGCTGGCAAGAAGTCAATGGGGACCTTCTCAAACCAGCACGAGCAGAAGACCAAAACATCTGATGTGATAGAACAAGATACTGACAAGACCGGGAAGGCCGACTAAATAATGAGTCAAGAGACACCGCAGAATGGCCGACTCTGGTTAGACTTCCCTTGAACAAAAGCACGACTCGTGATGACCATGGCAGTAAAAAGTGACACTGTATAAGTCTGTTATGCAGGAGGCAGAACAAACTCTCGATATGATTGGAAGAGATAACCAACTGGGGGAGGACTGACTAGTGAAACAGGGCAAAGGTTGAACCTAGGTCAAAACTAAAACCATCCCAAATGTAGGAAATATATAAGTGTATGTGCTTTGTTCAAGGGCGACAAACTGACACTGTACTGCCATCAAACAACAAAGTTACATCCCGTTCCCGCTCTTTTTGTTATATTTGATTTTTTTTTTCTTTTTCATATAATAAGCCTGAAAAAGAATAAAAGAATGCTATGGTACAATGGATAGAACGAGTATCAAGAAACATATGCACTAGTTCCTGGGATTGGAACGATCCTATGCTCAATGCAAGGTGGCAAAAACTGGTAAGCGATACTCAGAGGAATGTTCCATCCATGGGTAAAAGGGTGTCAAGTCGCGATAGCTAAGTGCATGCAATGGTTTAACTTGTACAGATAGTCAAGGTCAAAATTTGGCTTAAACATTGAGTCCAAAATGAAGCCGGCTAAAGGCCAGGATAAAAAAGTAGCCAATATGCAATGCAATAATACAACTCAATAACACCAGGGAGCCTCTAGGGTAATAGCCAGAAAAATGATAGTGAGGAAGAAGAAGAATGAAGCTTCAACACATAAGTCATGGAGAGACTAAAGAGGACTCCCGAGCCTACATAAAACGCAGCATGGGCAACACGTGATAGCGAGGAACTAAATAAGAAGCCCATGTAAAGGAAGGCTCTACCACCAAGTCATGATTAAATAATCGGCGAGTGAAATGGGTGTAATACTCATGACCTGATGGGATCGACCCTATGGCAAGTGATCAGAATGGAGGCTAGTATGCAAAATGCAATGGAGAGTGGATTCCCTAACCTATATGCCAGTAAAGATCATATACCTGCCATGACGGGTGAGCAGTCATGGATCAAAAACCAGAAAAAATCTCAAATTCGTCAAAATGTACCTGAAAACATACCAATCTAGGCACTTCCAAGCATCCAGGTTATGCAGCTTAAAATAGATTGAAAAAATAAGCATAACAAATTTTTGCGAAATTTTTTGACTTTTTGGGCATAAATAGACATATTACCTCATATTTGGTTCATTGTTACATTGCTGATTTGGGAAAAAGTGCTCTGGAGAAAAAATCCTTTTTCGTCAAAACAGGAGCAACCGACCGTCAAATCTCACCGAATTTGTTAGGTAAGCTCTTAAACCATCCTTGCTATTCATTTTGTCCATTCAGAAATTAAAATTTATCAATTTTCACCACGGAATCACTTGCTAAAAATCACGGGTTTGCGCATACGCGGGTTTATAACGACCAAGTCGCGTATATATGTGACTGTGCACAAAGAAAGTTGCGTATGCGCAACCCAAAATGAAAAAATGCGTAGCTAATGAACGAATTATTGAAATTTTGCAGGATGACCATATCATGGAGAGAGCATGAACACAGTGCTATTGATCAAGAAGTCATGCGGGACCGAGCATCACTAAATATTCTCCAAAATTGTGGATTGCTCAAGTTTTTCAAAATGCCAAATATGAAGAGTAATGTCCAGTTGCTCGAAATGCTTGTGAACTCTTGGGAACCGGAAGAAGACTGCTTCATCATAGATCAGATGCCCATATGCATCGAAGTGGAAGATATATATTTTATTACTGGACTCTCCTGGAGGGGGGAGCCAGTAGACTTGCATGGTAAGCCTTTGGGAGGGCTAACCGTGGAAGATTATGTCCACGTCTACTGCGTAGAGGGTTCCAAGAAAGTGGGAAATCAAATTGCAATCAAAGATTTAAGAGACTTGCACATAAAAATCCTTCTTTTTACCATTGGGAGAGTAGCAGGATCAGCTTCTCTACACCAGGCATCCAGGACGCAAATGAGTATAGCAGTGGAATGCTTAACTCATTTATATGATTGGTGCACAGCTCTACTGATGAACATGAAGCAACAATTGACTTCAATCCGAAAGGGAAAGACAAATTTTTTTGGATATGGTACAATTTTGATGACATTCTTCTTCGAGAATATTCCAGTGCTGAGACCCAAAGTGATCTCTACCATCAGCAGCCCGAGAGACCCAAGAATTTCCCGCTGGGCAGACATGATGAAGAGATTAGGGGGAAGTGAAGTTCCCCGGACCACATGGGATGATGAGTTCTTCCTTTGGTGGGGAGAACAAATCATCACTGTGGATGACTATCCCTATGCCGGGATGGAATTTTGTGGCGATCCAGATTTTGTCCTTCCACCAGGTGCGGCATGGGGCACAATCAGTAAGTTTGCAATTTTTTGACTTATATAACAATTTTTTTGGATTTTTTCAAATATGTATGAAAAAATGGAAAAAAAACATGTTTTTGATTGGATTCATAATGACTTATAATTTAAAAAATGATCATGATACAGATATTGGACCAGTTCAACCTGAGGGTTACCCGCGACACAAGCGTCGCAGGGGCGAAGCGGATACAGTAGATTCAGACAGGACCCTCCAGGCTTTACAGAGGAACTTGGAGGGATTAACCCGCCAAGTACCTATGGCTGTAGTGGAAGATCTGCCTAAAGCCATCCAGAGACGAGTGGTAGGAGTGCCCCGAGACTGGGTACGGTTATTCTGCCGAGTTGCCACCGCGATCGTGTTCTATAGGAACACAACTTCTAGGCAGGGACCTCAAGAGTAGATAGATATGATGTATCAGATGACTGTATATGTTTTGAGACTGAACATGATCGGGCATAAGCCCAATTTTTTGTATGACTTATGGATCCAAATTTTGTATAGATTTTTGAACACTCTGATGATATATATACAACGATGTTTGATGTGATGTGACAAATTTATCAAAATGTATGATGTTTTTGATGATTAAATTTTATTGTATGGAATGATTAATATGCCAATCAATTGCTTGATTAGCTAATGAGTCTTCCATCCAATTGTCAGCTCGAGGAATATGAATGAAAGTTAAAAATTGAAATGATCTTTGTAACAAACGTACCCTCAAGAACAACCGGAGTAAAAATGGATCTCGAACCCGATAAGTATTGTTCAACTGCGACACCACCAGCTGAGAGTCCAAGAAAACTACCAACGAATCAACACCTAAAGATATTGCCTCCGAGAGTAGATAAAAAACTGCAGTGTATTCTGCTATGTTATTGGAAGCAAGACCAATGCAGACCCCTCTTGATACTAACAGCTGACTAGATGGATAATGAAGCACCCAAGCCACGAAATCTAAGTTCCGGGTGTGTCTACTAGCACCATCGACGAAACCAAAATGACTCATGACATCCGACACAACCTGCCAAGGCAGATCAAAAAACATCACCAAACCATCAAAGATCGAAAAACAACCAGATATGTACAAAGAAAAACTACTATATACAAAAGAAACATGCCAGGCCGAAGCCTAGGCATAATACTTCTTCAAATAGAGTCCATTTTTGGGCTCCGGCAACTCGTTCCCTTCAAAATCAACCAAGGTATATGCTCCTTTCTTAAGGACTTTTTTAACGATAAAGGGGCCATACCACATAGACTTAAACTTTCCTGCCCCCAGGGTATATTTTTCTTGGGCATAGACCAAAACAAGGCCACCTTCCGAAAAAACCCTGGGCTTGACCGCCTTATCGTACTGAACTTTAACTCGGTTTTTATGCGCCTCATTCATCGTGGCGGCAATATCCCGACGCTACTCATCAAGATGTTCCAAATGAAGGAGCCGTTCTTCAAGAATAGAAGTGTCAGGAAGAAGTTCAACAGCTAACTTAAGAGAAGGAATCTCACATTCAATGGGAAATACGGATTCCAACCCGTTCACTAGCTGAAACGGAGTAAAGCCAGTTGCAGTTTTCACTGACGTCCTATATGCCCAAAGTGCAGGATATAGCATAATACGCCAGTTGGATCTAGCTTTATCAATTGTCCTTTGAAGAATTTTCTTCAAGGATTTATTCACGGCTTCCACTTGCCCATTGGCTTGAGGATAATACAGAGATGAATGCTCCTGCCAGAAACCTAATTTTAGAGCCAACTTAGCCATCATGATATTCTGAAAATGACTGCCATGATCAGTGACAATCTCTCTAGGAATACCAAATTGAGCAATAACCTGGTTGAACAGAAAAAGAGCTGAAGTCTCACCATCACTCCCAAAAGTAGGCATAGCCTCGACCCACTTCGTAAAGTAGTCTAATGCTACAATAATGTACTTGTGACCTTTAGCTGAAGGTGGGTTACAAGTAGTATAATCAATACCCCACTTTGTAAAGGGACCGACAGTAATGACTGGAAAAAGCGGAGCTGGATGAGCACGCATTTTTCGAGTATAAACTTGACACTGATGACACTTTTTTACCGACTCCATACAATCCTTGAAAATCAAAGGCCAAAAGTACCTAGCACGCAAAATCTTTTGGGCTGTAGCAAGCCCTGATAAATGACCACCACAAGCTCCACTGTGGCAATCATTCAGCATAGCCTCAGCTTCTTCGAGAGTTAAGCAGCGTCTCAGGATTGAATCAACCCCTCGACGGTATAAAGCATCACCAATGATCAAGTAATTCTTAGCCAAGTGACGCAACTTACAGCGCTCATCTTTCGAAAAAGTACAGGGAAACTTCGTAGTCTGAAGATACACAATGATATCTCCATACCAAGGATCCTGTGGAGAGATAAGAAACAAATGTTCATCCGGGAAGGATTCATCATAGATCATTTCTTCTCCACAGGGCAACTCGGAGATCAATTCCACGAAAACCAATGATTTCTTGGACTTGGCAGACATAAACTCAAGATAAAATTCCTGCAAAATCACAATCCATCTATTGTATTTGCCCCCAATCACTCGCCTACTGAGGAAAAACTGAAATGGATTGGCTGCTGCCAAAACATAAGTTTTTTGTAGAATAATGTAATGCCAGAGTCACTGCACAGCATGAACAGCTGCTAAAGCTAACTTTTCTATCGGAGTGTACCAGATTTCAGGTCCTATCAATCCTCAACTAAGATAGTATATAACATGCTCTACAAGAGCATCATCTTCCTGAACCAGAACCATACCAATGGTAGATTTTGCTGCTACAAGATACAAAAGGAAATCCCTACTATAATCAGGTGGACTCAATAAAGGAGCAGAGGTCAATGCTTTTTTCAAAGCATCGAATGAGCATTGAGTGAAGTCATCCCAAAAAAATGGAACTCCCTTCTTCAACAATCTCATAAATCCCTTGGTAACTTCAGTATAATTTACGATAAATCTCCAAAGAAAATTAGACTTTCCTTGTAGACTTTGAAGTTGACGAATAGAGGACGGGGGAGGCAACCGAAGTATTGCCTCAACCTTGAAGGGATCTACCCTAATCCCTTCCCTAGACACAATGAATCCCAATAATCGACCGGATGTAACTGCGAAAACGCACTTGTTCGGATTCAACCTAATCTTATAGAAATTACATTGTTCAAATATTTGACGGAGGTGAGCAGGATGATCCATCCTCTTTCGAGAATGAGCAGCTAAATCATCCAAATACGCCTCGATAATCTTTTTGATGTCGTGGAAGGCATATGACATGGCCCGCTGAAACGTATCCCCAGCATTTTTAAGACCAAAAGGCATCTTCTTGTATGCAAAAGCACCCCAGGGACAAATAAAGGCAGTCTTATGCTGATCTTTAGGACGGATAGTAATCTGATTATATCCGAAGAAACCGTCCATGAAGGAGAAAATCTCATTACTGGCACACTCGTCAATGATCTGATCTATAAATGGTGTGGGGTAATTATCTTTGGGACATGCTTTATTTAGGTCTCTGAAATCAATGCAAACTCGAATTGTTCCTTGTTTTTTATCTATGGGAACAGGGTTTGAAACCCATTCAGTCAAAGGAACAGGGAAAATAAATCCCGCCTTAAGCAGCTTCTCCAACTCAGCTTTGATAGCTGCTGCCTTCCTAGGATTGACCGGACAAAGTTTTTGCCTCACAGGCTTAGCATTTTCATAAGTCTTGATCTCATGTTGGACGATAGATGGATCTATACCAGGCATTTCCTCATAAGACCAAGCGAATACATCTCTATACTCTTTAAAGAGTTCGGTATAAATCTGAATCTCTTCACGGGAACATTCAGATCCGATGATGAAATTCTCAATAACATTGGGATCCCTAGAAATGTTCACCGGGATAGTAGGAGAAATCACAGCCATGTTCCCTTCAGCATACACCTGTGTTGGTGCTAAAGGGTTCAGGACTGGGCAAACAGGACTAGGAGATGGAGGACTTGGAAAAATCGTTTCAACTTCGCTCAAATCAAGTAAAAAGTAAGACCGCTGATGCAAATCATCCCACGGTCTATCTATACCATTCATAGCTTCCAGGATGGCCTCTTCAGATGGAAGAGTGGTATCAAGGCAATCCTGGGCAGAAGAAGAACTAAGTTTCCAAGCCGGAGCCACATCTCCATCCAACTCTTCCGGTGAGAGAGGAGCTGGGATGGATTCTACAGATTCAACAATAGACTAATAAGTAATCTCAGCTGCAGACATTGGAAATGCCATTCCACCCACTTGACCTTCCGCTAATGTGGCGGTAGGGGAAGGTAAGGTCCAAGGGTCCGAAAAATAATGAGTTTTGAAAAACTCTCTTCGAAGAGGAGCCTTGGAGGATGAAATTGCATTTATATGTACCGTAGGAGGAGGATTATCGAAAGTACCCATCAAGGAAGAATACATTCCAACCCCTAAATTCTCAACAGGCACCTTAGTATTATCCAACTTTGGAACAGTTGAGTCAGTAGACGCATTCGGGTCTACAGGAGGACGGTCCAGTTGGTCCACTGTAAAAATCCTCCCTTCGTGAGGGAAACAAATAAGTCGAAATAATGAAGATGCAATGGCATCCATCTTGTTGTGGACAATTTTGTCACCCCCTAGAGACAGTCTAGAGTTGCCATAGACCAGTGCCTAGGACATCTTAATATAGCAAGGAGTTCTTCATATAAATTGGATTGTCAGTCCAAGAGCTCACTCACTATCTCTTGTTTGAACAAGGAAATAAGTTTTGAATGGGACCAAACTCTCTCAGAAGCTGACACAAAGATAAGAATAGTGTAGGGACATCATGTGAAACTCCAATAAAAAAGCATCAGACAGTTAAGAGACAGCTTACTGTAAAGAGGGCCAGTTCAAATAATATATCACATAAATCAAATATCAGGAAGTGAGTGCAGTGAAGAAACATAGGGAAGATATTAGTTAACATGAGACTGATGCCCAGATACACAACAGAACCACATAAGGGCATATTAATTTATGAATTCTTATATGACAATGGTGTTTTAAAAGCACCCTCCTCAAGCAACTAATATAGCAGAAAACATGGATGAGGTGAACATGGAACAGTATATCATGACTAGGCCTATTTAAAGCGCTTGACTAATTCCAGAAAGGGCATCAACAAGGATGAATCCTTACTGCAAACCAGTGAGCCACTCGCATTCTAGAACATGATACAAGAAGATAAATAACATGAAAGGAGATATTGTATTAACACATAAGAGAAATTACATACTGTGAGATACCAAAGTCCAGAATCCTCATTACAGTCACAACTCCTCCTCACTGAGACCCTACGGGCTCTGAACCTTCATACAGAGATATCACAGAATGTATACAAGAGCCTTTTCACTGCACAGTTTGCTGATAGAAATATGGAACCCTTACAATGTCTTTCCTTCTAGATTTTATAGAAGAGATAGAGAATTCTAGAGGAGGAGGTAGATGGAAAACATTTAATGACTTATTTTGAATCAGATGGCGAAAAACATTCGCGCCCATGCTATGAATGACTGAACATAAATGATTTTACTTTACAATTTATTTCTGGAAATGAAAGCTGGAAATGAAAATCCGCTTATATACAAGACATAAATAATAAAATATATAAACATTCGGCTCTCTTTCTGGAGGAGGAAGATCTGCGGCAATAAAACCTTGAGGCGCCTGCTTCTGTACATGGTTCTTTCGATCTTCAGAATTTGAATTTAAATTTGAAACCTTTTTCAAGCTGGACACTGAATTCATTGCTTCTTCATTAATAATCTGTTGCTGCATTAATGTTCTCATCAGCCCAAATGTGCCCTTTTTATTTTCTCTGGAGAGTTCTATAGATCGAAGTACCTTTCTTTAATGGAGGTCACATTATAGTGACTCCCGGATCCTTTCCGCCAATTTTGTTCCCACCACAAGTTCCTGCAAAAACAAAAGCCTGTTGAATAAAACTAATCACAGAGATAGTGGACATAGTGAGGTTAATGGAAGCGATGGCATAGATTTGAGAGGATGATGGAATGACGCGGGGCGGAGACTTCAAACAAAAACACTGAGATGCGACACATAACTGAAATATGTGAACAATGGAGGAAAAGTGGATGACACGTAGGCAAATGACGAAAAATGGCGGAAGAACGCTGATGGTACGAAGACTTGGAAGATTAACTTTTGGGGAAGTTACAAAGGAAAGACATAACAAAACAAAGGAGCAAAGGCTTTGGAGGTGGGACCCGGAGCGCATATCGCAAAATCGAAAGGGGAGAAAATGCGATGGAGGGAATGATGGAATAACAAGATTCTGCGCTCTGCGCTATGCGATGGGCATGATCGGCCGAGTGCAGATCGAAAAAACGAAAAGTGCGATGACGGGGAATAGCGCGAACGGGAAACTGCGCTTTTGCGATGAGGCGGACATGCGATGAGGGACAGGTGCGATAGCGCAATCATGCGACTTGCGTTAAATGCTCTAAGGGGCAGCGCTTGGCTATATGGATGAAAGGAGGTGTGGAGCTAGGAGAGAAAGGAGCTAGGCCTTTTATGACTTTAAAAAGAAGATTTTAGCCCTTTTTCAATGTATTTCCGATGCAGGAAAGGGCAGCGGTAAAGGGAAAAGAGGAGACTTTAGCCAAGATTTGAATGGAGGGGCTGACTTTTACAACATCGGCTCCAACTGGGGACGACATGTTTGTCCTCGGACATGCCGAGAACGTGTAGACCTCAGGCTCTCTTGTGTGTGTATTTCATTCTACGATCCCTTTGCCTTTTTCAAAACTTATCAGCTTATTTCTACCATTTACATTCAAAATTGAAATCACACTTACATACATCATATATATTATAATACACCAAGCATGGTCTGCTTGAGTGAGTACTGAAAGTAGTGTTTAAGGAATTGCCCATTCATAGGGGCATCTAGCAGATCACCCTGTAGGTTTTCTAACATAAAAGTGTTATTTCTCCCTAGGTTCACTATTTTGAATGGGCCAAACCACAGCGGATCAAACTTGGCATGCTTGCCCTTTTCTGCTCTGCGAACATCCCACCTGAGAACCAGGTCTCCAACTTGGAAATTCCTATCTTTTGCATGGCGATCAAATATATCCTTCATTTTTTCCTGATACTCTATCAGTCTCTCATTTACCTGGTTGCGTGTTTCTTCCAATTATACCAGCTGATTAATTCTTCTGATCATGTCATCTAGTTCTTCCTGATCCTCCTGTATAAAACGTGCCACTGGCAATGCCAATTGCAGAGGAAATACAGCAGCTCGCCCATACACCAGCTCATAGGGTGACTTCCCTGTTTCTCTTTTGCTGGTTATTCTATTCGCCCATAAAGCAAATCTTAATTGGGAGTCCCAATTCTTCTGATTCTCACTTATTGTTTTCTTCAAGGCCCTCACCAGGGTTTTATTGGATGACTCTGCTAAGCCATTTCCTTGGGGATAGTAAGCTGTGGAGTGAGTCAATGTAATGTTATACCTTTGATAGAACTTTACAAACCTGGCAGACTTGAAAGCCTGCGCATTGTCAGTTACAATTCTAGCCGGGCAGCCAAACCTAGATATGATATTTTCCTCCATAAACCTCATTATTACGGCGTCTGTAGCATTTATGGTAGGCATGGCTTCCACCCATTTCGTGAAATAGTCTGTGGCTGTTAGTATCCATTTATGTTGGCCACTTGATGGGGGATGTATTTCTCCTATGAAGTCTAATCCCCATTTCTGAAATGGTTCATTTACATGAATAGGAATCAGGGGCAAAGCCGCTAATTTCTGTCTTTCTGCAAATCTTTGGCACTTGTCACATGATCTGACCCAAGCAAAAGTATCTGAGTACAGTTTTGGCCAGTAAAAACCGGCCCTCAAGATTTTATGTGTTGTAGCCCTCCAACTGTAATGTCCTCCACAAATTCCTTCATGAAATTCTGTCAGTACTTTCTGCACTTCATTTTCTGTGAGGCATAACAATAATATACCTAGAGGGTCTCTCCAATAGAGCTATCCGTTGGAAATTACATATTTCTGTGATTTCATTCTTACAGCTCTGTATTTTACCTTATCGCAACCTGTAGGACAACTAAGTGTTAGAAGATATTCAACTATTTCTTTATACCAAGGACTAGTTAGATATTTCATATGTATCTTTTGAGTGGCCATCTCCAGCCCTTGCTATTCTTCTTCTTTTTCGGATCCTTCATTTGCTATTATAGATAGATTAATGCCCAAAGCTTGATGATTTGATTCAGATAACATCTTGGCAAGTCCCTATCCTTTGATCAACTTAGTAGGCCTTATATCCAAATCATACTCCTGGATTTTTGCAATCCATCTTCCTCTTCTACCTTCGCTGTCTCCCTGAACCAGAATGTCTTTGACAGCTGTTGTGGGAACATATGCAGTAATGTGAGATTGCAAAACATACACTCTAAAAGCTTTAAGGGTCTTTACCAGGGCATATGCCTGCTTCTCCAATATATTATATTTCAATTCAGCATCATAAAGCACTTGA
The DNA here is from genome assembly GCA_034641835.2 of Pinus albicaulis. Taxonomy (NCBI): domain Eukaryota; kingdom Viridiplantae; phylum Streptophyta; class Pinopsida; order Pinales; family Pinaceae; genus Pinus; species Pinus albicaulis. Next base: position 286,094,813 of record CM076569.1, read on the forward strand.
CTGAAGAAAGCTATAGGCTGCTCATATCCCTCGTCATTTTTCTGTAATAATACTCCAGCAATTGTGTGAGGTGAAGCAAATGAAAAGATCATAAAAGGCTTTTCGTAATCTGGCCCTGCTAGCACAGGAGCTTCAGCAAATGCTTGTTTTATCCATGTGAATGCATCTCTAGACTCCTGGGACCATTTTAATTCATTCTATTTTTTCAACATATCAGTTATATGCCTAACTATCTCGGCATAGTTAGGAATAAACCTTCTCAAGAAATTGATTCGGCCTAAGAACACCTGTACTTCTTTCTTATTCCTTGGTAAAGGAATGCTGTTTATTACTTCTACTCTCTTAGGGTCTATTCTCACGCCATCTTTAGTTACAATGTGCCCTAAGAGTTTTCCCTCATCTAATGCAAATAAAGATTTCTAAGGATTGAGGGAAAGGCCGTACCTTCTGCATTTTTCAAAAGTTCTTCTTAGATGCTCAATATGCTCATCATCATTTTTTGAAAACACTGTGATATCATCAAGATATACCACCAAAAACTTGTCCTGTTCTCCAATAAAGGCTATGTCCATTGCCCTCTGAAAAGTAGCTCCTGCATTAATTAATCCAAATGGCATCCTGGCATACATAAAGGTTCCCCATGGTGTAGTAAATGCAGTTTTCTTCTGGTCTTCTGGGAAAACAGCCACCTGATTATAACCAGAAAAACCATCCATCATTAACATTTTGGATGCTCCCACTACTTTTTGCAGGATGTGGTCCATCTTAGGCAGTGGATAATTATCTTTCAATGATGCTCTATTTAAATTCCTGAAATCCACACACAGCCTTATTTCTCCATTCTTCTTTCGAACAGGGACAAGGTTCGCTATCCATTCTGAGTATCTCAATGGCACAATTATCTTGGCCTTCAGTAATTTCTTGATTTCTTTTTCAATAGAGGGAAGCAACAGAGGGTTGATCTATCTGAGCTTCTGCTTATAAGGCTTTGCATCTTCCCTCAAAGGAATTTTATGTTGCATTATACTAACATCAAAAGTTTTTAGGTCCTGATAGGACCAAGCAAATACATCTCTGTAAGATTGAAACAACTTCAAATATTTTTCTTTATATCCTCCTAGGATTCTTTTAGATAATTTGACAATTTTGGGATCAGCATGGGTACCCAGATTCAAATCTCCCACTTGATCTTCTTCTGTCGCTTTGCTAGGCTACAATGGAATATCATCTTTGTTAAATAATCTTTCTAGAGGCACCATCCCTCTAGGTATAACGTTTCCTTTCAGCTGCAGCACTCTATTTCCTGCTATTTTTTCTTCCCATTTATTTTCTTCAATATTTTCAACTTCTTCCTCCTCGTTATCATCGATTTCTATATTTGCAAATTCTCCCACTGTCTCCATGAATCTCTTCATTTTTTCATCATATTCGAATACCTACCAGTGCTTTACGTTATCTGGGATGGATGGTCTGTAACGTACCTCCACTTCATATCTTAAAAGCGGGTTCTGAGGAGGACGGAAAGTACTGGCAGCTATAGCAAGAGAATTTGCTATTCTGTTTTGCTCCCTGGGCATGAACTGTATGTTAAATGCTAAGAAGAAATTTTCTATCATGTCCCATACTTCGTTTCTATATGCTCTGAGCCGAGGGTGCTTAGTTTGACATTCATTTCTGATCTGCCTTACCACCAACTCAGAGTCTCCCAAGACTTTTAAACATTGGATGCCCATGTTTCTAGCTGTTTGCAGTCCCAATAATAGTGCCTCATATTCAGCTACATTGTTTGTAGCCTCATAATCCAATTTGAAAGACAGTGGTACCCATTTTCCTGTGGGAGAGATCAACAATACCCCAGCTCCATTTTTTCTCCATCAAAATGCAAAGTCCAAATTTCTGATTCCTGATCTCCTTTAGGCTGCTCAGCTTGAATTTGACCAAAAAGGGGCTCATGAGCATAATTTTGATTTTCTTCTAACATCAAACATGAGAAGTCTCCCTCTTTGTTATAAACTGGAGAGTTCTCTGAGCAGTCAGCCTTAGTTACCATTTTAACAAATCTAGTCTCCCGGTACAACCTCCTTTCCTGACCTCCAAAGACTGGTACAGTAGCATATGTTAAATCCAACTTAATTGATCCACCAATCTTTGTACCCCAGGACCTTGACAGCGGCATGCCAAAGCGGGCTGGGATATCAGCGACCACAATGTCCATGACCACACTCTTTGCTGGAATTTGGGCCAAATTGACCACTAAATCTTTAATCATTCCCAAGCATTTAACTCTTTTGGAATCAAATGAATATAGGTCTTTATATGGCCTTGTAATTTGCAGCCCTAGTTGCTCCATGACAGACAAAGGCATAAGATTATGAGAAGCCCCAGAATCTAACATAAAATTGTGTAGCAGCAGGTCATGAATAACCAAGGACACGTAAAAGGGAGGAGTAGAGGGGTCTACCTCCTCGATATGTGGACCAAAGACTACCATGGGTCTTTCTTCTTGAAGGTTTAGACTATCAAGTGCAATTGGTGTTTCAGGAGGAAGTATAAAGGAAGTGACTTGAGACTGATATACAGGCTGTTTCAATAATTCAGTCAGTGGGACAGGAATCTTAATTTTCTCAAGTTCTTTTTGCAAATTGAAAGCAGATGGGGGCTTTTCTAACATAAGTTCCTTAAATTCCTTGCTTTCGGCTGAAGGCTTAATTTCTTTCGACACTGACTCAACATTAAGAGGACTGACTATTTTTGAAGAAGAAGGACTCTGAATATTAGACTGCGGGGGAACATTTAGAGGGTTCTTACCTTTTTCCATGCTTTTCTTTGTGGCTGATTCCTTCTGAGCAGATGCTTCTTCCTGAGGTGGTTCTTCTTCTTGCTCTTGAGTTCGGGTCCTCTTTCTTGAAGATCTGAGATCATATTTTACATTAAATTGTGCTTCCATGAAATCAGCAAATTTCTTACAATAATGGTCAATCTTTGCTTCTTCTTCTTCTTCTTGCAGGGGGCAATCCATATCATCATTGTTTGAAAAAGCCAGATTGGAATCCTCTAATCCATAAGCTGCATCTTCGGTGGAATCTTCTGCTAGACCTTCCAGGTACAACGAATGGGGTACCTGGTCTTGTTTTTCCTTTGTCTCTCTCGGCAATATCTGGAGAGGTGGCCTTCTATACTGGTGATTATATCCTCTGTTTGGAGAATTATAAAAATTCTTGGGAGGTGCATTTTTAGCTTACAGTTCAAGCTTGACCATCTTCTTTATCATTTTACTTATTTCATCCAATTTTTCTGAATCTTTTTCTTGATTAGAAGCATAAATCTCTTCTTTGCCTCTCCTCCTAGTATCTTGTTCAATTTTTCCCTTCAGTTTCCCAGTGGAGGCAAAGTTTGCTTCCAATTCCAGAGCATCTGACTGTGCATCATCTAAAGTGGCAGGTTTTCTTTCTCTTAATGAGAACCCGAAGTCAAAATCAAAGGCTTCTATGAAAATTATTTTGGCAGGAGCTTCATGGGGCTTCATTTCAGGAGGCAGGCTCAAATATAACTTATTGAATCTTTTAATGAATTCTGACACTCCTTCATTCTGTTTCTTCTTCATAGTATTAAACTCAGTAAGACACTGACCATGATCTTTCTTTTCTCCCCACTTCCTGAGGAAAAGATTCTCCATGACATCCCAGGTGGTCACAGAACGATTTCCCAATGTCTTAAACCATTTTCTGGCTTCACCCTCCAAAGATTGCACAAACAATCTCAAGACCACATCCAAATGTTCAACATTTAAGTTTTCTGCAAAAGAGCAGAAGGTCTCAAGATGTTTCTGAGCATCAACTTCATTTTCACCATTAAATCTCGGCAGAATCTTTAGATAATCCTGTGGCATATCATTTAGCACTTGGGGTAAGGCCAGTGGGGCGTATTTGTTCAATAGAAATGCAGGAACATTGGCCATTGGAGGAGTTGGGGGTTGTACAACAGTCTGAGATACAAATGAAGGGAGGGGAGTAGGAGGAAGTGGAGTATGAATAACAATGGGGATATATTGCACAGAAGCCTGAGGTGTGGATGGGAATAATTCACGGTTAACAGCAACTACTTCCGTGACCTCTTTAATTTCTTCAGCCTCGAAAGTAGGATGAGAATCTTCTTCAATCCAGGCACTTCCTCTACATGGAGTTTCTGAGTAAAACTCTGGATTTTCCCTTCTAACTTCTTGAGAAGAAGAGGGCGGATAATCTTCAACGGAATATTCAGGATTTTCAGCACGAGCTGACTTCCTCTCCTTCCAAACTCTTTTATGAATGATCTTCTCTGGGTCAGACACATAAGATGCTTTCGACTGAGATGTATCTGACCTCAAATGTGGCTTACGAGGAGCTAGGACTACCAATAAAATTTATCAAATAAATACCAGTGGAGTCGCCAAGGTGAGAGATACGCAACTCTTCAACTCTCTGTGCTCACCTGATTAGAGAGTGAAAAAAATTTGTCGTGACCCAGAGAAACTGATATTCTTGAATTCGTTCCCCGGCAACGGTGCTAGAAAGATGTTGTGGACAATTTTGTCACCCCCTAGAGACAATCTAGAGTTGCCATAGACCAGTGCCTAGGACATCTTAATATAGCAAGGAGTTCTTCATATAAATTGGATTGTCAGTCCAAGAGCTCACTCACTATCTCTTGTTTGAACAAGGAAATAAGTTTTGAATGGGACCAAACTCTCTCAGAAGCTGAGAAAAAGATAAGAATAGTGTAGGGACATCATGTGAAACTCCAATACAAAAGCATCAGAAAGTTAAGAGACAACTTACTGTAAAGAGGGTCAGTTCAAATAATATATCACAGAAATCAAATATCAGGAAGTGAGTGCAGTGAAGAAACATAGGGAAGATATTAGTTAACATGAGACTGATACCCAGATACACAACAGAACCACATAAGGGCATATTAATTTATGAATCCTTATATGACAATGGCGTTTTAAAAGCACCCTCCTCAAGCAACTAATATAGCAGAAAACATGGATGAGGTGAACATGGAACAATATATCATGACTAGGCCTATTTAAAGCGCTTGACTAATTCCAGAAAGGGAATCAACAAGGATGAATTCTTACTGCAAACCAGTGAGCCACTCACATTCTAGAACATGATACAAGAAGATAAATAGCATGAAAGGAGATATTGTATTAAAACATAAGAGAAATTACATACTGTGAGATACCAAAGACCAGAATCCTCATTACAGTTACAACTCCTCCTCATTGAGACCCTACGGGCTCTGAACCTTCATACAGAGATATCACAGAATGTATACAAGAGCCTTTTCACTGCACAGTTTGCTGATAGAAATCTGGAACCCTTAAAATGTCTTTCCTTCTATCTTTTATAGAAGAGATAGAGAATTCTAGAGGAGGAGGTAGATGGAAAACATTTAATGACTTATTTTGAATCAGATGGCGAAAAACATTCCCGCCCATGCTATGAATGACTGAACATAAATTATTGTACTTTACAATTTATTTCTGGAAATGAAAGCTGGAAATGAAAATCCGCTTATATACAAGACATAAATAATAAAATATATAAACATGCGGCTCTCTTTCTGGAGGAGGAAGATCTGCGGCAATAAAACCTTGAGGCGCCTGCTTCTGTACATGGTACTTTCGATCTTCAGAATTTGAATTTAAATTTGAAACCTTTTTCAAGCTGGACACTGAATTCATTGCTTCTTCATTAATAATCTGTTGCTGCATTAATGTTCTCATCAGCCCAAATGTGCCCTTTTGATTTTGTCTGGAGAGTTCTATAGATCGAAGTACCTTTCTTTAATGGAGGTCACATCATAGTGACTCCCGGATCCTTTCCGCCAATTTTGTTCCCACCACAAGTTCCTGCAAAAACAAAAGCCTGTTGAATAAAACTAATCACAGAGATAGTGGACATAGTGAGGTTAATGGAAGCGATGGCATAGATTTGAGAGGATGATGGAATGACGCGGGGTAGAGACTTCAAACAAAAACACTGAGATGCGACACATAACCGAAATATGTGAACAATGGAGGAAAATTGGATGACACGTAGGCAAATGACGAAAAATGGCGGAAGAACGCTGATGGTACGAAGACTTGGAAGATTAACTTTTGGGGAAGTTACAAAGGAAAGACATAACAAAACAAAGGAGCAAAGGCTTTGGAGGTGGGACCCGGAGCGCATATCGCAAAATCGCAAGGGGAGAAAATGCGATGGAGGGAATGATGGAATAACAAGATTCTGCGCTCTGCGCTATGCGATGGGCGTGATCGGCCGAGCGCAGATCGCAAAAATGAAAAGTGCGATGACGAGGAATAGCGCGAATGGGAAACTGCGCTTTTGCGATGAGGCGGACATGCGATGAGGGAGAGGTGCGATAGCGCGATCATGCGACCTGCGTTAAACGCTCTAAGGGGCAGCGCTTGGCTATATGGATGAAAGGAGGTGCGGAGCTAGGAGAGAAAGGAGCTAGGCCTTTTATGACTTTAAAAAGCAGATTTTAGCCCTTTTTCAATGTATTTTCGGTGCAGGAAAGGGCAGCGGTAAAGGGAAAAGAGGAGACTTTAGCCAAGATTTGAATGGAGGGGCTGACTTGTACAACACATATCATAAATCCAGTTTCTCCCCAACAGAAGGTTGTAGTCCAAGCTTGCATCCACTACCTCAACCTCTATATTCACAGTTTTCCCCCCAACACAGATAGGCAAAGCTGGGACAATACCATGTGGTCTGTGAGAATGACCATCAAACGCAGTCAGAAGAGTGGTAGATGGAATAGCTTTGGGAGATCCAATCATCTTCCAACATGTGAGAGACATCACGCATGTGGAAGCACCCTCATCAACAACCATCCGAAAGATGTTGCACTTCCGGTACGATGATTTAATATGAAAAGCCATATGATGGGGGAGTCTCTTTTTAAAATTAGTCATAAAAAATGTAATCATAAGAGAGTTTTTTGGATCAATAGCCCCAATGGCAGTGAGCAAAGCACTGCGCTGAGCCAGACAAGACTGGAGAACCTCTAAAGCCGACATGGCACAAGGACTCTGCACCAGATCTTCCACAATAGAGTAGTTCTGGGCAGCCCTAGCGTTTGGATTATTCGTCAAATGCTTAGTAGATGCTTTGGGCATCTGAGGTATAGGCTCAACAGTAGGCCTCGTAATGTGAAGCGGCTTAGTAGCATCGGGAGCACCCTTAGCTTTCGAAGACTCTTATTTGCCATAATCATGGGATCTCGTAGCGACATCCATGAGAGCACTCATCATGAATATGTTTGATGGTATTTCCCCTTCCTGGGTGCCCCCAGAGGAAGCCCCAGAATTTTGATTCGCGCCAGCAACTAGTTGTTGCCCTTGGGGAAAAGGGTTTGTCAACACAGCCTAGGAACTAGAAGAACCCTGCTGAGCTAACAAGCGCTGCGCATCCTGAATTTTAGGGCAAAGTTGTGTAAGATGGTCTCCAATACATAACTTGCATGGAAACTTCACTTTCTTCTTATCCTTTGGACCCTCACCAACATGCTCGTTGGTTTTATTCGCATTACTCTTCCCATTCTTGCCCTTTTTCTTATTATTCCGTCCCTTCTTCTTCCCTTCGAATTGTTGATTTCCTTTGGGATCAGAAGCTTGGATAGCATTTATCGACAAAGATTGGGAAGGTGATGACTCAACAAGCACAGCCTGACCAGAAGGAGCAGATTTAAAAGACAACTGCTACAATTGAGTAAGCAGGTTGGCTGCACCACTATTGATCGACCCAATAAGTCCATCACCATGAGGACCAAGCTTAGTTTTGGATAAATATAATTTGGAGCGAGGAGCATTCGACAAATATTTATGAAGGACTCTAGACTGAGAATATATCAGTTCCAGCTGCTGGGCCCTAAAAATAGCCTATTCCTCAGAAAATACCCCAGACAGGGATACATATTTAGAAATATCTGACTGTAGAGATTTCAGAAACCATTCCAAAATGAATTCCCCTAGAATATGAGCTTTATTAAGCCTCTTCCTTCTCCTCCATTCCTGAATATGATCAGAAATGTGGGTCGCATCGTCCTGCTTAAAATTAGCTAGGAGTTCAGTCCCGGCATCACAACGGACATGCAACTGGAAATGATTTAGAAATGTCATAGCCAGATCTCCAAAAGTAGCAAAAATTCCCCCAGTTAACTCAATATACCACTTGGCAGCATTTCCAGTTAAGGTGCGTTGAAACAATCTCAACCCAATCGAATCATCGATCAGGGAGTTAGATGAACACCATAAATGGAAAGTGGTGATATGGTCATCCGGGTCCTCTCCATTCTTGCCTTCAAACTTTGGAATGTCCAAAGTATTGTTTCTGGACCGGGAGCCACCCCTGATCGTATTTTATTCATCATCGTCGAATGACAGATCCGCCAAACAACGTTGCTGTGAAAGGTAAACGAGGCAGAGCCTGAGGATTCCATCCTTGATGGGATGAATTCCCAACATTCTGAAAAGAATACCCTGGATTTGATAAGGCACCAAGTTGCCAGAAAGAACTCGTAGAAAAAGGAGAAGAACCTCCTCCCCAATGCAAGAGCGTCGGAAGACCCATCACTCTCCCCCACCGCATGAATGAGAGGGAAATTCCCCGATAGGTTCTGTGCATTAGAAAGAGACAAAGTCCGATAAGCAATCGTCGACGAGGGAAAGAAGCATTCCCTTGGTGACCAGCGTAAAACTGATTCCCTGCCCCTGCTGTAGTAAATACAGGGTTCCATCCTGTAAAAGTAGTCGAATTCTGACCTCCAGACCAAGGGTTGAAACTCTGGGTCTGAGAAGTAAACGGAAAGGACCCTAAAGAAGGATTCAAACTAGGAATATGTCCAGTTCCAAAGGGGAACCCTTGAAAAGAAGCTGATCCACTAGCCATGGAAGACATGGGTGTAGATCCAGCTGCAGCAATGGAAAAGGAAAATGAAGGAATCCCACTAGTGGGCATTCCAAAACAGAAGGGACCAGATTAGGAAGCATGTGCTTGGGTGAAACCAGAGCCAAACACAGCAGCACTAGAAGAAATCGAAGATATAGCAATAGTGCCCCCTCCTTCAACAGAAGTAGGAGTCTGAATGCCTGCAGCACTCACAGCTGAAGCCGCGTTCCCAGTCGTGGCCATCGAAAGGTATGTATAATATGGAGGATCTTCAGGTCTCTCTAACTCAGGTCCGATGTATTCAACAGCGAACACATAATCAGGAGGAAGAGGAGATGGAAGTGACTCAGAGGGTTGAGATACTTCCTCTATTTGTACTTCTTCTTCCTGCGGAAATAATACTCGCGAGGTGAGCGGAGTGCTCCTCTCGGAACCAACACCAGAATCAGCTACGAAACCTTCAGACCCTTGTGAAGGATCTCGCTCCACTGCGTCAGATGCCACAGGGTGGTACCCACCTGTTAAATCACTCCTACACCTTCTTGAAGAAGGCTCTGGACTCTCGGGAGATAACCCCCGGATTCTCCTCGATCGACGAGGCGTTTGATCAGCCACTTCAACGAATTTTAATTAGACTCAAAAAAAGTATAAAGCTAGGCAAGCTAGGAGCAAAGAGCACTCACTACAAAAAATAATCCCTGAGATACAATCAAGTAAACAGCCTTTAGGTATTTCCGCTCCGGGTGATTAGGACCGGACACCAAAATACAAGAAAGCAAAGTATAGGACCTCCCGAAAGTAGTCTGGGATAATTACGGACCAGGCCTACTAGCGAAGGTAACAGAAACAGTTACGCCGACCTCCTAACAACAGCATTTTCCGGCACAAGTACCCAAGCTTCGCAAGGGCACCCCCCAGAAGTACTGTTGGAAGTGATATGACGTCTGCCTCAGGTACCACGGGTATTCCCCCCCACAGTCACCTATGTGGAACCTAGGAGTGGAAACTATGGGCACCAATCCATGTCAGAAGCCGGGTGGAACGGTCTTGAGGTCAGATTCAGCAAATCAGAGAGGGGGTATCTCTCTTCTCAGCCTTCACTTCCCCTCGCGCTTGACTCTCTGAAGGAGAGCTTTCCTGGTCGACCTAACAGAGTTGGATTTCGCTCAATTAATCAACTTCTATGTTTTGTTTGAGCGGCCTTGGAGAGTTAATTCTCCACTCACCTAATCCAAGGCCCTACAACCTAGCTAGTTGGTGTATGACACTTAAAAAACTTTCTAGTTGCTTTTAAATTATAGCGCTTATTTTAATTGGCTGTTATGTTAAGTCAGAGGGATACGGAAATGAAACTTGTGGTGTTTTGACGCAAAAAAGAAATTAATAAAAACCAAACTACATGCAAATGCAGTAATTGTCTTTCGATGAAAAGCAACTTCTACACAGGTTCTACGAGACTAAAAAAATTTATTTTTCTTTTCAGATAACAAACTCACACTCGCAAAAACTATGAAAATGAATAAATGCTTAAGTGCACCTAATGCAAATCACTAAGAGCATGCAAATTCTAAGATGCAAAATCTACTAAAGCAGAGAGAAATTTCCCAAAGATCCTTCAGTTTTATCTCTTTTTGGTTGTCCACAAAGCTAGTTCCCAAAATCAGAAACTCTTAGTATAAAGACACCAAAAACTCTTGAAACAAGAGGAAGAAATCAATGACAATTCCTTACCAAAATCAAATCAAAAACCAAAGTTAAGAAATATCAACAAAGCTTCAAAAGATATAATGAAACGAAAAAAAAAATGCAAAAACAAAAGCAAATGACAAAACAAAATGTTTTTTGAGCTTTTGAATTTTATAAAGAGGAGAGCTCGACGAGACCAAGAAGACTATCAAATCCCAAGCCAAACAACTCTGAATTTCAAGAAAAACTTCCAAAACGCTCCAAGTCTTATAGGGCTACTTAGTAGCAAGATTTATATGAGCAAAAGAAGACAAGAAACTCAGTCACTTCAGCCTAGAATAATAGTACAACCTTGCAGCAAACAAAAACCTCAAAGAACCAAGAAAGACTCTTCAAAAGTTGCAACAAGACCTAGTCAACTGAACTCAAGAAAACTAACGAAAAGCAGGCAAAAAATCCAAGCGCAAAGCAAAACATAAGATGAGGAAAGAGCATATGAGCAAAATCTCTCTGTTCTGATAAAGCAGAACAGCCAAGAATCCCCAGAAAGAGATCTTGGTACTCGAACCAGAAATGCAAGCACAAGAAACAAAATTTGCCAAATAAGCTAGTTTTCAACCAAACAAGAGAGAGAAAAGACCAAAGACCACTTTCTACACAATCCAGAGGATACAAAGACACTGCAGGAACAGGTCTCCATAGGCAGATAGGACTAAAAAGCCAAGAAATCCAAAATTTCAAAATTCACCTAGGCATACGCTACTTGACAGTTTTGAAACAAGCGTGCATACGCGACTGTGTTAAAGGAAACCTGCGTATACGCGACTCTCTTTAACAAAAACTGCATGTATATGCGTTTGTGTATAGAAAAACCCGCGTATGAAAAGGTAAATAATAAAAAATAAAAAATATCAAGCCTGGATAAGGAACCAAGACTTCAGTCTAACTGAGAAAGAGTTAACTGGACTGGAAATAAAAGTTAAAACTGTTGGAAACCTATCAAACAGCTGAAACCACCCAACAGGGGAATCACAAGAATGTGGTCCTGGCCGAGTCACCAGATCTTAGCGAGGCAAGGGCGGGACGGATCTGGACGACGGTCTGCTCGAAGATCGTGGAAGGATTCAGGTGATCTCTCCACTCTTTATTTCTGTACATGTTGTTCGCAATAATGAAGAACCATCTTGTTCCTGAAATTCTGTGTTAGTATCTATTTGTATATGTGAAAATATTGATTATTAAGCAGTTATTATCGTTTATATCATATCTCACATGGATTACACTAACGTTTAGGAGAAATATATGTTGTACAACTAGGTTTTCGTGCATGTTCTTTCTTGTTTTCCAGGTTGGAGAGGAAGAAGGGTTGTTGGGGGTTTGGACCTCGCGGGATCTACATCGAACGTAGGACTATGGGTGAGTTCTGCTATCGTTGTTATCTAGTTTTTAGCATTTAAGTATGGTTGTGTGTGAGTCCTTCTGAATGGCATGCCCTGCTCTGTGGAGGTTTTGACCCAACAAACCTCTAGGGTGATTTTCCCCGAAACATGGTAGCCCCACAAATTTACGTACAACTGTAATCCAATGTATGTTTTGATCATAAACACAGATTCCCATTGATCTCAATCTCTTTGGTTTTTTGGGTGGCTCTATTTATATATCATAAGCAGGAGCATGAGACTAAAATGAAGATAGTGGGTAGCAAAAGATGCATACAAATCATCTGCTTTTGGGTGTTTTCCCTCTCCCATTTCCATTCTTCAACATGTGTGGCGGTTAGCCAAGAGGAACATTACCCTTTCGGGGGATCTCTTTGGCCTCATAAGGACAAATTGAATTGAAATAGTCATGGAACCTAGGCATAGCTTTTAACAACCATGCTGAAATGTATTATCTTTTCCAAGCATCGTCCTGGCTTGATTTTAATAGGTGACTTTAATAACTCCTTATGTTATCTTGCTATGGAAACTTTTGCTTTGGACTCATGCTTTTCCATATTTACAAAATAGTTTTGAGTTTTCTTGCTTGGATTCATCACACTCAAGTCAAACATGTTTTAAGAGACCTAAACAGGGCAACAAACAAGTTGGAAAATCTATCCTTATCACTCCCTTCTGGAACTGAGGGTAAACAGAACCCTACAGGAAGCAATGCTACCTTAAAAATATGACAATGAATTTCAATTCAAATTTTTTTATTATAAGACTATTTGCATGCCATGAACGCTGCATTACAAAGGCATAACGGATGCATGTGGATGTCGTTATAATAAACATTCTCTCTACACAGCGATTGCAAATTTAAAATACGAGTATTAACATGCAACATATTTAGTCTCAAGTGCAGTAGCTACAAGCAGTGCGATAGGGAGGCACTCAAGGTAGTGAGCACAAAATCTCTTTTGTATTCTCGGCCCAATCTACCCTAGCTGAAGTGCCTGATCTTAGTGGAGTAGCTGTTGATAAAAATTTGATCATTATAGATGACTGAAAATCAATGCTTGTTATATTTTGATGCCAGCTAAATGTTACGATGCTAATGGCATTTTCTATGGATTGTATCCATATGGTTTTTTTGGAACTTAGTATTAGGGTTGATGCACAGCTTCTCTGGCCATACTAGTGTACTCTTAAAACCCTTTGCAATATTCTCCATGGAACTTATGGATGTATCTTATCTGCGCTTTGACACATTTTTGGCTAATATAATATGCCTTGTTATTGTTAAAAAAAAAAAATTGATCTTAGAGGTTACATGCAATATTTTTGCGGTTCTAGCTAGATTTGTCTTCTTGTTTTTAGTATTTTGCCTCAGTGGTCCTCTTTAGTTTAAATTTGCAAATATTCAAACAAGTGAGAAGAATCATCTGATTTTTGAGAGATTCTTCATTACCTTCATCTGAATTCTTGTAAATTATTCTCTTAAATGATGATAATTTCTTTGTTTTCATTTTAGTTCTTGCAATTCACCTCTTAGCATGCATTTTTAATAATTCAATGCTTATTTTATTTGCCTTTATATATATATATAGTGGATAGGATTTCATCGATGAATCATACAAGGGACAGGAATTGATGGTTGTTTATGCACATGGCAACAGGAGAAGCACAATATGAAGTTAAGGTCCAAAATTGCTGGAATTGATTAAGTTTGTTATTATGAAAGCTAAGCAAAGGTGATGAATCTACTCTACCTTGAACAACAACCATGTTAGTATGTGCTTTTGTAGAGTCATATCGAGATACCTTCTTCAGTTTTACATAGGTTATTTAGTTTTATATGTGGGAGTTTTTTTTCTGAGATCATTAATTATCCAAGGCATTGGTCTCACAGCTAAATCTCCCAATTGTAAAGATTTTGGCTCAATAGTATTTTGTGAAAGATGTTGAACTCATTGAAACCTACTCAAGCAAAGGAAAATACTCATTTTTTCTCAATATTTTACTCTCATTTTGGTCTCAATTTAAAATATATGTCTGTGTCTGTGCATTTGTATGTCAGAGGGAGGGGGTGTTTGTATTGGTTTACACAAGTGAATCTTGAACAAACATATCATTAACGCTTGATTAATCTGAGTAAATAGAGAGTTGTCTGTGAACAAACACGTTCCCTTCATCTATCAAAATAACATCACCCAAGAGTTTTGCAAAAGTTGTAGCTATTGGTATTGGGATTCCTGTGCAATCTTGAGTGGTAGCCATGTAACTTCTAATGAATAAAGATGTATCTTTTCAATGTCATCAAAGTTTATCCTCCTTGACAGCTTACCCAAGTTTTCTTGTGGTCAGCCTCTTGGTTGGTACAATATTTCACAGACCTTGGAGTACCATGAAGTAGAAAATCTAGTATTTATCATAACAATTTTCCTTGGGCCTCTCTTGTGCTTGGTATATTGTTTGTGTTGGGGTTCCCATGTTTCGGCCAGGTTGACAAAGACCAAAAGATGAGACAACATAGAACCACTTTCAAACCTTAGGATCTAGCCCTCCTAGGTCCAGAGAGGGATCTCTCTATGAAGCCAAAGGATGAGTCTTTGAGGCTTAAAGTATAAGATTTTAGGCTAGTTATAGGCTCGAGGTTTTTTATTTGATTGTGTGTGTTTGGTTGGAGGGAATCAGGAAAAGAAGGTCCAATATAAGACAAGGATGAGCAAAGAGGAAGCTTAGGCAGAGACAGATAACTCAAAGAACATCGAAGCCATTGGGCTATGGAGTCAAGAAAGGATTTACTTATAGTCAATTTGCAAGCTTTCAGTTGGGCTAGTCATCTAAATCATCTGGATCTTAAAGGGTAGAAGATGGGATGGAACATTAAGAACTAAAAATGAAAGGAGGGGGACCATCCAACCCTGTCTATAGATCAGACCAGAGGTCATTTAACTCCAGGCTTGCTTGGACAGAATTAGAGGTAATTACCAGGGAACTTAGAAAGACTAGCTGGTCGTGCAAAGATCCTAGTGGACAGGGCTAACACTAATCCCCAGTGTTCCCAAACCTTCCAGCTAAATCCTACCAAGAACATCTAAACATAGACTTCATCAATTCATACATCAGAGAGTAGGCAATGGCATCCACTACACTGGTTAAATCAATTGAAATCAACATTCAGATACACATATGAGCAGAAAACATTGAGGTAGGGAGAGCAGGAAATATAAGGCACCTATCAAGGATGAATCTTATATTATACTTCTGTTTCCTACCAGCAGAAATGAAATGAAATGAAATGGAATTAAACACAGAGGAAAGAAAAAATCACCAGCTGCTTTAGATCTGGATCCAAAGAAACATGCTTGTCATATTAAAAACAACACCAATCAGGTACAACATAGCCCATAGCTTGAACATTCAGTCTGAATACATCAAATCTTAGCCTATCTTACAATATACACAAAGAACTTGTCTCAAGAGGAAAATACTTGCGTTCCACTGATTTCTCATCAACAACCCTTACAGTCGTTTCCTTCTGTGTTTTATAGCAGAAGAGACACAGAAGACCGACCCAGAGGGTAGGTGAACACTAAATGCAATATTAATCACAGAAAAGAAATGAGGGCTGAAACCCAATCTGTTTCAGATCTCTTCATCTATTCTCGGCTATGGCTTTGGTGTTCGGCTTACAGTACTGTGTGGTGCATTTGGAAAATTGAAATAAAACATAACAAAGATAAAACAAAGAACAATGTAATCTGCCCCGCTCGTGCAACGAGGTTTTTGATCATGTAGGACTGTAGTTAGGTCGTGAAACATTCCCAAAACACGGCATGGAATGAAAACTGCATGGGCAGTTTGTCCTTCGATGAAGAAAAACATTTCTGCTGATATGACAACCCTGATATTCTGATTTTCTCATGCTGTACCTTCTGCGTGATGGGCAGGTCTTTGAACTGGTTCCTTTACTTTCTAAAATCCTTGAGAGGGCGCAAGAAATCTTCTATTTATTGCCTCGAGCCCTGCGATGTTTCGGTGCTGGCTTTGTTCATGCATTTTGAGCTTTAATGGCGCTGGAGAGGGCTTGCATATTTTAAATCTGTCCTTTGCTGGAGAGCACCAATCTGCTGATGTGTCGAACCTGCTACTTATTAAATCTTCTGCCCCTGTCAGTGGAAAACTTGTTGCTACCTCCATACCGTGTATTAATGGTGGAATTTCTTTTCTGTGCCGTGCAGATCCTGCATCAGAATCCAAACATAATGCAATGGGGGGGGAATGAGATGGTAGCACAGCGGCGGAGAAATGGTGGCTTTTACTACAATGGTAACAAAATGCAATGAAACAGTGAAAAATTATGAGCAATAGGGTTGGTGATAATATGCAGCGCTGGCCATTAGATCTTGGTCTGGGGATAAAGATCAACGGCGGAGATTGATCCGTGGGAGGAATCATGGACACGGTGGCATTCATAAGAAACATGCAATTTAAATGACACATATGAAACTTAACACCTAGGTGGATATGCATGACAATGCAATGAAATACAAAGAAACGGAGGGATGAAGTGGGACCCGAGGTGCGGAACGACACAACACAAAGTTTGCAATGCGACGGAGCAAATCCTTTGTAAAACCAAAATAATACAGATTTTGAATAACACAGGGAAAGGCCACATAACACATGACTAGGCGGAAGAAGAAATACGGTGGGCCTGGGGTCCAATCGCAATCGTGAGTCGGAGCTGGTGGCAATCAGAACGCCCATTTCAAAAGTTTCGATTGCGATTGGGAGAGATAGAGCGATTAAGCGATGGCTGTCGATCAGGGGAGGAATGAATGGCGGGGATGAAATCGGAAGGGCAGTGCGATTAGGGGGTAGGGGGAGGACTTGCGATCGGGAGTTGCGATGACCATCGGATCTGCGGGAGGATGGATGGCCAGGATGAAATCAGAAGATCACAATCGGAGCTCAGAGAAGAAGGCGTGCGATTGAGTTGTGCGACTGTGATGGAGCGATTGGCACAGGGCCGTTGGATCGGCGGGACAGATCAACGGTCGGGATATGATCGGAGGATCGCAATCGACGCTTGGGCGGAAGAACTTGCGATTGCGATTGGGTGGGGGCTGCGATTAGCGCCCGGCCGTCGGATGTCGTGATAGATCGACAGCATAAAATGCATTGCGGGGCTTATGTGTTAATGCAATTGCATCGGAGCTATTCATTATTACAAAGGATTTTCGCACCCGCTTGGCTTCCGATTGCGATTAGCGCTTGGGTCTTGAGCGCTTGGTCCCAGCGCCAGGTCACATGTGGGGAAGTGGTTTGAAAGGGGCTCGTGGTAAAGGAGCTAAGCCCTATAATAAGTTCGGAGGATGGGTTTTGGCCCATTTTAATGGATTTTGAAGGTTGGGAAGGGTAACGATAGAGAGATAAAGGGGGAAGAAGGTCAACAAAGGCTAGGGGGGGAATTTAAAGGGAAATTTAGGGGGAATTGGAGGGTAAGAAGGGAAAAATAAGGGGAAGACAAGGGGGATAAAATGGAGGCTCCTTGGGGGTGGAATAAGAGGGAAAAAGGGCCTTTGGGCATTTCTTCACAAACAGAGAGGCTTTATGATAGGAAGCAGCAGAGGGGAACTTATCAAAGGATAAAAGGCACATGGAGGCTTCAAGAAGACTGTGTTTTCAGGGGAAATGCATTCCTTGAAGACTCAGGAACAATTTAGCCCCCTATTTGCTTGTCAAAAATTTCATAGGGGGGCTAACAGTTTGAAGGTTATTTCGAAAGATCACTAGCTCACAGATTCAGCAGTATCCTGATGGACTGGAAGGATTGCCTAGGGACTGTATTAATGATATATTTTTTTATAGCTTTCATGAAAGGGCAATGTCTCATAGACAAGTATCCCCATTTTTTACTTTTTCTCTTTGGTAGAAGGCAATAATAAAATGAGCTTCAGGTATCTTCTATTTATCCCTCCACAATTTTTATTTTGGGTCTAGATAGCTCCTAATGCCCAAATAAAGTGCATTAGTTTCTCATATAAGAAGAATGTGGAGAATAGAATGTTGCAACATATTTAGAACATCCATCAAGCTAAAATAATAAGTTATGACTATGCAACATGAATATTGCAGGAGCTCATATAGTCAAAAAGCATTGGCAATTTCCAAAGAGCTCATATCACTTTTGAAGTGGTGAGAGTAGTTGGATTTTATTGATGCTTTCTTTAGATTTTAGGTCTTTGACATCAAACAATAGAAATGCTTTTCTAGGACCTACACTCCCACTCCCATTATGTACTGTTTCAATTGTATATTTTTTCTTGTGAAAAGAAGCCCGTATTTTCATTCATAAAAAAAGAAAATACATTTGTATATACACATTTTCCATGTCTATTCTTCAAGGATGAGCCCCGACCTTTGTGTGGAAAAAAATATCAAAAATTTAATAGTTATTTGTATACCTAAAGCATACAATCAGTGCTAACATATCAAAAAGCATACATGAATACAAGTTCATGTTTGTACAGTATCTGAATCATGTGAGTTTATACAAATTCTGTTATATAAACATACAAAAAGGGTTGCCCACATGTGATAACCACCTAAAACACCAACATGGGAGATTTTTCTCCATCTTAGCCAATAACCGCTGCTAGTCGAATTTTTCATAACAATTTGGTTTTTCTGAAGAATATCACCTTCAGAATTTTTATTCTTTAGTAGTAGTGGCGATTAGCCAAGAATATAGACCACACAAAGTTCTCAAGAAGCTAGACCACCGTGCCATCATTGTCTCTTCAGAATGCACAATGGGATAAATTTTCCATACCTTTTAATCAAACTGAAAAGGAAAAGTCGTCCTTAAATGTTAAATACTCTGAACATTGCCTTGAATTTGGTTATTCAATTTGCATTGAATTGTGAAAGGCATTGAAAATGAAGGATGAAATGAAAATTTCTATGTAGGATGAAACCAAATATGGACAAAGACAATCCCTAGTCCACTCGTCGAAACCTCCCTACACAGACAAACTTTGATAGCAATAAATAATAGTTTCTGTTCAAGTGTACAGGCCTTAATTGATAGAAAACTTTGTGCACATGAAATACAATAGTAGGCTAGAACATTTGACATGGCATGACTCCAAAACATACATTAATGGGTGCTTATTTAAGTGCTTGTTGTGGAGGGCTTGACTAGTTTTTTGCCTTCATTGTCTTAATCCTATAGCTTCGATGTCCTTTGCCATTATAAATTATTGACGTGATGCTCAATGTTGACCTATCTAGATCCTTGCTGGCAGTAATGAGTGAGGTTGGTGTTGGACTATCCATTCACTTATTTTTTTTGTCGTTTCTTATGTTGCAGCCATATTAAAGAAATCACTTTGTTATTTATATTATAATAGCAGCATAGCCACACAGGTTACATAACAATACTTGTAAAATAATAATGCAAATCAATTTGATAAACTAGAGAAGCCATGGATGGCTTACATGATCTCAAATAATTTAAAAGGCTAGGCATATTGGATTTCTTTGCATTGGCATTCTTGTCGATTTTTGGATCCAAACTAGGTGAATTTGGAGATTGATAACACATAATTGTAATCTTAATCTCAGTGCTGTCATTTTCAACAGGGAAATAGATATACCTTTGTTGTTGGGTTGGAAATTTGGAAAACATTACTACTTTGGAATTTTCTGCTATCACGGTTATTAGGTCATGAGGAAAAATGTGATGGGATTATCTTGGTTAATTTCAAGTTACCTAAGTTCTAAAATGAATTTCAAAGAACTCTGTTTCACCATACTGTAATACAATGCGAAAGCAGGTTAATCGACCAACTATGAAAGTCTAAGAATTATCTCAGGCTTGTTATCATCTTGTGCTATTGTCAATCTACAATTGTCTGGTCTAAGTTGAAGTCTGAAGTTCAAGGGTAAATGAGCCTTAGTCTGAAAGGATCCTCATTCGAGGTATGAAATTTCATCACAAGATCTGAGGTAAGGAGATCTTGTCAAAACCTTGTTTAAGTTCTCCTTTTTGTGTGACATTCAATACGATGATCGATATATAAATATTTGAATATGACACCTTTTTTCGAGCCTCATCTTTCCTATGTATATCTCTGCATCTTTGAAAACATCCATGTTATTTCTGTGGATGGTAGAGTCAATGTGGCTTATACATATAAAGTTAAGCACTGATAGAAAGTCAAATTTGGGAATTCAAACTTATGGGGGTCAAAATTAAAGTGTTTTGTGGACTAGTTTCATCATTCGAGCTGCAGTGAGGTATGGCCACCTGGTTATGTTACAAAGATAAAGGAAGCCTGTCACTTTGAATCATAGATTGTGTATATGCTTTCAAGTTTTGGATTGAAGTAGCCTAGGAAATATGTTGTATGGCTGTAAGCCCGATGCTAGACATTTTTAAGGTCTTTGTTGTTGTCCCATAGTGTATTTGCATCACTTGTAGTAAGCAAGGTTTCTTGCATAAACTAGTTGTTAATGCGTCAAAATTTCAAAGTTTTTTTGGCAAGAGATATTTGACCATTTTTTTCTCTTGCGAGAAATTCTTGGCTCTTTGTGATTTATGAGGAAGTTCATTACAAAGAATATTGATCCTATGGCAAGTAAAATACAAGGCCATGAGAAGCATCTGATCCTGTTAGCTCCCCGTAATTTTCTATATTGATTGAGATACAAATTGACAAGGGTAACATCAAACCAAGCTTTAAAGTTCTAGGATCTAGCCCTCCTAGTCTCAGAGAGGGATATCTCAATATTTTTGTAAGGATATAGCTTGATTCTTGTAAAAAGTTGATTTTAGGCTAGATGTTCAGTGCAAGGTATCTTGATTTTTTTTTGGTTGGGTATGATACTTTGATAGATTTTAGATAGGAAACATGGAAGAGAGTTAAGTCATTGGGCAATGGAGTCTAACAAGGTCCAGATAAGTTCATCAATGGTGTTAAGAGAATTTGCAGGGCAAGTTTACTTGGTTGGTGGATCTTTTAAGGTTATGAAGGATTTATGAAATGGACATAAAGATTGAGAACAAAAAACTAATAAAGGGCTAAAATAGAATCCTTTATATACTTGTAAACCGAGGGAGTTATAAAATTGATAAGAACAACGAGAGAATCAAAGACATAAGAAAAACCTAATCCATTTGATTTCAGACTAAAAACAGATAATTAACAAAGACCAACATTTGATTCCAAGAACAGAATATTTCAGTGGCAACAATATGCAAGGCTAACCATAAATCACAATTGATGCTAACTGTTATAATTTATTCAAGAAATGGACAAGATAAGAATTTTTTAGAGAGAAAATATATGATTTCTCTAATGTATCTTAGCAGAAGAAAAAATTAAGGTAGTCAAGTAAAAACATATTTAAGGTGCCATTAGAAAACATTTCTGAATCTAAATTCTTTGTCCTACTGCAACATAGCAAGATGGAAAACATAATGGAAAACTAGAAAACATAAACAAAAGGAAAACTTCACCATCAACCAAGCCTATGGATCTTGCAAGCAATCCTTCTCCATCAACAGGCAAATTAGATCATGCATGAGTTCCAAGACATCAATTTCTCTTCAAAAGCTTCAAAGGACTATGTATTATTCCAGCATCAGTCATCAAAATCCAACATTTACAATGAGCTCCAATGCAGTATTTATACTGCAAATGAGGAGGTGGAACTCTTCTAGGGTTCAAAATGTTATTAATGACAGAGTAAATACATTCCTAGCCTTGAAAACCATGCAAGGCCTAAGGTAGGAACATGTGTGCAACTACTTCTCTGCTAATAACTCTGTCTTAACTGTAGGAGAAAAATTTGACTTTGAGGCTTTATCCTCATCTTTATAATAACTGTCCTGACAGTTTAAAATATATTCTTTGGTGTAATAACTGTTGATTTTCTTTACAGATAGAAAGCAGGCTCAATGTGTCAGTTAAATATTTGTAAGGAAATAACTGCCCTTTGTTGATGTATTCGAGGCCTTTTAGCCTAATATTTCCTTTAACTTTATCATTTTAAACAATACTTTTGGCCTAATTTTGCTTTAGGCCTTCTTTATCATCTTTCAGGATTTTGTCACTTTCTGCTGACTGTTTTAACTTTTAATTCTTTTTCTTAACACGGTGGTTTATCCTTGTAAATCATTGGTTAAGTCTTCGATCTTCTTACTTTATTCTTTAACCTTTATTCTTTAATTTCTTCGCTGATCTTCATTAATATTCCCTGTCTTTGTGTCTGCAGGGGTTTCTTGCTGAGCTGGAGGATTTGATTGAGCAACCAATGTCTATGAAACATTGATTAAAACCCCAAATTTACACCCTGAAATCTCCTTTTCTGCGTTATTTGGACCTCAGAGGTGGTCACCTTCAGCCATGTCCCTTTATGGGCTGTGGGAAGGGTTTTCGGCCTTAGAACCGCCATTAAACCTTCATAAAACAAACAAAAAACATTATAAAACCATGTGCATTGGATAAAATACTTTGGAGGCTTGACGGAGGGCGAAAGGGCAGTGCAGAGGCGAAAATGTATGCAGGAGGAGGTTCCATGGATGAAAATGAGAAAACAAGATTTAATTTTGAGTTTTGGCACGAAATAGTGGATAGGTGGTTTTGCAAAACCACGAATGGTTTTCACGCAGATTTTGGGAAATTAGTGGTATTGGTTCTTTCGAACGCAATACCACTCAGGTGTTGACACCTTTCCACCCCAATACCTCCCATTTCACGTGCAACATGCACATTGGAGGGGTTTGGTGATCAGAATGCGTCAGCCATCTGATCTTCGGGGATGCAAATCAATGGTGGAAACGCGCGTGATGGATTGGAGTTGATTGGTGGAAAAATATGGTGGGGCTGGTAGGTGACGTCACCTATTTTGTCATGGAGCGGGCTGGGTTAATAAGTGGATTGAATGATTGGAGATACGTTGGCAACATGGTGGCCATTGGATCAGGGCCCCAGGCCTTTGATCTATGGTCAATATGTGTTTGCACAGATGTATGAGGAGGGATGGTCGGGTGGTTGGAGGATGAGGGGTGGGGTGCGAATCCGTTAGATCAATAAGATCTATGGTTGGTATCGCTTAAAGGGAATGCATAGCGTGGAGAAAATAATAAAAGAAAAATGAAGGAATGGGGCTAGGGGAAGAGGGGAAGGTGTGATCTTATGGAAGAAAAAAGAACCGGGAGCGGAGAGATAAGGGGCTGGGGATAGCGGGAATTCATGAGGAAAATGGGCGAGAAAGGGTCCGGATGACCATCGGATCTCCCAGATCAACGATGGGGATCTACTGTAGGGAAGGTAAAGGATAAGAGATTCTTCGGTAGGATGGGTAATGGGAGGGAACCCCGACAACTATTGATCTTGGTAGATCAACGGTGCGGATCACATCGGAAGTTGAATCATCAGTGAAGGAAAGGGGAAGTGTAATGAAAAGACGTGATTTGCTGATGCTGATAGGGGCCAAGCATAGGTGCTGGGGCACGGTCCCATGAAGGAGTAAGGGAACTGGAAGCCAGGGAAAAAGGGTTGAAGGCTTGGCATGGAGAGTTAAGCACTTGGCTGTCAGATCAAATATGATCGACGGTCATGATTGCATCGGGAGATCGGCCAATCGGGAGAAAAAAGGTGAGGGAAAGAGAAATTGGGAACGCCGATGCGCAATGGCGATGGGGTCTAACACGTGGTCATGGGCACAAGGTTTTATGGTGGAGAAAAGGAAGGGGGCTTAAGCCCAGGGGGCTTAAAACCCACATATAAAAAAGGTTGGAGACAGGCCAAAAAGTGGGTTTTTTGATTTTTTTCAAAGGTTCCGATAAGGTAAAAAGGATAGTTTAAACAATAAAAAAAAGGGGGTTTTATAGGCTTAAAGGGGATTTTGATGAAATGGAGTATGAAAGGGAAGAAAAAGGGGGATTTGACAGGAGGAAAGGGGGTTTTCAAGGAAAATGGATGGAATGGGTGAAATGAAGGAAAAGGGAGGTTTTGAAACAATATTTTATAACAGCAAGGCTTCTTGAGGAATTTTGAATGAATATTATCAATGGAATGGATTTCTTGAGGATAAAGAACATAGAGAGGTTTCAAGAAGTCACAGATTTTGCATGAAATTTGTTTCTTGAAGGCTAAAGACCTATTTAGCAATTTTTTAATATGTCAAAATTATAGATGGCTAATAGTGGCTCCACTTGGGGAGGACATATGTCTTTTTAGGTGTCTAGAACCTCAGTTATCAATCTTCTGGCTTTCAAAAAAATAGTGCCTCATCCATTGGGCAGAATCTCTTTTCTTTCATGTTGATCTTTCTCTGAAAGAGACAACCTTTATCAATCTGCAACATGTAATCTCCTTTAAAACAACATCCTTACCTACCCAATCTTACTTGTCCTAGCATTTTTTCTTCTCTTTTGAGTGCATTTGAAGTAGCAAACTCTTTGACATTTTATTCTTTTTGATAATGGAAATAAACTATCTAATCCTATCCTTATTTCTTCCAAGAGTCCAGATTAAACAGTTGAACTCTTTTATTTCTACCTATACTACTATTTGTCAAGATTAAGCTGTTTGACATATCTATATTCTCTATATTCTAAAACAGAAATTTAAAACATAGCTAAATCAAGATTAAGCAGTTTGATTTGCTATGTTGTCTATGGCTTTATGTACAAGCTGCACATAGACTTTATTTGCAGAAAAATAGAACAAAATTGTGAAGGCTTAAGATCTCTAAATTATAAACAACATTCTATTCTTTTTCTAGCTATGGTTTTTCTCTATTTAGAGCTATCTTTTCCTTTTCTTGGTTCATATTTTGAGTTTTTTAGAACCATCTCTATTTCTCCTAATCGAATCTACTGATAAGCCAAGTCTGAAATGATATTATCAATCAATGTTTCTACTATCTTATCAATATAAGTTTAAAGCATGTTCAGCCATGATTAGGCTATATGACTGAACAAGATATAATTTTGGATCAGTAGTGGCATTTAGAATTGCTCACTTTCAGTATCACTATTTTTTTGGTATGGGGCTTGTACCTTGTTTTTGCATCTGCCCTCTTTTTCATTTTTCTATTGTTTTTGTGTTTTTCTCTCTTCTTGGTCAAAACAATCTAAAACTAGAGGTAAAAGGATGCTCATAGAGCTGAGCTTATTTTCTTGCCTATCTAGCCTAATCTAACCTATACATAATATACATTCATTTGGTGAAATCTATTTTCCAACACAGCCAATCAAGCAGATGATTCCATGAGGGATCTTGTTTCAGTTCTTTGAGAGTGCTGAAGAAATAAAAATGCCACTTCCACCTTATTTGTTTTCGAACAGTAGTTCTTAAAAATTTTCTCACACTTTGCAACAGACTATTCTTGGTAGACCGCACTCCTTCTTTAGATTTATCAAGGAAAACAACAAATGGATCTTGGAATAATACCCGATCTAGAGGATTTGAGACATAAGATTCATTCATGACTACTCCTTCTTCCACCTAGCTATGCTGGGGACTCTTTTGGGAAAGAAACTCCACCTCTTCCTCATGATCATCTGAACTAGTAGACTCATCATATATTGCACTGTTATACTCTAGCAAACCTAATGTATTCTGAATGAATGGGTTGAATTCTGTGAGGAGGCCATCATGTTGATGAGTAGGAGCACTCCTTGGTAGTAAGTCTTCTTGTGAAAGCAGTTCAACAACTCTTATGTGATTATCATTTTCCAAGTCTTCATTTGCAATTTGAAATTCAATGGGACTTGGTGATTGAAATTCTGAAGCTGAGGAGGATTCTGTGTCCCAAATGATTTCCTCATCCCTTTCAGGAAAAGGTTTTTTTATTAACAGCTGGTTGAAGAAATTCATTTTCTTTCCCAACCTCATCATCAAAACTGAAATACTGTTGATTTCCAATCATATAAAAATTATTTCTGAAGGAATAAAGTGAGGTAGACAAAAGAGTTAGAGACTCCTCACTTACTTCAAAAATTTTAAGGCTTTCCTCATCAGTGGCATAGATGGCATGAATTGGCCTAATACTTTTTTGAAGTTGAAGAAAATGATCTTCCTCCCACAAACCAATTATTGATTGCTCTGCAAAGTTAGTTTCTGTTTTGAGGATATCATCATCAGATTGATCAAATTTTGGAAACTCATCAAAATAGGTAGTGTCACCAATCAAACATATTGGATTATTAGTTTTTCCTTCTTTGAATTGATCTATAAGTTCACTTTCTGATTTATGGTAGATGGAATTAGTAGGAGAAAGAACAAGAATGTTTTGTTTACATGAAGGTTTAGAGGTTGGTTACATGTTTAACATCTAATTTATTTCCTCTTCAATCAAAAGAGGATGAATTTTTCTCTTTCTTTGGATAGAAGTACAACAGTTCTCTTTTTCTTGTGAAGGTTGATTTTGAGGCTGAATGTTTTCTTGAGCATCACCTAGAAGAGATGGTGAATCATCACTTGTGCCTTTAGAGAGATATTGTGGGTTTTCTTCTATACCTTGAGTGATTTCTTCTTCGACTAACTCTTCTTAGCTGTAGTGATAGATGTTTTGAGAATGAAAATAATGAATTACTGCTAAGAGATCTTCAGGATGCATATTAACCAAATCCTCATCAATATATAACAGGTATTTTATGATGTTCTGAGATTGATCACAACAATTTGCAGTCCATGATAAAGATGAAGGGTTTTCTTTATATTTTTCATAAAATACTTGGTGCATGTCTTTTAAAGAAAACAAGATCTTAGGTTCTAACCATTTATACCAATCCCTTGCCTTATCTTATAATGTTGCCATGAACATTTTCATAAGACAGTCCTCATGCCATTCAACTTTTAACCTCCATACATGTATATGAAACTTGATGAGATGTAACAAGGGGTCATCAAATTTTTCATTTTGAAAAATAGGCAGGTTTTTCATGCAATATATTTGAGGAATTTTGTGTGGGAATCTAGGGATATGATCTCTGTTCATTGGAGCATATCTCCTTTAAATCCTTGGATCCATGTTTGTAAATCAGAAAGGGTCACTGAATCTTTTCAACCAGTCTAGAGTCTTCTACCAGTGGAGTCATTAGGTCTTTTGGAGGTTGTGGAGTCGCCAGGTGGAAGATTTGAACTTTTTTGTCCACCAACAGTATGATTGGGATTGCTCAATGCATTCCTAAGGGAGTTTACAAGGACTAGTGAAGTAATAGGCCTACTGGACGCCAGTGGAGTCGTCAGGTGGAAATTTTTAGCTCTTTTGGAGGTAAAATATTCTATGGTCCACCACCAATGTTTATTGTGAAACCAATCTGAAATGTTTTGGGTTTTTCTGAGTTTCTATGGTTATTGAAGGACTAATGAGTCTATAAGGGTTTGTAAGGAAACTATGAACTCAAAGGTCCCACCATGATCACCACTATGTTGGTGTGAGCGGTGGGATAAGTCCACAAGATAGTACTCTTTAAGGGGTTTTTTGAAAGTTTTAGGGAAGTCTAAGTTTGTTTATCACTCAAAGTCCCACCGTGATCGCCACTATGTTAGCTCCCCATAATTTTCTAGATTGATTGAGATACAAATTAAGAAGGGTAACATCAAACCAAGCTTTAGAGTTCTAGGATCTAGCCCTCCTAGTCTCAGAGAGGGATCTCTCAATATGTTTGTAAGGATATAGCTTGATGCTTGTAAAAATTTGATTTTAGGCTAGATGTTAAGTTCAAGGTATCTTGATTGTTTTTTGGTTGGGTGTGATAATTTGATATATTTTAGATAGGAAACATGGAAGATTGTTAAGTCATTAGGCAATGGAGTCTAACAAGGTCCAAATAAGTTCATCAATGGTGTTAAGAGCATTTGCAGGGAAGGTTAACTTGGTTGGTTGATCTTTTAAGGTTATGAAGGATTTATGAAATGGACATAAAGATTGAGAAAAACAAACTAATAAAGGGCTGAAACAGAATCATTTATATACTTGTAAACCAAAGGAGTTAGAAAATTGATAAGAACAGCAAGAGAATCAAAGATATAAGAAGAACCTAATCCATTTGATTTCATACTGAAAACAGATAATTAACCAAGACAAACATTTGATTCCAGGAACAGAATATTCTAGTGGCAACAATATGCAAGGCTAACCATAAATCACAATTGATGCTAACTGATCTAATTTATTCAAGAAATGGACAAGCTAAGAATTTGTTAGAGAGAAAATAGATGATTTCTCTAATGTATCTTAGCATAAGAAAACATTAAGGCAGTGAAGGAAAAACAGATTTAAGGTGCCATTAGAAAAAATTTCTAAATCTAAATTCTTTGTCCTACAACAACATAGCAAGATGGAAAACATAATGGAAAACTAGAAAACATAAACAAAAGGAAAACTTCATCGTCAACCAAGCCTATGGATCCTGCAAGCAATCCTTCTCCATCAACAAGCAAATCAGATCATGCATGAGTTCCAAGACATCAATTTCTCTTCAAAAGATTCAAAGGACTATGTATTATTGCAGCATCAGTCATCAAAATCCGACATTCACAATGAGTTCCAATGCAGTATTTATACTGCAAATGAGGAGGTGGAACTCTTCTAGGGTTCAAAATGTTATTAATGACAGAGTAAATACGTTCCTAGCCTTTAAAACCATGCAAAGCCTAAGGTAGGAACATGTGTGCAACTACTTCTCTACTAATAACTCTGTCTTAACTATAGGAGAAAAATTTGACTTTGAGGCTTTATCCTCATCTTTATAATAACTGTCCTGACAATTTAAAATATATTATTTGGTGTAATAACTGTTGATTTTCTTGACAGATAGAAAGTAGGCTCAATGTGTCATTTAGATATTTCTAAGGAATTAACTGCTCTTTGTTGATGTATTCGAGGCCCTTTAGCCTAATATTTCCTTTAACTTTATCATTTTAAACAATACTTTTGGCCTAATTTTGCTTTAGGCCTTCTTTATCATCTTTCGGGCTTTTGTCACTTTCTGCTGATTGTTTTAACTTTTAATTCTTTGTCTTCACACTGTGGTTTATCCTCGTAAATCATTGGTTAAGTCTTCGATCTTCTTAATTTATTCTTTAACCTTTATCCTTTAATTTATTCGCTGATATTCATTAATATTCCCTGTCTTTGTGTCTACGGGGGTTTCTTACTGTGCTGGAGGATTTGATTTGAGAAACCAATGTCTATGAAACATTGATTAAAACCCCGAATTTACACCCTGAAAGCTCCTTTTCTGCGTTATTTGGACCTCAGAGGCGGTCACCTTCGGCCTTGTCCCTTTATGGGTTGTGGGAAGGGTTTTTGGCCTTAGAACCGCCATTAAACTTGCATAAAACAAACAAAAAACATTATAAAACCCTGCGCATTGGATAAAATTCTTTGGAGGCTTGGAGAAGGGAGAAAGGGCAGTGTAGAGGTGAAAATGTATGCAGGATGAGGTTCCATGGACGAAAACGCGAAAACAGGGTTTAATTTTGAGTTTTGGTGTGAAATAGTGGATAAGTGGTTTTGCAAAACCACGAATGGTTTTTGCACAGAGTTTGGGCGGATAGTGGTATTGGTTCTTTCGAACGTGATACCACTCAGGTGTTGACACCTGTCCACCCCAATACCACCCATTTTGCATGCAAGATGCACGTTGGAGGGGTTTGGTGATCGGAATCCGTCAATCATCCGATTTGCGGGGATGCAGATCAACAGTGGAAAACGCCTACGATGGATTGGAGTTGATCAGTGGAAACATATGATGGGGCCATCAGGCGACATCACCTATTTTCTTAGTGGAGCGGGCTGGGTTATTCGGTGGATTGAATTATCGGAGATACGTTGGGAGCATGGTGGTCGTTGGATCAGGTCCTGAGGCCTTTGATCTATGATTGAGATGTGTTTTTGCAGATGTATAAGGAGGGATGGTTGGGTGGTTGGAGGATGAGGGGTGGAGTGTGAAGTCGTTATATCAATAATATCTATGGTCGGGATCGCTCAAGGGGAATGCATAGTGTGGAGAAAATAATAAAATAAAAAAGAAGGAACGGGGCTAGGGGAAGAGGGGAAGGTGTGGTCTTATGGAAGAAAAAGGAATCGGGAGTGGAGAGATAAGTGGTTGTGGATAGCGGGAATTCATGAGGAAAAGGGGTGGGAAAGGGTCTGAATGACCGTCGGATCTCCCAGATCAATGGTGGGGATATGTTGTTGAGGAGGTGAAGGATAAGAGATTCGTCGGTAGGATGGGTAATTGGAAGGAACCCCGACAGCCGTTGATCTTGGTAGATTAGCGATGCGGATCACATCGTAAGTTGAATCATCGGCGAAGGAAAGGGGAAGTGTAATGAAGAAAAAATACTTGATTTTCTGATGACGATGGGGGCTAAGGGTAGGTGTTGGGGCACGGTCCCATGAAGGAGTAAGGGGACCAAGAGCCAGGGAAAAAGGGCTGAATTCTTGGCATGAAGAATTAAGCGCTTGGCCGTCAGATCAAATACGATCGATGGTCATGATTGCATCGGGAGATCAGCCAATCGGGAGAAAAAAGGTGAGGGAAAGAGGAATTGGGAATGCTGATGCGCAAAGGCGATGGGGGCTAATGCCAAGTCACGGGCGCAGGGTTTTATGGCGGAGAAAAGGAAGGGGGTTTAAGCCAAGGGGGCTTAAAACCCACATATAAAAAAGGTCGGAAACAGGCCCAAAAGTGGGTTTTTTGAATTTTTTCAAAGGTTCTGATAAGGTAAAAAGGATAGTTTAAACCATAACAAAGGGGTTTTTATAGGTTTAAAGGGGATTTTGATGAAATGGAGTATGAAAGGGAAGGAAAAGAGGGATTTGATAGGAGGAAAGGGGCTTTTCAAGGAAAATTGATGGAATGGGTGAAATGAAGGAAAAGGGAGGCTTTGAAACAATCTTTTATAACAGCAGGGCTTCTTGAGGAATTTTGAATGAAGATTATCAATGGAATGGATTTCTTAAGGATAAAGAACACAGAGAGGCTTCAAGAAGTCACAGATTTTGCATGAAATTTGTTTCTTGAAGGCTAAAGACCTGTTTAGCCATTTTTGAATATGTCAAAATTATAGCTGGCTAACAGATCCCAAGTTTCTCGGTCCAAGCATAAGATGTTTCTACAGGTCCCTTGGGGAAAAAAATACCCACACCCTCCACCTCTTTGCACCTGCCAACCCTGGATTATTCTTTGAGGCACCATCAAAACAAATAATAAGATGGGACTAAACAGATATCCATTGATCAAACTTCTTCTAGGGGGGGGTAGCTACTAATGTTCTTTGCAATCCAAAGTCTTGAAAGAAGAAGAGGATGGGATTTAAGCTTGAAGGAAGAATTATGATAGCAAAGTCTTTTCCCTAGGATCCATTATTTGAGATGGAATGTTAATAATGGATTTTTCAAGCTAATATTCAAAAATAATAGAGAGAATAATTGTAGCAATGGAGTGGGGTTGGGATCAGCTTTCATGAAAATTTCTCGAATTTTTGGTAACCATACTTTACAAAAAATAGATTCTGGCAGAGTCAGCCATAATTGTTTGTGATAAGTCTTGTTTTAAAGTTTCTAGCGTAATGTTTATCCCAAGAATAAAAACTTATAAACAGAATTCGGCCATACCACACTCTCTACCAAGGGTTGCAAGACAAGGTCCCATACAAACATTGTGAAATTTCATTCAGGGAATAGGTGTTGAATGAGGTGCATGTATTGCGGAATATAAAGACAAAATGGATTGAATTTAATTGGGTTGGGAGCTTTCTATTGTCGTACTTAAATTCTAGTTGGATGACTAAGTGATCTGGTCCTCCATATGATTCTGTTATTGATTTTCCCTTGCCCACTAAGGAGGGTAAGTTATCCTTCACTAAGAATCCATCTGGGCATTTTCCCATTCATTCTTGCTCATGGAAAATTTTAGGGGCTAATATTCGCAGGTGGGCTAATTTTCCATGGTTTTTCAAAAAAAAATATTCGCCAATTCCCATTTTTTTATAAAAATGATTCGCCCGAATTTTACAATATAAAATTATTTTACGTTAAAAATCGCCAAAATTATATAGACAATATATATAATATCATTATAAATTTGAATAGTTTTACAAATACATAAATAAACATTTTATAGTTTGCATATTAGGGACTAGTAAGATTCGCTAATTTTTTAAACTTCAAGATAATATTCCATCCTTAAAATTATCCCTGTTCTTGCTTTTTCCTATTGTTTGTGTAGGTAGTATTAGGCATGTTGGGTTCCACATCCACTAAGGCAGAGTATTTGCAAAAGGCTCTTAAAACTTTGAAATTGGATCATTCCTTTCCTTAAGTCCCATTTCTTGAGTATCAAATTAAAATCTCCCCTAATTACAAGAGAGGGGGAGTCTAGTAATCCTCTGAGCTTAAGCCCCTTAAAAAGTTGTTGTGGGTACACTTGAGGCCCATAAGCATTTAATAGGTTTAAGGGTCAGTTCAGTTCCCTAGAGAAAGTGGTTATCAACATTTTGTTGTCTGATTTTAGATTACTAAGTAGGTCGAACTCTGGTTTTCATTCTACCACCAGTCTGCTAGAAAGGCCTTCTGCATTGGAACAATCAAATTTCCAGTCCTTTTTATGAATCATGGTCTCTTGAATGAAATTGATCGAAATTTTGTGAACAAAATGAATATTTGTAATGTACCTAGCAGCAGACTTCACTGCTTGAGCTCTGCCAGCAGTGGGTCGCCCCTGAGCTGGGTCTATGACTTCACAAGGGCAAAGGCTTAACCAAAGCTGGCTATGGTTACCTAATTAGTACCAAAAATGGTCAGGGCCTAGGTACGAAACCCTGATAGTACTCCAACCTACAGTCCCTTGTTCCCCATCAGCCTGCACAACAATTTTATACTTCCCTCAATGTTCGCTGACAAACTTTGTGGTTTTGGTGATAATCTGATATGTCTTTTCTGTATGTGGTTGCAAGAAAACATATGGAGGAAAAATATTTTTGTCAAAAATATATATTTTTTAAAACCCATGTCATATGAATTTACACATTTGTGGATATCCTTATAGACTAGTTCATGAGTCTCAATATAGAGCCTTTAAAGTCATTCCCATTTAGTCATTTAAAAATAGATGCAATGGATGACTAAAAACAAGCAAGAACACTTTTCGAACCATGCATGTGCCATCTTTTTTATAAGACATTGGCTGCTTCTGCTGATGTATTTGCCACAAAGAAACAAAGATATTTTCCTAAGATCACCTGCATAATACTTAGTTAGTACAAATCATTAGCAGGAAGCAAGATCCCAACAAAGGAAACCTTGCATCCAAGGATTTGAGACCTACTCCATCCGAAACTTAGACAGGGTATGCCAAGGATATTACAGGCATACTGTGAGCCATATCATCAAGATAGAATGTCTGTAGGGTGTGACTACCAAATATCCTGGCACATGACATATATCCTAAAAACTTATCTTTTAAAGGATATAATCACAAACATGCCATTCTCGATAAGAAATGGTTAGTTCCACACAGAAGATCATTTTTCAATAGTTGAAGTCTCATGACCAAAATTTTTTATTAAGAGATAGAATAGGCCAATTTTAGTTTTATTAGAGTTGGATACCATACAACAAGCACCGCACAGAGAAAACCATATACAGGAGGGTGAAAAAAACTGAAGGGAACAAAATTATCGCAGGCCAGGGGTAGCTCATTGTATACATATGTATACAAGTATATTATTGGCTCTTTCTTACATAGATGAGCCTCAATGACCGATTTACTCTTCATAAATCCAGAAAGTTTATTAGATTTTTTCACTGGCAAACTAGGAATCAAATGTGCGTGGTTCTTATAACTTTCAACTGCTTGAAGTCATTGTATAACAATGTGCAGATAAAACTACATGATAGCCACAAAGAAAATATGATGCAAGAACCAGACCTCTTAATTGGATTGGAAAAATAGATCTGTAGGCATTGAAGTAAAAAATTATCATTTAACACCATGCTACCCAATGAAATATTAATGATCTTCCACAATGGATAATTTCGGAACAACAAGCTCCCTACAGTTTATGTCACCAATGCCAAATGTAATCATGCATTGATTCGATCATTGTGCCTTCTTGTGGCATTAGAAACAGCTACATGACCAAGCTTGTCCACCTCCTTTGAAAATTCCCTCTTGTTCACAGGGGTATAGTGCTCTGCTTGTCACCCTCCTAAAATTCCTTCTTTTTCACAGGGGTATAGTGTACCAATATTGTTGTGGCCTCATGAGTTGTGTATTTGGATCATAAAATGGCTCCTTCCAATGAGCTATACAACTAACCATTAGTGGAATGGAAAAGGATGCTAAGGATGCCACAGAGTAGCTAAAGGATGCACATGAAGAGCGCCGTTTCATTTTTTTAAAATATTTTTAAACTTTCTTCAGAAGAGCGACGCTTCATTTTGCGTCAAAAGACCGACGCTTAATTTTTTAAATATTTGTAAATGTTCATCGGAAGACCGACGTTTCATTTTTCGTCGAAAGAGAGACGTTTCATTTTTCATCGAATGACTGATGCTTTAAACTTTCGTCGGAAGATCAACGTTTCAATTTTCGTCAGATGATCAACGCTTTAAACGTCAGAAGAGATAATGTTGGAATTTTGACAGTGGTTTGAAAATTTGATAAATATCGAAAGACCAACGCTTTAAACGTCGGAAGAAATAACGTCAGAATTGCGACAGTTGTTTGAAAATTTGATAAACGTCGGAATATTGACACTTATGGATCATTGGAAGACTGACGGTTTAGCTGACGTCGGATTAGCGATGACTTTGATAACGTTGGTAGACCGACGATTTTGCTAATGTCGGAAGAGCGACATTTGTTTGGAAATTTTGGAAAGAGTGTCGCTCTTCCAACACTTGATTGAAGTGTCAAAATTGTGACGTAATGGCTAACCACGTTTTGCCCGGCCTCAAACTATCGTTCTTGCGACGCCTATGTGTCAGAATATCGACGAAGTGGCCGTCAGAAATTGGGCCAAATATACTAGTGAATTGAAGACATTTTCCCGGTGAACATCTTTTTGCAGTTTCTACTAAACCTCTGTGGTATGCAGATATTGCTAACTATCTTGCTACAGGGAAAGTGCTTCCTCATTTTTCATATAGGGAACAATGAGAGATTATTCATCATAGTGCCCGATATTGTTGGATGGTAGGGTACCTTTTTTGTACAGGAGCAGATAAGCAGATCTGTCGATGTGTGCATGAAGATGATATTTATGAAGTATTGAAAGTTGACCATGATGGTCCTTGTGGAGGGCATTTTTTAGAGAAAAAAACAGGCCATAAACTGCTACAAATGGGATTTTACTGGCCTTCCATTTTTCGTGATGCTCAGAATTACGTTAGGAGGTGTGATAGTTGCCAACTTATTGGGTAGCCCGGTAAAGCTAATGAAATTCCTTTGTAGGC
This sequence comes from Pinus albicaulis, assembly GCA_034641835.2. NCBI lineage: Eukaryota > Viridiplantae > Streptophyta > Pinopsida > Pinales > Pinaceae > Pinus > Pinus albicaulis. Next base: position 286,130,370 of record CM076569.1, read on the forward strand.
ACAGGTAGTCCTCGAGCCTTTTGAGAAATGGGTTATTAACTTTGTTGGAACCTTTAACCCACCCTCCCAGTAGAAAGTCCACATCTTGGTCTGTACTGATTACGTGACTAAGTGGGTGGAAGCCAAAGCTATTGCGAAAGAAACAGAATAGGTAGTATTTGATATTCTATTTGAAGAATTTTTTTCTCATTACGGTACTCCAAGAGAGGTTCTTTCAGATGGAGGAGCACAATTCACATCACACAAGATAGCAAAGCGCATGCAAAAATATGGGGTCAAGCACAGAGTGACATCTCCATACCATCCCTAGGAAAATGGATAAGTGGAAAGCAAAAACAAGACATTAGAAAACATTTTGACAAAAACCATGCCATACCATCGTTGGGGTTGGGCTCAAAAGCTTCCAGAGGCTCTCTAGGCATACAAAACAACATGGAAGAATACAACCGAGTTTTCACCATTCGAGTTGGTTTATGGGAAATCCCTGTTTTTTCCAATAGAATTTGAAATAAGCACGCTTAGAACAGCTCTGGAAGTTGGTTTAGATCTATCAGATGCCCAAAAACATCAATTAGCTCAACTTAATGAACTTGATGAAATACGTTCAATCACTGTCCAGTGAACTACTGCTATCCAGTAGCAGAGAACAAAATGGCACGATAAGTTTATTAAAAATAAGGTGTTTCAAAGTGGAGATTCGACACTACTTTATGACTCTGGTTTTAAGGATTTTAAGGGAAATCTTTGCACTCTTTGGATGGTACCTTATGAGGTGGACGCTGTATTTGATAATGGAAGAGTCAGGCTAGTCACAATTGACGATACACGTACTTCCTTTACACTCAATGGACATCGCCTAAGACTATACCACCAGCCGGCCTCTAAGGATGCTTTTATTAAAAAACTCTCTGAGAAATCTAGTTTGAAGGTTATGAGTGCAAACAATCCTTCCTCTGCACCCTAGTTGTAAAAAAATAAAAATTTAATTAATTAATTAAAAAAAAAAAATCTATATATATATAATAAATAAAGAATTTTGTTCTAATTTTTTTTTTTTTTGCAGGAGCTATGACTAAGGAGTGAAAATAAAGGAATTTTCTTGTTATTGCTACTCATGGTGTTCTTACTTGGTTGCTACTTCTCATGGTGTTGTTCCTCGGTGGCTGCTACTCATGTCGTTGTTACTCAGTTGTTGCTACTCATGATGTTGTTACACCAAGTGTTGTTACTAGATGTTGTTACTCCTTGATCAATGCTGCTACACCAGATGTTGTTACTCGCATTGCTGTTACTTGGTTTTTGCTTCTCATGATGTTGTTACACTAAATTTTGTTACTCTGATGTTGTTACACCGATGCTGTTACTCTGATGTTGTTACACTGGATGCTGTTACTCTGATGTTTTTACACGGATGATTTTACACCAATGTTGTTACTCTAATGTTGTTACACCAGACGATGTTTCTCCAATGTTGTTACACCAATGCTATTACTCTGATACTGTTACACCATATGTTGTTACTCTGATGTTGTTACATGGATGTTGTTACACGGATGTTGTTACACCGATGTTGTTACTCTAATGCTACTACACTGGATGTTGTTACTCCGATGATGTTACTCCGCTGCTGTTACACCGGATGCTGTTACACTGATACTATTGCACTGATGTTGTTACACCATCCACATCATTACTGCGCTATCATCCTACCAACCGTCACATCATCTAGGTAGGCCGTGAGGTATGCCTCCATGTGACTTTTACTGATTTAATTAAATACCCCATGTGAATATTTTAATGCCGCGGACTGCAAAAATTTAAGTTGGGGGGGAGGGGTTTTCCATGCTAAGGACGGTGTAATAATTGCCTCATGAGTTAAGTATGACATTCCGCTCATGGTACACCTACGATTCCCATCAATATGTGGTATCATCATTCGAAACGTATTGGGATTTGTAATATGTCTTGTCCACCCTGTACGAACAACTATTATTTCTATTTTACCACACTTACCATACTCTTTCATGATTTTTCTCGGTTTTTTAGAGTTACCAACCGTATTTACTGTTACCACCTTTCCATTTTCACTATGATGTTCCTCTGAATTTGGTACCCACCACCTTTTCCAATGATCTGCTACTACAATAAGTGATACTACAACTCTCCATAGTATGGGTGGGCTGGCTGTGAGGCATGAGCCTGAAAACACAGTTTTAGTTTGTAGCAATCCATAGGTTTGGCAAGTCTTTGTCGACGTAGGGTGGGATATCTACTTTGAAAGATTGTAGGGATTTGATGGAGGTATCACAATGGAATTCACACTCAATTCAGAGGAGAATTATTCTTGCATTAGAGGTCTGGAAGTTCCTGTCACAGAGGAGGTAATTGCAGAGGTTAGCGAGCTAAGACAACAGGGGCAACAATGGTTTGCTCATAAAGTTTCTCTCCTGGAATTTCCCAAATTGTTCTTGCAGGCAGGATAAAGTGTCATTCAACTGGGCATAGGATACGAGCGCAGAACTATGCTGTATCCTTGGAACGAAGTTGAAGGTTTCGTAATAAAATACATTACCTGCAAGGTTCGGGCCCCAGCTCTGTTTAAGTATCACTTTAAAATTCTAACTCACCTTTGATTTCCACATAATCATGTGCATGCCCTAAATATGCCATTCTTCCTATTGAAACAACTATAGCATATGGGCATAGTTTTCTTGGCGCTCTCTATGGATGATGGCAATACTTTCTAACCACGGATTGGTGCGATTATTGGTCGTGCATGCAATAGGTATGCTGCGGGTTTCCTGGGTGGAATTCTGCGGATCCTCAGAAGAAGCGGTAGCAGCTATAATTGCTACTAGAGAAGAAGAATCAGCCTCTCCGGCTGGTCAGGAGGAAGAAGAATATTCAGAAGAAATTGATCAAGAGGAACCTGAGGAAATGGAAACAGAAATTGATCAAGAAGAACCCGAGGAAATGGAAATGGAAATCGATCAGGAGGAACCCGAGGAAGAAGAGATGAGTATGGAGGAAGTAGTTGGAAAGACAAACGAGGCTATCACACAAGAAACAGTCTCGCTTGAAGAACCCATAGAGGAAGGAATTATGGACATCGTGCAGGAAATTCATACCGTTATACAGTCATCAACCTTTGTCAATGAGGAACAAAGGAATGGCAAGTGATTTTGTTTCGCAAGAAACAACATCACCTGCCCAGACAGATATGGATGTTGATACAAGTGTGGGTGTTACACAAGAACCACCCCCAATTCGGCTAGAATAGGAGGAGTCAGCCCGCGAAATTGATGCTGGACCTCAAGAATAAATACCTACTGTGGAAAAAAAGGTGAGTCCTGAGGAAAAGGAGGGTAAATAAGGAATGAACCAGGCGGTCGATACTATTCCACAAGAACTAGTATCGACCCATGAAGAAGAAATGGTAAGAAAAGGGAAAGAGGAAAGAAGGGAATTGAGCCACGGAATCGATGCTGCTCCACAAGAACCAGCATCGACTTCGGTTGAGGTGGTAATGCATGAATTCCTGGTCCAAACCGGAAATGAAGATGATGGGTCTATTCCTTGTTCTTTGTTCCATTCCCTGATGCCTAGAGGGGCGAGGGGATTTCACTAGCCCAAACGGTTAATGGAAGAAGTGGTTGTTCCCCTGGTACTAAAACTTTTTGACACGGCTAAGATTGGCCCAAACACTACTGAACCAGAACACTTAGAGGTTCACAAGGAAGAAAAAGTTCCTGTAGAAACATCGGAACACAGGGGGATCAACGAAATTTCCGACCAAACAGCAGGAGTTCCCAGAAGAAATGTAGAAGAAGAAGCCCCTGTGGATAGGGGACCCAGCCATAAGGGCTCTACAAAAGAAGCTGTAGAGGATGCTGGCAACATTCTACCACCTTCTGAGCCTGTCATAGGCCCAAAAACTGAATTCGTCATTAAACAGGAATGGGTCGAACAATGTGAGAAAAGAAGGTTACCTCTCAAAAAGAGGTATCAGCTGCAGTTCAGTGAAACCATGAGACTGAAAAGAGAGGTTCGGGATTTGAAGAAGCAAGTTTCACGTTTAAAAAGGAAGGTAAAAAACTACAAATGGAGGGCAATAAAGCCGAATATTGATGTCTCCACTGCAGCTACCCAGACTGACCTGATCGAAGAGTTGTTTGAAGGTCGATAATTTGTATTAGCTGCTGAAATTCAAAATTAGTAGTCTGCGGCGAGCGAACATAAGAAAGAAACAGCTAGGGCTCGAGAACAGGTTGCTAGAGTCGTCACAGGGTACATGGATCAGTTATACAAGGCACGACTGAAGCAGGCCAAATAGAGGGCCAGGATAGAAGAATTGGAAGAACAAGTTCAATTGCTAAAGACAAATAAGGAGGAGATGTTCTCCCTAGCACCACAGGTAATGGCTTGCAAACCTCATGCACATAGCTATGCCTTATTCCTTCATGAACAATTTCTTTTCTTTTGTTTTGAAATGATATATAAGGAAATTTGGTATGAAATTGAAGACCCCATTCAATTTCTCCATATTTTGAACATCCATGACATTATCGGACAACATTTGATGTGTGAGCTCTATATGCATGGGTATTACTTAACGGATGATCAGTCCTTTAACCTTGTGCCATTTGTGGGATACATCCATTTAAGAGCATTCACTGCCTATACAATTAATCAGATTAAATGGAGAAAGGCCTAGGAAAAATTTGAAGAAAATCAAGCCAGCAGGCCATTTATGATGAGAAGAGAGCATAATCCGTCCTCAACCATTTATAACAATCATTATACAGCTCTGCAGATTGAGGGTTGTAAGGAACACGTGTTGGCAACCCAGAAATGGTGCACTAACCTGTGTGGCAGTCAGATTACGACATTTCGCAAGGAAGCACTGGACAGTTGTTAGAAAAGATGGATGTTGTCCTCCTCAGCCGTCAAGAAAAGAGAACCATTTGGGGCACCTAACTTTTCACGTGCCTTAGAGAGGATGCCATGTTACGTGGCATGCATTCATACCTGTGGGGTTAGATAGATGGGATTAAAATTTCAATTTCCCCTTTTATGGATGCCAGCTGCGCAGTATACTCTTGTGTGTAACGTTGAACCAGACTGGTGGAAGGACGTTGTTTTGACAGGAAGATATAAGCCACCAGGAACAGAAATGGTTGCAGAATATGACCTCACATAGCTTCATGCCGATCACAGTCAGTCCAATCCGGATCTGAGGAGACAACGAGCTGCATGAGGACATTCATATAGATCAGTTGGGGGGAGATGTTGGGTACCAGATTTGTATACTTTCTTCTCCCATTTTACCCTATCTTTCCATCTCTTTGTGCCATTATTTATCTTAAAAGCATGAGGTAAAACCCTTCTTCCTATATTTTATGGGATATTTGATTAATGATGTATTTTTTATGGAGGTTTTACCTTTCTACATATTAACTCTAATATTTCTTTAGATCTGGCTACAATAGGAGCGTTGTGGCCGTGAGTCAAGGCACAACCCATCATCTCCAGTGTCTTCCTTATTTGCTGCTACAACATGACATCCATGGGTATATCAGCACTATCTTAGGCCTTCTTATGGTTTATTTCCGAGTAACCTATTTTCCATTGTAACAAGATGTATTTTTGTAAAAATGGAGTCGTTGAGAGGAATCGGGGGTTTCAGGAAAATTGTATAAAGAGGCCTACAGGCTGTGAATCGAGGAGGCCCTGGGACATACAGACTTTGTAATAAATCCTTTTTATCATTAATTGAATGTACAACATCTTATTGTTTCTCCTGTAATTCTTAAGTTTCTGCAGCCCTGATCAAAGTGTTGGGCCCACTCTTGTGATCAGGTGTTGCGTTTTTCCTTCTTTTCCTTGCAGTGTTGTGTTTGGTGTGATAATTTATTTGCTATTACAGTCGCGTTAATTTCTGTTGATGCCTTTTATTTCTGTATTTCATTTCATTGTTGTTACAATGGTATGTGTATTATAGATTAAACTTGTGATCTACAACGGACCATGTGCTTGTATCTGCATATACTTTTTCGTTAGTCTTGAAATAACTAACGCCCTTGGGTTGATAATTTATGTGGAAAAAGGGTTGAATTCTATTCATATTCGGACACCAACAATGGCATCAGGAAAATATATTTTTTTCAATACATTTCTTCAACTAAGATGAATGCCATTTAGATCAAGAGGATATGTTTGGTAGTATTGTACCTCAGCATTGTAAGTTGTTTGACATACTTCATTGTGTGGATTTGAATGGTGGTACAAGTAGTTTAGTGGGAGTGGATCTATGAGATGGATGTGGTTGAGGTTGTAGTTGTGGTGGAGGTGGATGGGAGGAATAGCATGGAGTTGAGTATGGAGGATATTGTGGATTTTTCCCATAAGGTCCTTGTAAACCTTGTTGCCAAGATTGGTTTTGGGGTTGAAATGGCCAAGGTTTCCATGGAGGGAGTGTGTCCCAATTATTTTGAGATGGATGTGAATAAGATTGAAATTGTGAAGTAGTTCCTCGCATCATATCAAGTTTACTATGTTTCCATGGTCTTGTTGGAGCTACACAACATAACTTCTTTGGTGATTGACTTTCTCCATTGTCCTCTTGGTACAGTTCCTTAAACCTTGGTAATGATGGACAATATTTAGTAGCATATGATTCTGCATGGATAACATAATTATCAACATCTTCTTTTTTCTCATTTTGCATTCTTAGCATTTCTACTTGTTCGCTTAGATTGATAAGAATTTATGTTTTAAAGTTATCAAGAAAATTTCCAACTTCATATTGACTTACCAATGTTGATGATGGTTTACTTACTCTTGCCCTTCCTCTTGATATGCTCTTGGATGTTTCACAAATTTCTTCAAATGATAATTGGTATACATATCCTCTACTCATGAGATCAAGGATATCGATCCACTCATGCCTAGTTGTTCTAATTAAGAGGGTTTTTAGTGTGTCAAATCCTAAATGATGTAATTTTTCGCTATTAACATTATACATGAGCCTCTCTATTAGATCCTGAAGGCTCTCATATTTATCTTGATTACTTCTAAAAATTTCTTCTTTAAGATCATGAACTTTATATTTTTCTAGAAATATCTTTTGCATATCATTCCATGACCTTATTGAATTAGTACCTAAACTCATGAACCATTTAAGAGCTTTATCCTTCAATGTTTCAGGAAACAATCTCAATTTTTTAGTGTGTGATAAGTAGCCATAAGATCTACAAAGTATTTCAAATTCAAAGAGAAAGGTTTCCGGATCCTCTGACCTCATACCATGGAGGTTGGGAAGGAAATATGGAGGGATGTTCTTCATATGCACACTGACATCAATATCTTTAATTGGAAATCCAAGAATATCTTCTTCATTGTCATCACCTTCATCCATTTCTTCTACCTTCTCTGCCGCCTATTCTTCTTCTTCCTACAAAATTGGATGGCGATTTCGTTCTTACTGCACCACGTGATCAAATGGGGAGGTTGGTGTTGGAGGTATATATATATATAATAATTCTAATGCAAGGCAATTTTCTATTTTGAAATGAAATATGCCTAATGAAATTTTTTTTTTTTTGTAGAAAGAAAATAAATGAATCAACTAGGGAATAAAATAATGCATAATTTGACACCTCCCTAGAAACGGCACCAAAAATTGATGAGCCTCAGTATTGCAACAATAATGTTGCAACTCCCAAGGCTAACAACTTTAATTATCAACCTGAGGTTCATACAAACTTAAGAGGTATCAACACTATATTTGCAGCATACAATGTGTCATTTTTTTTTATCTAATGTAATGGAGTGAATGTTATGAAATCAAATCCTAAACTAATTTCAGAAATGAAAGTGTTTCTTTGAAAAGAAATTAATCCGAGGAAAGAGCAATAATTTGTAATTGAAATCCTAAGAGCATGAATTCAAATAAAAATACTTAGTCTGATTTGCGAAAATGAATCTCCTATGTGGATTTTATTCTCCCTCAATCATATATTTATATCCTAGGGGTCATGATTCAAAACTAAAAGACAAAAAAAACCTTTGGGAGAAAATATGGTCAAGTTTACATGTGCCATAAGAGTGGTACAAGATGTTTTGTTTTTGCTACAGGAAGTTTTGTTTTGGAAATAAATCACTGAATTACTAAGTAAATCATATGAAAATGGGATGGGACAATTTTTTTTATTAAGTATGATGTATTAGGTCTCCATTCCAAGTGGAATCACTCCAAAATACCCCTGTTCGCATTTGCTAAAAAACAACAGAAAGTTACTACTTTAAAAACTGGAAATTCATGAACTAGTGAGCTATTTAATCTATCAAATGCCTAACCTAATCAAGTGAAACTTAAATGGGGTAAATTTTGTTGTTAAATTTAACATTATTACGACCTAATCCAAGTTTAATTAATACAAATTAATCTCATTAACCCATTCTAAAAAATAGCATAAATTTACTACTATTTCGCTACAAGGCATTTCTCGAAATCTTATATTCGTGAACTAGTGACCAAATCCAAGTAGCTTAATGATTAATATTACCTTCCAAACTTATTCCAAGGATGAATAATTATTTTTAACCTATTAAAAAACCTTCAAAATAACTCACTTCAATCATTTAACGCAATCCTACAACAAGAAAAGAAACAATACTAAATACAGAAATATGCAAAATATAAATAAGAGATGCATGTGAATAAGAAGTGAAAAGAACATAAATAAATTGTGCAAGAGGGCTCTAAAGATCTTGGGATAGACAAGATCAAGGAGGAATCATATTCCTATGGAATAAACCAAGCCTTAGAAGCTAAAAATGGCACCAAAATTCATTATTGAATCGATCCAAGTACATCCATGCAAGAAAAGAAAGTGGAGTTGCTAAACAAAAAGTTTTATCCACAATAAGACTAAAAAATACATGCCCCTAGAGGCAAATTCGAATTGGTAATTATAAAAAAAGATGAGGAAGCATTCCCCTTGAAGGGAGGAGTTCCCCCCCTCCAAAATCCCTCAAATAGTGGATCTGGTTCCCAATGCTAGGTGTTTGTAGTAAATGATAGGGAACACATTCCTAGATTTTTTCAATCATCGGAGTTCTAGAATATATCAATAATTTCATGATATTTTGTTCATTTATTCTCCAATATTTATCCTGCAGTAGTAGGGAGCAAGTCCCTAAATTATCTCCTTCTCCAAATCTTCATAATCTGCCCAATATTCTCACAATATTTTACAAAAATAATTAATATTAGAAAAAAATATGCAATTATATCTAAACCTTCCTAATGAACATATTAAAGCTAAATATATGTCATCTAATACAAAATAGAGAGGTTTAATGTGCTGAAGGATGGTCAAATGGACCTTAATTTATGTCTATTTTAGAGGCCCATCAGTTGCACTGTCAAGGAATCGATGTAGTTGTCACAATACATTCCTAAGGATACATCACATCACTGTCATCATAGGCTCAAATTTCACTTAGTCAGGGATCATTGTTACTCATCTTAGCAACGATTAGTATCATATATTTATGAACAAAGACCATTGTAATCAAGGTCACTTTCACATATCATAAAGTAACTATCATATCAAGGTAATTGTCACTCACTGCCATCCAATATTGTCATAATTTCTTCAATTTCACTGCCATATCAAGGTTACTACCATACCAGATCACTATCATATCAAGGTCACTGTTGTGCCAATCATTATCATAAAGAAATTTCTATACACTACTAAAGATATCATTTACATCATTCTGCCATACATCACAGTCACATGCTTTATAGTCATAAGGACATTATTGTCATAAGCATACTTCCATCACTGTCCTAAGAATATATCCATACATCACTCATCATAAATCAATGTTGTTCAAATTCTACCATGCATCAAGGAGCACTACAATACATCACAGTTATGAGAGCACTAACACATAAGTCTGACAAAATTAATCCACTGCCTCTTAGAATTCATCAAGATAGAATGAGAAATTGAATACACTTTAGGAGGCCCAATCTACATTCCTAAGTTATCTTGGTTTCGAGCATAATAGAAAGGAATTTTTTCCTCTAGATGGGGCAATCAATGATACTAAGTATCTACTCTAATACGACCTCAAGTACGTTTATGACGACACGAATCCATTTTCATTGAGATCTAATCTCTATGTTATTATATAAAGAGTATTGAGCCCTTATTCTAAGACCATGTGATCTCATATCTGATCTTGATAGGGCTTGTCCCTCTTGTAGCCTACTCAAAAATTTGGGCCTTGCTTCCAATAGAAAAACACTCCAAAAACTACATAGAAATTGTCTCTTAAATTCAGCTAAAAATTAATTTATATTTTTCCTTCCAAGTTTGGTTTGTTTCATAATTATATTACCCTAGTCCAAATTCAAAATAAGGCTCATCCCTCTTGCTATATCTTAGAAAAGTATGTGGCCCTGTCACAGAGAAATTCAACCCAAGACAATGCACAAAAATTACTTGGAATGTTTCTCCATTCGACCATATCTTGTTGATAACTTAGCATGATTTAATCACAAAGAATAAACCTCGTTTTTACTTCATCTAGGCTCCAAATTCTTTCAGTTAACTCAGAAATAAATATTCCTAAAGGATGATCAAACTTGTGTGTAGAATGGCCTTAAAAGCTCCTCTTTTTATAGTGAACATTAATGGAGGGAATGGGTGCTTATGAGTTCCACTGTAACCCTTCATAAAGTGAGGCAAAATTGATCTCTTTACCAATTATTCCACTACATATTAATATAAATATATTTACCAAATTTTTTTGATGATTAATAGCCCAAGCACATTTGTCACATCAAATTATAATAAGAGGAGTTCCCAACACATCAATAATAATAATGTTTATTTTGACCAATTTAAATTCAAATTTGGGGCTAGATGTGCTTATTTTGGGTTATATGGGCTTCTCATATGAAATTCATCCCATAGTTGTCCCAATTTTCAACACCTCGGCTAGGGAGGAGTTTCCATCTTCATCATAAGTCTCATCTCAGATGTCTCATCATTTCTTCATCATATCTCATCTTGTTTCATCTCATCTCAGAAGAAGAATAATTCATAACCAACTGTAGGGGAGGTAGATTTATCACAAGGATAAATATACTCCAAACCCTACTCGTTTCCAGGTCAAGGTTCATGACCTCATCTCAACTGCATCACAAGTCATCCATCCCATCACATATAATCTCAAATCATCTTTTCTTTGATCATCAACTAAATAATGATGTCTCAATATAATGAAGAAGAAGAATTATTCACTTGGTCAAGAATTGACAGTAAGGGGAGACACCACTATCCATAAGTGGAAAGGATCAAACACACCCTACACTTATAGGAGACAAATACCACTTTCCTTAATGACAAGGATCAAACAAACATGAACATTGAAGATATATACAACTTTTCATAAGTGGCAAGGATCAAACATCTCCTATTGTTTGTTGATATTACCAACTTGATTCTTAAGAATCAAGTGGTAGAAAACATGCATCGTCATGAAAGATAACACTTGCCATAGATGAAAAGTTTCAGACATGTCTCAAATCTCTTCATATATTGGTCAGATGAGTGGAAATCCCGACAAGCCCAACTTGTGGGTCAGATTCATATTGGGGTATACTTGGTCAAGTCCCAGACTCGACAGGAGGAAATAGATACCACTTGTCATAGGTGGAAAGGATTAGACATGCCTCAGAAACATATACAACTTTCCATAAGTGGCAAGGATCAGGCATCCCTCTAATGATAACATGAGAGTAGGGGACATATACAACTTGTCACAAGTTGAAAGGATCAAATTCATCCTAGCACCATCAATATGAGGATTTATATGGCTCCATTCCCCTTCGTAGAGCTCCAAATACAGGGGGAGAAGAGCATCTCTCAATGTTCTCGATCAACCATGACCACTACCTGGAAGGGTCATATCCACCAGTCTAAGATACTCTCTGAAGAATATAAATGGCTTGGATAGAATTTCAACAACCTACTGATAAAAAAACATATGTTAGAGCCTCACTACTCCTATCTACACCATAATTTGGATATTGTGATATCTAATCTCAGTATGCTTTAATACATGACTCTCTAAAAGTTGTATCCTACTCCAATTCTCGCAATAGAGTCACAATTGTGTCCCATACATGCTCAGACAACTCTCCTAGGATATTTCTCAACCAAACTACCTCGTAGCTATCCATGTGAGAAATAATGTACTCAAAGAAATAGACTTTTACTTCTGTTTCATCCAAGAAATGATGACATACCTCAAGCTAAAGAAGTGCCCAAATGTTTTTTTCTTGTCAAAAAAATTTCCGAGCTGATCAACATTGGTGTATCCATGAAGTCTCCAGAATTCGGTAGTGTATTTCAGTCCATGAATGATTGTGTTATATAGGTATCTCAATATAAACTTTGCAGCATCAATATACATGTCAATTCTCTATTTTTCTTAGAGAACATGCTACAAAGAAATGATCCATCTAGTTGTTGGCTCATCATGGGATCCACTAGATATGTATTTGAAGAGGAATCTATCTCAACTTCTTAAGCGATCCAACATACCAGACCTAAGGGACTTGTTGCAATCATGAGTTTCTTCTTATGTACCTAAGATCTTGGAGGTAGCTCTAAGTACACTTCCTCCTTAAATACATCATGGAGGAAGCCAATTTCACATCCATATGATAATAGTACATTTGGAAATAGGTGTTAGGAACTTATCACAATCCTTTTCCTTTGATAGCATCTTCCTTATCATTGTTGAACTTAATATTGTGGAGGAATATGACACTGCTACATCTTGTCATATAGAATGGTCCTTGCATGAAGGAAATATTTCTCTTATTATCTTATCAGACGGTTGCATTCCACTTGATAGTCTAATACATCTTAATATGAAGCTTCTTCAATCATAATCATTAGTCTGGAAGATTGCAATCCTCCCTTCAAGATCTGACCTCTTGTGCATTTCAAGTGCCACTCTAATCATGGGATGCTTCTTCATCTTCCTTAATATCGGTATTGATGACCTAAAAATGAAATTATTTGTACTATTTTTAAAAGTATTCATTTCCATTAAATTAAGTGTGCAAAGTGTTTGTAATGTCTTGCAAGTAAAAAAAAGTGTTTTTTGTAACTGTTTATGAGTTTATGTATGAGGGAATGTTAATTAAAATAACTATTTAACATCTTGAATCTGAAATACATAGTAGAATAACTTCACCATAAACACACAGCAACATGATGAGGCAATTCACCCCTCCTGGGCTACATCTGCCGAGTCTAGGGCTCCCAATGGGCATGTCCTTGTTATATTATGATGCTCAAATTGGTAATACAGTGAGAAAAAGGCCTAAACAGGCAAAACCAGCTGTCAAAATTAATTCAAAAATAAGAAATAAGCTAAGAATGACTTTTACTTCACCTAAAACAGTGAAGCGTAGCCCAATGTAGCTCCATTTCCCTCATGGCCATGATGGCTCTCCAAGCTTCCCTAAAGAAAACATGGCTGAAAACTACCTCTGTTGGCTTTGCAACCTATCCCAATGGCTCTAGAATGCTTATAATACCCAAAATTGACCACAATTTCATCCAAATTTGTCCAATATTGGAGAAGTTATGACAAAAAAAATATTTTTCCCAATGTCAAGTAAAAACCCCACTAAATGTGGGCTAACTACAGATAAGCGCTCCAAATTTGGAAAAAATCCCAAAAAATAGCGGACCCACTCTCTAGAATGGCAGAACCACTAGTTATTAAATTTAATGTTTGGGGGTGGCTGGTCACATAGACTACCACCCTAGCCACCAACGGAACTGCGGCTTTATCCACCCTAACCGTAACATAAATACAATTGGTTAACGGTTTGTTTAATCATGGTCACATTTATATGTAACATGGTTTGACCAACTGTGTTCTTCGCCAGTTGTAAGCCCTCAGGTCACATCCGTGAGGCATATGGGTTGAGTAACAAGGGGCTACCCTTCTTTCCACCAACAAAATTAAATTCAAACTTTAAATACTCTCGTGAATGCATAGATGTTAAGATCTTCCACGTAGAGAAGTTGGTTGGAGCACTTTGTTGGCTGGCGGGAGGTCAAGGGTTCAAACCTGTGGACTTACAAAAAAATTTTAACATGCCAATTTTCCACAGCCTAGGGCCACGTGGCGGCCTTTGGGCCTGCCACGTGGCGGCCTCTAATAGGCCAAAATCAAGCAAAGTCAAACCACCAATGAACAAGATTCTGCCACTAGTCAAAATGTGATAGGCTAGCACAGAATATTTTGAGGAATATTCCTATAATATTCCAAAGAATATTCTCGAAATATTCTTTTTTTAATATTTTCCAAAGTCAAGTCAACCTTGGTCAAATTGAATTTTTGAAGGATACTGAAAACTTCAAATCCACATAACTTTCTCATACGATGTCGGATTTGAGTGTTGTTCATGGCACCATAATCGCAGCGACGAGGCCTATCCAGTAATTTAGGTTTAAACCAATTTTGAGCAATTCCATTTTTGAGCATTTTTTCAACTTAGGACATGATCACCTGATCACACCTCCCAAATGGGAAGCTTTTGGACCCCAAAAGCTCTCTGATTTATAGAAATTGAAGATGAGGAGACTGATTCTCCACTCTTCCAACATTGAACCAATGAAATCTTTCTAACTTCATCAAATTGAGCTTCTTATAAAAAGACAAATTCTTCCTTGAATCTACTGACCGAATGTTGCTAACCTTGACTGAGTCATAATGCAAATTTTTGAAACTTGCTTAACAACAACTGAAATTTGCAGAATACATACTATTTCTACAATGGTTAAACTTCAAAGGAGACTGAAAATGAGATTCACCTTGCCAACTATCCTCATGGCAAATTTTTATCGAATGAGCCATGTACTTGCGTCGAATCCCGACCAAGTTTTCTCACCATATCAACTTGCCATTATAAAACCAGCATTGACCCATGCTGAACTTTGTGTCCTCTTTTCTTGCATGTGTTTCCATATTTTTTATTCTTGCACCACTCTGAACCGACAATTTGTTCTTTGCACCGATTGACACCAAAGGCACTTTCTGCAACAACTTGTCATCTTGTTCCAAAGACGACCTGCTTTCATACTGAAACATATCATCATTTACATTAGCAATAACATGAAAAGGAGAATGTACAAAATATTTTTGCTTAACCATCAACAAAGTCATATTTTGACTTGCATTGATAAGCCTTTTCAATTGTCCTGCGTTGACTAAAAAAGATTCTAGCTTCTTTCGATGTGCTCTCACAATAAACTCTTTTCCATCCTTGAAAAGATGATACTTGTTCTCATGGCAATGGAAGATCGCTTTTCTGTGATATAATTAATATGGATTGCCCAACACAACACCTATAATTTCAAGTGGTACCACATCTAATTCAACCCAATCAACATAATGAGATGTTATGGCGAAGCGCAACATGCACTTTCTTGAGACTTGTAAATTATCATCCTTGCAAATCCACCCAAGTGGATATGGCTTTGGATGAGGTATGGTCTCAAGTTTCAGCTTCTTGACTAAGTCTTCTGAGATGAGATTTTATTGAGACCCACTATCAAATAGTGTGTCTATCTTTGTGTGTTTTGAGATTATCCTTATTTGAAATAGCTCTATCCTCCTCTTTTCATTTTGAGCTACTATGTGACAGTTTAACATGCTAGAACTGGGATTTTTTTCCTTAACAATCTCTTTTCCATTTATGTTCCTTAGTACCTGTTGGGAAAAATACTGAGAGGGGGGGTGAATCAGTATTTAGGGCTGACAATTTTTTCTTTTCTTTCTCTTAAAACCATATGCTATTTTACAGAATCCAACGTGTATGTCCAAAGATCATTTTATGTCTTTACTTAGATCATTGCATCATTCATTCACCAGACAGAAATAACAGAACAAACCATCAAACATAAGCCACACATATTAACACCAATATTTAAGGTGGAAGCCCAATTTGGGAGAAAACCACTGCTGCTGTTATCTCAGTCTTCAATATTTATTATAAAGAAAACTTCTTACAATTTATGTTGGCGCAGACTTATACCAGCACGCAGGCACCTACCTACAGAAAGGCTACAACCTTCTCTCATTTACTAGCTTCCACTGGAAGGGAGCTACAACCCCCTTACTAAAGGCTTCGACCCTCAGCACCACTGCGGACCACGTTCCATCAATTTCATACTGGTTCCACCAGTTTCCACACAACATACCTTGCAGGCCACCAGATTTATTCATTTTCTTCAGTTCATTCGCACCAGTTCTTCATGATTTCGTCAGTCGATCAAACCAGAGATTCATCATCATCAGATCATTATATCCATGGGTACATCGTAGATTCAGATTTATCAATTAAGAACAGAGTTCGTCCATGCAGATATTCCTTAGAGAAATTTATTCATTCACCACCCTTCCGCATGCACTCCTTGTACAATAATCGTCTTCTCCTTATATAGTCTTTGCCTTTAGTAAAACCATGAGTCAAAACCATCCAACCGCTGATGGTATTCCTTCTATTATTGGAATTTTATTTAGCAAATTCGTGGAATTTGATAAATAAACATTATCCACAACCTTTTGCAATTTAAAATATATAATAAAACTTTATATTAATAAGCAGCACTTTTAAATAGACCTTAACAATGAGCAATATAAATTAAATTGGGCCCCAGTGCTAACAATCGACCCGATCGAAGGGCTCACGTTCCATCGGGCCACAACATCCAAATCAACGGATATCTCTTGGGTAAATTGTACAGGCAATAACATGCGATGGCGTGCCGTACCTGGGTTATCTTTTGCGCACCTTCCGAACACAGCCACCGTCAGGTGGCATCTTCCCAGATCAACGGTATGTATCAATATCGTTGGGCATCCTGGGTCGAACAATAACGCGCAATGGCGCACAGTGACAAGAGGTTTTCTGTGTGTCCTCCTTGCCACGTGTCGAATGATTTATGGAATCGCTCCCAACTCCTCAAAAACCGCTCACTCCGCATCGATGGTGCGATGAAAACCAAAAACCGCCTTCACTGTTCACTCGGTCAAGGTTCCGCTCTTCCACGCAGGGTTCCGTCGCACTTTATTTTGTTACGTTCTACCTCTATCCTTCCAGGTTCCGTTCATGATTCCAAAGGGTTAGTCTGGGTTTTCGCTATCCTTCTTACTTAGTTAACTCTGGTCTATCTTCGGCAGGATTTCCAATAAACAATGAACAAATGTAGTTCTCTTCCGACAGGATTTTCACTACCATTAGGATAGAGTTAGTTATACGCAGGCTTCCTCTATGAGGGGAATGAAGAATCAATGGACGGGATTTCCTCACAAACATCAACTCGAGACAATTCAATGTCATTCTGTCTTCAATTCTGCTATAACATATCAACCTTCCATTGCATGTTCGGAGTTCTATCCTATCACAGTTCCGCTTCTAATTGTACATTCAAGTTCTTGATTCTACAGGAAAAAACCATCATATCTCTGCACCCATTAATTCCTTTAATGGATTTCTTACTTATCATGGATTCCATCAGGGTGAATTACCATTTACTAGAACATTCACTTATTCTTTTCTATTCGATGGCCTTTTCTCCTACTCTGTCTCTAGACAATTCTGCTTCAATTATGCACTCTTCTTCTGCTGCTACTTTGCTTTTCCTCTTTTCATGGTTACAGTTTCAGATGCTCCTTCTTTTCCAATTCTTTTGCCATCAATGACAACATTTCCAACAATCTCCCCCTTTGGCATTGATGGCAATACTCTTCCTTTGATTTTTTTTATAGAAGCCCCCTCCTTTTTTGCTTTTCCTTCCCCTTTGACATCAATGGAAAAGAGTTGATCAAGATCCTTTGAACCAACAATACCATGCTCCCCTTGAGATCATGCTATATCTTCAAACAAAAATGACTTATAAATGCCAAAAATGCATCCTTTTCATATGACCAATTCTCCCCCTTAGCCTGCGCATTCAGAGATGCCCAACAGCACCTCAAAACCAATTTAATCTTCTGAATTCAAGTAGATCTTATCTTCTGCATGGTGGAGACTACTCCCAGCTTTTGTCTGAGATATTCGAATGCTTCTCTGGGTAGAGGTTTGGTAAATATATCATCAATTTTTTCTTTGGAGGGAACATACTCCAATTTCACCTTTTGTTCAAGCACTTGTTCACGTAAGAAGTGATATTTGATGGGAATGTGCTTGGTATTGGAATGCATAACAAGATTCTTTGAGATACTGATGGCACTTGTATTATCACACATAATGGACATGTGGAGGTGAACATTTGATTTGAATGTCTTGTAAGTTTTGCATCATCCAAAGAAGTTGAGTGCAACATGATGCTGTAGCCACATATTCTGCTTCTGTTGTAGATAAGGCAATAGAGCTTTGCTTCTTGCTGAACCAAGATACTAACCGGGGCCCCATATAGAATGCACCACCACTAGTGCTTTTTCGGTCATCAACATTTCCAGCCCAATCTGCATCAGTGTAGGCATGGAGAGTGAGATCAGCATTCTTTGGATACCATAGTCCAAAGTCTTGAGTCCCTTGTAGATATTTGAATATTCTTTTGATAGCCTGAAGGTGAGACTCTTTTGGATTAGCTTGGAATCGTCCAACAATACCAACTGCATGCATAATTTCTGGTCTAGTCCCAGTGAGATAAAGTAAACTTCCTATCATAGATCTGTATTCTGGTTGATTCACCATGGGAGAATCATCATGTGTACTGAGTGTTACACCATTTTTTGGTCATCTAACCCATTATTGTTAGATGAACCCAAGTACACCATGTAAGACCAATTTTACCCCAAGTAAAATCGCTTTCACCACATTTTTTTACATTTCTTGGTCATATTTAACCCAAAACAAGGTAATCAATTAAATAAATCATTATTTATTTAATTATTTCCTAAGAATAAGTTATTTAAATCACTATTTAAATACTATTCCTAGTTAAATTTGACTAAATCATTTTTAAAATAATTAAATAAACCATTATTTATTTAATTATATTCCCCTCATCTCCCTTAAATAATAAATAAATCATTTATTTATAAATAAAGGAATTGACCCAAGTCAAAAACCCTTTTCCCTCCAACAAATATAATAAAATATTCCTAAAGGGTGATTCTAGAATGTGATTAATAATATTTTATTCATGCACCGAGTTCTAGAACACCCCAACATTTTGTTATAAATAGAAGGTTTTTCCCCATTCATTAGTCACCTCCATTGCATTAGATCACACTAGATCTACTCTTGGTCACCATTTCCATTTGTTTGCATTTTGAACTCCCATTGAGTTCTATGTTTGTTAGGGTTTTCCACATTAACCAAAGAGAGGAATTTTAGATCTGAAACACTAAGGACTTCCAAGAACCCATACCACTAAGGAGAACTAGAAAACACCTTTCTTGTTTTCCTCTCAGGTGCCCCATTCTTTAATATAATATAAGATTCTTTTTATACATTGTTCTTGTCTTGTTCATCGATGAAGCCATCAGATATTTTATTTGCTTTTATTGTCTTTATGTTTAGATCTAATTTTATGAAACTTAAAGATATTTTGGCAAAACACACGATGTTAGGGCTAATGGATATGTATATATTAGTTAAAGGATCTTTATAGACTAAAGAACTAGTACTAACACCCTAATATGGACCTGCCATTACTGGTGTACTTACAGGTTTGCACTCCTCCATGCCATACTTCTTCAGAATTTGCTTAAGATATTGTGCTTGTGATAAGAATATGCCATCTGATATTTGTTGTACTTGCAAGCCAAGAAAGAATTTTAGTTCCCCAAGTAAATTGACTATTGACCTCCTTTCATCAATCCTCTTCAACACGTCTCTCCGCTCATGTCCAGGAGTGGCAAAGACGACAAAGCTTATGCCGTGCTCCCACCTTTGAAGATAGATTTTACATGGATTGGTTCCTTCGCTCTCTCTTACCTCCCATTGGCAAAGATGTCGCCTCCCATTTCCCCCAAACCGAAGAAGCCCTTCAAATTGCCTTAAAATATGACCTTATCTATGCCCAGTCTGGTTATGTTTATACTGTCCTTCCTGATCTCCCCAAGCAAGGGGGCACTAATGCCTCCGGGCCCTCTCCCGCTGCCGACGGTCTCATTGGAGCCATGTCTCACACCTCTGCTCCACCTCTTATGTCCTATGGTTTTCCTCCCAGCGGGGCCAGCACCTCCAGCACCTTTCCCCATCCTGGTAACATGTATCCAGGCTTTGGCATGCCTCCTCCTTTTTCCCACTCTCCTGCTTACCTCAATGTTGCCCATTCTCACCCTTACCCTTATCCGCAGCTTGGTGTCCCAGCTCCTCCAAAATTTGGACCTCCCGCTCCCTTGCCTCCTCCCGCCCCACAGCCGCACTTACTACCCCCTCCAAGGCACGTATTTGTGCAACACGACGCGACTACTCCTCCTCCTTCTCAACGGTGGCGAAGAGGCAATCCATCCGCCTCTGGTAATCGTGGACCCACTCCTTCTAGCATTGACCCGAACACCGCTACCCAGCCCCAGGGTTCCCAACCCAAGTAGGACAGGCCGCTTCGTAAAAATAAGCCCTGTTCATGTTGTGGTGTTTTTGGTCACTACACTCACGATTGTTCCCTCTTACCACAGATGCGACAGATGTGGGAGTCTCAGGCCACCATTCGGGGACAACACTCCTCTTCCCCTGTCCCCCCCATTACTTATACCTCTCAGTCCGCTGTGTTTACCGATCCTTTCCCTCAACAAGGATTTGTGGCTACTCATGCCCCGACATCCACTCAACCTTCTCCTTTTGGTTCTTCTGATTACTAGATTCTTATGATGTCCTCTGACCAACCTCTCACTGTTGACCTTAACCTTCAAACTTGGTCTCATCAATACTCTTCGCCTCCCGTACCGTCTGTCTCCGAGTCCCCATCATCAACTTCTACAACGCCTCTATCGACACCCAATGGTCCCTTAAAAATCCCTCCACCAAAAGTTGAGGTTCACACCAAAATTCCTAAGGGTCCATTACGCCGAAATGCTACCTCTGGTCGAGCTGCCCATTCCTACAACATAGTAGATGATCTAGCACAATCTCCAGCTGCCATTTCAAAACTGGAACTCCTCCAGTCGTTTCCTTCTTAAAAGAAAGCTCTACTATCTACCGTGGGTGCTGTAGATCTTGCTGATGACCTCTTAATTGTTTTCAACGCCCGTCAGTCAGACCATCCCCCTCTTCCTCCTTCAGTCGCTTTCCAAATCCCAGTCAAAATATGCAATGCCAATGTCGCTCGATGTATTATTGATGAGGGGGCATCCACCTGTGTAATTTCCGCTTCGGTTTGGAAACAACTTGGATCCCTTGAGCTGGCCCCTTCCACCATCACCCTCCGTGCGTTGGATGCCCATGCCTCCCAACCCATTGGTCTTTTTCGTAACTTCCCTATCACCCTTGCCGGTAAGACTGTCTATGTCGACGTTGAAGTTATCGATGCCCCTCTCGACTACAACATCCTTTTGGGGTGTAGTTACACCTATGCCATGTCTGCCATCCCATCTGCAGTCCACCGCAAGATGTTTTTCCCTCATAATGGCAAGATCGTCACCATCGACCAGTTGTCGTATCATGAACCTAAATCTCAGACCTCACCTGCGTCCACCATTTCCACTGTCACCAATAATCAAACTGTCAATTCCTTGACCAGTGTCTCCCCTGGCGTCTACAAAGACTCCTCTTTGCTTGGCACCTTCCCCGGTCCCCCCCCTCCTCCTATCTCTGATCCTAGATCGGCGAATGTTTTCATGATGCAATCATCTCAGGCTGCCCTCCCACCACCTGCTCCGACTAGTCAGCAACTTCCACCTCATCCGACTCACCCTACTCCTAGCATTTCTCCTCAGCTATTTCAAACTCTCCCACCAGGTCCTTCACCTCCCCCTCACACCCCGGAACCTCCTTATCCTCCCGCCTTGGTTCCCTCCGGCCTCCCCCATTTAGAAACCATCCCTCCTGGCCATTACTCCGCCGGTCAAATCCCTTTCCTTGGCCCTCCCCCTGGTGTCTATTCAGTTCCTGTCATGGCCACCCTTTCCCTACCTAATTTAACTTTTGGCATACCGGTATGGTACCTTAATCCTCCTACTGCAACCCCTCCCGGCCACCCTAAAACATACATTGCTGTGACACCAGTTCAACCGATTCCCGTTGCTCCTCCCACCGCTACGGTACCTCTAGCCCCATCGCACGACCCTCCTCATGCTGAGACTGCTACGAGTAAGAAAATAAAAACTCGCAGGGGGGCATCCAAAGATAAAGCCACCGCTCTCGATCCTACCCCCCCTCCACCCACCAAGCCTTGCGCTTTGTGTGACGTTGTCGGTCACGCCACCCATACTTGTCCTGAGTGGCTGTGTATCCAACCCATGGTCAAAGTCGTGTTCCCTGAATCGTCATCCCCAGAAACCTTTGTTTCCTCCGCCCCCATAACCAAGAACCCAAAGGCCCTTCGCACCAACAAACCTTGCACTTTATGTGGTGTCCATGGTCATTATTCTCACCATTGTCCTCACCTCACGCATTACCGCGCCTCTTTAGATGTCATTCGCGAGTATGAAGTGGAACAACATCAATCCACCTCACCCATACTTGCTCAGTATGCGTCAAGTTTACTCGAGGATCCTCCAGCCACCATTGACATCCCTCTCCCTGATGTTGAGATGTCCGAATCTGCTGCTCCTCTCTTGCACCTATCATCATCCGACCAACCCTCGGAGTACATCCCCTCCGTATCCACTCCGCCTTTTTCATCTGATCCCCCTTCAACGCCATTCTTGGGTTCTCCATGTTTTGACCATCTTTTTACGTGCTCTTCTGTCATCTCCCCTGATGACCCTTTTCTGCGCCTTTCCACCATGAACGATGATCTTGGTAGCTTTGCAGCCTTTTGCGGTTTCCACCACCTTCCCCTCTCTTCACCTAACCCCAATACTCCCATCCGTCTCTATGATGTACATCACAACACAAGTCCCCGATCTTCCCCACTTCTCTTATCTTGTGATGTTGTCCCCTCAACCCTTTCGCCCACTCATTATATTGGTTACGCCGATGGCGCGAGTCGGTATTCCCGAAACCTCGCCTCAGCCGCCTGGGCCATCTTTACCCCTGTGCATACCCTCGTTCTTGCAAATGGGGTCTGCATTGGCACCGCCACCAATAACCAGGCCGAGTATGATGTCTTTCGTGGTCTCTTAGCTAACGCTCTCTCCCATCGCATCCTCCATCTGCAAGTTTATTTAGATTCCCTGCTTATTGTCTTACAACTTAATGGCATCTACCATGTGCATAATCCTATCTTGTTTAGAAAATATTTACGGGTGAGACTTTTGATACGGGAATTTAGATTTATTTCATTCAACCACATCCCTAGAAGTCGCAATCACTACATAGATCAGATCACAAACCATGTTCTAGACTGGCATTTATCACACATAAGACAATAACATCCACAAAATACACATAAAACTCATATATATATAACATGTGTTTTAAAGTCCATATGCTTTGAAACATATGACATGCCCATAGCATGTTACAAAAACCCACTACTACAAAAATGGGGGGCACCACTTGCCCCTACATCACTACTAGAGGGCACCACCTGCCCCACATCTAGTCACTCTTCAGAGGATCCCGAGCCATCGGCTCTGCTCCCGCAGCTCGTAGATCACGCATCGTCTGCCCGGCCATCGCCATGCGCCGCATGATCCCTCGCCATTCCGAGGGGAGCCCAATACATAGCTCTATGTATCGGTTGTCTAAATCTTGCCATCCACACTCTGACACACCAGTCAGCAGTCCCTCACATCTACGACGGAGGTCCTCCACCAGTGCGGCCATCTCTTCATTCTGTCCTGTCCTTGATCCACTTGCGCCTGTAGCACCTGCTGCTGCTGGTCGTCCCATATATCCGGCTGGTTTCACCGGAGCTATATCTGCATCCCAAATAATATAAGGATTAGTACCATGAATAATAGCCACCAACTATATAAAGAAACATAACAGATTAGTTTCTTATCACTTACCATCTGGTCCCCATACTCGACTAGGTGGCAGCGGTAAGTCCGGATCTCCCCAATAACTCATCCCACTATAGGGATAGTCGTCTATGTATAACGACAACTGGTCCCAATGGGCAAAGAACTCTGGTCGAAACACCCTCCCGACCACCCCTCCTCCTCCTCTACTCAGTAGCCGTCCCCACCGACGCATCCGGGGCTCTCTGGGGCCCCCGTCCGACAACTGTATACGAGGTCATAAGGTCGGGATCTTCTCAAAGAAGAAAGAGCACAATACTGTCCCATATGCACATTCATGATTCATTTTCCGCTTACATAGCGACAACTGTCGTTTCAGTGACACCAACATCATCTGGGCCCACCCATAGTAGGTCCCCCCCAACACACTCTCTACAATCATCATCTGTCCTCCAGTGATGTGATGGAGCGCCTGACTACCTACGATCCGCAACACTGTTGCGGTCACTGCCTGGGTCTCCAACCTCTCTAGATCCCCAATGGATATCCAAGTCCCCTTGACTCGAACACTCGGTCGACAATGTCGCTCAACAAACTCCATAATGTTACGCCCCCATGGTAACATTGGCTACGTATTTCCCACCATCCCCAACGGTGGGAGACCAGTCAAGAAATACAAATCCTGGATCGTCAACTCGATCCTGTGCCCCTGCACTACAAATGCCTCATGATCCGGATCCCAATAACTGATAATCCGGGCCAACAAGGGCTCTCCAGCCCTCATCAAAGGGTTCTCCAAAAAATTCATAACCCCATGTCTAGCCAGTGCATGACAAACACTTTGATCTGCCTGGATCTCCGTTCGTAGTGTACCTAAGTCTCTCTCTCTCCAGTTTATTCGTATATCTACCATATCTGCGCAAAAACATCATTTTTTTCAGCCTCCAGATCAATAAAATTGTATTATCTTACACCAAAACAGAATTTCAGTCCATAACAGCACTGAACCCTCCCACACCTAGCAGGTCGCACTTTTTGGGCCAAACCTGGGCCAGGTCACACTTTTCAGGCCAAAACCTGCATCCCAGGTCACAGATTTTTCCCCAAAAAGTGCAACCCAACCGTAATGAGGAAGTAGGGGCAGTTTCTAGAATTTAAAACCCTAATCTGCAACTTCAATCCATCAAAAACAAAGCTTAGGATTAGGCCTCTTACCTTCAACTGACGGATTGCAATTCCAACGGTCGGTTTGTCCGCTACGATCACCGCAAGATTTAGGGCCTTCTCTCCTCTCCACATTCACCATAGCTACACAAGCAAATGAATGATTTTGGAAGGAAAACACCCTACTAGAAGAAAGCCCCTGTTTTTTCTTTCGCCCACTGCGACCAAACCGTCGCCCCGTTTGACACACCGTTGGAAAGCTCTCACCGAGCACTCAAATGGCTCTCTGTCAGTTTTTTATGTGTTGATACTTCACCAGGACACATTTTTTCCACGAAGGGTCTGTTCACCTCTTCCCAAAATTGAATTTCTTCACTTACGACACTTGTGCTTGGGGCACCACTTTTCCTCCTTACTTGTCTCCGTTCATATTGATATTCGTCATGAGTTACCCTATTGTACTCATGATTTTACGGTTCCCCATTGGTCCCATTTTATGACGCAGCACCAC
Organism: Pinus albicaulis; assembly: GCA_034641835.2. Classification (NCBI taxonomy): domain Eukaryota; kingdom Viridiplantae; phylum Streptophyta; class Pinopsida; order Pinales; family Pinaceae; genus Pinus; species Pinus albicaulis. Next base: position 286,156,183 of record CM076569.1, read on the forward strand.
CGAGTCGCCCTTGTTTGGAGCATCCACATCGAGTCACCAGCACATTCATGAATTCTACCCTGAGTCCCTTTGTACCCCACCATAGTCCTCCATCCTTTCCTGCTTGGTCCCTCTCTCATGTCACACATTATGGCTTTCAGTACCCCTGTTCACTATCCCTCCCAAAACTATGTCCATCGCTACCACGCCATTCATCCACTTGATGCTCTAACAAGTCATCCGCCCGCCCCTCCATTCCTCCCATTCCACCATCATCATTAGTGTCCATCTGTTCGTCGCTCCAATCTTTTCTCTCGTGCCTTACTAGGAGTTCCCTTATTGCCTCACCTATGGTAGATCTACTTCTGTCGACAACAACTCATTTAACCCAGAAGTCAGGTCTAGGGGGGCACTATACCTTGGTTCGAGCTCTTTTCAACCTGGTCGTGATCTATACACTTGATGGTTCAGTGATGCAGCAGTAGCTATTGGTGATACCTGGGTGTGTGTGAGACGTTTCAACCCTCATGAGGGGGTGGCCTTGCAGGTAGCCCCCCACATACCCGGATGACTTCTTCATTCCAGCCCTTGATGCAGCTCCTCTCATTTGATGATGTCGGCCTCAGTCGCTTGCAGCACCTCTTCAATTTGCACGTGTCGGTCCGATTTCGCGAGCCCTTCCGCGTGTGTAGGGGGCATTTGGGTGTATTAGTATCTCATGTACTACCATATTATTGTATAAGTCCTGACGCTTATTCCAGGCATCGCATATATGTGGGATTCATCATTCTTATTTTCTGGCTCATGTTTAGGCCAGCATTGGTTTTACTATTGCATTCTGTGGTTTTCCGGGCACCTTATTATTTGTACTATTGTCTCGGCGGGCATAGGTATGCCTCCCCCGCCACCTTTCACATTGGTACCACATCATACACTTGAGACTTGTTGCACCTGTAATTCTCATCTCCTTAGGGTCTAGTCCTCCACCACTTTAGATTACCTTACCTTCCTCTCTTTCATTTCTATCTTACTATTTCCTGATTCAGCTCTTACAACATACTTCGGTCATACGATTTGCTCCTAACACTCATACATTCGGGGGCAATCTGTTACACCATTTTTTCGTCATCCAACCCATTATTGTTAGATGAACCCAAGTACACCATGTAAGACCAATTTTACCCCAAGTAAAATCGCTTTCACCACATTTGTTTACATTTCTTGGTCATATTTAACCCAAAACAAGGTAATCAATTAAATAAATCATTATTTATTTAATTATTTCCTAAGAATAAGTTATTTAAATCACTTTTCTTTACTAAATACTATTCCTAGTTAAATTTGACTAAATCATTTTTAAATTAATTAAATAAATCCTTATTTATTTAATTATATTCCCATAATTTCCCTAAAATGATAAATAAATCATTTATTTATAAATAAAGGAATTGACCCAAGTCAAAAATCATTTTCCCTCCAACAAATATAATAAAATATTCCTAAAGGGTGGTTCTAGAATTTGATTAATAATATTTTATTCATGCACCGAGTTCTAGACCGCCCTAATATTTTGTTATAAATAGAAGGGTTTTCTCCATTCATTAGTCACCTCCATTGCATTAGATCACACTAGATCACTTCGGGTCACCAATTTCATTTTTTGCATTTTTGAACTCCCATTGAGTTCCATGTTTGTTAGGGTTTTCCACATTAACCAAAGAGAGGAATTTTAGATCTGAAACATTGAGGACTTCCAAGAACCCATCCCATTGAGGAGAACTGGAAAACACCTTTCTTGTTTTCCTCTCAGGTGCCCCATTCTTTAATATAATATAAAATTATTTCTATACATTGTTCTTGTCTTGTTCATTGGATACATGGAGCCATTGTATATTTTATCTGCTTAATGTCTTTTATGCTTAGATCTAATTTTATGCAGCAAACTTAAAGATATTTTGTAGCCATACTTGATGTTAGGGCTACTTGATATGCATAGCTAAAGTGATCTTTTACGACGAAAGAATCATACTAACACTGAGATTACATCCGGTTATCATTGGTGTACTTACAGGTTTGCACTCCTCCATGCCATACTTCTTCAGAATTTTCTTAAGATATTTTTCTTGTGATAAGAATATGCCATCTGATGTTTGTTGTACTTGCAAGCCAAGAAAGAATGTTAGTTCCCCAAGTAAGGACATTTCAAATTCTTGCTGCATAACAGAAGCAAATTTCTGACTCATATACTCTTCATTACTTCCAAAAATGATATCATCAACATATACAACCACAATCAATAGTTTATCATTTTCAGTTTTTGTGTATAAGTTGCTATCAGCAGACCCCTCTGAAAATCCTTGTTGATGAAGATATTTGTCAAGACGATAATACCATGCCCTTGGAGCTTGTTTGAGACCATATAGAGCCTTTTTAAGTCTACAAACTAGTTTTTCATCATTTCCCAAAATGAATCCTTCTGGTTGTTCTATATAAACTTCTTCTTCTAGATCACCATTGAGAAAAGAAGATTTAACATCCATTTGATAAACTTTGATTTGTTGGAAGCTTGAAAAAGCAAGAAACATTCTTATGGCCTCAAGTCTGGCTACAAGAGCAAAAGTTTCTTCAAAGTCTATACCTTCTTATTGAGCATACCCCTTGCAAACATGTCTAGCTTTATTTCTTATAACATCCCCATTCTCATTTAACTTGTTTTTGAATATCCATTTAGTTCCAATGACATTTTTGTCATGAGGTCTTGGTACTAATTCCCAAGTGTGATTCTTTTCAATTTGATCAATCTCTTCATTCATGGCTTGAATCCAACATTCATCTTTGCTAGCTTGACTGACATTGTGAGGTTCAATAGTGGACAGAAATGCCAGATTTCTAGAAGATCCCACAAGAGTCCTTCTTGTTTGTACACCTGATCCCTTTTCTCCCAAAATTTGAGATTTTGGATGATTCTTTTGAACATATCTAGATGGAGCCTTTTCAGACAAATCATCTTTTTGTTCTTCACTAGGTTCACTGTTTGTATTATTACTATTTGATGTAGAAGGATATATGTCATCATCATCGTCTTCATTTGTTGTTTGTTTTTCTTCTTTTGGAGCTGCTGGAGACTCATCAATAACAACATCTATACATTCAACAATCTTCCGAAGTCCTTTATTGTAACATTTATATGCCCTACTCCTAGAGGAGTAACCAAGAAATATTCCTTCATCTGCTCTGGGTTCAAACTTGCCAAGTTTTTCATCATTATTCTTGATGAAACATTTGCTTCCAAAAATTCTAAAATGCTTTATAGTGGGAGGATTACCATACCAGAGTTCATATGGAGTTTTATCACTATTTACACGAACATGTGCCTTGTTGAGAATGTTTACTGCTGTATGTGCTGCTTCTCCCCAAAATGTGTCAGGTGTTCCGGAATCATCAAGCATAGCTCTAGCCATTTTTTGAACTATTCTATTCATTCTTTCTGTAGCACCATTTTGTTGTGGAGTGCCAGCTACATAAAACTTTCTTTTTATGCCATGTTGTTCAAAAAATTCAAGGAATTCATCTGATGTATATTCTCCTCCTCGATCAGATCTGAGACACTTGATTTTTAGATCTAATTCATTCTCAAAATGAGGATCTGAAATTTCTCAAATGCTTCATCTTTGTGTTTAAGCATCCCAATCCAACACATTCTAGAGAAATCATCAATGAATAAGATATAGTATTCTTCACCACGTGGTGAATTTTTCCTCATAGGTCCACATATGTTAGTATGAATGAGTTCAAGAGGCTTACTTGATGATCCTTCCTTGGCATTAAATTGTACTTTAGTTTGCTTACCGAATTGGCAAGATTTGCATATGATATTTTCAGGTAGAGTAATATTGGGAAGATCACGAATAGCTTTAAGTCTGCTTGATTTGTTGATTTGAGAGAAGCTCAGATGCCCCAACCTTCTATGCCATAGCCATTTTTCTGAATATTTACTCAAGTAACATTGTTCTTTGCAGTTATTTAATACATACAGGTTGCTTGGATTTCTTTTTCCTTTTATAATTGTTTTACCTATATCAAGATCACGTACCACACATTCTTTTGAACTAAAGACAACTTCAGTTCCTTGATCACACATTTGAATTACACTTAACAAATTATGATTTAATCCATCCACATACATGACTTCATTAGATTTCACCTTTCCTTTTAGAAAAATAGACCCTTTTCCCTTAATGACCGCAGGAGTATCATTTCCAAATGTAACATTCTTTTCTTTTTCTAGAGCACTGTATGCAAGAAGTTTGTTTTTATCACTTGTCATGTGTCTTGAGCATCCACTATCAATGTACCATTGGTTTTCTTCATCTTCTGCAAATAACTCTATGCCACAATTTTCAACCTGTAATTCCTTATTTTTCCATACTTTGGAGCTTGAAGGAACATGTTCTTTTGGCTGAACTTTTCTCCTGCATTCAGATTATTCATGGCCAAAGTTATTGCAATAAGCACATTCAACTTCATTTTGAAGAGGAGAAAAGTTGTTATAGGTATTCTTCTTCGTTTCAATATCAATCCCTTTATTTCTTGCTTCTCTTGTCATGATGATTTTATATGCTACACATTGAACAACTTTATGACCAAAATTATGACATGAGAAACATTGTCCATTGAAGAAGAAATTTCTACGATCATAAAATATCCTTCTTGAATTTACTTGTTGATTAGTGTTTCTTTGAAAGATATTCCTGTTAGTGTTCTTTGAATTGAGATGATCATGCTTTACCTGCAAAGATTCTTTATTCCCTTGCTAATTGGAAGCATGTTGTATACCAGCAGTAGTTGCTTTTAGATAATTTGGTGCTGAAGCCTGAGAAGATTCTCCGATATATCCAAGACCTGTCTTTATAAGGGGAGAATGTTGTACCTTTATAATCTCATCTAAGGTTTCAGATCCTTTAGCAAATCTAAGATTCAGAGTCTTTACTTTCTCAAGTTCTTTTCGTAGACTTACTACTTCACATTCTAATTTCTCATTGTGTTTCTCTTTTTCTTCAAGCTTATTTTTCAAAGTTTCTATGATTATTTTACTCTCTTCTAAGCAAATTTTGAGTTGATTGTTTTCATCAAGAAAATAATTTTCTTCTAGAGCATCCACAAAAGTATCCTTTTCTTCTCTAGACTCTTTTTCAAATGTCATGAGAAGTCTAAGATCTTGTTCACTTTCTTCCTCACTATCAGATAACCCATCACTGTCTTCATGAGTATAGTAACTTTTTCTAGTGCTATAATGATTCTTATTCCTTCTTACTACTTCCTTCCCTTTTTTATGTGTTTCTTTATGAGGACACTTAGTAGCATAATGACCAACTCTTCCACAATCAAAACATTTGAAAGGAAGCTTACCTTTGAACCATCTTGTACCAAGCTGAAGTTTCTTTACAAAGTTTATCTCATCTTCTTCTAAGATATATCTCGATCCTTCTATTTTTTGTACTTCCTTCCCTTTTGTAGAAGTTCTAAAGACTGCTTCTTTGAGTTCAGATGGTCCTCCTCTTCTCATTTGATATGCAGTTAGTATGCCATGAAGTTGCACCACAGTAAGATTTTGAAGATCCTACTTTTCTTCAAGAGCAGAAACTTTTGACTCAAATTTTGCCGTTAGTGATCTTAAAATTTTCTCAACCAAAGTAGATTCAGTTATCGTTTCTCCCAGATTTCTCATACGATTTACAATATCATCAAGACGTAAAAAGAATTTTGCAATGCTTTCCTCATTATCCATTTTTAGATTCTCATATTTAATTCTAAGAGTTTGGAGTTTAGCACTTTTTACCTTTGCATCACCTTCATAACTTAGAATGATTTTGTCCCATATTGCCTTTGTTGTATTCAGCTGCATGAATTCAACAAATTCTGATTCAATCAGACTTCCCAATAGAGCATTGACCACCTTTGCATTGGTTTCATAATTCTTTCTTTCTGTCGAATCTGTTGGTACTGCAGCTGGATATTGATATCCTCCTTCAACAATTTCCCATACATTTTCTCCTAGAGACTGAAGATAGGATCTCATCCTTGTTTTCCAGAAGATTAAATTGTTTCCGCTAAAGAGTGGAGGCCTGATAGATGTTGTTCCATCTTCATTACTCATCTTGCTTGATCTTCCTTCTAGCGGCTAAGATTTTTCAGAAGGACCTGCTCTGATACCAATTGTTGGGAAAAATACTGAGAGGGGGGGTGAATCAGTATTTAGGGCCGACAATTTTTTCTTTTCTTTCTCTTAAAACCATATGCTATTTTACAGAATCCAACGTGTATGTCCAGAGATCTTATTATGTCTTTACTTAGATCATTGCATCATTCATTCATCAGACAGAAATAACAGAACAAACCATCAAACATAAGCCACACATATTAACACCAGTATTTAAGGTGGAAACCCAATTTGGGAGAAAACCACCACTGCTGCTATCTCAGTATTCAATATTTATTATAAAGAAAACTTCTTACAATTTATGCTGGCACAGACTTATACCAGCACGCAGGCATCTACCTTCAGAAAGGCTACAACCTTCTCTCGTTTACCAGCTACCACTGGAAGGGAGCTACAACCCCCTTACTGAAGGCTTCGACCCTCAGCACCACTGTGGACCACGTTCCATCAATTTCATACTGGATCCACCAGTTTCCACACAACATACCTTGCAGGCCACCAGATTTATTCATTTTCTACAGTTCATTCGCACCAGTTCTTCATGATTTCGTCAGTCAATCAAACCAAAGATTCATCATCGTCAGATCATTATATCCATGGGTACATCGTAGATTTAGATTTATCAATTAAGAACAGAATTCGTCCATGCAGATATTCCTTAGAGAAATTCATTCATTCACCACCATTCTGCATGCACTCCTTGTACAATAATCATCTTCTCCTTATATAGTCTTTACCTTTAGTAAAACCATGAGTCAAAACCATCCAACCGCTGATGGTATTCCTTCTATTATTGGAATTTTATTTATCAAATTCGTGGAATTTGATAAATAAACATTATCCACAACCTTTGGCAATTTAAAATATATAATATAACTTTATATTAATAGCCAGAACTTTTAAATAGACCTTAACAATGAGAAATATAAATTAAATTGGGCCCCAGTGCTAACAATCGACCCGATCGAAGGGCTCACGTTCCGTCGCGCCGCAGCATCCAAATCGATGGATATCACTTGGGTAACTTGCACGGGAAATAACGTGCGATGGCGCATCGTACCTGGGTTATCTTTTGCGCACCTTCCGAACACAGCCACTGTCCAATGGCATCTTCCCAGATCAACGGTATGTATCAATATCGTTGGGCATCCTGGGTCAAACAATAACGCGCGATGGCGCACAGTGACAAGCGGTTTTCCGTGGGTCCTCCTTGCCACGTGTCGAATTATTTATGGAATCGCTTCCAACTCCTAAAAAACCACTCACTCCGCATAGGTGGTGCGATGGAAACCAAAAACCGCCTTCACTGTTCACTCGGTCATGGTTCCGCTCTTCCATGCAGGGTTCCGTCGCACTTTCTTTTGTTACGTTCTACCTCTATCCTTCCAAGTTCCGTTCACGATTCCAAAGGGTTAGTCTGGGTTTGCGCTATCCTTCTTACTTAGTTAACTCTGGTCTATCTTCGGTAGGATTTCCAATAAACAACGAAAAAATGTAGTTCTCTTCCGACGGGATTTTCACTACCATTATGATAGAGTTAGTTATACGCAGACTTCCTCTATGAGGGAAATGAACAATCAATGGATGGGATTTCCTCACAAACATCAACTCGAGACAATTCAATTTCATTCTGTCTTCAATTCTGCTATAACATATCAACCTTCCATTGCATGTTCGGAGTTCTATCCTGTCACAGTTCCGCTTCTAACTGTACATTCAAGTTCTTGATTCTACAGGAAAAAACCATCATATCTCCGCAACCATTAATTCCTTCAATGGATTTCTTACTTATCACGGATTCCATCAGGGTGAATTACCATTTACTAGAACATTCACTTATTCTTTTCTATTCGATGGCCTTTTTCTCCTACTCTGTCTGTGGACAATTCTGCTTCAATTATGCACTCTTCTTCTACTGCTACTTTGCTTTTCCTCTTTTCATGGTTACAGTTTCAGATGCTCCTTCTTTGCCAATTATTTTGCCATCAATTCTCCTACTAAGTCTTCTGAGATGAGATTTTATTGAGACCCACTATCAAATAGTGTGTCTATCTTTGTGTGTTGTGAGATTATCCTTATTTGAAATAGCTCTATCTTCCTCTTTTCATTTTGAGCTTCTATGTGATAGTTTAACATGCTAGAACTGGGATTTGTTTCCTTAACAATATCTTTTCCATTTATGTTCCTTAGTACCATGGCTATGCTTTTAGTTTCGTCACCTGATTCAGACCCTAAGTCTTGTTCATCAGTTGCAGCAGTTTTTCCCTTTTCTTTAGCCTTATCTTTGTTTTTAAATTTCTCTAGTTTCAGCTCTGGATGAAGCTTCCATGTCTTCATCGTGGCTTGTTTTGGAACAATTTTTACAAAATAACTTTCCTTTTTCTTTCCTAGATTTTGCATTTCTTTTCCTCCCTTTGCCTTTGAATTCACTATCCATATTCCCATCAAAATATTGTTTCCCTCTAGCCTCTAAATGCGTAGCTTGCACACAAACTTCATCTAGAGTAGTAGGATTGAACATAAGAATAGTATGTATAAGGTAATTGTGTAAACCACCTATATATTTCAGCAAGGTATCTTGACTATGAAAATCAATTCCAAGTAGGAAAGCCCTTCTTCTAAACTCTTGAGTGTAATCTTGAACACTTTGTCCTTTAAGTTGTCTAAAACTTTTCCAATTCATGATAGCCTTTTGTAAATGAGATAATGGATAAAATTGTTGCTTAATTGCGGAAATAAATTCAACCCATGATAAAGTGATCTTACCATGTTTTTTTAATTTCATCCTTGGTCTTGGCTTCCCACCATACCAATGCTACTCCTTCCATTCTTAAAGAGGCTAACTAAATCTTGGTGTCATCGTCATGAAGGTTTTGTATCCTCGAGTAAACTTCCAACTGTCTTATCCAATTGTCAAGTTTCTTTGCATTGACTTCACCGTTAAACATAGGCAACTAAAATTTAACATCAAGCTTTAAAAATGGACTTTTACCAGTAGTTTTAGACTTGTGAGATTGATTCACTGAAGTTGAGGATGACGATGTAGAGGAAGAGGATGAAGATGGGGATGGTGGATCACCATTTCCTCCATGTCCTTTCTTTGACTTGTCATCGCTTTTCTTTCCTCCAGAATAACCCTCTCCTTCTTTCTAGTTTTTAGACCCTTCTCCAACAAGCTTATCATTCCTTTCTTGGTAGAGTATCCTTACCATCTCTGTCATGTCTAAGAAAGCTTTTTGGAATACCCGTTCCTCTTCTTTGGGATCCATATCTTTAGAAGCTTCTCCCTCTCTTGAAGACATGCTTGAAGCTTCTTCTATGGCTCTTGGAGGTGGCTCTCTGACCCTTATTTTTTGTGGATTACTTTGTGCACTAACCAAGTGTCCTTCACCTCTCTTGAGTTTAAGCCTAGTAAGCATCAAAACTTGCAAACAATCAACTATATCTTTGCACAAAACAAATGCTGAGTAAAACTCTAGCTCCTAAGGCTCAAATCCTTAAGTTCTTAATACTCAAATCCTGAAATTTGATACCATATGAACTAAAAATGAAAGTATTTGTACTGTTGTTCAAAGTATTCATTTCCATTAAATTAAGTGTGCAAAGTGTTTGTAATGTCTTGCAAGTAAAACAAAGTGTTTTTTGTAACTATTTATGAGTTTATGTATGAGGGAATGTTAATTAAAACTACTATTTAACATCTTGAATCTGAAATACACAGTATAATAACTTCACCATAAACACACAACAACATGATGAGGTAGTTCACCCCTCCTGGGCTACATTTGTCGAGTCCAAGGCTCCCAATGGGCACGTCCTTGCTATAATGTGATGCTCAAATTCGTAATACAGTGAGAAAAAGGCCTAAATAGGCAAAAAAAGTTGTGAAAATGAATTCAAAAGGTAGAAATAATCTAATAATGACTTTTATTTCACCTAAAACAGTGAAGTGTAGCACAATGCAGCTCCATTTCCCTCATGGCCCTGATTTCTCTCCAAGATTACCTGAAGCAAAAATGGCTGAAAACACCTCTTTTGGCTCTGCAACCTATCCCAATGGCTCCAGAATGCTAAGAATACCCAAAATTCACCAAACTTCCATCCAAATTTGTCCAATATTGGAGAATTTATGACAAAAACAAGATTATGCCCAATGTGAAGTAAAAACCCCACTAAATGTGGGCTAACTGCAGATAAGCACTCCAAATTTGGAAAAAATCCCGAAAATAGCGGACCCACTCTCCATAATGGTGGAACCACTGTGTATTAAATTTAATGTTTGGGGGTGGCTGGTCACATAGACCGCCACCCTAGCCGATAGCGGAACCACGGCTTTATCCACCCCAACCGTAACATAAATACAATTGGTTAATGGTTTGTTTAATCATGGTCACATTTATATGTAACATGGTTTGACCAACTGTGTTCTCCTCTGGTTGTAAGCCCTTAGGTCACATCTGTGAGGCATATGGGTCGGGTAACAAGGGGCTAGCCCTTAGGGGCTGGCCCTTCTTTCCGCCAACGGAATTAAATTCAAACTTTAAATGCTCCCGTGAATGCATATATGTTAAGATCTTCCACGTAGAGGAGTTGGTTGGAGTGCTTTGTTGGCTAGATGGAGGTCCAGGGTTTAAACCTATGGACTTACAAAAATATTTTAACACGCCAATTTTCCACGGCCTGTGATAGGCCAAAATCAAACAAAGTCAAACCACCAATGAACAGGATTCTGCCACTTGTCAAAATGTGATAGGCCAGTAGGGAATATTCTGAGGAATATTTCAAGGAATATTCCTAGAATATTCTAAGGAATATTCCTAGAATATTCTTTTTTTAATATTTTCAAAAGTCAATTCAACCTTGGTTAAACTAAATTTTTGAAGGATACTGAAAACTTCAAACCTGCATAACTTTCTCATACGATGTCGGATTTAAGTGTCATTCATGGCACCAAAATCGCAGCAACAAGGCCTATCCGGTCGTTCAGTTTCAACTAATTCTGAGCAATTCCATTTTTGAGCATTTTCTCAACTTAGGACATGATCACATGATCAATTGAGTACTAGGTCCTTACATTCATATGATGTACCTATAGACCCAAAAACAAGAGCAACGTAAATAATCCCAAAGTAAAATAACATAATGAAAGTGTACCTGGTGAAGAGGTAGGACTATCTTTCTTCTCTAGATATGAGAGTGGCTCCTTCATTTTCCTACACCAACTCCCTCTCGATCCTTCCTCCATGAGTCACTACTATGCCATCAACCATATGTCAATGTCATATTTAGAAGAAATCCATCCTATTGAGCACCATTTTTATTCTCATTCTATATTCTTCCACGTTTGGATATCAATGTACAAGATGATTACTCGATCTACATCATACCATCTCCTATTCGGAGACTAGACCATCTAGGGTCAAACTGAATTTGTCATGGGTACTTAAATAAATCAATAGCTTCTCACTAATCATTCTAGGGTTACAATAATATATAACCTATACCTCTACCATATCTCAACCCCCCATAGGGTTTTTCGTAAACCCTTACATTTATTGTAAGAACAAGGGCTCCCTGGGGTTTCCTTCAAACCCTAGCATTATTTTAGGTCTCCAACATCTTCATCACTTTCACTCTACTTGATCATGAAATCTGTTATCACAAAATCTGACTCTGATAGGCTGCTGATCAAGTAGACTCTGAGTAACTATTTCAAACCAGAATTTTAGTTGAGGCTTAGCCTCCTCAACCTGCGAGGGCTCTCTCAATAGGTTTAAGATTTTGAATTAAGGATTAGATGGCTAACTCTAGGAATAAATTGGATATAAAGTGTATAAATAGTTGAATTACTGATCAAAAAACATATATTGGGCTATGGAGTCAAGGCATGTTTCAACAAAACATCAAAATTAGCTTAACATGGAAGTCAAGGCATTTCAGAGTTTTAGATGTTTCAGCAAAACAATAACACAGTGAATAAAACACAGTTTACAAACATATGAAGGAAGTTAGAGAATTTTCCAATGAATTCTAAGTAACACATGTTCATACCATTGCAAATAGATAGATGAGGAAATCAATAGGAAGATCAAACACCAAAAACTCTTTCTGAATCATGAGTAGTAAAGCCAATATATGTATTAAGATGAAAACACACAGTTTGCTATAATAACATAGTTTTCCTTTTAATGAAAATTGCCGACCTTTAGCAATTCGACTTCATGTCTCTTATAGAGTCATCATTACAATCTTGGATTCCCTTATCCATCTTGAAGAGAATTTGAATTTCTAAGTTTGACACCTATCTGCTCCTAAAACAGACTCTTAATTACATCTGACAGTTAACTGTCTCTTCTAGAAGTCCTAATACAAATAGGAGTAAAAGTCTTTATTATGTCTAAAACAACCTTATCTAAGACTTAAATAATATCTCTGACAACTTTTTCTCCATATCTTCAACCTTGATGATGCCTCTAATATTGTATGCAATCATGTTGATTCATGTCTTATCTGCCATACAAAACAGGGAACATGTTTCTTGTAATTTAGCTTTTACCTTCATTAATGATCTTCGAACCCTTTTGCTGAAATATTGAATTTTTGAGATAAGTGACATGTGTTATCATTTCCATGGAACCATGCCTTTCCACCTATACAAAAATTAAGCCTTTGAAAAAGCATAAAGAGAGATGATATGGTTGCGCTACGAAAATAGCAGTTGTTTTCGTAGCGCAGAATCGGTATGTTTGTAAACATCTCTTAACCATCCACTTTATTTTGATTTGACACTTGAACTTTCATCTGTGAGCCCTTTCCATCCACAACTAGCAACAAAATTCAGAAACCAAGTGTTTTTACCTCTCAAAACCCTTATAAAAATATTCAAAAATGCACCTACAGCAGTTTCATAGCGCGCTACGAAACTGTTGTGCATGTCCTTTTTACACATTTTTTTCATAATTCCCATACTTTAAGAATATTTTCACCTTTTAATGATTTCCATGATGTCTATAGACCTTAACAATCAAAATAAGTCAACTTTGAAATGTCCTCAAAAAGTGATGTCCTTCCCAAAAACAAGACTGTATTAAGGATTTGTCACTTACTGCCCTTGTTCTATCTTTGTTGTAGCTGACCTTCAGACTTTTTCAATTGAATTTCAAGATCTTCAATCTTCCTCTTCAATCTCCTGTTAGTAGCCCTCAATTTAACATTTATCATTCTCATAAATCTTGCCACTTTGATTGCAGGGACAGTCCAGGTAAAGTACTAAGCTTCACTGCTGATTGTTTCAGGTTTTGAAACTCTTTCAACCTCCCACAGAGCCCTTATTGTTGAAGTTTGTCTTCTAAACAACATGTATTCTTGCTTTCTTCTTAAGCTTAGCAATTTCAAGATTATCTAGTCTCAAATTTTCTTTAATTTCTTCATAACTGCTCTTTTCTCTTTGAGTGTTGAAAATTTTCTTTTTTTCACCTTCAGGCATTGGTGATGATAGGTCTATGGGATCTTAATAAACATTGGAAACTTCCCCTGCTTTATCTAACTCCATATCCAAATCTTGCAACTTTTTTGTTTTCCTAGTTAAAGGCCTTCTGGGCTTGAACACAAACTTTGAAATTTCATCATAAAAATCCAGCTTTTTGGAAGATTTCATCTTCTTAGATTTCCCTTCATCCAATTTTATAAAGTCTGCCTGAACTAAAGGAAATTCTTGAATATCAATAGCCTGTAAAATATAATTCAAATTACCCTTTAAACCTAGACTTTCTTTTGAAACCACTGTTTTGCCCCTTTCCTTTGCTATTTGACTTCTAGTTAATATTTTCTGGGCTGATTTGCTGGTTGATTTTTCCTGTACTATTTCCTTAACTTTAGTTGTCCTCTTTTGTGCAGGTTGAAGTGTCTCTTGAATAATCACTGACGTTTTAATCTCTGGCTCTTTCACTTTCTTTCTGGGTTTCAACTTGACAAATCTTTTTGATCTTGTCTCTGCAGGGTCACTGGTTTCTGATGGTGATTTTTCTTTACTCTTAGGGCTAACACCTGTTTCTTGTGTTTCCACCCCAAATCCACACAAAAAAAAAAATGTAGAACATTCTCTATTTATCCTCTGAAGTTAATGTAAAACTATCAATTTAACTAGACCATGAAGGAAAATTGAAGTTTCACATCCTTGAGTCTTCATTTGCACTTTATCTGCCATCTTAGCTAAACTTCGAAACAAGAAGAAAGGAAAATCCAAAGAAATTATTCCAGTAAAATGCAACAAGAGTTTGAAATGATAAGAATACACCTTATGATATCTTCCCTCACAGGTGAAATACCTTTGAATGTTGAAGAGCAGGTTGGCATATGTGTTCTTGATGTAACTTCTTGGAACTTCTTTAGTTAAGTCTGTCTCTACAAACTCTCACTTCAAAAATATTTTGCAAGGTTCCATCTCAAACTTGAAGTTTTTGAACCATATTTCTTCTCCCCTTGGAATCTATGTTACTAAAGATATGATCTGAGGGGAAATTGGAAAATTTAAGACTCCAACTTTAGTATTCAAACTAGTGAAATTAAGAGCAAACTCTTTTGTCACTTGATTATGACCTCCCTGCAATTTTTCACAGAATTTCCAACATCCTGTCTTTTTGAAGGCTTCCTCAATTGATTTTTCCTTGGTTAGAGCCTCTATACTTTCAGGCTTCGTCCTTAAACAGTGGCCTGACCTGTGGTTCTTTCTTTCCTTTGTCATCCTTTCCTTGAAATTCCTTTGTGCTTCTTGAAAACCTGTAACCAACAACCTCGCTTGATTAGGGACACTGCCTCGCTTGAAAGTAATAATCAGGCTCACTTGATGAATGAGAGAAGCTTTGGTTTCTGCTTACCATGAGCTTACCATTCGGAAAAGGGTATGCATCATGTGTTTCTTGCATGAGACAATAAAACCAAAAACCAACCCTTTTCAAATTTGAAAATGACTAAGATAAATGACCTCTAACGAATGTCATGATGGCTATGAATGGTTGCATGCATGAGAAAATACTCGTGGCTGGCACCTAATCATGAAGGATTAATGGAATTTGATGGATTTGATACTTTGACAAGTCTTACTATGAATCCTCGATTTCATAGAACGCCTAATGTAATCTCAGGGTTGTGCGCTACAAAGAGAGTAGCGTTTTCGTAGTGCAAAAGAATTTTTTAACACTGTTTGCACTACAAACACATGGTTTCGTGGCTTAATCAATTTTTTTTTAAATGGTTAAAAACTTGAATCTCTAAACATGGTATGAGACTCTCAAGGTATGAAATAAGGTTGTTGGACTTTATTATCTGAATGAAAATGAGACTCTAACCCTATCACTTAACCCCTAAAAAATTAAAATTCTTTAAAACCTATCTAAAAACCATGATTAGGAACAAAGAAAACTGTCCAAGTTTGGAAAAAAAAATTATAGTGATAATCATGGCTCCACTCGGGATAGTGTGCCCCTATGGTACACTAACAACCTGCAGCTCCAGTGCTATCCATTTTTGATAAAAACCTAAATTTGTGTTGACAAGCATCTTCTTCAAACTATTTGGGCCTTCACCTCGGGCTTAAGATCTCTATTTCAGCTTTTCATTATTAGCAATAAAACTGACAAATATGGAATATGTACAATGTCATGAGTGACTGATAAAACTTTAGCAAGCATAATGCTTTAGGAACCTGCCATTAACAGGCCTTCCAGCATATGATCCTCCATCAATTTCCTGCAATATATAAGTGTTGTTCCCATGAAAACCAACAATCTTAAAAGGAACCTTCCATAAATTCTCAAACTTACCGTGCTTTCCCTTTTCCTCAATTTTGGCCTCCCATTTTAGCACTTTGTCTTGTAGCTGGAAACTGTCTTCTTTGATCTTCGTATCAAATGTGTTCTTGATTATGTTTTGAACTTGTTGATGGCTGTCATAGACTTCATTTCTCTTTTCTAACAAGGCTATCAACTGATTGATCCTCCTCTGAATGGAATTTGGTTCCTCTTCAAGTCCTTGAATTAACTTCATGATCGGTACCCCTAGTGATGATGGAAAAATAGCTTCAGCACCATAAACTAATTCATATGGCGAAGTCCCAATTGACATCTTTGTACAAATCCTATCAGCCCATAAGGCGTACTTCAACTTTAAGTGCCAAGCTATATTGTTCTCCCGAAATACCTTTTTTATGATTCTTACAATGCTCTTATTTGATGATTCAGTAAGACCATTCCCTTGCGGATAGTATGTTGTAGAGTGTCCAAGAGTGATATGGTATTGATGGCAGAAATTTATCATTTTCTTGGACTTAAATTCTTGAGCATTATCTGTTATAATCTTCATGGGACAGCCAAATCTAGCTAATATATTATTCTCTAGAAAAGAAATAATTACAAAGTCATTAGCTTGCCTTGTTGGTATCGCCTCTATCCATTTGGTGAAGTAGTCCGTTGCTGTGAGAATCCAACGATGTTTCCCTAATGATGATGGATGTATCTCTCCAATAAAGTCTAACCCCCACTGCTGAAAAGGAGCTTCCACATAGATAGGAACCAAAGGTAGAGGTACAATCTTTCTTCTTCCTTCAAAAATTTGGCATTCATGACATGCAACGATTTTTTTGTAAATGTCTTTAAACATTGTTGGCCAAAAATATCGAGCTCTTAGAATCTTATTTGCTGTAGCCTTCCAATAATGGTGTCCTCCGCAATCACCTTTATGGAATTCTTCAATGACTTTTTCAGCTTCTTCTTTAAGTAAGAAATTCAGCAAAATTCCTCCTGTATCTTTCCAAAATAGATTTTTGTCATATACAAAATATCTCAAAGATTTTAGCTTAACAAACCTTGCTTTGGACTTTGTTAGATCAGCGGGAGCTTTGTTATGTTGTAGAACATGTTAGCCCCCTATGAATTTTCTAACAAGAAAACAAGGGGCTAAAATGTTTTTGAGCCTTCAAGGAATGCATTTCCTCTGAAAACACATCATCCTTGAAGCCTCTTTGTGCCTTTTGTCCTTTGATAAAATCCTCACTGTTGTTTCCAATTAAAAAGCCTCTGTGTTTGTGAAGAAAATGCCCAAAAGGCCTCCTTTTCCTCTTATTCCATCTCCATTAAGCCTCTGTTTCCTTCCTTTTTACTCCCCTCTATCTCCCTCATTAACCTCCTAAATTGCCTTCATTCCCCTTTAAACCCTTCAAATACCCTTTGTTTGGTTTAATAACCCCTTTTCCTCTCCATCGTTACCTCTTTTTGGCCTCAAAATGCACTAAATTAAGCCAAAACACCCCTTTTATTCATATAACAGGCTTAGCCCCTCTTGGCCCAGCCCTTTAAACCACTTCCCTATGTGTCCGCGCCCGAGACCAAGCACTTAAGCCTGGGCGCTTATCGCAATCAGAAGTTTCACGGGTCGCATTTTCTTTGTTCCGCCTGTTTTCCCCCGATGCGATTGGACTATGGTCTATTGGCTCCCACAACAAACTCCACCGTTGATCTGAAAATATCTAACGGTCCAGCACGGATCGCATGCACCCATCGCTCCTCCCTTTTTCCCCTCCGATCATATTTGAACCTTTGATCTCCCCGCCAGATCCGATGGCTGGTGCACAATCGCACCATCACAGGCCCATTCTCGTCGCAATTGACCTCCGCCGATTGCCGATCCCCGATCCGTTCTCTGCTGTTGATCTCTCGAGATCCAACGGTCCAGATCTCATCACTCCCACTCATCGCATCAACCTTCCTCCCTACCGATTGTTTCTCCACTGTCCATCTATTACTCTGATCCAACGGCCATCACATAATCGCAACATCGCTCTAATCGCAATCGCAAAGGTCTTACTGTGTCACCCTTCGTCCCCCCGATTGCAACCCGCTGATTTGATCACGATCGTCTGTTGGCCCAAGATTGATGGCCCACATCACATCGCGCCTCATCCATCCTGTACCCATCAGACCTTCCAATAAATTTCTTCTTTTAATCTCTACTGTTGATCTCCTCCTGAGATCCAACGGCTCACGGTTAATCACCCTCTGCCCATCGAGTCCCACCATCTGAAGGTCTCGATTTAATTGCATGTCGCCCCTTTTCCTTTGTATTTCGGCCAAAGCTAAACTTTCGTGTTTAACACTAAAGGCCCCTTTCCTTCGTCTAACCTTCCTCCACAATTGCGCCACCACTCCACGGGCCTTCGTAGCATTTCTCCACCACTGCCCGGGTTTTGTGACAAGATTATTTTATTGTGAAGAGGTCACAGAGAGGTTGTTACAGTAGCGGCAGAGTGAAATAGCAGAAGCGGTTTTAAGGGATTTGGGCCTGTTAATCAAATATTTAGCGCCTAATCCCGAATTCAAAGGAAATGATGTAGTTTAAAGACCAGAGAACATGAAACAAAGTCATATCTGCGTTTAATGTCAGCAGAGCACTGTTTCTCCAAAAGTACACCTCCCCACTGAAGTCTCCATGCCTCCTCCAGGCCTTAACTGTATTTCACTAACAGAAGCTTCTTAAAGAATGTCAGGACAGCAGTTATGGAGGTATGGAGACACCTGCAGTTTTTCCATCCATGTCATTTATTCCAGAAGGACTTCAGGAAACATCAGAGGTCAAAACCGACCTGACAGAGTCTCCTAGACCATACCAAAAAGTACTTACAGTGATGTAGGTTCCATTAAGAAGAGTGGGCATGAACTCTTTCCCCAATCTGTCTTAATGTGATCCATTTAATGAATATCATCTACTCCTATTATTCTGTTCTCCTATAAGAATCCTCGAGAACATATTGTAAAGGTTGTTGTTCGGTTGTTGCTGTTGTAGTTAAAGGGATTCATTTCGACTATTAGAACAGTCTTGGGAGGGAGTAGCAGAGTAGTTGGTAATGTAGTAGGCTGGGAGAAGAAAGTCTAGACTGTACCCAGCCATTGAGCTCAGTGTATGTGACTGGTTTTGCATCATTAATCAAGAAATTTTCACAGGATCATGATCTATTACTACGGGTGATGTTTTCTTATCGCATTTTTTATTAAATTTTTTCATGTTGTTCATTTTCTTCTGGTAGGCATCAGAAATCTGGCATAGGATTTACCCACGCATGGTACCCTATGTTTGTGCTCTCCCTACCCTCAATGTTTTCTTCTGATTGTGAATCTAATAGTAAATTCATGTGGTTTAACAAGTGTGGCAGATGTTATTTCCTGCTAGCTAATGCATGAATTCGGGGTTTGCTACTTGGATTTTTCTTGCTGGTGTCAAAGCATTGAAGGTTCAAAGTCCTTCTCTGATCTATAGACCCTTGATTTGCTTAAAATTATCTCTGTTTTTCCCTTGGAGCATGCTAAAGTAGACCTAGAGTTAAATGACCTCTGGTCCGATCTATAAGATGTCGCTTTGTGACTTCATTGAAAGATGCCTTTGAGTATGTCCAAGCAGGTCTGGAGTTAAATGACCTCTGACCTAATCTATAGGCAGAAATTGGGTGTCTTTCCTTCTTTCACCTTCTTTCTTTGTTGTTCCATTCCATCATCTATCTAAAAGATCCTTTAGTATAGATTACTTTCCCTCTAAAAGCCCTCGCTAGTTGTTTGCAAGTAATTTCCTTTCATGACTCCATAGCCCAATGGATGGCACAGTCTTGACTCATTTTCTTTCGTCGAAACGTCCTACTCCCCTGCTCCTCTTTCCCATGACCTTTCTCAGTCTATGATCTCACGAGTCAACCCAGCAACCAACCAACCAAATTATTTTAAACCCCATCTATGCTTCATAACTAGCCTAATATCTCATTTGAGCTTCAAAGATATATATCATTCTTTGTGTTATGGAGAGATCCCTCTCCGGATCCAAGAGGGCTAGATCCTAGGATCACAAAGTGGTTTGATGTTGTCTTATCTTTTGGTATTTCCAAATCTACCAAAACATAGGAACCCCAACATAATGGTGACTCCACTGGGGATGAGACAAATCAGCCTGATTTGGTAAATCACTGTGGTGGACAGTAAAATTTTAAATCCTCCACTTGGTGACTCCACAGTTCCTAAATGATAAAAGACTCCACTGGTGATCAGTAGGCCGCTGATTATCTGTGTTTTCGCAAGACTCCACTGGGATACCATGTCGCAGTACAACATCAGCCATGCTAAAGACCAAGTGACTTCACTAATGGAAGACTCTGAGAAGTTTGCAGAGATGCATCCAAGTTTCATAGCATAGTTTCGAGATGTAATGTCATGTGACTTGGTAGAGCTGGAGGTGGAGGACCTCCCTGGGGCTATTCTTCTCAGCTCAAATTTCAAACCCGTGTTCCGGAAATTTTTCTTAGAATTGGTGGTTGAAAGGTATGAAGCTAAGATCGAACTTATGAACTCACAAGAAAAATCATATCAGTTCAGAGACACGAGAGCCTTTTTGGAGAGTCTCCCTCCTCCTAAAAGAGAATATATTCCACCGCCTTTCGAAGTAGAAGAAGAAATGATCCGGTTCTCAAGAGCCACATTGAAGATGCAGTGGAAGATACAGTAGTCAAAGCTGCCCAGGATGAAGACAGCCTACCAATCATGGAAGGCATAAAGGAAGAAAATGTACATCATATGTTCATTGATCCTGTGGCAGAGTACATGGAGGCCCTAATCAGTCCAAATTCTCCATCATTGATCCTTAGCAATGGCCAAATTCATCAGGAGTGGTCACTACTGATGGTGACCTCAGTTTTGAAGAACCACATGCAGAGCACCCTGTGGTTATCTCTGAGAGGCAGTCAGTGCTCCTATCCTTTTTGTTACTGCTTGACTAGCTACACTGGCACTATTTTATCACCTAAAAGCATCAGATATTTCCAGGTTAGAGTAGAGTAGGAAGGAAGTCTGAAATAAAAATCAGTCTGTGAGCACGTAGTTAGTTGTTCTTAATTTCTGCAAAGTCCAGCAAGTCAGATAGTCTAATCCCGTTTTGACTGTTTTTCAATTCCTGTCTTAGAATGTAGAGAAGAAATCTACTAGACAGTTTAATCCTGGCAGATACTAGTTTAGGTAGAGAAGCTATGAGGCCAACAGTTTAATCTGGTCTCATGGAGTGATAAGGGTAGATTTAGAATAATTTTATTTTATATTTATAAAAATAAATGATGTAAAGGGTCTGCTAGTACAAATGCACCCTAGAGGAAAATGCTAGGATTGTAGGATGGGTAGGTAGATTGTTTGGGAAGAATATTCTGCTGATTTGATGTCTTCACAATTTGTGGCAGCTGATCCAAGAAAGAACAGAATGAGTCAAGTACCAGGCATCTGGCCTACACCAGAGATCATTTTTTGAATTCTTGACTCCTTCAAGAAGAAGCCATCCCCATGTGGAGCCACTGTTAGCCCCTTATGAATTTTCTAACAAGAAAACAGGGGGCTAAAATGTTTTTGAACCTTCAAGGAATGCATTTCCTCTGAAAACACATCATCCTTGAAGCCTCTTTGTGCCTTTTGTCCTTTGATAAAATCCTCACTGTTGTTTCTAGTTAAAAATCCTCTCTGTTTGTGAAGAGAATGCCCAAAAGGCCTCCTTTTCCTCTTATTCCATCTCCATTAAGCCTCCATTTCCTTCCTTTTTACCTCCCTCTATCTCCCTCATTAACCCCCTAAATTGCCTTCATTCCCCTTTAAACCCTTCAAATACCCTTTGTTTGGTTTAATAACCCCTTTTCCTCTCTACCGTTACCTCTTTTTGGCCTCAAAATGCACTAAATTAAGCCAAAACACCCCTTTTCTTCATATAACAGGCTTATCCCATCTCGGCCCAGCCCTTTAAACCACTTCCCCATGTGCCCGCGCCCGAGACAAAGCATTTAAGCCTGGGTGATTATTGCAATCGGAAGTTTCATGGGTCACATTTTTTTTGTTCCGCCTGTTTTCCCCCAATGCGATTGGACTGTGGTCTATTGGCTCCCACAACGAGCTCCATCGTTGATCTGAAAAGATCTAATGGTCCAGCACGGATCACATGCACCCGTCGCTCCTCCCCTTTTGCCCCTCCGATCATATTTGAACCGTTGATCTCCCCACCAGATCCGATGGCTAGCGCACAATCCCACCATCGCAGGCCCATTCCTGTCGCAATTGACCTCCGCCGATTGCCGATCCCTGATATGTTCTCCGTTGTTGATCTCTCGGGATCCAACAGTCTGGATCTCATCGCTCCGACTCATCGCATCAACTTTCCTCCCTGCCGATTATTTCTCCACCATCGATCTATTACTCTGATCCAACAGCCATCGCATAATCGCAACATCGCTCCAATTACAATCACAAAGGTCTTACTGTGTCACCCTTCGTCCCCCTGATTGCGACCCGCCGATTTGATCGCGATCGTTCATTGGCCCGAGATCGATGGCCCACACCACATCGCACCTCATCCATCATGTAACCATTGTACCTTCCAAAAAATTTCTTCTTTTAATCTCTGTCGTTGATCTCCTCCTGAGATCCAACGGCTCACGGTTAATCGCCCTCCGCCCACGGGGTCCCACCATCAAAAGGTCTCGATTTAATTTCATGTCACCTCTTTTCCTTTATATTTCGGCCAAAGCTAAACTTTCGTGTTTAACACTAAAGGCCCCTTTCCTCCGTCTAACCTTCCTCCACAATTGCACCACCACTCCACGGGCCTCCACAACATTTCTCCACCACTGCCCGGGTTTTGTGACAGGATTATTTTATTGTGCAGAGGTCACAGTGAGGCCGTTATAGTAGCGGCAGAGTGAAATAGCAGAAGCAGTTTTAAGGGATTTGGGCCTGTTAATCCAATATTTAGCGCCTAATCCCGAATTCAAATGAAAGGAAGCATTTTAAAGACCAGAGCACATGAAACAAAGTCATATCTATGTTTAATGTTAGCAGAGCACCGTTTCTCCAAAAGTACACCTTCCCACTGAAGTCTCCATGCCTCCTCCAACCCTTAAATGTATTTCACTGACAGAAGTTTCTTAAAGACTGTCAAGACAACAGTTATGGAGGTATGGAGACACCTGTAGTTTTTCCATCCATGTCATTTATTCCAGAATGACTTCACGAAAAATCAAAGGTCAAAACCGACCTGAAAGAGTCTCCTAGACCATACCAAAAAGTACTTACAGCGATGCAGGTGCCATTAAGAAGAGTGGGCACGAACTCTTTCCCCACTCTGTCTTAATGTGATCCATTTAATGAATATCATCTACTCCTGTTATTCTGTTCTCCTATAAGAATCCCTGAGAACATATTGTAAATGTTGTTGTTCAGTTGTTGCTGTTGTAGTTAAAGGGATTCATTTCGGCTGTTAGAACAGTCTTGGGAGGGAGTAGCAGAGTAATTGGTAATGTAGTAGGCTAGGAGAAGAAAGTCTGGACTGTGACCAGCCATTGAGCTCAGTGTTTTTGATTGGTTTTGCATCATTAATCAAGAAAATTTCACAGGATCGTGATCTATTACTACGGGTGATGTTTTCTTATCGCATTGTTTATTACATTTTTTCATGTTGTTCATTTTCTTCTGGTAGGCATCAGAAATATGGTATAGGATTTACCCACGCATGGTACCCTACCCTCAATGTTTTCCGTTGATTGTGAATCTAAGAGTAAATTCATGTGGTTTAACCAGTGTAGCAGATGTTATTTCCTGCTAGCTGATGTGTGAATTTGGGGTTTGCTACTTGGATGTTTCTTGCTGGTGTCAAAGCATTGAAGGTTCAAAGTCCTTCTCTGATCTATAGACCCTGGCTCTGTTTAAACTTATCTCTGTTTTTCCCTTGGAGCATGCTAAAGAAGACCTGGAGTTAAATGACCTCTGGTATGATCTATAAGATGCCCCTTTGTGACTTCATTGAAAGTTTCCTTTCAGTATGTCCAAGCAGGTCTAGAGTTAAATGACCTCTAACCTGATCTATAGGCAGAAATTGGGTGTCTTTCCTTCTTTCACCTTCTTTCCTTATTGTTCCATTCCATCATCTATCTAAAATATCTTTTAGTATAGATGAATTTCTCTCTGAAAGCCTTGGCTAGTTGTTTGCAAGTAATTTCCTTTCATGACTGCATAGCCCAATGGATGGCACAGTCTTGACTCATTTTCTTTCGTCGAAACGTCCTACTCCCCTGCTCCTTTTTCCCATGACCTTTCTCAGTCTATGATCTCACGACTCAACCCAGCAACCAACCAACCAAATTATTTTAAACCCCATCTGTGCTTCATAGCTAGCCTAATATCTCATTTGAGATTCAAAGATATATATCATTCTTTGTTTTATGGAGAGATCCCTCTCCAGATCCAAGAGGGCTAGATCCTAGGATCCCAAAGTGGTTTGATGTTGTCTTATCTTTTGGTATTTCCAAATCTGCCAAAACATAGGAACCCCAACAAAACAAAAACCACATCCTTATACCACTCTGAAGTAAGATATTTCTCATCAATTTGGACCAATTCTTCCTCATTTTCAGAAATTTATGATATTTTTACATTCATACTTATGTCAATACAGTCCAAATTTGACTGAGTCATTAGTTTCGCCAACCCTTGTCCCTTCACCAACTTGGTTGGTTTTATGTCTATATCATATTCCAACGATTTGGCGATCCATTTTCCCCTCTTACCATCGGGATTTTCCTGAGTTATAATGTCTTTTATCAGAGCACTTAGAACATATGCCACAATGTGAGAATGCAAAATATAAATTCTGAAATATTTTATAGCTTTCACCAAAGCATAGGCCTGTTTTTCTAGAATATTGTAATTCAGCTCAGCATTCGCTAATGTTCTAATAAAGAAAGAAATAGGCTGCTCAATACCTTGCTTTTCTTTTTGTAGCAAAACTCCAGCAATTGTGTTTTCAGAAGCAAATGTAAAAACCATAAATTCTTTGGAAAAATATAGATTGATGAGTACCAGTGCTTGTGTGAGTGCCCTCTTGATTTCTTCAAAAGATTTATTTGCTTCGGCTATCCATTTAATATCAACTCCTTTCTTTAACATCCTTGTTATATCGTTGACAATCTTAGCAAAATTAGCAATGAAACGCCTAACAAAATTTACTTTCCCAAGAAATGATTGAATCTCTTTCCTACTTATTGGAAAATCTACCTTTTGAATTGCATTAACTCTATTAGGATCAATCCTAATTCTTTCTTCAGAAATAATATGACCAAGTAATTTTCCTGATGTTAAAGCAAAGATGCTTTTAGTAGGATTAAGAGAGATACCAAACCTTCTACATTTCAGCAGAATTTTCTCTAGGTGTTTCAAATGATCTTGTTCTTTCTTTGAAAAGACTATTATATCATCAAGATAAAAAACCACCAACTTATCCTTTTCTTTAGAAAAAACAATGTCCATTTCTCTTTGGAAAGTGGCTCCCACATTCATGAGACCAAAAGGCATCTTGGCGTACATGAATATGCCCCATGGTGTTTTGAAGGTTGTTTTTTCCTGATCATATGGATGCACAAGAATCTGATTGTAACCTGAAAAACCATCAAGCATAGACATCCTTTGTGAACCAAAAATATTTTGCAGAATTGAATCCATCTTAGGAAGAGGGTAGTTGTCCTTTAGTGAATCCTTATTCAAATTTATGAAGTCAATACAAATTCTGATTTCTCCACTCTTCTTCCTCACCAGAACTAAGTTTGCAAGCCAATTTAAAATCTGATTCGGACAATGATCTTTTCATCAAAGAGTTTCTTAATCTCCTTTTCAATCAATGGCATGAGAAGAGGATTAATTCTCCTCAATTTCTTCTTGAAAGGCTTCTCATTTTCTTTGATAGGAATAGTATGCTGAATAATGGAAGGATCATACTTTTTTAAATTAGCATAACTCCAAGAAAAAACATCAATAAACTTCTTCATCATCTCAATATATTTGAATTTCACATCAGCTGAAAGGAGCTTTGAGATTTTTGATCACTTTAGGCAAAGCTAATGTACCAAGATTACAACTCTCTACTTCCTCTTCATCAGCTTGTAATTTTGGCGATTTGAAAACATCATTTTGATCAAAAAGCTTCTCAAGAGGAATAAGACCTTTTGGTATTGCATTATTCTTCAATTGCAAGACTTCAGAATTTTCTTTAGACTCAACAAGCATATTTTGCTGATCTACATGTGTACTTTCAAATTCTTTTTTCAGCTCAATAAAATTCTTTACCTGTTGATCATCTTCAAAAAGTTACCAGTTTTTTATTGTCCGGTATAACTGGTCTATGATGAACTTCAATCTCATATTTTTCAGTTGAATGCATAAGAATGATGAAAATACTTGCGGAGACAGCAAGAGAATCAACAATGGAATTTTGATCTCTAGTTTTGACTATGAAGGAATAAGACTGAAAATTCTCCAACATGTCTAAAACTAAATTTTTGTAGGCTCTCATTCTTACATATTTCATTTGATAAACACCTTCAAATTATCTAATAACCAATTCAAAATCTCCAAAAACAGAAATATTTTGAGCCTTCATCCTTTTCAAAACATCTAGACCCAAAATCAAAGATTCATATTCAACCATGTTGTTTGTGCAATCAAAATTCAATTTGTAAGAGTAAAACATACTCTCATCACTTGGATTTGTAATCCAAATCCCTGCGCCCACCCCTTCTTTTCCTGCTGATCCATCAAAGTACAATGACCACCATTCTTCCATCCTTTTGTCATTTACTTGCCAATTTTCTGCTTGCTAATTTTTTGAGCGCTGATTTTCTGAATGTTGATTTTCTGCTCTTATTTCTTCCTCAACACTATCAAATGACTCATTGAAAATAATGGTAGATCCAAGTTCAATATCAAAGGCATAAATAGGAAAATTTTTAGGTTTATCCTTGCTACTTACCATGTAAGTCATTCTATTCTCTCGATACAATCTCCTTTGCTCACCAAAAATAGGAATAGTGGCATAGGAAAGGTCCATCTGCATTGTGCCTTTGATTTTTTCTACCCAATATCTTGAAAATAACATACCAAACTTTGGCGGAATATCAGCCACAACAATGTCCATAACAACTATCTTTGTTGGAATTTGTGTTAGACCAACAACAACATCTTTGATTAAACCAATACATTGAACCCTTTTAGAATCAAAAGAGAATAAATCCTTATATGGTCTTGTGATTTGAAATCCCATTCTTTCCATGATTACCTTGGGCATAAGGTTATGATAAGCCCCTGAATCCAACATAGCATTATGTAAAGTCATATCATGAATACTAATTCTGACATAGAAAGGAGGAAATTCTTCATTTTGATCATCTTCTAACCTTGGACCCAAATATATAGTAGGATTATCTTCTTGGACATTAAAAATATCAACAGCTCCTGGTTGTGAATTCAACATCTTAACTATCTTGCTTCCATATTCATTTACCTTGAGAATCTCACTAAAAGGGACTGATATTTTAATCTTTGAAATTTCATTCTCAAGGTTGAAAATAGAAACATATTTTTCAACTTCTTTGATAAGAGGAGGAAGTTGAGTGTCTTTCTTACCAAGTGGAGTGTCCTTTCTACCTTCAGCCATCTTTGGGGTATCATTTTTAGCTTCAGCAGCCTTTGGTGCATCTTTCTTTGGTTGCGCTTTGTTTGCAATGATAGGCACATTTCTATTTCTGAGATTATATTGTTTTTGCATCTCGAAAATAGCATGTTGACACCCTTTAAAATAATCTGATGGTTCTTCTCCTTGATTAGCCAAATCTGAATCATCATGCTCTTCTTTAGTCAAGAAAAATCCTGACATCTCTTCGTCAAGACAATGAATAGATTCTTTAGGAATTTCAGTCTCATATTCTTCATCTACCAAATTCTGTTGAAAAGGAGGTCTCACTGGAGGATCCGGTTGCTGATTTCTATTTTCTCTTAGCCTTTGTTGGTTTTGCGGTCTCCTGAATTGAGGATTTCTAAACTGAGGTTCATGTTGCACAGGAGAAGAAGTGTTCCCAAGAGCTAACCTATCCATCAACTTCTCCATGGTTTTCATCATTGAATCAAATTTGTCTTCAGAAGTTGAAGTGGAAGGTTTCTCCTCTTCTTTCAATTTAGTTTTTCCCATTTTTGACTTTTTTGTAGCTATCATGTTTACCTCTACCTTTACTGTATCACATTGCATTTAAATAAGTGTAGGTGACTCTATTTCTCTCAACAAGATAGAAAAGTAATAGTCAAATGCTTCAACATATCTCATTTCTTCTAAGGCTTTCGAAGGTTTCAAACGAGCTGGAATTGAGTCAAAACTTTATTAAATATTTTTAAAAGTTTTGGATAGATTCATCAGGTTCCTTTCTAAGGCTGTTATATTCAGTAAGTGTTTGAACTAGATTGGTTCTATTCCACCATTTCCTTAGAAATTTATCTTCAAACTCATCCCAATTTCGAATGCTTCCTGGTGCAAGAGCTTTAAACCATTTTCTAACTTCACCAATAAAAATCTGTGCAAACAGTCTTAAATTCACATCTTCATTATCAACTTCTTCTCTGTCTGTAAAATCATTAAATCTATCTACATGTTCCTCTGCTGTAATTTCTTCATGACTACCCCAAGTAGGAATCCTAGCATCATATTTACTAGGAAGGTCATGCAAAACAACAGGGAGTATAAGTGGTGCATACTTAGCAAGAGAAACCATTATTAGAGGATGAACAATAGTTTTAGGAAGGATGGAAATAGAATATGAAGAACTGATGTAAGGAGGACTTCTTGGTTTTTTTAAGCCACTGAAAATTGAGCTCCAATTTGGAAGGGGTAAACCAATTTTGGATTTCAGCAAGACTTCGAAAGGGTCAAGTTCTTTGAGTTTATCCAAAGACCCTTTTTCTAATGACAATTCAAAGGCAACAGCTTCCCAAAATTCTTCCTTGTCTTCTTGTGTTACTAAGGCTGAAGTGTCAATTCCTCTTTTTTTTAGGTCTAAGATAATATCAATGAGTTCCTTTTCACTTTCTAATCTAAACAACACTTCATGAATCTTATCATCAACTCTTTTATCTCCAGGACTTCTTAATATTTTAGAGGACAAATATTTCGAATGAGATGGAGTACCTGATATTTCTGAAATTCTTTGATTGCCTCTTGAAATAGTGTTTGGATTTTCCACAACGGTAGGTGGATTAGGATTAGGATTGCTTCGTGTATATCTCCTTCTCGAAGCCACCTTTAAACTTTGAAAATGTATGGAGTCACCAAGTTAGATTTCAGCCTCAAAAAACTTTCTGAGCTCTTGCTACCTTCAGAAGTTCAGCTTCTTGATTTCAGGAATGAGTAATCTTCAAGCTCCCGACAGACATACCAAAATGTTATCACAAAATATGACCCTGATAGGTTGCTGATCAAGTAGACTCTGAGTAACTATTTCAAACCAGACTTTTAGCTTAGGCTTAGCCTCCTCAACTTAAGAGGGCTCTCTCAATAGGTTTAAGATTTTGAATTAAGAATTAGATGGCTAACTCTAGGAATAAATTGGATATAAAGTGTATAACTGGTTGAAGTACTGATCAAAAAACATCTATTGGGCTATGGATTCAAGGTATGTTTCAAAAAAACATCAAAATTAGCTTAAAATGGAAGTTAGGGCATTTCAGAGTTTTAGATGTATCAGCAAAACAGTAACACAGTGAATAAAACACAGTTTACAAACATATGAAGGAAGTTAGAGAATTTTCCAATTAATTCTAAGTAACACATGTTCATACCACGACAAATAGGTAGATGAGGAAATCCATAGGAAGATAAAACACCAAAAAACACTTTCTGAATCTTGATTAGTAAAGCCAATATCTGTATTAAGATGAAAACACACAGTCTGCTATAATAACATAGTTTGCTTGTTAATGAAAATTTCCAACCTTTAGCAATTCGACTTCATGTCTCTTATAGAGTCATCATTACAATCTTGCATTCCCTTATCCATCTTGAATAGAATTCAAATTTCTAATTTTGACACCTATCTGCTCCTAAAACAGACTCTTAATTACATCTGACAGTTAATTGTCTCTTCTAGAATTCCTAATACAAATAGGAGTAAAAATCCTCATTATGTCTAAAACAACCTTATCTAGGACTTAAATAATATCTCTGATAGTTTTTTCTCCATATCTTTGACCTTAATAACGCCTCTAATCTTGTTATGCAATCATGTTGATTCATGTCTTATCTGCCCTACAAAACAGGGAACATGTTTCTTGTAATTTAGCTTTTACCTTCATTGATGATCTTCGAGCCCTTTTGCTGGAAATATTGAATTTTTGAGATAAGTGACATGTGTTATCATTTCCATGGAACCATGCCTTTCCACCTGTACAAAAATTAAGCCTTTGACAAAGCATAAAGAGAGATGATATGTCCGTGGTACGAAAATAACAGCTGTTTTTGTAGCGTAGAATCTGTATCTTTGTAAACATCTCTTAACCATCCACTTTATTTTTCTTTGACACCTGAAATTTCATCTGTGAGCCCTTTCCATCCACCACCAGCAACAAAATTTTGAAACCAAGTGTTTTTACCTCTCAAAACCCTTATAAAAATATTCAAAAATGCACCTTTAGCAATTTCGTAGCGCGCTACGAAACTGCTGTGTATGTCTTTTTTACACAGTTTTTTCACAATTCTCAGACTTTAAGAATATTTTCACCTTTTAATGATTTCCATGATGTCTATAGACCTTAATAATCAAAATAATTCAACTTTGAAATGTCCTCAAAAAGTGATGTCCTTCCCAAAAACAAGACTGTATTAAGGATTTGTCACTTACTGCTCTTGTTATATCTCTGTTGTAGCTGACCTTCAGACTTTTTCAATTGAATTTCAAGATCTTCAATCTACCTCTTCAGTCTCTTGTTAGTATCCCTCAATTTAACATTTATCATTCTCATAAATCTTGCCTCTTTGATTTCAAGGACAGTCCAGGTAAAGTACTGAGCTTCACTGCTGACTGTTTCAGGTTTTGAAACTTTTTCAACCTCCCACAAAGCCTTTATTATGTTGAAGTTTGTCTTCTCAACAGCATGTCTTCTTGCTTTCTTCTTAAGCTTAGCAATTTCAAGATTAGCTAGTCTCAAATTTTCTTTAATTTCTTCATAATTTCTCTTTTCTCTTTGAGTGTTGAAAACTCTGTTTTTGTCACCTTCAGGCATTGGTGATGATAGGTATATGGGCTCTTCCTAAAAATTGGAAAATTCCCCTGCTTTATCACTCCATATCCAACTCTTGCAATTTTTTTGATTTCCTAGTTAAAGGCCTGCTGGACTTGAACACAAACTCTGAAATTTCATCATCAAAATCTAGATTTTTGGAAGATTTCATCTTCTTAGATTTCCCTTCATAAAATTTTATAAAGTGTGCCTGAGCTAAAGGAGATTCTTCAATATCAATATCCTATAAAGTATCATCCAAAATACCCTTTAAACCTGGACTTTCTTTTGAAACCACTGTTTTTCCCCTTTCCTTTTCTATTTGACTTCTAGTCAATCTTTTCTGGGATGATTTGCTCATTGACTATTCATGTACTGTTTCACTAACTTTAGTTGTCCTCTTTTGTGTAGGTTGAGGGGTCTCTTGAATAATCACTGATGTTTTAATCTCTGGCTCTTTCACTTTCTTTCTGGGTTTCAACTTGACAAATCTTTTTGATCTTGTCTCTGCAGGTTCACTAGTTTCTGATGGTGATTTTTCTTTAGTCATAGGGCTAACACCTGTTTCTTGTGTTTCCACCCCAAATCCACACAAAAACAAAAATGTAGACCATTATATTTTTATCCTCTAAAGGTCATGTAAAACTATCAATTTAACTAGACCATGATGGAAAAGTGAAGTTTCACATCCTTGAGTCTTAATTTGCACTTTATCTACCATCTTAGCTAAACTTCGAAACAGGAAGAAAGGAAAATCCAAAAAACTATTCCAGTAAAATGCAACAAGAGTTTGAAATGATAAGAATACAACTTATGGTATCTTCCCTCACAGGTGAAATACCTTTGAATGTTGAAGAGAAGGTTGGCATATGTGTTCTTGATGTAAATTCTTGGAACTGCTTTAGTTAAGTCTGTCTCTACAAACTCTTGCTTCAGAAATATTTTACAATGTTCCATCTCAAACCTAAAGTTTTTGAACGATATTTCTTCTCCCCTTGGAATCTCTGTCACTAAATATATGATCTGAGGGGAAATTGGAAAATTTAAGACTCCAAATTTAGTATTCGAACTAGTGAAATTAAGAGAAAACTCTTTTGTCACTTGATTATGACCTCCCTGCAATTTTTCACAGAATTTCCAACATCCTGTCTTTTTGAAGGCTTCCTCAACTGATTTTTCCTTGGTTAGAGCCTCTATACTTTCAGGCTCTGTCCTTAAATAGTGGCCTGACCTATGGTTCTTTCTTTCCTCTGTCATCCTTTCCTTGAAATTCCTGTGTGCTTCTTGAAAACCTGTAACCAATAGCCTTGCTTGATTTCAAATTAAACTACCTCGCTTGATTAGGGACACTGCCTCGCTTGAAAGTAATAATCAGGCTCGCGTGATGAATGAGAGAAGCTTTGGTTTCTGCTTATGATGAGCTTACCATTTGGAAAAGGGTATGCATCATGTGTTTCTTGCATGAGACAATAAAACCAAAAACCAGCTCTTTTCAAATTTGAAAATGACTAAGATAAATGACCTCTAACGAATGTCATGATGGCTATGAATGGTTGCATGTGTGAGAAAAGACTCGTGGCTGACACCTAATCATGAAGGTTTAACGGAATTTGATGGATTTGATACTTTGACAATACTTGCTACGAATCCTTGATTTCGTAGCGTGCCTAATTTAATTTCAAGGTTTTCCGCTACGAAAAGAGCAACGTTTTCGTAGTGCAAAAGCAGTTTTTAACACTGTCTGCGCTACGAAAATGTGGTTTCCTGGCTTAATCAATTTTTTTTTAAATGGTTAAAAACTTGACTCTCTAAACATGTTATGAGACTCTCAAGGTATGAAATAAGGTTGTTGGACTTTATTATGTGAATGAAAATGAGACTCTAACCCTATCACTTAACCCCTAAAAACTTAAAATGACTTAACACCTATCTAAAAACCATGAATAGGAACAAAGCAAACTGTCCAAGTTTGGAAAAAAAAATTATAGTGATAAAAAAATCCATTATAAGTCTCTTCACAAGGGTGATCTCGATGAATTTTATTTAACCCATCTCTGATACCATGTTAATTTTTACGCCTAGATTGTTTTGTGTTGTAGATAATTTCAATTTTAAACTTTTTCAACATTTTCACATTACATTCACCCCATAACATCATTTCATCATTCTCAATTATGTAGAGAGAAAAATATCAATCATGAAGTGAAAAAATAAGGAAAAAAAATACACAATAGAGACATTGAGATTTTAGTCGAAGACCAGGGGAAAACACGACAAAGGGTAAACCCAAAAATAAATTGTTATTATTATATTTTATATTCATCAATGATTAGTTGTAATAAAAAATGAAATGATAATTGAGACATATGTATTTCATTATAAATAATATTGGGCCTCATTGGACTAACCATGTAGCGAAAAATAACTATTTTCAACACTAACATGAACATCATTGGCATATACACTATCATGTTTGTCCTTGAGTCATTGATACACATCATTATCATTGAGGAATTGTCACAAATGTCATAGATGCATATCAAGGAACTGATGTAATTGTCACATCACATTCATAAGGATACATCACATCACTGTCATCATCATAGGCTCCAATGTCACTTAGTCAAGGATCATTATTAATCATCTTAGCAAGGATAATTGTCATATATTTTTGAACAAATATCATTGTAATCAAGGTCACTTGCATACATCATTAATTCATTATCATATCAAGGTAATTTTCACTCACTGTTATCCAATATTTTCATAAGTGCTTCACTGTCACTATCATATCAAAGCTACTACCATACTAGATCACTTTTATATCAAGGTCACTGTCATGTCAATCATTGTCATAAATAAATTTTTATACATTACTGAAGATACCATTGCCATTATTTTTCCATACATCACAATCACATGCTTTACAATCATAAGGACACGATTGTAATGAGGATACTTCCATCACTATCCTAAGAATATTTCTATACATCACTCAACATAAATCACTGTTATACAAATTCTACCATGCACCAAGGAGCACTACCATACATCACATTTATAAGAGTATTGCCACAGAAGTTTAACCAAACTGATCCACTACCTATTAACATTCATCAATATATAATGAGTAATTGAACACGTTGAAGGAAAACCAATATGCATTCCTAAGTTACCTTGGTTTTGAGCATAATACATAGGAATTTGGTCCTCTATTTAGGTAAAATAGTGATGCTAAGGATATCCTCCAATATGGCATCAAGTAACTTTAATCAAAACGTTGATCCATATTCATTGAGACCTAATCTTTGTGCTATTCTATAAGGAGTCTTGGCCCCTTATTCTAAGACCATGTGACCTCATCCGAAATTAAAAAGGAAAGCAAAAAAATACATATATAACCATAAATACAGAGATGCAATAGAAATACACTTCATTTCATTAATATCAAAGAACTGAAATATTCTTACAGAAAAAATAGAAATAAGCTAGATCAGACGATGGTAGCTTATCTCTGAGAAGAGATGTGGTGGATACATGCCTCTGAACTATATTACAATGAGTTTCAAGGACCTTTTCATTATTGAAAAATAAGATAAAACCCTAAACAACCAAAACCCTAACCCCAAGATATGGAACACCAAGAGTTTGTTGGCTCCGTCGGGGTTATTTGGGCAACCAACTTCCCTGGGTCGTAACTTGGTCATATTATATCTATTTGCCGCGTACGATACATTGTTGGTAAGATCTCTCTTAGTAATACAGTATTTTTCATAGGCCCCTCCTTATGGTTATGAGCCTACTATGGACCTCAAAACAATGTCGTTTAGGGTGTCAAAACTGCTTCAAAAGTTCACGACTGAAAAAACAGCTAAAAATAGCAAATGTTGTTATAAACAAGGAAAATGATGAAACTGACTAGATTTTTACATGGAATAGGTGGGTGGCGACCAATATCCAACTGGATCAGTCCTCTCTCCTTATAAATCAATGGTCCCCATTACGTGCAAAGCCTCCATGAGGTGAGGAATATTTCGTTGAACTTGGTCCCTCGTGAACCACCTGCCTTGATGAGGGAGTTTTCCTGCTTTGATAACTCAATATAGTTGAATCCTATGTTGGTGAGTTTTCTTGGTCTATGTGTCCATGATCTGATTAGTTGTGGCCTATTCCATGTAGTTTTTGGTTAACTTTGTTGGTGTGAGTTGTTCTGCATTGTCGGATGTGTCCAGTAATGATGGAAAGTATGGTTGAAGGCATTCCACATTAAACATTAGGTGTAGACCAAGGAATGGTGGAATTTTCATCTCAAAGGAATTATCCCCTATATCCTTGGCAATGGTGTACAACCCATATAGGAACAGGAGAAGCTTGTAGTGGGGCCCAACCAGTGGCAATATTGTCATTAATGGAAAAGCAGTAGCAAGGTATGCAGGAGCAAGGAACATAGGAGCAACACAACAAAAAAAGGAGAAACATCGAGGGACGCAGGAGCATTGAAGGTATGTAATAGCATAAAATTAAAGGAGCAACAATAGGTGATATGGCATGGTGATATGTTGTCATTCTTTCATATGCTTCATAACATGGAAAACAAATATCATGGCACAATTGGTGCAGGAAAATAGTTTGAGTTATGTTTTAATATGGTTTGTTGATGGCTTGATACATGTATTGATCGATTTGATAATTCATGATGAGTTTATGTAAGTAAACGCATAAAAGAGTTGTGATATGCTTGGATAATGTTGTGGAGATTTTTTAATGAAGAATTTGTGGTGACACTAATTTGTTGTTGAGCTGAATTGTTGTGATGCAAGGGAAAGACTCCATTACATCAAAGTAAAAAATCCATGTAAGAAAATACAAGACAAAGGCTCAGTTTATTGAGGCAATGGAATGAAGAAAAGATGGCTTTGATCATATTCACGACTTTGGAGAGTGAATGTTGCTTTTGGAATTATATTGATATTGGTGTACCTAATCATTATAGATGGTTTAAATAAAATGTGGTGGAACACTTATTTATCTATAATATTCAAAATACGAATAACTTGGGAACAAATAAGTGGAAGGAAAATAGTAAAGCTTGCTCACTTCATATAAAATGTGGGATACAAACAAGCAACAAACTATATTTATAAAAGATTTAATTTTGGAAGGCAAGAAAAGGGTTAGAGAGTTGGAGAATGTGTGAGAGATGATTGAGGTGTTATGAATTAATTACCTCGAACATATGAAGCTTATGTGAAGCAGATTTGAAGGGAAGAAGAGGAATAAATGAAGATGGAGATATGCAGAATTTATGACCAGGTAAACCAGCACATTGTTGTTTCTTGTTTTCATCAAGGGATTGTAGTCTCCTTTCCATTAGTGGCTTGATCAAAATTATGTTTGAGCCAGTTGAGGTAAGCACCTCTTGTGGTTTGTAGCCTATAGAAAACATATGGGAGTTGGAGCTTTCTTGCATGTTGCAACTTGCAGAAAATTGAGGTAGCAACCTCCTATAGGTCAGAGCCTACAAAAAATTAGATGCAATAAGGAGTAGGAGCTTTCCTTTGCATCACAAAAATAATAAAATTGTAGTTTTCTCCCTTTATAGGTTTCCACATATATATGGTGTTAATATGTGTTGTTATTATGTGTTTATGTGATGTTTTGGTTTTCTTATTACTTTTTGTTCACATATTCAATAAGCTAGTAATTATTTGTTAAGATGCTCATGTAATTTTTCAGTTAATGATTTCAACGGAAAAAAAATTAATGTCCATGAATATACTAAACTACTTCATCCCGCCCCCCCACCCCGCCTCAAATTAGTCATGTTTTCATCAATTAGTATTAAAGTAAGTTCCTTGGGTGTAAGCCTAGCACCTTGAAGGTAGATCTAGATGAGTCATGGAATTTCAAAGTGTACGTGTGCTTAGTACATCAAACTTTCATGAATGGAGAGATAAGGTTTAAACATAATTGATAGCTTATGGACCTATTGTATGGAAACTATTATGTGAGGGCTACTGTAAAGACTCTCTCTTTATGCAAGAAAATAGAGGAATGCTAAGGAAAAATGTATTATGTATAAGAATATTCACAATAAGGTTCTTGATATAGTAATAGACTTAAATTCTGCAAAAGAAATTCGGGATAAATTGCAGCTCATGCATGAAGGAGACACTAGTAGTTGCACTGTCGAAAAGGAGAACAAAAAGAAAACAAAGAAAATTTTTTGCCAAAAATAAATTGTTCAATCAAATGCGACATGTTCTACATCTGATACTTATAAAGGAAATTTAGCTAAAAAACGAACCAAGCTTGAATCAGCCTTGACTGAAACAAAAAGATTGAAAAATGTGAGCAAAGACTATAAGAAAATGTTGCAAATATGTGATGAAAGAGAACATAAATTCAATGAATAAATTACTAATCTGAGGAAAAGATTTAAAGGAGCAAGGAAAACTGAAGAAATTATGAGCATATGACTGAAGGATAAAGAAGAATAATGTGGAAAGTTACAGGCCGAGGCTAGTTCAACTAGAAGTAAGTTAGAAGAAAAGAACAATTTTTGTAAGTAGCTAGAAGAGGAGGTTTCCTCCATGAAGAACTCAGAAAAGGAAACCATTAAAGCTGACAAAGAAGCATAAAGAGAACCTACATAATAAGAGACAAATAAAAATAAGTAGCATAACGAGAAGGAGAAGAATGACACAAAGAAATTCTACTTTGCAAGGATGCAATCCTCTAGTAGAGATGAAGTTAGAAAGTATTCAATATCTCAAAGGAGGAAATATATCTCATGCTTCCATTATCGTGAACCCAGACATATTGCGGCAGACTATAAGAGCAAAGAAACCAATAATAATCAGTCGAAGATGCAGTAAATGATAAGGTTCTCTCAAGCAATCAAATAGAGAAGAAATTCATTCACTAGGTACACAAGTCATTTCTATGGTTACTGTTATCTATGCAATGAATTTGGACATAGAGATATTGAATAAAAAAGTATGTAAAAAGCATAGAAATGACTTAATAAAAGACACATAATTTATTCCTTTGCTATAACATGATATTTGTGTAGCAAACTTGGCCATATGGCTAAAGAATACAAACTACTATATACCCTAAAGAGTTCTAGACATAAAATAAAGTACACTGCAAGTAGATCAAATAATGAAGGAAATGAAAATAATGGAATATAATCTAGGAAAGTGGGGAAGGGGAAGAGAAAGGAACAACATATTACTTCAATGTTGCAATGAAGGTTTCATGGTTTCAGGGGGATATTCTCTAAAAATCAAGGCAATCATCTAGTCACTATTAGCAGCAACATCCCAAGGGGAGTAGTGCATAAAATATGGACATGGTAAAATAAAATTTGGCATGGAAAGTGAAGAAAACAAATACATGCAGAGGAAACAATTAAATAAATAATAGTGAGAAATCCATAGGAGGAGTGGAAATATTATGAGGAAAAACTCAATTGGCAATAGTGAAAATAAGAAGGAAACCGATGTTGTTGGGCAGGATTGGGTTAAGAACTACCAGGGCATCATATGTGGAGAAACCTACAACAAATAAAAATGAGAATACTCCAACTACTGGGAGGGAATTTAAGCAGAGTATCATTCCTCGCTTTTTAGTGAAGAACAAAATTTTTATAAATGGAGGGAAGAGAAAAATCCATTCCTCCCTTGATTATCACTCCTTGGCCTTCTGGAACAGGTGCTACAAAAAGCAATGATTGACTTACAACAAGTTATTTTCTTTCCTCTTGGAATAAGTTTCCCTCTACGAGTGATCTTCAATGTCTTCTAAGAATCATCATAGAATCTCCTGGGGATATTGGGGTTGAAACTGAAGTTCTCACAGATGTTGAAGAAGGTGTCTTGAAGGATTCTATTGATAAGAAACGGGATATTGCTAATGCAAATATTAGAAACAAGGTTTTTGCAAATGGTACAAGAGTTGTCTTGGAGGGTTCCATTGTTAAGCAGCAGGAATTTGCGGTGAAAAGATTGAAATTAAGGCTCTTCTAGGTGATGAGGAAGGTGTCTCGAAAGATTCTAATGATAAGAAGAAGTAGAAGGTTTCCAGTCTAGAGATAAAAACTGAGGTTCTTGTAGATTCCAAAGAAGACATATTGAAGGATCCTAAGGATAGGCAGCAAGAGATTACCAATGCAACAATTGAAAGTGAGGCTCTTATAAATTCCGCAGGAGGCCTCTTGAAGGATCCCAATAATAAAAAATAGGAAATTTCCAATGCAGAGATTGAATCAAATATCCTTGTGAATTCCATAGAAGGTTGCTTGAAGGATTCCAAAAATAAGCAGTGGGAAATTGCCAATGAGGTGAATGAATCTAAGGCTCTTTCTAATGCCAAAGAAGGTGTGTTGAAGGATTCCAATGATAAGCAGGAGGAAGTTACCAAGACATAGATTCCCTTGCATGATTCTGAATCAATGCATGAGCATGTTTCTAACTCCAAGCGACAATTCCCACATAAATATGGACCTCAATTGAAACAAGAGTGGATGGATGGAGAGGATATTGTCAATATTGTTAAGCATCGAGCGACAAATTCAAAAAAGAGGAGAAGCGGAAAAACAACAGAGAACAGAACAAACTATTGGAGGAAACATAGATTGAATATTTATTAATGTGAACTATTTATACATGTAATCATATGGTTATTTAGAAAATGAAATGGAACTGAATAAAAACTAATTCTAAACTAATCAGTGGAACTAATTATTTAACATGGAACTAATTCTTTAACACTCCCCCTTAATTTTGAGGGTTACATTGTTTTATTCCTAACTTTTGACATTGATATTCAAAATTAACTTTTCCTAACGGTTTGGTGAAAATATCCACTAACTGCTCCTTAGAATCACAAAATTTGAGAATAATGTCACCATTCTTGATGAGTTCATGAATGAAGTGAAAACGAGTGTCAATATGTTTGCTTTTTTGATGAAAGACATTGTTCTTCGACAAGGAAATAGCAGAAGTGTTGTCACAAAGGATTGAAATCTGTTCATTTTCTGTATATCCGAAGTCAGAGAGAAGTCTCTTTAGCCACACTGCTTGACATGATGTTGAATTTGCTACAGTGTACTCGGCCTCTATTGAAGATAGCGCAACTATGGGTTGCTTTTTGGATGACCACGAGATCAAGTTTTTGCCAAATAGAAAAGCATAGCCAAAAGTGCTTTTCCGATCATCAATACATCCTGCATAATCACTATATGTATAACCAACAAGCTTACTGTCTGCAGTGGCTGCATACGATAAACCATAAGTAGATGTACCTGCAATGTATCTTAACACCCTTTTTCCAGCTTTCCAATGACAATCTTTAGGAGATTCCATAAACCTAGAAATATAACTAGCTGCAAATTCTATATCAGACCTAGTGGCAGTAAGATACATAATACTACCAGCAAGTTGCTTATACAAAGTCGCATTAACAAAAGTACCCACATCATCTTTACTCAACTTTGTACCAAATTCGATAGGAGTATCCACCGGTTTACACCTGTCCATCTTAAACTTTTTCAAAATTTCAGTAGCATACTTCTGTTGACTCATAAATATACCATCTTGTGTTTGTTTCACTTCGATACCTAAGAAGTATCTCATTAATCCAAGATCTGTCATTTCAAATTCATTTTTCATTGCAGCTTTAAATTCATCTAACTGCATGTTACCTGTATAAATTATGTCATCAACATAAAGACATAGTACCAAAATATTACCTTGATGATCATTCTTGATATAAAAAGTGGGCTCGTGGTCGCTCCTTCTGAAACCATTATTCAACAAGTAATGGTCTATTCGGATGTACCAAGCTCTTGGAGCTTGCTTCAAACCATGCAATGATTTCTTCAACTTGTACACTTTATGTTCATGATTTTTTATTTCGAAACCAGGTGGTTGTTCAACATACACTTCTTCATTCAAAACACCATTCAAGAAAGAATAATTTACGTCCATTTGGTAAATAGGCCACTTGTTTTGTGCTGCAATAGGTAATACAAATCGAATTGTATCAATTCTTGCTACAGGTGCAAATGTTTCACCATAATATATGCCAGGTTGCTATGAAAAACCTTTGGCAACTAATCTTGCTTTGTGCTTATTAACTTCACCTCTCTCATTTAACTTTGTTTTAAAAACCCATTTGACACTTATAGAGTTTTTATCATCAGGTAGATCAACCAAATCCCAAGTTTGATTTCTTTCAAAAGCATCAATTTCATTATTCATGGCATCTACCCATACTTTGTCCTTTATAGCCTCTTCAAAACAAGTAGGTTGAAATGAAAGAAATGCAAAATTTACAATATCATCAACATCATCTTGTGGATAAATATCACTTAAGTTTCTCATCTTAGGATTATTAAAATCAGACTCAAAAGATGATGAACTGCTACTGCTTGATGAACTACTACTGGTTTTGTCTTGAACTTGTAATCTTGGAGTGTTTGTTGCAGGTGTTTGATGTTCATCTAACAGAATAAAAGGATCAAGACAAGTATTGTTCTCCATTTCATTCCAAGACTTTTCTTCCAGAAATTTCACATCTCGACTTACGACAAATTTCGTAGTTATAGGATTAAACAATCTGTATGCCTTAGATTGATCACTATATCCTATAAAAATATACTTTTTGCTCTTATCATCAAGCTTTTTTCTCAATTTTTCTGGAACATGAGCGAAAGCAATACAGCCAAATACGCGAAAGTGTGAAACTGCTACCTTTTGTCCACTCCATGCTTCTTCAGGTACAAAATTTTGAACACTGGAAGTTGGTGATATATTCAAGATATATACCGAACATGCAACTACTTCAGCCCATAAATCTTTAGACAAATTTTGTGTTTTAAGCAAACTTCGAGCCATATTCATAATTGTTTGATTCTTTCTTTCTGCGACTCCATTCTGCTGCGAAGTATAACTGGTTGTTGTTTGTTTTTTAATACCATGTTGTTTGCAAAAATCAATGAATTCGTTAGATTCGTATTCACCTCCTTTATCAGACCTCATAATTTTGATAAAATTGCCACTTTGTTTTTCAGCCTCGGCTTTGAACTCCTTAAACTTCGAAAATGTTTCCAATTTATATTTGAGGAAATACACCCAAATTTTCTTGCTAAAATCGTCAATGAAAGTAAGAAAATAGAGACTGCCAGCAACTGATTTTTCTTGCATTAGACCGCATAAATCTGTATGCACTAATTCTAGTTGTTGTTTGGCTCTATTAGAGGCTGAAGCAAAACTATCTCGTTTATGTTTACCCATAATAAAACTTGTACAGGAAGAGATATGATCAGACAAAGCAGGCAACCCTTTCACCATAGACTAACTTTGCAACAAACTCGTACTTTTGATAGGTAAATGACCATATTGCAAATGCCACAAATCAGAGTTATTTGGTGTTGAAACA
Source organism: Pinus albicaulis (assembly GCA_034641835.2). Taxonomy (NCBI): domain Eukaryota; kingdom Viridiplantae; phylum Streptophyta; class Pinopsida; order Pinales; family Pinaceae; genus Pinus; species Pinus albicaulis. The sequence goes on from CM076569.1 coordinate 286,198,972, forward strand.
TTATGTGCATACAACTTCTCACTTTTCAACTGTAACTGATATAACCTATTCTTTGTCATCAGAATCTTTGCAACAAGAGACTTATGTTTATCAACAATCGTGCAAGTAGTATTGTGAAAGCTAACATCATAACCATGTGCATCTAACTGACCAACACTCAACAAATTATGCATGAAATTGGGTACATCATAGATATTCTTCACAACATTTTGTTTGGTTAAGACAGGTACAACACTTTTTCCTGAAGCTTTAACCTGACGATCATCACCCAAACCAGTAGATGAACAGAAAGATGTATCAAGATGTGAAAACAAATCACTGTGACTAGTCATATGATTACGAAATCCACTGTCAACTAACCAAACATCATTACTAGGTACTTGCACAGTCACTTGGCATGCCAAAAATAAAGCATCTGATGTTTCACATTCAGTGTTTGTGACATTGGCTTTGTTTTTATTCAAAACAAACTATAGTTTTCGACATTCAGACTTATAATGGCCATATTTTTTGCAGTAGTGACACTGAATTTTAGATTTATCTATCCACCTACGACCATGATCATTTTGAGACTACTCTGAATGTGTTTCAGTTACCTGTGATCTATCATCAGACTGAGATTGTCCTCTACCTTTACTTCTCCTGCCACGAAAACCTCTGCCTCTACCTCTATCCATAGAAGCTTTAGATTTGAAAGCATGCTCTAAATTACTGACATCTAAATTAATTCTTGCTTCATGTGCCAACAAAGAACCAATTAATTCTTCCACAGATAATTTTGTCAATTCTCTCGATTCAAAAACAGTAATGATCATATCAAATTTTTTAGGCAAACATCTAAGAACTTTTTCAACAATTCTTTGGTCATCAAGTTCTTCACCATTCATCCGAAGCTGATTAACAACACCCATAACTTTATTCATAAACTAATCAATAGTTTCTGAGTCAGTCATTTTAAGTGTTTCAAATTGTGTTCTTAGAGTCTGTGATCTTACTATTTTTACTTTATCATTTCCTTGATAAGCAAATTTAAGTATATCCCAAATTGATTTAGCAGTTTTAGCAACAGTGATTTTAGGAAAAATAGAGTCATCTAATGAATTTAAAATGCACGACTTTGCTCTACCTTCTTTCTGTTTAATTTCATCAAATTGCTTTCTTTGGGCAGCAGTCATACCAGCAATTGTATTTGCATCAAGTTCTGTGAACCCCAACTCTACTGATTCCCAACACCCTAAGCCTTGTAAACATGCTTGCATTTTAAGGCTCCAAAAATCATAATTTTTTCCACTAAATAATGGTGTCGGGATGGCAAACTGACTTGTCGAAGCCATGTTTAAAACAACCAGAAATTTGACTCTACACCGTTAAAAGAAAAAAAAACACCACCTTTAATAAACCCGTAGTCTTTTCCCTTTTACTAGAAACAAATAAAGAAGAGCCTCAACCCAACATACTCTTGTAAATGTAAACAAAAACTAGCAAATAATGTTTACAATAGCAGACCTTTCCTAGCGGTCATCTCTCGCACGAAGGAACTAGCAAAATCACTTTACAACAATAGACCTTTCCTAGCGGTCATCTCTGGCAGGAAGAAACTAGCAAAATCACGCACATTGCAGCAGCAAAACTTCTCTCTCACGCATATGCAGCAGAAAAACTGGATCCTCTTAACGCATGCAGCAGCAAAATCTCCACCAGTTTCGATCAAACAAATCTAGCAAAATCTCCCCTAGTTTCGATCAAACAAATCTCTCGCAGTTTGTTCCTCTTGCCCAAGAAGAACCCCAATGCTCCGATACCATGACAAATTCTCAAAAGAGGAGAAACAGAAAAACAACAAAAAACATAACAAATTATTGGAGAAAACACACATTGAATATTTATTAATGTGAACTATTTATACATGTAATCAGATGGTTATTCAAAAACTGAAATGGAACTGAATAAAAACTAATTCTAAACTAATTCTAAACTAATCAGTGGAACTAATTCTTTAACATGGAACTAATTCTTTAACATCGAGGGGATGGTGCTTTACTATATTTTGATTGTAGAATGGAAGGTTTGGATGATAAAAAATTGAGGAAGATGATTTACTGGAAAGCAAGGTAGCTCATCTTCAAGAAACTACTAAAGAATAGATATTGGAGGATTCCAATGTCAAGCAAAATGGAGCTGATAAAGGTTGTGATAGTCAAGAATCTAGAACAAATGAGACAGAACAAACTAATGTGACGGAGATACAAATGTGAGTGAGAAATCCCAAGATAGCATCATCTCACAGCCTGAAGCATCCACTGTTGATTTGTTTACTCAAAGAGAGGTCGACTGGAATCCTAAAACGAAAAAAAAAAAAAAATCTGTCCCTAGGGATAGAAAGATTGCTTCGGGAAAAGTATTTACATTTTTGTGAATTGGTACAACCAGAAGAAGAGAAGGTAGATACGTCCAGTAGACTTGTGGATGAAGTCATTATTATAGTAGCAGGATATGTTATGCATAGAATGGACAGAGGACTGGATGAGGTGGGCGTTACATTTGGCTGACAGGTCAGTTGAGGTTTTTAGAATTTGAACGCCAGAATTCAGCTAAATCAGCTGCCAAAAGTGCGTTATGAGATGAAGGTGTGCCAGAAATTGCAGGAGGTGTATTGCAGAAGAATGTTGCTTGACAGTTGCTAGAGACGTGCGCTGAGTATGCAAAAACAAGATTACTATCATAATATTCATAAAATGACCATTTGGTATCAGAAATCGTAAGCCTAAAGACACATGTATGTGTTACTCAAGTAATAGTGAAGCTTCCATGGCAGATCTATAGGTTGGAGGACAGACGTACGTTATATTTGTGTCAAATTGCAGCAAACACATCATCGATGTCATAATTCATGTGTCTAAGAAATAATTCCTTCTGTGCCATGAGTATGTGTAAGGAATATATTTATGGCGCAAATTTTGCAGAATTGGAAAGTTCATTGGTTTTGCTGAAAGGCCCCAACATGTTTATCCTTTAGCGTACGCCAATGACAATATATTGCAGGATGATGAATTTATTTTATTTTTTTGTCGTCTACTGAGTTGTATATTAACGTCGACAATGTTTAACGTTCCTACCTGTGTGGATGATGTGGTGAATACAATACTATATATATATATATATATATATATATATATATATATATATATCACTGGCATGGTTTTATATCCCAGTGGATCTCATGGTTCCAACGCAAACATTGTATTACAAAAGTGTATATGTCGGTATCATTGACAACCAATGCATGGAACACTGTATTTCTTCATTTCCAATGCTATAAGTCAACGTTGCCAATATATTTCTTCAATGTAACGCATAAGTCAACAAAGTTTTCTTTACAACCCACCATGTCCAACAATTTTACAAATTTGGACAATCAATTGAAATTTTGAGTTCGCAGGGGAGAAATTTAGTTATTAGTGACTTCTTCCAGTTTGTTGACCACTGTAATCTGTAGTCGTTGTTGCGCCAAATTCCTTCTTATTGTACATTTATTCCAATAAAAACTAGCACAACCACATTATATTTACTAATGTGGTTGATATACGCCGATAGGCTTATATAAAATAGATTTACAACCACATTTACGAATGTGGTTGATATACGCCGATAGACCTTTATCCACTACCCATCACATTAATTTATATATCAATAAATAAATATTATATATAATAATTTTATTATATTAACTTGAAATATATATATTATATATTAATAAGAATATTAATATATTAAATATATTAATTATGATTAAAATCACAAAAATATTATATATATATTAATAAAATTATAATAAGTATTAATAATATATATTAAAAATATTTATTAATATATTAAAAATATTAACTATATACATACTATAAATTAACTTGAAATATATATAATATATATTAATATAAAAATAATATTAATAATATATAATAATTTAATATATCATAGATGGTTATATTATTAATAAACCAAAAGAACTAATAATATATTAATAATATATATTATATCATAGTTGGTTATATTATTAATAATATTATAATACTACTAATAATCATTATTAATAAATATTAGAATATTTATTTATAATGATTATTAGTAATATTATAATATTATTAATATTACTAAATAAATATTAAAATACTATAATATTATTAATATTATTAATAATACATATTAATAATATTATAATATTACTAAAAATCATTATAAATAAATATTTGAATATTTATCAAATATTTATTTATAATGATTATTAGTAATATTATAATATTATCAATATATACAAAAATATTTTATATATATTATTAATATTATAATAAGTATTAATAATATATATTAAAAATATTTATTAATATATTAATAATATTAACTATATACATACTATAAATTAACTTCAAATATATATAATATTTATTAATATAAAAATAATATAAATAATATATAATATTTTAATATTTATTTATATATTAATATCATAGATGGTTATATTATTAATAAACCAAAAGAATTAATAATATATTAATAATATATATTATATATTAATAATAATATTATAATATTACTAATAATCATTATTAATAAATATTTGAATATTTATTTATAATATATATTAATATATTAATAATATTAAAATCAAGAGAGTAATAAACTATATGAAACAATATTTAAAAACAAAAAACCTAAGAGATTATTAAACCCTAACAATTAATATTTTAAAGTGAAGATATTAATAAACCCAAGGATAATTAATAATACAAACCCAATGTCATCATAAACCAAAAGTTTAAATATTATAAACCATAGGAATTGGTGAACCCAAAGGATAAATATTATAAACATAAGGGATCAATATTAAAAACACAAGAGATTAATAAATCGTAAGAATTGATATTTTAAACTAAAAAACCTAATAAACTAATAATCCATAAGAATCAGTATTTTAAACATAAGATATTAATAAACCAACGAGATTATTAACATTATAAACCAAAAGAACTAATAGACCCAAGGGTTTAATGTTATAAAGCAAAGGAATTAGCGAACCCAAGGAATAAATATCATAAACCTAACGGATGAATATTATAAACAATAAAGATTAATAAACCCTAAGAATTAATATTTTAAACTGAAAAATCTAAGAAATTAACAAACCCTTAGAATTAGTATTTTAAACTCAAGAGAGTAATAAACCGAATGTGTGATTAACATTATAAACCAAAACAACTAATAAACTCAAGGGTTTAATATTATAAACCAAAGGAGTCAGTGAACCCAAGGGATAAATATTAAAAACCTAAGGGATCAATAAGGCTAAGGGCAATATTAAAAACAATAGAGATTAATAAAACCCAAGAGTTTAATACTATAATCCAAATCAATTGGTGAACCCAAGGGAAAACCATTACCCAAAAAATTATAAACCAAAGGAATTGGTGAACCCAAGGGAATTGATTTAAACATTGAGACAATTGTTGTCACAATGCGACGTTGGACCAACTATGACCAAGGTTGGCCATAGGTGATTTTCATATTGAGACAATATTTGTCAGAATGTTACATTTGATCATGGATGACATTGATCGATTATTCATATTATAAACCAAAAGAACTAATAAACCCAAGGGTTTAATATTATAAACCAAAGGAATTGGTGAACCCAAGGGACAACCATTATCCAACAAATTATAAACCAAAAGGAATTGGTGAACCCAAGGGAATTGATTTAAACATTGAGACAATTGTTGTCACAATGCGACGTTGGACCAACTATGACCATGGTTGGCCATGGGTGATTTTCATATTGAGACAATATTTGTCATAATGTGACATTTGATCATGGATGACATTGATCAATTATTCATATTATAAACCAAAAGAACTAATAAACCCAAGGGTTTAATATTATAAACCAAAGGAATTGGTGAACCCAAGGGAAAACCATTACCCAACAAATTATAAACCAAAGGAATTGGTGAACCCAAGGGAATTTATTTAAACATTGAGACAATTGTTGTCACAATGCGACGTTGGACCAACTATGACCATGGTTGGCCATGGGTGATTTTCATATTGAGACAATGTTTCTCATAATGTGTCATTTGATCATGGATGACATTGATCGATTATTCATATTATAAACCAAAAAAACTAATAAACCCCAAGGGTTTAATATTATAAACGAAAGCAAGTGGTGAACCCAATGGAAAATCATTACCCAAAAAATTAGAAACCAAAGGAATTGGTGAACCCAAGGGAATTGATTTAAACATTGAGACAATTGTTGTCACAATGCGACGTTGGGCCAAGTATGACCATGGTTGGCCATGGGTGATTTTCATATTGAGACAATATTTGTCAGAATGTGACATTTGATCATGGATGACATTGATCGATTATTCATATTATAAACCAAAAGAACTAATAAACCCAAGGGTTTAATATTATAAACCAAAGGAATTCGTGAACCCAAGGGACAACCATCACCTAACAAATTATAAACCAAAAGAAATTGGTGAACCCAAGGGAATTGATTTAAACATTCAGAGAATTCTTGTCACAATGCGACGTTGGACCAACTATGAGCAGGCTTGGCCATGGGTGACTTTCATATTGAAACAATATTTGTCAGAATGTCACATTTGATCATGGATGACATTGATCGATTATTAATATTATAAACCAAAAAGAACTAATAAACCCAAGGGTTTAATATTATAAACCAAAGGAATTGGTGAACCCAAGGGACAACCATTACCCAACAAATTATAAAACCAAAAGGGAATTGGTGAACCCAAGGGACAACCATCACCCAACAAATTATAAACCAAAAGAAATTGGTGAACCCAAGGGAATTGATTTGGAACATTGAGAGAATTGTTGTCACAATGCGACGTTGGAACAAATCATGAGCAAAGGGTTGGCCATGGGTGATTTTCATATCTCGACAATATTTGTCACATGTCACATTTGATCATGGATGACATTGATCGATTATTCATATTATAAACCAAAAGAACTAATAAACCCAAGGGTTTAATATAAACCAGTGACCTGGTGAACCCAAGGGACAACCATTACCCAATGGCCTATAAAACCAAAGGAATTGGTGAACCCAAGGGACAACCATCACCAAACAAATTATAAACCAAAAGTAATTGGTGAACCCAAGGGAATTGATTTAAACATTGAGAGAATTGTTGTCACAATCTGACGTTGTACCAACTATGAGCAGGGTTGGCCACGGGTGATTTTCATATTGAGAAAATATTTGTCAGAATGTCACATTTGATCATGGATGACATTGATCGATTATTCATATTATAAACCAAAATAACTAATAAACCCAAGGGTTTAATATTATAAACCAAAGGAATTGGTGAACCCATGGGACAACCGTTACCCAACAAATTATAAACCAAAAGGAATTGGTGTACCCAAGGGAATTGATTTAAACATTGAGACAATTGTTGTCACAATGTGATGTTGGACCAACTATGACCATGGTTGGCCATGGGTGATTTTCATATTGAGAAAATGTTTCTCATAACGTGTAATTTGATCATGGATGACATTGATCGATTATTCATATTATAAACCAAAAAAACTAATAAACCCAAGGGTTTAATATTATAAACCAAAGCAAGTGGTGAACCCAACGGAAAATCATTACCCAAAAAATTTTAACCAAAGGAATTGGTGAACCCAAGGGAATTGATTTAAACATTGAGACAATTATTGTCACAATACGACGTTGGGCCAAGTATGACCATGGTTGGCTATGGGTGATTTTCATATTGATACAATGGTTGTCAGAATGCGACATTTGATCATGGATGACATTGATCGATTATTCATATTATAAACCAAAAAAACTAATAAACCCAAGGGTTTAATATTATAAACCAAAGGAATTGGTGAACCCAAGGGATAACCATTACCCAAAAAAATATAAACCAAAGTAATTGGCGAACCCAAGGGAATTGATATAAACATTGAGACAATTGTTCTCACAATGCGACATTGGACGAACTATGACTAGGCTGGCCACCACACGATTTTCATATTGATACAATGTTTTTCAGAATGTGACATTTGATCATGGATGACATTGATCGATTATTCATATTATAAACCAAAAAAACTAATAAACACAAGGGTCTAATATTATAAACCGAAGGAATTGGTGAACCCAAGGGACAACCATTACCCAAAAAATTAGAAACCAAACTAATTGGTGAACCCAAGGGAATTGATTCAAACATTGAGACAATTGTTGTCACAATGCGACATTGGACCAACTATGACCAGGGTTGGCCATGGGTGATTTTCATATCGAGACAATATTTGTCAGAATGTGACATTTGATTGTGGATGACATTGATCGATTATTCATATTATAAACCAAAAGAACTAATAAACCCAAGGGTTTAATATTATAAACCAAAGCAAGTGGTGAACCCAAGGGAAAATCATTACCCAATAAATTATAAACCAAAGGAATTGGTGAACCCAAAGGAATTGATTTAAACATTGAGACAATTGTTGTCACAATGCGACGTTGGGCCAAGTATGACCATGGTTGGCCATGCGCGATTTTGATATTGATACAATGTTTGTCAGAATGTGACATTTGATCATGGATGACATTGATCGATTATTCATATTATAAACCAAAAAAACTAATAAAACCAAGGGTTTAATATTATAAACCAAAGGAATTGGTGAACCCAAGGGAAAATCATTACCCAAAAAATTATAAATCAAAGGAATTGGTGAACCCAAGGAAATTAATTTAAACATTGAGACAATTGTTGTCACAATGCGACGTTGGACCAAGTATGACCATGGTTGCCCATGGGTGATTTTCATATTGATACAATGTTTGTCAGAATGTGACATTTGATCATGGATGACATTGATCGATTATTCATATTATAAACCAAATCAAGTGGTGAACCCAACGGAAAATCATAACCCAAAAATTTATAAACCAAAGGAATTGGTGAACCCAAGGGAATTGATTTAAACATTCGTACAATTATTGTCACACAGACGTTGGGCCAACTATGACCATGGTTGGCCATGGGCGATTTTCATATTGAGACAATATTTGCCAGAATGTGACATTTGATCATGGATGACATTGATCAATTATTCATATTATAAACTAAAAGAACTAATAAACCCAAGGGTTTAATATTATAAACCAGAAGAATTGGTGAAACCAAGGGAATCGATTTAAACATTGAGACAATTGTTGTCACAATGCGACGTTGGATCGACTATGACCATGGTTGGCCATGGGTGATTTTCATATTGAGATTAAATATTTGTCGAATGTGACATATGATCATGGATGATACTGATCGATTATTCATATTATAAACTAAATTCTAATAAACCCAAGGGTTGAATATATTATAAACCAAAAGAACTAATAAAACCAAGGGTTTAATATTATAAACCAAAGGAATTGGTGAACGCAAGGGAAAAAAATTACACTACAAATTATAAACCAAATGAATTGGTGAACCCAAGAGAATTGATTTAAACATTCAGACAATTTTTTTCACAATGCAATGTTGGACCAACTAGGAACATGGTTGGCCATGGGTGATTTTCATATTGAGAAAATATTTGTCAGAATGTGACATTTGATCATGGATGACATTGATTGATTATTCATATTATAAACCAAAAGAACTAATAAACCCAAGGGTTTAACCAAAGAAATTGGTGAACCCAAGGGAAAACCATTACCCAACAAATTATAAACAAAAGGAATTGGTGAACCCAAGGGAATTGATTTAAACATTGAGACAATTGTTGTCACAATGCAACATTGGAACAACTATGACCTTGGTTGGCCATGGGTGATTTTTCATATTGAGACAATATTTATCAGAATGTGACATTTGATCATGGGTGACATTGATCGATTATTCATATTATAAACCAAAAGAACTAATAAACCCAAGGATTTAATATTATAAACCAAAGGAATTGGTGAACCCAGAGAAAACTATTACCTAAAAAATTAGTATTAGAAATAAAAATTATTAATAAATTTAAGTGATTAATAAAATCGAAGGATCAATAAGATTAATAAAAAGAATATAAAAAACAATGAAATTAATAAACAGTAATAATTAACCCAACGTATTATTCATATTATAAAACAAAAGAAGTAATAACCCAAGGGTTTAATATTAGACCCAATTCCTTTGTTTTCTAATATTAAACCCCTGGGTTATTACTTGGTGAACCTGTAACATAGGCACTTAACATAACATAGCTTGCTTGGGTTATGGTGACGTTGTACTAGGCTTAAGTTAGTTGGTTTACTATGACGTTGCAGTTAACTTAGAGATTAAAAAATTTAAAAATATTCCATAATAGTTTAATATTAAAAAATAATGGTATTATTGATTATACTATTCCAATTTTAAAATGTTAAAGGCAATTTTTCATAGTTCCCAAATTTTATAAAAAAAATAGGTATTTTCAAGATAAATATCATTTCCAAAGTTTTTCATTTTAACTTCTTCTTTTTTAACATTGTAATTGTATTTTATTTTAAAATTTGTCTAAATACAAAAAAATAAAAAAATAAAAAAAGGAAAAAAATGCCTATAATATATTAAATTCCTCACTTAATCATTAAATATAAACAAATTTGATAATTTTTTTTTAATTGTATAGTTTCACCAGATTGTCTCAACGTCGCATTGTGACACACACACACACACACACACACACACACACAGATATATATATATATATATATATATATATATATATATATATATATATTAACTCTAAGATAGTTATAGAATATAAATGAAAAAAGTAATTGTAAAATGTAAACACATATTTCTAAACCATTGGAAGTAAATTGGTTAGTCTAAATCCGTAGACAAATATAAATACAAATCACAAAATATGAATAGAATATATTGCAGTATAATCTATGATCTCTACATTAGGAGCTCAAGTACTTCAAAAACATTATAAAATTCCTATTTACGTTTACTTTTACTTGCAGAATCTAACTTAAATGTTGTTTAATTTTAACAAAATTAATTGGAAAATATTTTATATAGCAGGCAGCTTATAATACATAAATCTTACTGAAGAGAATAAAAATACAAAAACCCACAGAGTCAAGATATTATATACACCAATAACAATTGCTTTTCATGTACATATCACTATCGCAGCGAGATAAATATCACTTCGCCGTTTTAATCTTCTTCGATCTGCCCTTTGACTATTACTACTAATAAAGCATAGAATTATATATATATATATAAGAACTTTTAGTACCAACGCTTTCCATATAGAGTTCTTAAATTTAAATAAAAAACAAAATTGTAAAATATAAAAATATAATTTAAAATTATTTTTAATTTAATTTTTTTTTTTTTTAAAGAAAAACAGCAATGGGAAAACTGATTTTGAAAGCCACAGGTGTTCATAATTATTACGGAAAATGGACACCCAACTACAATTGTTAAAAACTAAACTCCAAGAAGTATAAACTTACAGGCAGATAAACTACAACAACAAATGGAACAAATGGACTAAATGTATACATAAAATGATTTGACCTAAAATGATTGGATAAAGAGAAACTACAATAATGAATTACTAATGGCTAAAGAAATCAATATAAAATACTCTCATAAAACTCAAGCAAAAATCAAAATGTTTTTCACCAAAACTAAACTCTCATAAAACTGACAACCAACTACAAAGGTAAAAAACTAAATTACAAAGTAAGATAAATTTACAAGAAGATAAAATACAAGAAGAAATTGACTAAATGTATAAATGGAGTGATGTGAACGAAATAGGACATTGGATGAACCACTGATGGCTAAAGATATCAATAGCAAATAATCTCATAAAACTAAACCAAAAAAACTAAATGCCCTTCCCAAAAGTAAACTCTCGTAATATTCTTCTCAATTGATAGTGATCATAAGGGCTTGTCATTTAACATAAAGTTGATTTTTCAAATCAAGGCAAACTGTAGCAATCTGAAAGAACTACAATATTATCAGAGTCTTTTAGAAAATAAGTCAAGGAGCATAGATAACAACGATTACTGCGAACAAAAGAGACCTGAGAATCCCAATATTTCAAGCAGGCGCCCTGATGGCGGTCAAGAGTGCCTCAACCTAAACGGCCTCTGCTCCCGTTCTCTACTTTCGCAAGATCGCGAGTTCGAATCCTACCAAGGGTTGTGAGGTCAAATTCGGAGCCTGCGAGTGCTACACTCGAGTGCACACTGGCTTATATTTCCTGTATGTTGGAGTGGTGGGTCTATGGACTATGCGGCGAAGCTATGAAGGACAATATCGGTTTATCGGTTTAAATGAGAAAGACAAATTCACAGAAATCGATAGAAATGCAGATTTAACGGTAGCAAGTATTTTCTGCTCCAACCCTGTTTCGTGCTCTTTTTAGAGGGATATAGTTCAACAATTAACATATTTCTATGCATTTAACAAAATTGAACTAATGAAACACGACAAAAGAAGAAAGGCCGAAACACAGAAACTATAAAGAATTTTACCATCTAAAAAATACATACTATATAGTTGCAACTATAAACTGAAAATGATGAGAATTGAATAACACACCTCCTTAATTCAGTGCCATGAATGTCGATTCAGGGAGTGTGAATTTTCCAGCAGTTGGGGAAGGCAATAATCCTTTGGCGACATACCAAGAGAGGCGTAGTCTCTGTTTTCCATTGTGGTAGCTTAACAACTTATCGCACCATCGCCCACTTAATAGCTTGAAAAAGCCCAAACAATCCTCATTCCTCAAACTGAAACATTCATCCCAAATCAATTTAGTTCCTCCTAATCCCACTGATTGGCCTGAATTAAATGAGGAATATATAATAAAAAAACAGAGAAATGCAACAAAATTTACGTAATCTAGCTGCAATAGAATCCCTGCTCATGCTTTAGAAAGTACGGCACAAAGCAGCACGTGCAGAAACTAGAACAAACCAGACAAAACTCATGCAAACTACAATGAGACCAGAAACCAAACGAAAAAAGCTAATGCAAACCCATTACCACATACAGATACCGCACAACATACTGTGTACCACAAGAACAGATACAGGCGAGCAAACCAAACCAAACAAAACTCATACACACCAAAATGATACCACACCAGGAAAAACTCATATTAGTCGAGACAAGGTAGCCATGGGAGGAGGCAGAGATTGGGAAAAGGTGGAGATTCAGAAAAGGTATCCAATAATATTTGTTGGATTCAACGGCGTAATTATCCAAATTTTAAAATCATGAGGCAGTCGGAGGGCCGCCTCCAGGTGGTCGTCGAACAGTTGTGTGCATGGAACGGCTTAGTAGAAACGGAGGGCCGCCTCTAGGTGGTCGTCGAACAGCTGTGTGCATGGCGTGTGAGGTGACAGATATTCGAACGTTTCAGAAAATAGGCACGTGGAGTTGGCCAAGAAAACAGGCAGGTGGAGTTGGCTAAGAAAATAGGCACCACAACTACAAAGACAACTATGATCAGCTTCATGGGGCGCATGAGAGTTTTAACCATCAATTAGGTGGTGCGCCATGTTTATTTGAGAATTTATTTTTATTTGAGAAATTGAACCAGGTGGCAATTAAGTTTGAACCATCACTTGTTAATCTTCATAGGTGGCCGTTAACAAATGGCACAATAAATTTTTAATAATGTTTTGTAAAAAAATAATTTAAGTATGTTTTAAACACATGATTTAGATATGCAAGGAAGTTACTTTTTTGAATTTCATCCATTGATTTAGTGGCGACGACTAGAATATACCGGCATCTTTCAATCTAGACCATCGGATCAAAAAGATTAATTAGCATAATCACAAAAGAGCCTACTTCCGATAGGGGGATATGCCTATCGGCGTAATTATTCAAGTCCAATGAATTATGGTCGATCGGTTATGATAATTTCTCATCAGAACGTTAAATTGGTTTGGTTCTTTCAAGAGGACGTTAAGAATCTGGCATTGTAACCGAGTCATAGGATTACATTTCTTAAAAATAAAAGTTTGACTTTGAAGAATTCAACTTGTCTAAAGATCGATATGTGTTCCAAGATCGAATTAAAACTTGTCTAATTCTTATAATGAGCAAGGTTTCAAAAGAATAAAGTTTATATACATATTGACAAAAATATCTATCACAACATTACCACAGATTCATCCATACTCTAGTGCTCTCGGGAAGAAGATGCATCTGAATGATTGAATAAACAAAGATTCTTGCATGGATCGTTGAATGTGTGCGATAGGTGGTCAAATAAGGGAAGGTCATTGAATACAAATACAGACAATAAGAATGTCATGTAAATCTTCGGTTCCCACGTGATGTTCTAATTAATGCAGGTTATCAAATTACACTAGAATATGTTGCGATTGTTGGGAGTTATTCTCGACCTGCAAACATTGATTAATGGTACTATATATTATTGTGAAAACCTCTGAGCACTACATCGTTAGAAACATATAGTCTAGGAGCATATTCAACAAGGTTCATCGATGCACCTATGAAATTGAAGGATTTTGGGTTGGAATTCGTGGTTCCGACGACCTCCTCGATGGCAAGCAAATCCTAATTTGACTGGTTTCTTGTTGGGCTAGAATTCAGTGGCATATATTATCTGACATATATATTATCATGATACATTCAACCGTGATATATATATATATATATATATATATATATATATATATATATATATATATATATATATATATATATATATATATATATATATATATATATATATATATATATATATATATATATATATATATATATATATATATATATATATATATAGATATCTGTGTGTGTGTGTGTGTGTGTGTATGGTGCAATATAAGTCGAGAAAGATGCAAGGCTCACTTTCAACAATGACATTTTTGGCCATTTAACACCGTTCATGAGTATGGCACATTCCACACCAATACTTCCTTCATAATTTTTCTAAGTAATTTTCATTCATCAATCATTTCTCATTGTCTAACAATTGCGAACATAGACTCCTACATGTTATGTCAATAACGCGAATCTACGCATAAATTGTAGCACAATCTAAACCTTGAGATAGGTTCTCAAGGCTTCAAACCTCCGCGGAAATGAGAAACCGCATCTCCATTCCACCTCTAGCTAAATTGAGAAGAAGAGCAACAGATACAATGGGTGATTACATCACTAGATGAGAAACCCATATGAATATCATCACGACTTAGGAAGGAATTACACTTTCATTATGCCGAGTTTGATTATGGATATCCAGTATATAAGGAGACCTGCTAGAGATTTTGAGCCAGACTCTTGAGAAAGGAGTCACCAAAGGTAGTTTCTTCTCTAGATTGGGC
The DNA here is from genome assembly GCA_034641835.2 of Pinus albicaulis. Classification (NCBI taxonomy): domain Eukaryota; kingdom Viridiplantae; phylum Streptophyta; class Pinopsida; order Pinales; family Pinaceae; genus Pinus; species Pinus albicaulis. The sequence continues at coordinate 286,214,417 of CM076569.1, forward strand.
CATTTCAAAAGGGTACATTGTATACTTCCACTGCACAACAAGGTTGGGAAGGGCACCGACTGTAGCAATTGCTTATCTCTTTTGGTTACCTAATTCGAATTTAAATAAGGCATATGGAGATTGATTGACATATAATATGGAGGTGGGTATTGTTTATCAGTGAGTTACCATGGGGAAACTCTATTAAAAAATATGGATACAAGGAGTTGGTGGAGTTCTATAGAGTTTGAATTCAAAACAATTCGATGCACTAGGGACAGTCATCTTGAAATTCTATGGCCATGTATTTAAAGACCATTTATTTTCCTTTTATTATCCATTTAAAGGTGCAGTAGAAGTTATGTGTATTCGAGCTAGAATATTACATATAGAGTTTGAATTCAAAACAATTCGATGCACTAGCAATAGAAAGTATATTGCCATGTATTTAAAGACCATTTTTTCCTTTTATTATCCACTTGAAGATGCAGTAGAATTTATGTGTATTTGACCTCCATTATTACATAGAATGAAAAATAAAATAAAGTCACACAGATATCAATTTAGTGTTTGTGCAGAAAATGACAAAGACAGCTAGCGAATTGTTATGTGAATCTACAAAGAAATTGCTAGTGCTGGAGAAAATTGTAAGGATAAAGATTAAAGCATTGGTAGAAAGAAATTGAGTCCATTGTACCTCAGTGAAACCCTATTAGTCAAGGGTGTTTTGTATTCATAGCATTCTACTCCAAATATGCAAAGTGTGTAGAATTTTTTTTGGGTTTCCTATTGGAGATTGTCCTACATACATCATAAATTTGTGAAATCATTGAATAGCCCTTTCTTGTTGATTTTCAGTATAAACTATACCCCCTTGCCATTGATGTCGAAGGGGGAGGTAAGTAGAAGTGACAATAAGTGTTTTTCAAGAAAAAAAGGGGGAGGAGCATAGTTTGGCTATCAATGCCAAAAGGGGATATTAATGGAATTATTGTCATTGATGGCAAAGGAGGAACAAGGCAAGGAGAAACAACAAGGTATGCAGGAGAAAGGAACATAGGAGAAGCACAACAAGGAAATGAGTAGCATCAATGGATGCATGTGCTTTGAAGGTGTTGACTTGAAGGGTCCTAGGTTAAGATTTTATGGATAAACCAACAAACCCTCCAACTAATGGCCCTTTCAGAAATGATCTACTTGTGAAGACCAAAGTCTCACCCCAAGCAATATGGGGGGGTGCTGGAACCAGGTTTCCATGCCCTGAGAGAGAAGTTAATGAAGTGGTCCTCTGCAAAACCCTAACTGATCTTCTACAGAAGCATGCAGTGAGTTTATAACAGAATTACAAAGTATGCGCAATCATTCACAAGAGAACACATAATCACTATCTTGCTTAGCACAGATAACAACGAGGAGAACGAGATCTAAACCTTAATCAATGTAATATTTTAACATATTTCGAATACCCATGCATAAACATATCAAATAACTTTGCGCATTCATCAATAAGTGATAGATATTGCAATCTTAAAGCATAAAAAATGAACATAAATGCATAACACAGAGAGTTTTCGAAAACTGTTCTTTATATTAGTATTTCAAATTTTTTAATACATCAATTGTCTTTCCTTACAGAACCCTTACAAAACCCTTACAATCCCTTCTGCGCACATAGCCAGCGGAGTCCGCACACATCTAGGATTATTTCTTCGCGCACACAGCCAGCAAGAGCCTTTCACTCAACCCAAAAACCCTTACAAATGCAAATACTATCATAATATCAATATCACTTACCACTTTACCGAAATTAAGACTACTTATCTTAGACAAAATCTATCTATTTATAATAAGCCTAGTGTGTAGATACTATGGTCTCAAACCATGGTTTGAGGCCCACAGTTTACATTTAGGCTTAATTACACGCAAAATTGGGGCAAAAAGCCCTTTGAATTCATGTGCACAATGCACACATACAAACATAGAAAAAATATATATTTTGGAACTTGTGCCTCAGGTGACGCCACTCTAATAGGCCCTTAACACAAACATGTGAGTCGTCCTGAGTCACTAAGGTGTTGTCGATGTCTCCTTGGTTTTATCCTTGAGTGTCTTGATAGAAGTCTCGAGAGGAAGCATTAACTCAAGGCTCTGCACTACTGCACCCTGTGCTTGCTAAACCATTTTGTCTGCTGTAGGCCCTTCAATGGCCATCTCCACACTACGATGGGTCTGATGAATAATCTTCAGGGTGTTTTCTAGCATCTGAGAGAGTTGCAACGTTTCCTCTGCCCATGGTTTCATATGTTCTTTAAGCACATGTTCTTTGTGGTGCAAGTCTGCAATTTCTGCCTAAAGTCTGGGACTGTATTGGTGTGTTTGGTACAAAGGTGTATGAAATGAACTGATGCTTAGTAGGGGTGATTTCTATCCTACAAGAAATGTCATAGGGAAAAAATGAGTTGTTAGATGGTTAGTGAAGCATCATAACATGTAGAAAAACTAGTTATAAAACATAGCATACTACAAAAGAGGAGGAAACAAGAAAAAACAAATAAAAATATAACACAAGCTCAATATCGAGTAAAAAAACTAATAATACCAACGGAGAACGAATCTCATTTTATTAGCTACTAGTGGTAAAAAAGAGGTAGAATGCTAAAACACTTGCAGTGAGTCCTTAGAGCTATGGAGCTCTAGTACTCAAAGAAATAAGGGCTCTTCCCTCAAGTTGTTTACAAGCCTCTCTCTTGTCGTCGAATGAGTGATTGGATAACAAAAAACTGATGCACTTCTCCTTTGGGATTGAGATGTTGGATGGCCAACAAATGAATCCCTTCACTCCTTTTCTGCTTGGACAACACACTGTTTGTTTTCTCATGGGAAATTTGGCCAGCATAATAATGTGTTCTAAATTTTTCTTCTCATGGTGGTCCTTTGAATAGTGACACAAGAGTGGTGGTTGATTCTATTGTGTGCTCACTTGAGGCCTCAAGGTGGTTGTCCTTGGACGGCCTTGAGTGGATAATCTTCTTCCTCAAGTGTGAAAAGTGGTCCCAGATGGTGACCTTCCGCCATACTCAGGACCGCATGGATTCTTGAGAGATACCCGCAGATATTTGCGCTACTATCGAAGAAAATTCCACACAGAGCGCTTTGTATCAGTGCCTTATGTGCACGACTTAATAAATTTTCCTTTTGACCTTAGAAAAAGTTAAATTTTCCAGACTCTGTAATGTTTTTCCATCCTGTAAATCATTCTGCTTGACATTTCATGATGTCCTTTTCCTATTCAATTTTCTAGTGATCACTGTTACCCCCTAATGTATGAGGTCTAGGAAGAACTCTATAGTCGAAACACATTACAGTGTCTGTTATATATAACCCGTGTTGAGATAGAGAGAGAGAGAGAGTAACTTGTGTGCAGCCTAAGGTTGGAGACCCCTTGTTGTGAGTAAAAGAGGGACCATGTTTAGTCAGAAACCTACAAGAGAGAGCATAAATACACTATTTCTACGAGGCGGTCATATCCCATGCACATGATGCTTTGGCTAGTTAAAGTCTATCTAACAGATAGAAGTTTTGTTTATGTCACTTATATGGTAGTGATCTACTGATTTGGTTGATGGAGACGATTGATGATGCCCTCAGGGGCATTTTTTCTTTGAAAATAGGTTGAATGTAATGCCCATATGCATAATCTTGGTATGGAATTTTTTAGAGTAAATTCTCATTGTATGCATGGGTGTATGAATCGGACCTTCCCGTGTAAGCATTGCTGAAAGAGATGCTTATAATGGCACGGGTCTTCGACGAATTCTGACAAAGTGCAATGGTTGTGAAGTACGATACCATCTTGACATGAAATTTTGTGTTGTAGTCGAATGTCAGGAGGATCAATGGAATCAATGGGAAATTATGATTCCCACAGTGGCATCCTATAATTCCCCTATTGAGGTAAGGCTCCATCCAAGGTACTGCTTCCTTTTCGAAAATGGTTGTTGAAATCTACAATAAGGAAGCCTCAACCGATCAAGAGAAGTACTTATGCAAGGGACGAGAGTCTTTGATATAGCAGTTGGGGGATGATAGGCTAACATAGGAATGATGGTGAGAAATGGATGAAAAATGATGATGGAAATTTAGTGGCCAAAGGTTGGAGCTTGTAAAATCAATTTGGCAGCAGTCATAATGGTTTCTGGTGAGGAAATCTCTAGAGTTGGTAGGACGTCTAGGGTGGGTATATGTTTGTTATGAATGTCGTGGTGGATTTGCGTGAGAGGTGTGAAACTCCGGCCAAGGGTGATTAGGGACTGGTTCTAGGGGATAAAAGTGGATGGATGGGTGGGGGGTGTTCTCCTAAAAAATATTTGTACACTTGCCAAAAGAATATAAAATGGGTTTGGATTGTACAAACACGGAGACGAGTGCCCCAAAAACATGAAAATGATCGCTCACTAATGATGTGAGGAAGGTGTTTTTGCTGAGGGTGGGGTCTCCATTAGTTAGTCTCGATGTGGGGGTGGTGAAGCGGATGGAAAATATTGAAGATGGGCTATGCTGATAGAGGTATGGTAGGCCAAATGCGAGACGCAATGGTGCTTGTTCAATATGATTGTGAAAATGCTAGTCTGGGAAAGGGTTTTTATCGTGATATGGTAAAACTTGACTTGATACAGGATGGATGGATGAAGATGAAGTGCTTCTCGGACTGGGATGCCATGGCCATGGCGTCATATTTTTGATGCATGACCGCTTGAGTGATGAACACCATGGAGGGGGAGGCTCTACCAACCGACGAGAATGTTTATCATGTGCAAGGTGGGGATATGATAAACATGGTCGGGTGTTTGGAACCTATGGTTGATTCTTGTGGAGAAATGATGTCAGGATATGCAAATATTTTTGGGGAGCCTATCATATAGAGGGAAGAATGATACCTACTTTGGAACCTTTAGTGACTAGGGAAACGGGTGGTTTGTCATACTGTGTAACACCTGCAACCAATACCCCAAGTGAAAGCATATTTTTCATTCAATTATATTGACAAATGTTCTGAATGAAAAAATGATAAGAGAGGGAATACCTGTCGAAACTGAAGAAATGATTTTTTCGGAGGCACAGATATGTGAGGCCTCCTTTGGGTGTTATGAGGTGATGATCACTGTGTTTCTTTCGGTTTCACATTTGGGAATTCTGAGCTCCCATTATGGTCTGTCAAATAATTTGAAAAGGGTGATATATAGGTCAATATGGCTCATTTCAGTTCATTTGTGTCATTTGAGAGTTGTGAGATCAGAGCTTGCTGTCGAGCCTTTCTTGCCATTGCGGTCAGTCTATATACTAGGGATTTGCATCATTAGTTCTAGGTAGGCCCCTAAACGTCCAGCATTTTATTTTATTTTCAGTTTTACTATGTGGGGGTCCATAAAAATTAGGTTTGTATGGACCCCTACTTGTTTTTTTCCTTTGTCACGTGGTCGATCAAGGTTCAGGCGCGAAGACTCCTCTGGAATTTGATGATTTCTGAAAATATTTCAAGCCTATTGGAGGTTTTTCACGCGACTTTCATGTATGTATATGAGACAGACGCGCGGTCAACGTGCTTGTATGGGAAACAGGGGCAGAAAAAAGGCAAGCTAGTTTTTTTTTTTTAATTTGGATTTGTTAAGTTTGATGTCAATGATGTGCTTGTGCTTAGTGACAGGATGTTGTGGAGAGAGCATGACTGGCCGGATCTTCATATAGTTGTGGTACAAGATGCCAATACCCGCAGGTTACTAGCTCAATGGGGTCTTCTCAAGTTTCTTGAGAATGACCTCCTGAGGTCGCAGGATCGCCTACTGCGCCTCCTCATCCGTAGCTGGAACACGAGGTGCAAGGTGATGGTGTTGCGAGGGGGAAGATTTCTATCCTTCCAGAGATGGATATCTACTTTTTGACTGGCTTGTTTCCTGAGGGTGAGGCACTTCCCCACCCACTCCTGCCTGGGAGGGTGTCGCTCGTCGTTGGTTGGAGCAGCACTATGGTGGGGCGCCACTTTCGGAGGGGTGCATCCTTATCCCCTCAGTGACCGATCTAGCTAAGCAATGTGATCTAGCTATGATCATATGATTTACAGGGTATTTGTCACCGCACAGGGCATCTGGACCCCATATTGGTGTTCTGCACCAGCTTCAGGCTAGTCATTTTTATGGTTGGGCACATCATGTTTATGATGGTATGGTGTTGAAATTTGGGAAGGTCTGAGGAGGATCTAAGTTATTCACATATGCTAGCATCCTATGTAGCATTATGTCTGAGAGGGTGGTACTACTGCGACTCGTTGTGTCAATTCCTATTGGGCCTCATCGAGACCCTCGAATGAGGCGATGGGCATCGGTCATGCCTCGAGGTGGGGGAGGGGAGGTGGGTCTCTATTGGAATGCGACCACAAAGGCATGGTTCAAGTCGAACCCCTATATTTTCTTTGAATTTCCATACTCTGGGATGGAATTTCGGGGAGATCCATATATGGGTCTTCCTACTGGTTACGTGTGGGGACCTGCAGGTATGATTTTTTATGCTTTTTTAGCATTTGTTGAGTTTTGATGATGTGTATATTTATATGTGTATTGTGGTGACACTGACACTATCTTTGTTTCTATTGCAGATGTGGGAGCAGCTGGATGGCCTACTGTTCGGTTTGTGGGACACCATCCCCTTCAAAGGGATCCAGGTGGAGGTGCTCAGCCCCAGGGTGGCAATCTTAGACAACCTCAAGGTGGAGGACCTAGTGATGGTGTTAGCCCCTTAGGGGAGGGTAGCAGCTCGGATGTTTCCGAGTATGCTATGACTATTTCTCTTGCTGAGGTGGTAGAGGTGAAAGTGGCAGATATGGTGGAGAAGCTAGCTACAACTGAAGCTCGATCCACTAACCTAGCTGATTCTTGGGGTCGAGTGGAGAGGTTGACCCAAGGTATGCCGACCCAAGGTTTTTTTGATGATATGTATGATTCTTGGCTTGAGGCATTGATGGCATGGGAGAAGCGTTATCATCTGACTCTGCACTGTGTGTCACTTTCTTTGTTTGTTCTTTCGCGGTGTTTTCATAAAGGTGCGATTTAACGTTCGGATAGCCCATTTGGTGAAACTCGACCCTATAGATACTTGTATTCGGAAAGCACCTATGGTACATTGTGAGGATGTTTCATATTTTGATTATAAATATATATATACACATATGCGTATATATATATATATATATATATATATATATATATATATATATATATATAGATATATATACATATATATATATATATATATAATCAAAAATAAGGGAAACATCCCTATATATATATATATATAGGGATGACCTATGAGTTAGAGACATGACTTGTTATTTTTACTCACACATATTTTTTGGTATATATGCGAGATGTATTTTTGGCGGCTCTTGATCATGTGTCTATGGTTATATGATTTGATGGATGTTGTGTATCATTGATGGAGATCTATATTTTTTATGTTTTGGGTTTTATGTATGATGGTTTATACGAGATGCATTCCAGTATATGATATGATTAGCTATGTGATCTGCTTTCCAGTTTTGATTTCTTGGTACATGTTTGAATTTAATATGATCAAACTGACGGCTTAATATTTTTTGCATGCAAATATTTTCTAAACAGTTGTGAATCTCGTACTTCAAATTCTTGGTTTAACTGTGAAACCACTAATTGGGAATCAAGGTGGCAGATGCCTTGGTGGAAGGCATCGTTCATGAGCCTGATGACGACATCATATTCTACCTGATTATTTGTAGTTGATCTGATGCATGCTCCATTGGTGAAGAATGGAGATCGGTCAGGATAGTAGAGGACCCAAGTGGATGCTGCTATATTTTGAGACCATCGCGATGCTCCATCACTGAATCCAAAGTAATGGTTGGGGGGATAATCCATATGTGACACTAGAATGCTTTTTAAAACAAGTCTGTGATGTTTGTGATAAAAAAAAAAAATCTTGCCACATGCATGTTATCTCTAGCGTTGAGGCCTCGTGACCCTTATGGGAAAAATTTCTTGAGGTAGAGCCCATTGTCAGGTTTGCTTAGGCATGATCCATCGGGCTCTAGCAAGGTGTATGCCCCCTTGAGGAGGTAATGTTTTAAGACATAAGGACCTCTCCAAAGGGTTTCGAACTTCCCAGGCCCTAGGGCTTATTTTGCAACATCATAGCAGAGGACTAACTCTCCCTTAGTAAACGATCGAGGGGCAATGTTGCGATTGAATGATGCATTTAACCGCTTTTTATGGGCCTCGTTGTGTTGGAGTGACTATCGTTCGTTTTCTTTGACAAGTTTTAGTTGCACCAAGCATTGCTCTACAGGTTGGGTACCATCGAGGAGTTCGATGGTGACGTGTAAGTTCGGGATTTCGCATTCTATAAGAATTACGGCCCCGTATACCAAGTGTAAGGGTGTGAACCCTATTAAGGTTTTCACTATCATTCGGTATGCCCACATGGTGGAAAAAATCATGCGGTGCCATTTTGTCTTATGGCTATTCCCCATATGTTGTAACATCGTTTTGAGTACTTTGTTTACAGCTTATACTTGTCCATTGGACTAGGGGTAGTATGGTGATGAAAATTCGTGTGTGAATCCGAGGTGGTAAGAAATTTTCTAGAAAATCTCATTTTCGAAGTGTTTTTGATGGTCAGAGACTAACTATTTCGGTACACTAAACCGGGCGATGATGTGGTTGAACAGAAATCCTGTAGTGGTTTCTGCCGTGTTGTCATATTTGGGCATGGCGTCTGTCCATTTAGTGAAATATTCAATGGCTTCAATAAATTATTTTTGGTTGCCAGACGATGCGGGGTTGCAAGTCATGAAATCGATCCCCCATTTGCAGAAGGGACCAGCTACTATGACTGGGTGCAAGGGAACGGGTGGCACTGTTGCGTTGTGAGCGAAGCGTTGACATTGCTCGCACCTTTTGACTGCTGCGATGCAGTCACGAAATAAGGTTGGCCAAAAATATCTTTCTCGCAAAACTTTTTGGGCGTTATCCATTCCGAAGAGGTGGCCACCGCAAGCTCCACTATGAAATTCATTAAGGCCTTACTCAACTTGGTCATGAGTGTGGCATCGACGTAGAATTGTTTCGATGCTTTGTTGATAAAGAACAACTCCCATGATGAGGGATCAGGGGGCCTGGTGGCATATCCACCTGTGATCGTCACAAGTGAGCTTTGGTTTGAACTTTTGGGTTCACAGGAATAAGAGAATGTCTCCGTACCAAGGGGCATGAATCGTTACTATGAAGAGATGTTCGTCCGGTAGTGAATCATTGACTAGTGATCCTGTGGTCTAACTTGGGGGGTCAACGATGAACTCAGCTAAAATTAAAGCCTTCTTACTTTTGGGGGAGCTAAACTGTAAGTTGAACTCTTGCAGTATAAATCTATAGCAAGTGTATTTATGGTTCTTTAGACGGTGAGTGAGAAGGTATCTCATGGGGTTGATATTTGCGATGACTGTTGTAGTCCTTAAGATAATGTAGTGGCGAAGTTGTTTTTGGACTATGTGTATTAATGCTAGGGAAGTCTTCTCTTCAGGCTCATACCTTAATGCGGGGCTGATAAGTTTTTACTAATGTAATAAATTAAGTGTTCTTTACCATCAGGGCCCTCCTGGATTAACATCTTAGCCAAAGTAATCTCAGACGTTGATAGATACAAGGTGTAATATTTGTCATAGTTGGGTGGACTGATCAAGGGTTCTGAAGATAATGCATCCTTCAACGCCTCAAATGATTGTTGGGCTTGATTTTCCCATTTGAACAGGATGTCTGGACATAAGAGGCGTAGAAATTCTTGAGTGCAAGTGGCGTAATCTAGGACGAAGCATCTAAGAAAATTGGCTTTTCCTTGCAAGCTTTGGAGTTTCTTGAGGTTTCTACATGGTGGTACCTATTTGATAGCTTGGACCTTGAGGGGGTCCACACTAATCCCTTTTTAGGACACAATAAAACCTATAAGTCACCCTACAGTGATGCATAAGACACACTTGAGTGGATTCAAGCATAGGTTGCATTGCCATCATCGTTGGAATACCAGGCGCAGATCGTCGAGATGATCAGATCACTTATTAGATCGAATGATGAGGTCATCCAAGTAGGCAAGGATAAGGTGGGCCAAGTCATGAAAGATATAATTCATGGGACAGACGCGAATGGTGCCCTGTTTTTTCATGATGGGAATAGGGTTGGAAACCCATGATGTGTAGGTGATGGGGTAGATATACTTGAATTTTTGAAGCTTATCAATTTATCGATTAATTTCTTCTGCCTTGGATGGGTGCAGTTGACGTTGTTTCTAGCGTACTGGTGGTATGTCAGGCCAGTTGTCAATGTGGTGCTCTGCTATAGTGGGACTAAGTCCTGGAATTTCTGAGTAGTCCCATGCGACGATATCTCTATACTCTTGTAACAACTGGGTGTAAGAGGTTACTTCATCTGGGGAACATGCTGCCCCCAACAAGATTTCTTCGAATTTCTCAGGAGTTCGAGAGATATTAACCTTGATGGATGGAGAAATGTTTGACATGTTCCCTTCTTCGAATGCATCAGGCACCAGAATGGGATTTTTGAGCCAATTGACTTTCCTAGATGGAATGAATCTTTTGATTCGATTGCGTATATCTCATGGTTTCTTGGGTTGTTAGGGCCAAACATATTTTCAGGAAGAAAAAATGAGCGGTGATGCATTGCATCCCATGGATAATATGGTTCTGGCATGGCCTCCAGAATATCCTCATTTGAGTGGAATAAGGATCCTAAGGGGGATTGATCGCATAAGGCCGTGAGGAGGTGGTTCGGTCCTAATGGAGCTGGTTGACATACATGAATAAGATTCCATAGTCTATGCAGTTGAACCAGACGCGATCGACGGGGCACAGATAGATTGGGTTTACACAATCGTTGGTACAAATAATCTGGTAGTTGCAGCGGTCTCGACACCTATGACTAATAAGAATACAACATGATTCATGGTTCCTATACATGACGATATTAATTGTATATGATGTTTTGTGTCGTTGAAATTTGGTGCGGGAGGAATTTCCATCATGGTGCCTTGCATGAGAGCAAGTCTAGGTTCCTCACGAAGCGTACCAAGAGTACTTCCACTTTCCTGGATTTGGAAATTGTGCTTGGTGCAGAGGTGCTTAAATGTTTCCATTAAGGGGTATGCATGTGTTTTGTGGTTATGGCTGGTGGAAATGGTGCATGGTACCATGATGTTGATCGAGTAGATGGTGTGAGAACCAACACTACTCTTTGTCCCTGAAGTGGACACTCAAAAAGGATCAGGTGTGGGGGAAATATTTCGCTGTTGCCATCTCCAAGTTTTTGGTTTTTGGAGGTCCAAATCCTTTGGGGGTGCTAGACATAATGTTGCTCTTTCCGCTCTTAGCCTTGGGAGGTACTCATAATTCATTGTATGGTGAAATTGTGAGCAGATCCTACAATAGCAGTTTGTGATCTTCTATTGATTAGAGAGATGTTTGTGCGGGATAGGGGAGACCATGTGAAATTTGTTCGTGAGGTGATTAAGTTCCTTGCACCGATTTACCTGGTGGTCAATTCTATCACACAACCCGCATGGTATCCTAGACTAGACATGGGTCCTGCTAGGATTGTGCATCATTTTCACTCGCCCAATGCTTTGGTATTGATATGGGGGAGGCTACCTGGGGCAAGTCTGCCTTATATTAGGTTCTCTTGGCTCTGGACTGATTATATCCCAGTGTTGCATTTCTAATGAACTTATGATGTTGATTAGCAGGCGCACTCGAGGGATTTAAGTACAATGTTGAGCATGATGGTTGCCTTGAAACACTAGACAAGAATGTCTTTCTTGGGTATTCCCTACCCTCAGGGCTGGTGAGGTGATTGGGTACCATCTGCGTAGCGATTCTAGGTTTGGGCATTTGGCAACCAAATGGTTACGTGCATTGCATAACGCACAGTTTGGTTTTATCCATGGAGGGTGATTGGGGGTGACTATGTTCCGCTGATATAAAGAGAACAGATCCTCTTGTCACCTCCTCTTGTGTTGTCAAGCTTTCCATGGATTCTGTATCTGAGTCATCTCCTAAGGAGAGGTGCATCATGGCCATGCGTAAATTGGTTAACAGTGAACGAAATCGAGGGATATAATGGCAATGCCGTAATGGGTTATCACTAGAACATATCCGACATGAATACTAGGTTGATTTTAGGCCGACATAGTATACACGGTTAACCGAATACAATCTTTGAAGAAGCTCTAGGGCTTCATAGTCGGCGATGAAATGATCACGCTCATCACAGAGTGCACAACATTGGAAAGGAGGAGGGGTGAAAAACGGGAGTCTTTCAAGTGACTTCCCTACCTCCTGGAGGTATAATATGAATCGAGGTTCTTTCCCATTTCTCTGCATGGGGGGATCCTCCTGATATGATTGTTCTAGGGCATGTAAGGCATCCCTATATCATGGCACTTTTGGGCAATTATGAGTGTGATGCCCGTAATTGTTGTAGATGGTTCAAGCGTGGTTGGTACGTAATGATTTGTCTTGATTTTTTGTGGTTGGTTCTGTTAACACTGGAAAATCGTACAAGAAAATATGACATTATTTAATGTGAGGCAGAACGATTGACAGGGCTGAGAGACATTAGAGAATATGGAAAGTATTTAAAAATCTCTAAGGCCCAAGGAAAAATCAAATTTGAGCAAGTGATAAATGCTTTTGTGCGCAAAATCCTTTGATGAGAAGAACGCCTTTGCATGCCTTTTGACCCGAAATGCACGCAATCATGGGAGTGGCGGAAGTCACTTTCCGGGACCACAAAAAGCACACTCTAGGATAGTGATTTCACACTTGAAGCTGCCTAAGGACAGCCACCAAAGGCTCCTTAGGACATCAAGGGAGCACACAATGGAATAAGTGTGCCACATAATGGAATCATCCCCTTCTCTTGGGTCACCATCGACAATGTACCAAGGGAGGGAAGGAGGATTTGAATTCTCCTATAAAAGGCCACCAAGAGATGAACAACTTGAGAGCACATTGTTATGCTGGCCATAATTGCCCCAAGAAATACCAGCAATGTGTGATCTAGAGCAGAGGTAGAGGGGGCTCAATTTTTAGCCATCCAACAACTTTACTCCACCATAGTAGAGAGAGGGAGACTTTGCACCGAGGAAATCTTGGAAGTAAAGGCATCCTTGCATCGGGACTTAGAACCCCTTGGCAAGAGGGTTAAAGTTTTATCCTCATTTCCTACCAACACTCAATAAGAGGGGCTGTAAGCACCACCAATTGGATTATTGCAGTTGTTTGACTCTATTTAGAGCTTTTTTCTTATTTTTTTTAGTCTTAGTTTAATTTTTATGTTTGAATATGCATGTTATTTCTCTATCTAGTATGTTTATGTTCTAGCATGTTCCATTGACTTGCTTGACTCCATATCTTTTCTACATGTGACCAATAACTTAAGAGGGTAAACCACACCCCTTACGTTGGTATGATTTTGTACATACGTGCACCAAACACACTAACACAGGATTGGTGACTCCACTAACATTTATTTCCAGGTTTATATGGTTTTGATTTTTTGCAGAGACCTCTGTCTGTGTTGTGGAGTTGGGCTGAAATTTCCCCCCTTTTCTCCTTCAGTCCCTAGTTTATCCCAAGTGACAGACTGAAGCATAAAAACTCCAAAAATTACTTTTGCAGGAATTTTCGCACTTTTCCCTCTCACAGGCACGCCAAAGGCATGCATTCAGAGCTGACCTATGCACAGACACCGCGCCTGTTGCAGCCTTTCACGCGCAAAAGACAAAACGAGAAATTTCTCCCATAATTCTATCTTTTCCTACTTTTAAAGTGCCTGGAAGCCCATAATACATCTGCCAGCACTAGTTGAGGTACCCCACAGCTTGCTAAAGCTCACTCTTAGCTGCTTTTTATAGGCTTAGTGTTAGTTTTATTTCAAGTTGATTTTTGCAAAGTTCACACATAGTTTAAGTAGGGGGGGAAATTAACTTGTATTCCGAACAAATTTTATGTTTTGCAAATTTAGGTACCAACACACCTAGATAATTAGCCAAAGTAAGTGGCCCAAGTCCATGCATGCTTAGCTAGTTTCTTTTTTCTAGTGTAAAATTCATTAGTTTAGTTCAATTTTTGCACTAGGATTTTGGGACCAGGATCGAATTGTTGATAGAAGAGAAAGTAATATATGTTTCCTTTACACCCTTAAGTGATCCTAGGAAAGCATATGAACACTCTCTATTCACAAATCGCCATCTCCCTATAGTTAATCACATATATTAACTAGGAAAAATAGAAAGCGGCCCATATCCGCACATGTTTTTCTTTTGAGCAAGGAAAAATAGTACATAGTTTAATAGGGGATTTTGAAAAGGATCATCGCATATCCACAAATTCAAACTATGTGTTTTTTCACTTTTTTATTACACACATCCACACACTAAGCAAAACAAAGACACCTAAAACTAACTTAACAAAACTCACTAAATTCTCCCCACAGGGGCCACAAAAGAATTTATAGTTTAAGTTAGGATCAAAAGGGTAGGCATCCAATAAGCCACCTTGATCATTCTTCATATTGAAACATAGAATTTAACTGTTTAGGGAGCTTTAAATCCACCTATCAGCCCATGAAAAAGAAAACCTGAGCGCGACAGAGACCCGTTTCAGAGGGGGTTAGGCTTAGGCACAATGCGTGCAGTATCAATTAGGGCTACCTGACCCAGCTAATACTCGGTACTGTTAGCTGACTTGCCAAGAATCCCAACACTCGAACGCTCATGTGGGATGGTGGTACTTAGTGACCAAAATTAGGGCATCCTTTCCCTATAGGTGACGGTGCAGGAAAGACCTACATCCTCTACCCTTACCTTGGTGGATTTTTTTCGGCTGGCTGGGGGCGTTGCCAGCTCTTACAGGATGTCACTACAAGGAAAATACCCTCTAGTGGATTTTTTTGAGGAATCCCTTACAAAAATACCCCATACATTCGTTTCTAGTAGAGGTTACTAGAGGAGGTTGGAGGGCAGAGATGTTTGTAGATGTTTTTCGTTTGGTGCGCTTATCATCCAAAACCACACTGGTGTGCTCAACAATAGAAAGCACTGATGCGCACAAAAAATTGGCACACTGGACACTGTGTGCTCTATACACACCTGCCCGGTGCGTCGTATTATTGTAGAGCACTGGTGCTTTACAACTCTTCTGGACCGATGCGTTATAAAACACTGTGCCAAAACATAAACTGCCCACTGTGGTATTAAGAAATTGCACCAGTGTGCCTATAAAACCCCGTGTATCAGAATAGGGTTAGATATAAAAAAATTATGGCCAAAAAACCACATTTTTCACCTTTCTCAGTGTTCCAGAGCTCTCAAGCACTGGTGAAATTTATCCTTGTCTAAGCTTCCCTGACATCGGTGCTCCCATTGCACCCATTGCGTGCACTGCTGCTGTTCATTGCCAACCAATCTCCAGCTTGCATTTTGCAAAACGGTGGGCAATTTTTCTTTTTCAAATTCTACAGCCAATATGGCTCCTTGATGGTCAAATGTACAGGTATTTTTCTTGTTTTTCCATAATTAATATTTTTAACAGATTATAATTTCAAATAACCTTAAAATTAACCATTTAAAAGAAAAAAAAAATGTCGCGCGGTGCAATCGAGTCGTTCGGCTCGCATCGGTAAGAGGTGTTGCCTGTAAAATTTACAAGCTGCACCGCAACCGGTGCTAACGTTATTCGCACCATGTTTGGGGCAGTATCGAAATGCGCATCGCGTTATTTTAAAATTTAAAAAAAAGTGCGGTGTGGTCATTTAGCCGGCCGCACCATTGACCATGTGGAATTGCGGCAACACAGTGCGTTGATGCAAATATTCGCCCTAGGGTAGGTATGTTTGTCAGGGCACTGCATTCAGCATGTAGACAGGGTCAACGATGCGGCCTGGTAAAATATTGTACCATTGACTATGTAATGAAGTTAGGAGGTTGGTATGCAAACCCAACTATACACGTCTAGGCGTAGATTTTAGTCAGCGCACCACACTCCTGACACCGTACATAGTCAATGGTGCTCTTAAAATTTTCAGGTGCACCACCTACAGTGCATTTAATGTCATCTGGGGCACCACCACTGGTGCGTAACCAAAAAAAGACGCACCGATACTGGTGCATGATTGTTTTTTGTGGCGCACCGACTGTTTTGTTTTTATTTTTTCCAAAAAAAATTATATATATATATATTCCTAAATACATGTCCATTTAATATAAAAAAATTATATATGTATATTCCTAAATACATGCCCATTTAATAAAAAAAAATTATTTAATATGTCAATCATTTAGAGAGAAGAGGGGGAACAACAACAACAACAAGCAGAGCAGTATGACATGGTTCACCTGTAGGAGGCATGAGAGAGGGAGAGAGATTCGTACCCTCACCCTATTACAACAGCTACCTAGGGGCTCCTAAGGTAGGTAGGCCTCCTCAAGTTCTATGAGGAGTCTACCTCCCTAAAGGGCCATGGTGTGTTTTTCAGACATCTTATCCGCAGGTGGAATGCCCACCGACAGGCTTTCTAGGTTGGTCCTAACCAATGGTACATGCCCAATGAGGAGGACATATATTTCATTACAGGGCTATTGAGGAGAGGGGTGGATTTTCCCTCTTTCCCAGAGGTTCTAGCTGGCTATGTAGCAGGGAGTCAATTAGTGTACTCCCAGAGATACATTGGAGCAGATGTACTATCTCCTTCATATTTTCAGGTTGCCGGAGGTCAGCTACGTATTGGTGCATTTGGTAGTGAGGAGGTGAGGTGCCTCTCACTTCTGATTTCAACCATTTCACACAACACCAGTGACGGGCAACACATTAGTTGCTCAATTATATAGTATCTTGATTCCTTAGTACATGAGCCATGACTTGTTAGGTGGTCTGCCATTTTTTTTCAGCAGTTCTGTACAGCCTTAGATAGACGTTGTGCTCATGCACAAGGGAGGGTCAACTTCCCTTTTGCTTTAGATCTTTTTTTTTAATTTTTTAAGAGGTTTCCAGAGACGAGGCCTACTTTTGTTCGGCAACCTCGTAGGCCGATGTTTGAGGCACAGATGCACATGTGGGGGAAGATGATGCCCAAGAGGGGCGAGACTGTGTTTCCAGAGAGGATATCGCATGATGCGCTGGAGTTGCTAGGTACTATTGACGAGATAAATCCCTTCATTATGGTCCCCTATCCTTATGCTGGATTGGATTGGAAAGGGTGTGCCAACATCCTCTTCACAGATGATGAGCCGCCAGATGATAGAGGTAATATTACTATTTTATTTAAATTTATTCTAACATGTTATTTAACTTGTTTTTATTAAATTTTGTAATGAAATTTTGTAATTATTGTTGTGTACTTGTATATATTTTGCAGAAATTCGGTATTTTGATGGCTAGGACATGCCGACACCACCACACGATCCAGGTGTGGATCCTGATGACGATCAGGGCATGCCAGATGCCGAGGATCATCAGGAGGCCGATGCAGAGAGACCTGCTCCTGCTGGTGTGTTGGTACCGCCTTTTTCTAGCCATGGTCGTCTTGATACTAGATAGAGGATGGAGTTGGGCGACCAACTCACTGCATTGATTATTGAGGCGGGCATTAGGCCCAATCATATGAGAGACATACAGGCCGAATATAGGTTGTTACAGTTGTGGAGAGGCATGTCGCATGACATGTACAGCCTGATGCGACACCTCGTAGGAGCTACGACCTTATTTACGCAGCTGAGGAGGACCGTTGCATGTTATAGGTGTGGTCGAGACATAGCACATGATTGACTATCCGAGAGCAACGACTCATCATCTCATGATCGTTCACCTCGCACTGTGCCATATGAGAAACCTTCACTAGCATCTAGCAGCAGTCATCATGGAGATGAAACTGGACCATCGGCCACGTCCAGTCAGCAGCTTGCAACATCCAACAGTACTCATGATCATGAGCAGGCTAGACAATCGACTGTCGAGGCTGCACCATTAACTAAGCAGGCCTCGACTAGTACTGCTATTGATGTTGTACCACCAACTGATCCATGACAGTTATATTACAATTGTATATTTTTAACATTATTCAACTATATATATATGGTCCATGTATTTTATGTTCATGTTGTAGTTGTACTTAATTTACATGTTGGTGATCATCATGATGTGTATATTTTTAGGTCATGTTAGATATGTTCATTTAATTTGCAACTTGCAGATAGATGTGTATGTGATATCATGAGTTATTTTACATGAGATGGATATTTGATGTTTGTATTGTGATGATGTTATACAATGCTAATTGTGTTTTGTTAGATGATCATGATCACGATGATGTTAGCGAATTTGAATGTGTTTTTTAGTCGAATATGATGTTTGTACGATGGTTATCATGATCATGATGTTTATTAATTAATTTAATATTAAATGACCATGATATTTATTAAATATTATGTCGTGATTGTAATTGAAATTTTAATTTTAATTTTATGTAAAATTGTAAAATCGTATCTGTATTTGTAATTGTAATTTTAACTATAATTGTATGTAAAATATTTGTAAAATTTTAATTGTAATTGTAATATTTAATTTATTTTGAAATGATTGTAATTGTAATTTTAATTGGAATTGTATACATGACAAATTGTAAAATTGTAATTGTAATTCTAATTGTATGTAAAATTCTAAAATTGTAATTGTATTTGTAATTGTAATTGTATGTAATATATTTGTAAAATTGTAATTGTAATTGTAAATGTAATTCTAATTCTAATTCCAATTGTATGTAAAATAATTGTAAAATTTTAATTGTATAATTGTGAAATGACTGTAATTGTAAATTTTAAATTTAAATTGTAATTGTATATAAAATTCTAAAATTGTAATTGTAATTGTAATTGTATGTGAAATGGTAAAATTGTAATTCTAATTCTAATTGTAACTTTAATTGTAATTGTATGTAAAATATTTGTGAAATTTGAATTGTATTAATGTGAAATGATTTTATTAAAATTTTTAAAATTGTAAATAATTGTAAACTAATAAATCTAGAGTAATATGAATTTTTGTAACATAATAAAGTTTAGAAAATAATGCAAATAAATCCATGTAATTTAGAATTATCATTATTTTATTATGATCTTACATACCAAAAAAAATAACTTTATACAGTACGCCATTTCTAGCGGAGGTTCCTGGTTTTTCGTCTAGTGTGCTTATCATCATAACCCGCACCAGTGCATCTTATCACTGTAGCACATCGGTGCTTCACAACCCTTCTGCATCGGTGCATCATAAAACACCACGCTAAAACATAAACCGCGATCTTACGAAACCGCACCGGTGTGCCTATGAAACCCCGCACACTGGAACAAGGTTAAATAAAACCTCCCACGAAATAAGTATGTCATTGAAATATCTTTTCTAAGAAGGCAAATTTATTCTGTAAAGTGCAGTATTGGAGCAACGGAGGGTTCAAATCGCGGTCAATAATTTTCCTGACGAGATGAGGGTTTGAAAAGACGAGAGTTCGAATTTTGGCTGAGAATTTTATAGCAGAGAAAATGAGTGATTCAAACAGAAAGATGGACAAAGATGCTTACAGGGATGCAGATGACTACAGAGCTCAACAGAGTACAAAAGGAGAAAATATTTATGAAAAATCTGAGAAGGGCAGTCGAGAAAGCTCGGTTGTGACCGACGATAGGGTTAAGAGGACTGGTCACAAGGGTAAGTATTTTCTTGATCATG
This sequence comes from Pinus albicaulis, assembly GCA_034641835.2. NCBI lineage: Eukaryota > Viridiplantae > Streptophyta > Pinopsida > Pinales > Pinaceae > Pinus > Pinus albicaulis. Next base: position 286,234,266 of record CM076569.1, read on the forward strand.
GCAGAGATCATTCGGTTGAGGTCGGCGATAAGGTTAAGAGGTCCCATGATGGAGAAAGGGAGAGCATAGTTGATGGCAGAGAAGTACCTGTCGACACTCTCGTGACTAGCAAGGTGAAATGGTCCTTCGAAAGCAAGGAGTCCTATTCGCTAAGGGATGTGAGAGAGAGAACAATTGAGTCTCTTGAATGAGCTAAGAGATCACATGAAGGTAACGATTATCATTCTTACAAGGATGGCAGGGAAAGATTGGACAATAGAGAAATATCAATTGAGGCAGTCAATAAAGCCAAGAGGCACCATGAAGGGAAGGATTCACATTCCCTTAAGGACAACAGAGAAATATCAATTGACGTTGTTGATCGGGCTGGTAGGTCCCATGAAGGGAAAGATTCTCTAGAATGCATTTAAAAGAAGTTGGGAGTATTGTCCGAGCTTCGGTTGGACTTTTACCAGCAAAGCTGACGTCGCATAAAATCATATCTTCGACTTTCAATTAAACTTGAATGGCATCTCTAACTTATCTGAGTTGTGGTCCTATGGATAACGAGGAATATCACATGGAAGGTACCCAAAAATCCAAAATTTTGAAATTATAGGTGAATTAGCACTTATCAAAGAACGAAATGCTTGTAATATTCCAAATTTTTCCTTCAATAAATTGGAATATTAATTTTTGCTATTTTCACTTAAGAGTTGAATAATTGGGTGAGAAGGCCCATTCATAATAAAAACATGGATAAAATCCCTCTTGATATGAAAGGGGATCATCAGTGGAACTAGATTTCACACCCTCATGTGTGAAAAGAGACATTTGCAAGAAGGCTAGGTCAAGTTTGACCAAGTCAAATAGCATAGAAGTATGAGGTGGAGAGAATCTTGTGGGACAACGCAGAGAAAGAGGAGGGAAGTTTCCTTGATGGAGGAAACCCTAAAGAGTGGAACCCATGGAGAGGGATCTCTCATTTTTTAAAAGGAGGGCAAGATAGTCATTGTTACTCATGCATATGATTATTGATTTCTTGTCTGCTTCGACTATTTACAATCTCCAGCTGTTTAGCTGAGTTGTTGTGCTGCTTAGCACAAGGATTTCCTATTTAGGAATCCTTCTCCTTACTTGAGAATCCTATTGAAGGATTTACTGATTTTCCTCACATCCAGGCTTCATGCCAAGCATCCTCCTCCAGTACAACACTATTTTTGGAGCAGAGTAATGTTGTGTTGTAGGGTGTTGCAGTGAGGGATCACAACACCTCTTCCATCACTTGTTTTTCAGAGGAGGAGTCTCTCTTTCCTGTGTGTGATAATTTTGGAAGAAAATGGAGCTTATTTCAGATCTTGGCATTGGGCCAACTCATTCCATTTCCCCTACAGCGTAGTTTTCTTCAGTAACTGCATTATTTTCATTGAGCATTTGCTGTGGGGTTTTGCATTGTTGATTAGAGGGTGAGATTTCCAGTGATAGGATCAGCCTTCACTTGGAGAATCCCTTGGAGGAGGTCTACTTCAGATTATTGATCATATTCAGCCTTCTCTATTTCATTTCCGGTTTTGAGTTGCAGCTGCTACCCAGCAACTCTGACATTTTTTCCATTTTTATATTTCAACCAATCCTGCTAAGGATTGTTGTATTATTGTTTTCAGGGGTTGAGAGCTTGCTCCCCCACTTATTTGAGCCATATATTGTCATATCCATGTATTGACATCATTTTGCAGCAGTTCTCCATAATAGACTGTGCTTTCATAGCCACGGGTTTCACATATGTAGCAATGTCTTCCATTTCTTGTACATGTATTGTTGAGGCTTGCATTGCCTTGCTTGAGTGATTGTTTCCTCAAGACATTGTCCTATTTTTACTGCTATAACATCACTTCTTGGCTATTTGTATCTTCATCTATCTAGGCTCATTAATAATGTTGTTTCTCTATATCATGTGCTTACATTTGCTACAGTCCCTTCATTAGGAATTTTTATAAGGTAACTAGGTGTGGGAGACCTGTTTAACCCGCCTAGAGGGATTTCTTTTGAACCACCTCTTGGATTTTGGACTTAGATACACAGATCTAAGGAATCCAAGTCTTGGTTTCAAATCCTGTAGCAGCGATTCCTAGAAAATGTGTTTTCCATTCATGCCTTGCTAGCTGTTCTAGATTTGGAATATTACAATGCTGAACAAAATGCGAACGGGATACACTTAAGGATTCCCTGGTTCCATTTGTTATTGAAAATTATTCTCTCTGTGGATGAAACCAGTAAAAAGTTTGCTTGTATTATAAATGTAAATATAGTGACCATTTATGTGGGAAGAAAAGCATAGATACCTGTAGCTACCATATTTCCACCTGCAAATCGGTTTCCCAATGGAAAAGCTAATGTAATAGCCCATTTTTCAATGTCTTTCCTCTGCCCAACCCTATACTCATTTTCTATGGGAAACCTTTGCCTCCACATGTAATAACTACATCGTCTAGTTGAAAATCGGTCTTATTCTGCTAACAAATGTAGAATGGAGGGCTCATTCTCATTGATCCCAGAACATTGAAGGTCAGTTTCTTGTAAAACAGAGATTGTATAAATTTTTTTAAGATCAAGATGGAAAACACAAGGGAGAAAAGAGGAAATTGGATTCCAAGATGGAGGAGGAACTTACAAATGAGCAAGCAGATCATGGGTCAGCAAGCAGATCATGGGGCACCTTTTCATCTTGTTGCAGGTTATGGAAAGGTTCAAGTTTCTTTTTCTGAAAGAAGAAGAGGTGAAGTTTTGAAAAGAAATGGCCCAAATATTTTCACAGAAAAATGTACATTTCCAACATGTCTAATTTTTTTGTACACATGTAAAAGTAATTTGGGTGTCTCAGCCGCAAAATGGTGCTAATGTACAGATAACCACACCTATGTGTTCTAGTTTCTCCGCACCGGTTCGTTTTAGTTACTACGCACCAGTGTCGTGTTACCAATGGACACACCGATGCAATGCTATTAAGTGATGCACCGGTGATGAATAACCGCAAATAAAAAAGCGTGGCTCTATTTTATTTAAGTGAAAAAAAAAGTGGCAAATTGAAAAAGGGTGGCAAAATATTTTCAAAAATCTAATTTCATAAAAAAATTCTTTAAATACTAAACACTTTTCATTATTTCACTATTTTTTCTAAAATTTTCAACCAGAGATTTGCAGGAGACATACCTGGAACAAGAGAGCACGAGAGCACTATGGAGCAACGAAATACATTCAAACAGAAATATTCAGACAATCAGAATCCAAACCTCCAGTGATTCAAACCCTATAGCATAGAATTTCAAATGATCGTGTGATTAAATATGATTATTTTTTTTACTTTTTCTGCATTTTTTTTACTTTTTATGCATTTTTATCCATTTTTACCATAAACCCTTCATTTTTTTTGTTTCTGCCATTTATTCTCTTATTTATGTGATTTCAAAATTAGGGATTTTCATTTTAGATTTACATCCAACCCATGGGAGAATTGCATATTTGGATCCCAATCCATGTCAACCCTTGCATGAATTTTTGAAAAAAATGGATTTTTTTCTATCAGTGCGCCCTGCGTAACATAACGCGCTAACACACTATATTATATAGTGCACTGCGCAAGTATTGTGTATTAAAATATTTAAAAACATTTTTTTTAATCAATGCGGCATATCTAAAATGGGGCACATGTGCGTTATGTTACGAGGATAACACCATACGGTCTATTATATTATACTATTTGTGCGGTGTATTTATAATACCCCCACGCACCGACGTCGGTGCGTACATCATGAAAGGCACACCAGTGTCTTGAGATTTATTTTTTACCTGAAAAGTCGACAATTTATTTATAAATATATTAATGAATTATATGGTACAAGTTTCATATTGATAAAGAAATGACTGACAAGAGATCAAGTAACAAAAATACTGATAACACTTCAAGAAAAGAAAAAAAGGAAAGTTCTTTGTAAATTCTTTACAAAAAATATTATTTTTGAACTATATATAAGTTTAACTAATATGTATTGTTTACTGTGTATCATGCAGAGCCACAAAATGACAAAGCCCGATAAGATTATTTTTTATCTAGGACCAGAAGAGCGTAAAAGCTTGATGGAAAAATTGTAAAAGGATGAATCAGGTGAATGAAAAAATACTATCGATCCAATATGAGTTTTTTTTTTTTTTTCATTAATAATATTCTTAAAATTATTAGATAACATGTGTCAAAAAGTCTATTAATTCACATATTTTTAATGTTCTATAGGGACCAACAACTCATAAAAGGAATGTTGTTCTAAGAAAAGAAAAAAAATAGAACATGCAAATGAAAATGAATTGCTCCTTAGCTCATCTGGAGTGGTGCTGGAGGTTAACGAAAGGGGGAAAAACTTTTACAAAAGTTTGAAGGATCTAGTGGAACGAATGTATAGACGTTCTTTCCACTTACAATACAAAAACCAATCCAATGATTCCAAGAACCAAATTTTATATAAACTATAGGAAGAGTTTCCAAATAATTGGTCAATGAGACATGTCAGAATTTTAATAGAAAAAACGTACAACAACAAAAAAGAAGGAATGAAAAAGTAATATTCCTTTAAATGTTTGTCTAAAATTATTTATAAATATCACTTTTGTTATATTTACTTTTCATATATCAATATAAAAATTAAATAGTTTATTGTCATGTTACATTTTGAGGAAGATTATGAAAATCTCAAAAGATGAACGAGCTGATATCATAAATATGCCAGTAGGAATGTCCAGAAAGGTGTACAAGGAGATGGTCAAAGACATGGACAAAATTGCATCACAGGAGGAGCCATCTAAAAAATAACGTGCTTCAAATGTAATATGTAATAATTGATTTTTTCGATCATTAGGTACAATAAATAAACAATTTAGCATTAAATATTAATTTTCAAGTCTTTTCTTGCAGAAAATAAAATAAAATGGAACCCATTTATCACATAAAATAGGACGACAAGGAAGAAAAGGGTTGATATCTAAGTTTGTGAGTAATTGTTACTTCCTTATAACAAGTTAACTAGGCTTCATTTTTGTATTTTTGAAGTTCTTTTATAAGACTCATCATTGAATGTCTTCAAACAAGTGCTAACATACAAAGAAAAACCATCAGACAAATTGATTGAAATTGGGTTAAATATGGGTTGTGAGTATATGTTGGCATATCAGAAATTAATTGTGGAATTTGTAAGCATCTATCGATCTTTTTTTACTTAGCTCCGTCTATAGTTAAAAGAACAAAAAAATATTTTATATTATATATATGATTTGTTATGGGGTATAAAACTTGCAGAAAACAAAGTATGGAACTACGGCAACAGATGAAATTTTGAAAGATGGCATGGTACATGGTTTTGAAAGAATGCGTATAGTTTATGAGTCAATTGTTGCTATGGTACATCATTTTTATTTTCAATTTACATTGATGTATATTCTTTTAATTTTGCAATTTTCATTATTCTCACCAATGTATATACACTCATTTCAGTTTATTTTTATGTTTGTAGATGGAAGGTGAAGAAGAAGAAAACAATCAACACTGTGAACAAAACATTCTTGAAAATAACCCAAGTCATGGAAGTAGCTCTAGCAGTTACGACAGTTCAAGAAAGAATGATGATCACTATGTTTGGACATCAAAGCAAGGCGTTGTATTTTTTGAAATATTTTTCCATGAAATCAGAAATTTTGTTTAATGTAATGAACATAGTGTCTCAATTGAAAGACAAATGGATACCAATAATTGTCCCATTTTGTATGAAAAAGACTGTATTATTCACACACACACACACACACACACACAGATATATATGTGTGTGTGTGTGTGTTTTAATTTATTCTATTACATTCTCCATTGTCACTACTGCGTTCTCCATTGTCGTTCTCAAATGCACTAATAAAAATTTAATTCATATGAATATTGTTATAAGATATATATGTGTCGAATTTTGATGAATAATGAATTTATAAAAATCACAATAATTGCACTGTCACACGTCGATGTTTCTAAACAATAAAAAATGAACACTGGTGCGTGTCAGTTACAGTACACCGGTGCATTTGTATGTTGCAGTGCACCGGTGCTTTTCTACGACCTATGGGCACCGCACAAATACCAAAAGAAATTAAAAATCTCAGTGCGTTTGTTCGATACTACGCACCAGTGCTTTTATGTGAGACTATGCACCAGTGCATTTGTATGACATATGGGCACTGCAAAAATACCAATACAAATTATAAATATCGGTGCTTTTGTCTAATACGGTGCACCGGTGCATTTCTATAAGTCTACGTACTGGTGCGTTCAGACAACCTAAGGGAACCACACAAATCCCAAGACTAATTGGTATGGCCCCGTGCATTGTATCACCAACACTACTCCCAGTGCGGTTTTATACCTTGACAACATAGTGCAGGAACCTTCGACCGCCCCGGGGCCACCATGTAGATGACACGCACTGGTGCGTTGAAACCTTAGTAGCGCACCGATGAAAAAAACATTTGTAATAACCTCTGGCTGCTTAGTTTTTTAGTTGTGTTGAATTTTCGTTAAAAGCTCTGCCAAAACCTCCGTAACCATAAACGAATGTTGTAGCAAATTTTTTTTTGACAATTTTGGCCATTTTTATAACACAAAAAAACATCCTTTATAACTTCTGCTAGAGGGTCGTTTCCTTGTAGTGCGTTGTTCCAAAACTCGCAAGATATCTTCTTAAGGCCCAATTACATTTTAGTGTGTGAGGACGATTAGGTCTTCTAGGATTTGAGTATCATAAAAAAACAAAAAAAACCCATATTTTTTATTGACTGATCACATAGGATTAATTTAAAAGGAAAATTAATTTTATTTTCGCTTTTTTTTATGTATGCGATCGTAATTTTTCTTTGATCATATGTAATATTCCAAAAATTTAGCCTTCAGCTAAATGGAATATTATAGTTTTTTTTATTACTAGGTAGGTGAATAAGTGGGTGGGGAGGCCCATAAATCTCCTTAGAAGCAATAAAAACACTTCAATTATGAAAGGAGACATTTTTAAGTGGCTAAATAAAGCACCTCCAAGTGTAAACAGGGGTTGGATCATGTTGATTTAGTCAACTTTGATCAAGTCAACAACACAGTTATAGAGGAGTGGAGATTAAATGAGGAATAACACAGTTTTGGAGGGAGATTGATTTCATGAAGGAAATGACCTAATTGAGTGGGGCCAAGGGTAAGGAAGCTCATAATCTATATAAGGAAGAGGATGGTATCCATATGATGGTATGTTTTAGATTATCATTTGATATTGGTATGTTTAGACTTTCATCCTTTTTTATGTTTAGCAGGGTTGTTGTCTTGTTTAGCACAAGGGTGTTCCCAAGAAGGAATCCCACGTCTTTTCCTGAGAGGCCTCTTGGAAGAGCATCGCATTCATTTCCACATTCAGGTTTTTGGGCCAAGCTACAACTTTCTTCATGAGCGCAGTTTCTGCAGGGTATTGTGCTGTGTTGCAGGGTGTTGTAGTGGAGGGTTGAGAAACCCACTTTCTGAGCTAGTTTCTCATAGGAGGAAGGATTCCTTCTCTTGGGAGATCAGTTTGGAAGGATCTTAGACATATTTAAGATATTTGGCAGTAGGCCAACTATTTCCCATCATTTACGGCATTGTTCTAGCTGGGAATTGGATTATTTTGGAGGGCAGCTTCAGTGAGGGATCTTGTGGCTCCTTTGGAGTGTTTCCCTGTGATTGAAGGGTTTAGCCTTTCATTGGAGGAGGCCTTTGAAGGGATCTACATTAGATCTACATTATTTCAGCCTTATACACTCATGTGCTTCAATTTGCAGTGAATCTTCAGCCCTAGGGCTTTAGATCCCATCTGGTATAGGGTGTATTTGTGAAAACCCTTTCCGGGTTCTTCGTAGGAGTTTGTATAAAGCCTAGATCTGTATTTATCATATTTTTTTGAGGCATATGACAACCCTACATCTTTGTACCTTCTTTTTCTATAGCGGTGTATTTATAACTAAGCTGTAGCAATCTTCCAATATTTTGTATTGTAGCAGCAGTTCATATTCAGGAGTGATTTCTTATGGGAGGCTTGTTTCCTCATTGTATATGATTCATGCCTCACTATTTTGTATTGATTTGTTGATATAATACATGATGATATGTCTCCATATTGGTCTCCAATGTTAATGAGTTGAATTACACTGCTATTTCCAGTTTTGTGTTCATATATTACTGCTTACCCATTTGGGAATATTACAGTGGTATCAGAGCATAATCTTGGCTCAGCCTGTGCATTCAGCTAATATGTCACCATGAGGAGAAGTTTCTCACAAGAAGAAGAGATGTACCGAAAGAGAAAATACATGACTCCATTATTTGGAGGAAGGAAGGAAGAGAGGCTCTCAAAGCTTCTTTTTCAATCTGTGCAAAGCATTCATGGAGATATCAAGAAGATGAGAAGGGAGATGTGTGAGGAATATCCAAAGGGGTTTGAATCTGAAGCAAGCCCTAGATTTTTGCATGATGGGTATGAGCATGCAGCCACACATTATGATTCACAGCACAGTCATATGCCCAGATTTACTATGAGGGAGATGGAAGAAGAAGAAATGCCAAAGAAGGAGACTCTTAGTGATTATCTGCAAGAGTATGAATCTCAAACTAAGAGGTTCAAAAATCACATCAACTTCCAATAGTTTTGCAAGAGTTCTGTGTTTTTGTTGTTCCCTTTTGGGAACAAAACTTTTTGTATTTTTGTTGTTCTCTTTTGGGAACAACACTTTTTTCATTTTTTTTGTTCCCTTTTTGGAACAACACTTTCCTACATTTTTGCTATTCCCTTTTGGGAACAACACTTTTTGCATTTTTGTTGTTCCCTTTTGGGAACAACACTTTTTTGTGTTTTTGCTGTTCCCTTTTGGGAATAGCACTTTTTGCATTTTTGTTGTTCCCTTTTGGGAATAACACTTTTCTGTGTTTTTTCTGTTCTCTTTTAGGAATAACACTTTTTGCATTTTTGTTGTTCCCTTTTGGGAACAACACTTTTTTGCATTTTTACTGTTCCCTTTTGGGAACAACACTTTTGTGTGTTTACTGTTCCAACTTTGGAACAATAATTTTTGTTGTTTATTGTTCAAAATTTTGAACAACACCTTTTTCTCTTAGTGTGTCTTGCTATTCCCACTTTTGAACAGCTGTTGTTCCATGTTTGAAACGACATTTTTTCTTCTTCTAAGTTTTTTGTTTTGTGAATAGCACTTCCTTCCTCTTGCGAGATTATTCCTAGCTCATCTCAACCCCATTTTTCTTATTCCCTTTCATGAAATGAAGTAAAATACTTCTATGAGGATAAGAATTATGGATTCTATTGAAGCAGGTGAATATCATTAACATTATGATCTTTAACAGGACAACTTCTAGATGAGATATTCTTTTTAAGAAAAGGGACACAGTTATTTATATACTACTTTATTGCATCATTTTCTACTGTACATGATACTGATTGATCATCTTAATACCATGTTGGTTCCACCCTTCCTGGTTATAATCTTCTCTGTCTATAATAAATGAGATTATGGGTATATATATATATATATATATATATATATTTTTTCTTTTTTTTCTTTTTTTTCTTTTCTGTTGTCATGTTCAACTTCTTCCACCATCCCTACTCTTAAGGAGTACTGAGCCTCACTCTTTTTATCATAAAATTGTGTAATCACAACAAAATTTTGTTTGCGGATGGAGGATAGGGGGTCTCATTATGAGCCAGCCTACCATGTTCATAAGGCTATAACAAAGTGACATTCCCATTATGGCCACCACACCAAGGTTATGATCCATTGGATAGCCAAAATATCCTTGGAATAGGAGGTCTCGTCATGAGCAGGCCTGATCACTTTTGCTACATCCCAGTGAATGGCAGTGTGGTTATCTGGTTACCACACCAGCACACTGATCTCTTCTCTAGAACAACACTGGAACTCTCCATTTATAAATTGAGGATCCTAGCTCATGCGGGTTAAAAATAAACCCTACCGAGGCTATGGATGCCTGCTGGCAGCAGAGGCTCTGCTTATGGTATTGAAGTTATATCTTATCGTCAATTATTACTATAATACCCTTTTCTTATTCTTTTTTTATCGGAGAAGTTATTTCCATAAATTTTCCTTGTTTTGAACCTTTGCGCATGAGAAATTATTTTCCGATCAATCGCATCATTTTCGGCTAGAATACTGTCAGAAAAGCATCATTTTGGCATATTGTTGTCCTTTTTTTTCGCATAACTTATCATCAATCCAAAGCGTCCTATCTCTTATTCATAACTATCTTTACACACTTCGCTCTCATTATAACCATACCTCTTGCCGTCCTATCATTGATATGTGTACACTACTTCATTTACTGTCGTATTGATCATTCCCTTGCCTTGCCGTCAGCACAACACCTTTCATATGCTTTATGGTCATGAAATCCCTTTTCCAATTTTGGGGGGAGGGGGGGGGGAATGTATGCATTATGGGATAACATGTGATATAATTACTGAACTCTGACATAACTTGATGATTTGACAAAATATTAGTACTGCATTTATACAAAAGTTTTTCTGATTAAAATTTTTGCATGCATCTTATATGTTGCTATTCAAAACTCAAATTGTGGATTTAAGAAATTTGCATGCGAAATAGTGACTTGTTACAGGAGAACAAGTATGGGGAGAATACTCTTCGCAGTAAGGCCACACTATTTCCCCTAACAACAGAGGCTCGCGCAACTCACGAATGTGCACAATTGTTCAGACATGGCGTGCTTGCATGGCTTCCACATTTTGCATCACTTTCAGTATCCGCTCAGCCTACATCAACTTCAAAAAATGTCAGTCCATACATGTCATTCCACATTTTTTTCAGAGGTAAAACAACATACTTTTCTGATTTATTACGAATTTAGGAGAATTTCATGAAAAATCCATCGAGCATTATTTATCATCATTCATTCCACATCTTTACCACTTCCCATTCTTCAAAGACAAAATATTTCAGTTTGGGGGAGTGTTCCTTTCATTTATTTATTTATTATGACCATATTATTCATTCTCAACACCTCCCTTCTTCCATGTCGTTTTACACCAGGCATAGATTTCAACAGATTATGGCAACCACCTCTATTCGATTTCTAGCATTGCATGAGGGCATGCTACTTCTTCAGTTTGGGGGAGGCATTTCTACACAGGATGGATGTTTTCTACTTTCTTTCTCATTTAAGGCATACAATTTCATTTTTATACAGTGCAAAAATTGATTTGCATATATCTTTAAAACTATGAACTGAATTCTTGTGATTTTTGGATAACAAAGAGGTATCATTAAAATACACAAACCTAGATAATTTCACGTTAAATTAGTTCATAAAATTTCGGAAATCATGCACTATCACCTACAGCTAATTTCTTTATATCTCATGATCCATACATCAAAATGATCTTATTTTTGGATCATAGAAGCATTAATATAGTAGAAATCTAGTTTTTTGAGAAAATGGTTAATGAAGTTTGTTGTTACTTATATCATATTTTGTTGCAACTTCATATACATATAGTTGAACGTCAAATGTAAAAATTGTTACGCCTTCATCAAGATTGCTAAAATTGAATATTCATTATTTGAGGAAGAATTCATTTGTTCCATCCATTTCGTGAGTTGGGATGAACAATTTTTGTATTATTTCTTGGTTAATAACGAGGCTTTGGGTTGCATGAGTACATGCAATATATTCAGTTTGGGGGTATCTTGGGCTGCTAGTTTGTCATTATTATTATCACTTTTTAACACCTATTTCATCCATTTATACCATTCTTTATCACGTCATTTATCATGGTTTATCATATAATTCCATTTTATAATTATTTATGCTCTTATGGATAAATATTATTTCTTCTCCTTTATTTTTAATAAATTGATGATTATTATGCATGATTTTACCAATGATGGTTTATTAATAAATTTTTTGTAACATCACTCACCATTTTAGCCTCCAATATATTTTCCAGATTGTAGATTTGATCTCCAACTCATCATTAAATATTCCAACTCAGAAATTTGTTGGAATGAGAAGTGACTTTTCATTGGAAGTTTTGGGCAAATGGAGAATAATCTGGAAAATATGAAACATGGCTTTTGTCCAGAATGGACCGAATTAATTTTATAATGAGCAGTTTTCCCAAATTCGGTTCGTATTGAGAGAAACGGAAGGTTCTCTGAAGACGATTTTCTCATATTCGCTGTTGCATCCATTTTCCAAATTATCTCAGTTGCAATACCAAATTCAACCTGTTCCTGTTGAATGTTGATGGAAAGATATTTCAGATATGATCTTGCTGATCAATTTGTTGTGAACAATCCAATTTTGTTATGGGAATCATTTTGTAATCATCTCTGTTGTAACTTCTCTCTGCTCTCTATGTATTTAAATGAAAAATAGAGATTAAAGAGGGAGATTATTATGGGATTATTATGGGATTATTAGATTAGAGATAGATAGGATAGGATAGGAGGAGGGGGGATAATGGAGAGATTTAGCTTTTCACAGGGGACCTCAATTTTAATTTCAATATACATAATGTTATTCTAAAGGAGATCATATTGTAATGACAAGTGAATTTGATGATTAATATATAACATGCATTGTTGTTCATCTGGATATTTTGAAGTAGCTCAACAGTATTCGCTGGTGGCTAGGGCCCAGTCTTTGGCAGATCTTATTGCTATTCCTTGTTTGATAATTTTCCATTTCCCATAATTTCATTTTGTTTTATATCTTTGCATTTCCTGCGAATTTATTTTGTTTGATATCTTCTGATTTCCTGTGAGTTTACATTGCAGTTAGTTTACTTTCCTTTATTCTGATCTCATGTACTTCGCAACTTTGTCATTTGATTTCATTTATGCTCACTGCAGATTGAATTAATTATTAGTTAAGACATTGATTCCCGTTGGTTATGATAAGAGTATGATTAGGATAGATCCAGCTGAAAGAGCTCAGTGTTGGTGTTATTCTCAATTGAATTGCTTGCTTAAGATTGGATTATGGTTTTTCTCGAGATTAAGTCTTGTTGCTTAGATGTATTATTTCTTTTTAAAAGTTGCAGCTTGAGATTTATGATTGCATCTACTTACTCTTGTATTGAATTTAATATATTATCTTAAATCATTACTCTCTAGCTTTATATCTTGCACACATTGTGTACACTCTTGTAACAAAAAGACTTACCCAGGTTGATAATTAATGTGAGGCAATTAGGAGTTTTAAAAGACACCTTTTAGCACCCAACATTTTGGCGCCATTTCCAGGGAGAGTGTTTCCATTTCACAGACAGTGATGTATGTTTGATATTTGTTGCTGGGAAAGAATTGGGTATTAAAAATTGAAGGTAAGAACCTACGTAACGAGAAAGTAAAGTGTTTATCGTATTTTTTGTAGAAATTCTGAATAACCGAGATATTATTCACCGAGATTCTCCCCGATCACACACTATTTTAGCTTCATGCATAATACAAAATATCTTCTACCATTGATCATCACCTCGCGAAATAAATCACCGCATGCATACATTAAAACCACGAACAATCACACATGAACACAGTATTTCATAGGAAAGCTTAACGCTGAAAACCCCCAACTATCTGTATATTATATGTCATGGAGATCATGTAACAATCATAGTACAAAGCTCCTCACAAGCTCTCAGCACCACCTCCAATTGCTACACACTATCAAGCTAGATCTAGCAAAACACATACTCCAATATTTTGCCACTTGATAGCCAGCCTCTATTGTGTAATCAATGCTACGGAATGGCTTCATTAAATAGATAAACCACCTGGCTTGTAGTGCGCAATCCTCATGGGCTTATCCACCTATTTGTGTGTTGCAAATAGCAACTGTATAGTCACAACTGATAGTTAACCTGCTCTTTCACCTATTTCTGCACTAGTCTCCACTGAAACTGTCCATGCACTGAAGTTAACTGATGCATTCTTTAGTTGATTAATGAGTTTATAATTAGTGAATTAATTAATAATTAATTCACACCACTCACCACTAGTGTATTTATCAGTTAGACTAAATACAACTAGTTCAACTAAGTTAAACCGAACACAACTCCACCAACTGTCTCATCAACTCCACCAAACTCTGCCACATGAGTTCTAACTGAAGTCAACCATGCAATAGCTCAACCAAACCCTAGGAATAGCATAATTCCTTTTGTCAGCTGCATGTGCCACATCCAAGCATCAAACTGAAGTGATCCAAGAGGATAAGATAATGTTTATAGTCCAAATATTATTAAGCGCTAATAATAGTTGACTGATCTATTTTTAGACTGGCAGTCTAAAAATAGACTTCGCCCAATGTCTAAAAATAGAGGTCCATCTATTTTTACCAACTTGACCAATCATCCATAAATAGCATCCTGCAACTCATAGACCATGATCCATATGTCTAAAAATAGACATAGTCTAAAAATAGACTTGCGCCAAAATAGCCTCCCGGCCCACTTAGTGAAGGCGTACCTTTCCACTAAGCTCATCATCTCGTTGCAATCTCAACACTCCCTCTCAACAAGATATGGATTATCTGCAACCCCTATCCTGCCCCTGTGGTATTCGAATTTGCTCCTGGTGAGCGCCTTCGTCAAGATATCAGCATCCTCATCCTCCGTAGGAATGTATGAAAGTAACACGATTCTCCACTGCACACAATCTCTGATATGATGATACCAGATGTCAATGTGTTTAGATCTATCATGAAATAATGGATTAACCAAGAGTTTGATGCAACTCTGATTATCACAATAAATCACAGTAGGCTCTAAGTGTGAGCCGAACAACCTGACCAGAATATTTCTCATCCATATAGCCTCGCATGCAGCCAAAATCGCTGCCATATACTCAGCCTCTGCTGAACTGTGTGCCACGGATCTCTGCTTCCTGTTGTACCAAGAAAACTGTTGTTGACCCGATACCGAAAATCCCTCCGCATGTGCTCTTCCCGTCCGTTGGGCTCCCGCTCGCCCAATCCGCATCCGTGAAGCCACATAGCTTCACCTCATCCTCCTATCTGTACCACAAGCCATATCCCGATGTGCCTCTAAGATAACGCAATACATGCTTGCCTGTCTTCCAGAAGAGCTTGGTAGGCTTAACCATAGCTTGCGAAAGCTAGTTAACAACATAGCATATATCGGGTCGTGTATTGACCGATACATAAGCAACCCCACCAATTGTCGATAAACAGTGGCATCCACTACCTCTGCCGAAGTAGAATCCTCCTTCCTCAAACCTCCAGGAAGAGGAGTATCAACAGGCTTGCAACCATGCATGTTGAACTTCTCCAGTATTTCCTGGGCATACTTACCCCGAGAAACAAATAGTCCATCACTGCGCTGCCAAATTTCCAATCCCAGGAAATAATGAGTGTATCAACATCTCATCACTCCAGCCAAAATAAAATCATCTACATAAAGTACAATGATCGCCAACTTACCCTCCACCACAATCTGGCATGTTAGGATCCGCCTCACTCTTGGAGAATCCAAGTCCGAGAAATAATCGTCTATCCGTGTACCAAGCACGAGGTGCTTGTTTCAACCCATACAATGCTTTCTTGAGCCTGCACACATGTGACTTGCTGCTGAAGATCTCGAAACCTTCGGGCTACTCTATGTACACCTCCTCCTCAATCACCCCGTTGAGGAACGTAGTATTCACATCCATCTGATGAATGTGCCACCCCATCTACGCTAAGAGAGCAAGAATCATCCGTATGGAAGAGTACCTTGCGACAGGTGCAAAGGTCTCCTCATAATCGATCCCCTTAATCTGTGAGAAGCCTCGGGCAACAAATCTTTCCTTTTACTTCTCCACACTCCCGTTAGCTTCTTGCTTCACTTTGTAGATCCATCTTGAACCCACCACAGATTTCTCTTCCGGCCTTGGGACAATCTCCCATGCATTGTTTCTGACAATCGAATCATACTCTTCCACCATGGCATCTACCCATGCGGGATCCTCCACAGCTTTCTCGAAAGAGGATGGCTCTGTCACGATACACTTGCTCATAAGAGCCATGTATCTAGTATACCAGTCAGGTGACTGTCTCTGTTTGGGCTGTGATGTAGGTGCTCCTACAACCTTCTCTGCATCTTGATCTAGTCGCTCAGCTTCTGTAGTGCGATTCCTCCCTTTGATGGTTGGCACTGCCTGAGTGGTCTCTTCCACTCCATGAACCTCATCTTGTGGCTGATCGACATCCTGAGACTCATCCTTAGGAACTAATAGCTCCTCATCTGCATGCAAGTGTAGCTCCCTCTCAAGCGAACACTTCATGGCTTTCTCCTCATGAAATTTGATATCCCGTCGCACAACAGTCTTGCGACTATCTGGCAAATACACACCATAGTTGTGGGGCGTATTAGTGTACCCCACAAATTTCCCAACCTCCGCAGTCGACTCCAGCTTCTTCCTGGCATCCTTTGTCACATGAATGTAAACAGGTGAACCAAAAATCTTCAAATGGAAAATATCAGGACTCTTACCAGAAAACGCCTCCTCGGGTGTACTCATGCCAAGTATCCTGTGAGGACAACGGTTCTACACATATACTGCAGTATTGCATGCCTCCACCCACGAGTGTATGGGAAGGCCCTGATCATGCAACATCACCCGTGCAACACCCACGATCGTTCTGTTCTTCTGCTCAGCAACCCCGTTCTGCTGTGGGTTATGAGTTGCTATGAGCTCTCTTTGAATTCCTTCTGCGCTACAAAAGTGCTTGAATTCACCACCATTATCGCTCCTTAGAGCCTTCACCTGCTTCCCCGATTCTTTATCAACCAGTGCCTTGAACTCACAGAACTTTGAGTATGTCTCGCTCTTCTTCTGCATGAAGAAGATCCAGCACTTACGAGAAAAATCATCAACAAATATCACATAATAACCGTGCTTTGCTGTCGAAGCTACTAATAAAGGTCCACACACGTCTGTGTGAATTCTCTCAAGGATCGTTGTGGCGCGACTATCCTTCTCGTGAAAGGTGTCTTTCACAATGTTTCCCAAGGTACACCCCTTGCACTGATCTAACTACGCAAGAGTGCCTTTAGGAAGCCCAGTAGAAATTTGATGCAGTATCTTCAAAGATCCATGGTGAAGGTGGCCCAATCTCCAGTGCCACAACTCGCCATCATCCCGGCTCACCACTCCTTCTGCCTTGCCTGCCATTACTGCGCAGCCATCTACCTGCAATTGATAAAGGTTCTTAACTCGAACCCCTATCCTCCGGGTCTCACCAGTTGCCTTACTGCGCAGGAAAGCCTTTCCCTCGCTAAAGGCAACATCATATCCCTTGTCTTCTAACATCGCCACAGAGATAAGATTCTTCTTCAATCCTGGAACATGCATCACTTCCTTCAATATGAAGGGTTTACCAGACTCCCTCTCAAAGGAAATGGTACTGATACCGGTCGCACTGTATCTACCATCATCGCCCATCTCGATGTGCACTCCAATATCTTTCTCATCCAGATCAGTAAACAAATCTCGATATCCTTGTCTCATGCAACAGAAAGGCAACCATTGTCAAGAAACCACCTTGCCACCTTTGAACCCATCACAACTTGAAACCAAGCATGCAATCAGTGAAAATCCCAGCTCAAACTATGAGGCTAAGGCCTCTCCAACTGCAGTTCCAGCAACCTGCTTATTTTTCTTCTTCTATGGACAATTAGTGGCATAATGTCTGTGTTGGTGATAGTGAAAGCACTTCACCTTGTACATGTCCTGCTTCTTGCCTTTCGCACCGGATAGAGAAGCTTTATTTCTCTTCCCCTTATTTCCTTTGGCAGCCAAAGCGCAATTATCTTCATCAGAGTTCTTTGATGAAGATCCGTCCCTGGTACTTCGACTTATCTCCTCTTGCACAAGATCCGACAAAAGTCGCTCCCATCCTGGCAATTTCTCCCGACCATTGACAGAGTCCTGATAGGAGTGCCAACTCTTCGAAAGCCCTAGGAGAGCCAAGCTCACCATTTCCTCATCATCAACAGTCACCCCCACACTTCCCAGCTCATCCCTGCATTGGATGAACTTCGTGAGGTACTTGGGCATACTGTCGCCTTTCTCCATATTTATGTTTCTGAGTCTATCCTTGAGCGCCAACTTCCTCTGGTCTCTCTTGCTTTGGAATAAATCTGTCAAGGCTTTCCACATAAAGAATGGAGAAGCCTTACCATGAAGGCTGAACACTATGTGATCCTTCACACCCTCCAACAGAATCCTTCGACACTTTGTTGTCTTCTTTTGCCATGCGTCAAGTACGGCAACATCAGTAGAAGTAGGCTTTAGGACTTCAGCATCTATGAACTCCTTCAACCCATTGTCATCTAGCACTGCTTCCATCATGTCCTTCCATGCAATATAATTCGAGCTGCCCTCAAGGGCATACTCCAATTGCAATCCGTTGAAAGACATCTCAACTTCGACACCAAGAAAACACTACTGCAAATTCGAATTCCACCAGCACAAAACTCAACCGCTTCAATGTTTTGCAATTGCTCCAATGATCAATATCCCTCTGATACCATGTATAAATTTGAATAACTGATATATTATTCACCGATATTCTCCTGATCACACACTATTTTAGCTTCATGCATAATAAAGAATCTCTTCTACCATTGATCATCACATGCGGAAATAAAATCAATTGCATGCATACATTAAAACCACAAAAAATCACACATATGAACACAGTATTTAATGGGAAAGCTTAAAGCTGAAAACCCCAACTATCTGTATATTATATGTCATGGAGATCATGTAACAATCATAGTACAAAGCTCCTCACAAGCTCTCGTGCACACCCTCAATTGCTACACACTATCAAGCTAGATCTAGCAAAACACATGCTCCAATATTTTGCCACTTGATAGCCAGCCTCTATTGCGTAATCAATGCTATGGGATGGCTTCATTAAATAGATAAACCACCTGGCTTGTACTGCGCAATCCTCATGGGCTTCTCCACCTATCTTTGTGTTGCAAATAGCAACTATATAGTCACAACTGATAGTTAACCTGCTCTTTCACCTATCTCTGCACTGGTCTCCACTGAAACTGTCCATGCACTGAAGTTAACTGATGCATTCTTTAGTTGATTAATGAGTTTATAATTAGTGAATTAATTAATAATTAATTCACATCACTCTCACTAATTGTATCAATCAGTTAAACTAGATACAAATAGCTCAACTATGTTTAGATTAGTTAAACTGAACACAACTCCATTAACTTCCTCAATCAACTCCTGGGCATGTCACCAGGTTCCTGGCTGATATCCATGCAATAGCTCCGCCAACCCTTAGGAATGGCGTAATTCCTTGGGCTCTTCATGCCACATCTGTGCACTTAGTGAAGTGCTCCAGAAACCAAAGTAATGTTTAGAGTCCAAATATTGTTAAGAGCTAATAATATTCGACATATCTATTTTTAGACTAGCAATCTAAAAATAGATTACTTTAATATGTCTAAAAATAGAAGTCCATCTATTTTTACCGACTTGACCAACCATCCAAAAATAACATCCTGCAACTCATAGAACATGATCCATATGTCTAAAAATAGACATAGTCTAAAAATAGACGTTGCGCCAAAAATAGCCTGCGGGCCCACTTAGTGAAGGCGACTCCTTTCCACTAAGCTCATCATCTTGTTGTAATCTCAACACTTTTCAACACAATTGCATAGAAGTTGAAGTAGGTGTTTGATGTTTGTCTTCTATCAAATAATTGGGCATTAAAAACGGAAGGTAAGAACCTACGTAATGAGCAAGTAAAGCGCTTTCTCCTCCACTCGCTTTTCAACATAATTGCATAGGAACTGAAGTAGGAATTTTAGAGGTAGAATTTTTGAGAAAATTCTTGTAATTCCACTTGAGTGGTGATGTAAGCACCACCCATTTCACTAACCAATTGACAGGAAAATTTGAAGGAGGATCCTCAAAGAAACACATGAAGAAAATCTTCTATTATGGTAAGAAATGGTTCACATTGCAACTTTTGAATTCCCTATAAAAGATCTAGGAGGAGTGACACAAATGCACATAATTCCCCCATCGTCTCTACCAAATTTTCATGGTTTGACAAATGAAGATCCAGATACATTCTTATTTGAGTTTGAAATACTTTGTAGAGGATATGATTATTGTACTAATGATCAAAGGTTGAAAGTGTTTCCTCTTACTCTAAAAGGAGCAGCTCTCCGATGGTTCATGAACCTTGGTGGGAATTGCATCCAAAATTGGGAGGACATGAAGAATGTATTCTTGAAGAATTACCAAGACTATTGCAAGGCCAATGAAGATATTTTCAATATGATACAAGGGGAAGATGAAAGCTTGGAGGACTATGTGGAGCGATTTTGATTCAACCTGTTAGCCACCTATAAAATTTGTTATAGCAAAAGGTGGCCAAGACTTTTTGAGCCTTCAAGGAACAAATTTTATTGCTAAAAAGTGTTGGCTCTTGAAGACTCTTGAAGGCCTCATGCCTCTCATCTGTCCAAATCTTCACTGTTGTTCCCTTTTTTATACTCAGAATTTCTGCTGTTTCCATAAGTGAAAATACTGCTGCAAAATCATCATTTTTCCCCTCCCTCCACTCAAAACTAACCTTCATTTTGCTCCCCTTTTTTCTCCATAAAACTCCTCTATTATTCATGACTCCCCTTCTCCCATTCATGAAAATCCTCTTTACATAGTTTAAAACTCATTTTTAAACTATACTGAAACACCCAAATCCTTTGAAAAACCATTGAAAATCTATAAAAAAAACCCATTTTTGCGTAAAGGCTTAAGCCCCCTTGGGCTAGGTCTTAAACCACTTCCCCTCCACATGCCCGCACCCTAGAACCAGGTGCTAGACCCACGAAGTGCTTATCGCATCGCAAAGTCTGAGTGCGCAAGTCGTTTTTGCCATGTTTAAAAAGTTCTGATGCAATTAAGCCCATGTACATACCCCCCTGATCATATTATCATTTCATGTAACCCGTGGGCCTGCCATCGGGCGCTAAATCATTAAAATTATTCATTCCCGATGGTCTCTTTCTTCTGTAAAGTAATAAAACCCATTTATCCAAAGTTTTGATCTAATGTTCCAAAGTCACGTGTTAAATGAAAATGGTTAGATTAAAAAGACCCGATAACGCAATCGCATCGGAGAAATTCACAAAGGGTTGATTGAAAGACCTGCATCAAACTTTCCGATGCGATTGGGTCCCATA
Source organism: Pinus albicaulis (assembly GCA_034641835.2). NCBI lineage: Eukaryota > Viridiplantae > Streptophyta > Pinopsida > Pinales > Pinaceae > Pinus > Pinus albicaulis. The sequence continues at coordinate 286,255,622 of CM076569.1, forward strand.
TATATAAACTCCGCCCCCACCGCTTTCCATTCATATAACCTGTTGTAGCACAATTTCACTCAGCAGAAGTCGGGAGAGGTTCTTGGCAATTTAAGGTTGTTGAGGAACAATTATTAGAAAATTAAGAAGAAGTGGAACATGTTCAAGAAGATAAACAAAATGTTTTAAAGACATTTGAAACCCTGTGCCTAAGAAATCTGTTATTGGGTGATTTAATTACATTGCAGGTGTAAGACTAATTCTTGCATTATGAAAGCTTATGAAAGTGTTGATGTTCATTTAATCCTCATTTATTGGAGAGCTGAGCAGGTTGTTTTGGAATTTATTCGGTGCATATTTGGACCAGTCATTCCTGATTTGAATCAGGTGTTGGCACTTTGTGAAACCCAAATAGTTATTTTCGATTAATGAACTGGATATTAAAGCAATTACTGCCAAATAATCTAAGGTTTAAGATTTCTTATAAAAATCTTAGAATAGTAGAAGTAGGGACTTCAATGAGCAAGTTGCCCAGGAAGCTAATGCTAAGATTTTTTACGTTTGGGTTTTACCGACTTGGCATTCATGGACCTGGTGCGAACATTGATACACTTTGTGTTGGGCCTCGACATGTAACTCCAGAAAATGGAAGAAGTAACAGAGCTACATCCTATACTAGAAGCACATGTCCTAGTCATGAAATTTAAGTTCAATGGAATATTCTCTTTGAGCCGCATCCGTTTTTTGAAGCTTACACAAAAACGCAGACCCTCCCAGGTCATGATTTTCATTTTCAAATTTCAGGCAAACGGAGGAAAATTTCAAAAATATACGACATGGATTTTTTGCAGAATGACCCCAATTGACTTAATCGCCGAAATCATCCATAAATTCAAAGTGAGTTTAGAGATTTTTCCAGTTCCTTAAATGCCAGTTTTATTAAAAACATTCTGCAAGTTGTAAATCCCTGACATGGACAGAAGGATCAAGAATTATTCTGAGTTTCATCTCATATTATTAGTTGGTGAAGTAATTTTTCAAGGATAGAAGTTTTACATAAGGGTAACTGTGGATGACTTCAGGCATTCTGTTAAAATGTACGCACTGTGAAAACCGGACATGAACATTAATGTTTCTCATATTAAGTAAAGGAATTTTCCCTCATTTGTTTTCCCAGGTGGTGATCGCCCTCCACGGACAACAAAAATGTCAGGAACAGCTGGGAGACCAAACATTATTCCTAGTATAGGAGTTTATGTTTCGACTTATGTAACAAAAGTGATATAGGCTTGCCAGATAATAAGTTAGATGGGGTTCCAGGAGAAGTGACCAGGATGGGAAATCGTTGAAGGAATTATTTGCGGAAGCATGAAAGGAAGAAATTTTGTGACAACGAGTGGCCCCGAAAAACAGTCTTTCCCAAACCACTCATCGAAAATCAACAGTTGATATTTATTGCGGCACCACCCATATCATTTTTATAAACCGCTAGAGGTGGTCCCGTAGGTGGATTCGGGTTTTGTGAAACCACTAGTTTTATATCATAAATGGAATACAAAATACGGGACCCAAATATATACATTATCCATATCAGCGTTACTTCTATATGAAAAACATAAAACTTCTAAGATTTTTTGTTTAGAAAAGAACTCATGATTAAGTTTAATCATATTTGTAAGGGGTTTAGGTGCACAAAATCTAATTTATTTTGAATAGAGGAATAATTTTATAACTGTTAGAATATTACAAAACTCAGTTATTTAACTAATTTTGTTTGAACAGTTAATTATTTAGGTTGAGAAGGGAGAATAAAGGAGGAGAAGCAATCTCATCGTGGGTTTAGGTTTTTGGATGTATTGAGATTTCAAGTGATTAATGAATGAAAAGCAAGCTTCTAGCATTCATTGATATTGATGTGTCTTCTAGTTTACATAATGTATTTCCTGTCTTTGAATAAAATGAAGTATTGAAGCAGCAAGTCCTTTTTTATGTGTGTAAATAAGAGTTAAAACCCTTAATAGGCGCTCCTTCATTTTAACTGTTCCTTTCTTATAACTCTTCTAAAGTTTGAGATGATAGATTCTGTACAACAGCATATCATTTTGAGCTTTTTCCTTTCATTCTTCTTTTGATCATTTCATTCTATATCAGCAGATAATAGCATTGTGGGACATTTATAGCATTTGATTTTGAAGGTTTAATGATTAAAATCTGGAGAACATGGATCAATATTTCTGTGACATAATTATATGAATGTCTTAAGCACAGATTCCTTTTCACAACCAAGGAATTGTTTCTTAAGGTACAACATTAATTGGCGCCGTTGCCAGGGATCGAAGAAGCGAAGTTCATTTCCCTGGGTTTTCTTTCTATTTCCTCTGGTTGTTCAGCGAGGAGGAAGTACTCGGCTATGTTTACTTTTTACATAATTCTCATTTTCAAAAAGCCAAACGCGAGGTCAAATACCTTGCAGCAGAAGGTTTCATAATCCCTTATTCTTGATGGTGAACAAGATTCAGATTTGAAGTTTGGTTGTTTATTATTCACCTGGTGACTCCACTGATGAAGGTTTCATTAGATGAAGAATTTTTCTAGCAAGAAGATGAGAAAGTATCATGGAAAAAACATGTATCAGAATTTCCGTTTTTTAAAGGAGGTTCTATTTTTTACTGTCATTTTAGTGGTCTATTTTCCCTTTTATATTAAAAGGATTGTTTCCTGCTTTATTTTCTCAGAAGATTATAAGGCCCAAAATGTAAATTCATTATTGAAAAAAGATTATTTTTCTTCTGCTTGTATTATAGATCTTGACACAAATTTATCTCCTAAATATGAGAGGAGAGATGATTTTTGTATTACAATTTCGAAAAATAATCAGTCACAGCCTGGGCATAGAGGTGATGATTCGGCATCTTTGGATGATAATATTTTTCCTCACAAGCAATTCAATGTTTTTTAATTCAAAAACAAAGAAATTTTTAAACCCCTGAAGCTGCCCACAATTCTCCATCAATATCCTTCAAAAGGATTCAAATCCTTGCCAAGTTTCTTCGGAAAGGAGGAGGATATTTCTGCTGAACTATATATCTTGGAATTTGAGTATTTTTTGGAAAAATCGCAAATTATTTATGAAGATGTGGCTTTAAGGATTTTTTTTCATTCTTTAAAGCAAGATGCTCATAAATGGTTCCAGTGTTTGGAAGCAAGTTCAATTAATTCCTGGAAAGATCTTCAAGATGTATTTCTTACATATTGGGGTGAGAATAAGTCATATGAAAAGCACCTTTTGGAATTATATTCTATCCGAAGGCAAAGAAATGAATCAATTTCTGAGTTTAATAGGAGGTTTCAAAAAATTTATTTCAGCATGCCACAAGAAATTCGACCTCCAGAAGCAGCAGCTATGGTTTATTATTTGAAAGCTCTTTCTATTGCCTTGGATTTTTATCTCAAGGAGAGAAAGCCTAGCACTCTGAAGCTGATGTTTCTCTATGTGCAATAAATCGAAGATAATGTGTGGGCTTGTAGAAATTTTTCGTGCGATGTAGAAAGACCAAGTTTTGTCAAATATAAGAGGGCTTGTGAAGAAAACATTGGAATTTCTTTACAAGAGAATGTAATTTTAGAGGTGAATAAAGATTTCCAAAAAGTGTCAAAAAGTTCCTGTAATGTTGAAGGACAAGAATATAATCATTTTGAAGATTCTAGTCAAAACTTAGTTGTAATAGCTGAACTACACTATGAAAGCATGGAAGATCATTGCAATAATTTTGTGAGTAGTGAGGAAAATAGTGCAGTTTCTCAGACATGTTTGAAAGAGGAGGAAGATTTTCATCATCAATTAATGTTAAATGAATAACATCAGCATTATGGAGAGAAAACCTTGGATTTTTATTTTCAGCCTAAATGCTCGCCTACAGAAAATGGCAGTCGAGTTCCTAACACACAGTTCCTAATTGAAAAGTCAAACAATGAAGGAAACTGCCATGTCCAAAGAAGTCTACATCAGCAAAATGTTCAAAAAAAGAAGGTAGCCAAAATTTTGTTTCATAATTTCTATGATCCAGTTGCTGAATATATGGAAAATTTCTTTGGTCAGCAACAAGCTTTTATGCAAGGGTATGTACAAAGTTTTTTATATGAAAAATTTTCACGGTACATTCCTGTTTTGATTTTTAAATTTCAGCAGTACGAAGGTATTAAATCTAACAAGCAGATGTTGGATTGGTTCCATTGGAAGGTTGACTTCACTTGATTAAGTTCAACCATGCTTATATATATAGGAGTTGTATATAAATAAGCTCAGGAGTTGAGCATTCCCAGTTGCAGTATTTCTAGTTTAGAATTTTCAGTTTAAAAATAAAGATCCTAGAAGAAAGAGGTTTCAGAGAAGTTTTGAAATTATCAGAGATTTTGGATTGAGAGAAAATTCAGCTTGACTTGACTCCATGCCCAATAAAGGCTATTGATCTACAAGTTCTCAGCACTTTTCTACCAAAGTACTGTCCCCAATTGGAGCCAGATGTTGTAGGACAATTTCACTCAGCAAAAGTCGAGAGAGGTTCTTGGCAATTTAAGGTTGTTGAGGAACAATTATTAGAAAATTAAGAAGAAGTGGAACATGTTCAAGAAGATAAACGAAATGTTTTAAAAACATTTGAAACACTGTGCCTAAGAAATCTGTTATTGGGTGATTTAATTACATTGTAGGGGTAAGACTAATTCTTGCATTGTGAAAGCTTATGAAAGTGTTGATGTTAATTTAATACTCAGTTATTGGAGAGCTGAGCAGGTTGTTTTGGAATTTATTCAGTGCATATTTGGAGCAGTCATTCCTGATTTGAATCAGGTGTTGGCACTTTGTGAAACCCAAATAGTTATTTTGGATGAATGAACTGGATATTAAAGCAATTACTGCCAAATAATCTAAGTTTTAAGATTTCTTATAAAAATCTTAGAATAGTAGAAGTAGGGAATTCAATGAGCAAGTTTCCCAGGAAGCTAATGCTAAGATTTTTTACGTTTGGGTTTTATCGACTTGGCGTTCATGGACCTAGTGCGAACATTGATACACTTTGTGTTGGGCCTCAGCATGTAACTCCATAAAATGGAAGAAGTCACAGAGCTACATCCTATACCAGATGCACACGTCCCAGTCATGAAATTTAAGTTCAATGGAATATTCTCTTTGAGCCGCATCCATTCTTTGAAGCTTACACAAAAACGCAGACCCTCCCAGGTCATGATTTTCATTTTCAAATTGCGGGAAAACGGAGGAAAATTTCAAAAATCCGCGACATGGGTTTTTTGCAGAATGACCCCAATTGACTTAATCGTGAACATCGTCCAAAAATTCAAAGTGCTTTTAGAGATTTCGCCAGTTCCTTAAATGCCATTTTTATTAAAAACGTCCTACAAGTTGTAAATTCCTAACATGGACAGAAGGATCAAGCATTATTCTGAGTTTCATCGCATATTATTAGCTGGTGAAGTAATTTTTCAAGGATAGCATTTTTCAATAAGGGTAACTGTGGATGACTTCAGGCATTCTGTTAAAATGTACGCAGTGTGAAAACCGGACATGAACATTAATATTTCTCATATTAAGAAAAGGAATTTTCCCTCATTTGTTTTCCCAGGTGGTGATCGCCCTCCACAGACAACAAAAATATCAGGAACAGCTGGGAGACCAAACGTTATTCCTAGTACAGGAGTTTCTGTTTCAACTTATGTAACAAAAGTGATATAGGCTTGCCAGATAATAAGTTAGATGGGGTTCCAGGAGAAGTTACCAGGATGGGAAATCGTTGAAGGAATTATTTTCAGAAGCATGAAAGGAAGAAATTTTGTGACAACGAGTGGCCCCGCAAAATAGTCTTTCCCAAACCACTCATCGAAAATCAACGGTTGATATTGATTGCGGCACCACCCATATCATTTTCATAAACCGCTAGAGGTGGTCCCATAGGTGGATTCGGGTTTTGTGAAACCACTAGTTTTATATCATAAATGGAATACAAAATACGGGACCCAAATATATACATTATCCATCTCAGCGATAGTGCTATATGAAAAACATAAAAATTCTAAGATTTTTTTTTTAGAAAAGAACTCATGATTAAGTTTAATCATATTTGTAAGGGGTTTGGGTGCACAAAATCTAATTTATTTTGAATAGAGGAATAATTTTATAACTGTTAGAATATTACAAAACTCAATTATTTAACTGATTTTGTTTGAACAGTTAATTAGTTAGGTTGAGAAGGGAGAATAAAGGAGGAGAAGCAATCTCATCATGGGTTCGGGTTTTTGGACCTCCAGACAGTGATCTTTGTATTGAAATTTCAAGTGATTAATGAATGAAAAGCAAGCTTCTAGCATTCGTTGATATTGATGTGTCTTCTAGTTTACATAATGTATTTCCTGTCTTTGAATAAAACGAAGTATTGAAGCAGCAGGTCTCTTTTTACATGTGTAAATAAGAGTTAAAACCCTTAATAGGTGCTCCTTCATTTTAACTGTTCCTTTCTTATAACTCTTCTAAAGTTTGAGATGATAGATTATGTACAAGAGCATATCATTTTAAGCTTTTTCCTTTCATTCTTCTTCTGATCATTTCATTCTATATCAACAGATAATAGCATTGTGGGACATTTATAGCATTTGATTTTGAAGGTTTAATGATTAAAATCTAGAGGTGATTAAAAATGGATCAATATTTCTGTGACATAATTATATGAATGTCTTAAGCACGGATTCCTCTTCACAGCCAAGGAATTGTTTCTTAAGGTACAACATAACCTACGCCAGGGACCAAGATTTTAAGTTCCGAGGCGCCTATCGCATCAGAAACTTCTACGAAGACTCTTCTGATTGCTCCCCTTTGAAACCTTTGATTGTGATGCCCCGATCGCACCATCGCATCGGCCCACCTCTGATTTTCGATCCTCGATTGGTTGTCCACCGTTGATCTCCTCTTTGCCTTCCCTGATCCAACGGTCCTCATTCACTCTAATCATAAGTCTTACCTCCGCTTCAAAATCCTCTGATTCATTCTCCACCATTGATCTAATCCTTAGATCAACAGCCCGCGCTGCATCGCATCGAATTTTTTCATCGCATACCTTTGTTTTCTCCCTCCGATAGGCTAACCCTCTGATTCATTCTCCACCATTTATCTAATCCTTAGATCAATGGCCCGCGCTACATCGCATCGCAAGTTTTCATCAAGCGCGTTTGTTTTTCCCCCAATCGTCTATTCGCCCGATTCACTCTCCGCCATCGATCTGATCTGCAGATCGACGGTCATTGCTTAATCGCGTCGGTGCCTTTCAAGTTTTTCTCCCTCGCCATAACCACCTCCCAATTCATTTTCCGCCGTCGATTTGATCTACAGATCGACAGCCCATATATAATCGCATCGGATATTTTCCATTGTCGCATTTTAAGGTTTTATTCCCAAACTCTGATTTTCTGATCTCTTGATTTATTCTCCACCGTTGATCATTGCGCAATCGACGGTTCTGACATATTTTCTTCCTCCGCTCTTCTTTAACCTTCTCTTAGCTGATCTCCACCATTGGATGTTGCCATCCAACGGCCATGCTCTCTCCCCACGCCCTCTGAAGCAGTTTACCCAATAACGCAGGATTTCATAATGTTTTGTTTATTTTGCAGGTTTCGAAGGTTTTTCCCATAATATAAAGGAAAAGAAATCCGAGGGTGACGATCCTATGGCCTTTCAGTTATCAAAGGGAAAAGGACTACAAAGGCTCTACTCCATGTCTCGTCATTGCTTCATGAGGCAGTGATGCCATACGAGCCCTGCGTGGCCCTGCACATCGACAAGACACTGTGTTATTAAATCACGATTAAAAGAGTATCAGTGTTGAAGACAGAATACAGTAGAATAGAAGATTAAAGACATATTTGTGGGTATCACGGTTAAGATTGATTATCAAAAGCCTAATCCCCCATATTAAAACACAATTAAAAGAAAATCATAAGTGTCTAACAGAAATAAATACCTCCACCGCCACACTTGAGGCGAATTGATTCCTCCCAGCTACCATAAGTGCCACTTGTGCCTCAAAGCATTCAAACAGAGGTCGAAGTTATTGTTCAAAATCAGATATTTGCCTCAGCACAGCCAGAGATTTACTTCTGCAAGGAAATTAATGCAAAAAATGTTTGCAGAGTTACTCCAACATGAAACAGAGCCTCAAAGGTCAACAAAAGCTCCCACCGAGCTTAATTCATAAATGTAAATCAATTAATACAGTAACACACCTGTAAAATTCTCCATCAAGCCCCTCAAAGGTCGAGAAGTCATTAATATGCATTAATTGTCCTGAGAGATCTTTTATCAGATCTCACCTCCTCATTCTTCTATAAATACTTCTGTAGAAGATGAGAAATTGTTGGTTGCAGAACTTTGAAATACATTTGAGCTTAAAATTCTGATTGTAAATAGTGTTCACTAGCCCTTGGAACTCTATTTGTGATAGATAAGTTACGCTGAGACAAGTAGATGATTTCTAAACTAAAGCATTGGACTTAAAGCTGTAACTGGTTTGGAGCATCAATACAAGCTAATTTATAGGATCCTGGTCTATGTTGACAGTGATTTTTTTCTCATTGTAACTTGTCATTTTGTTTCTGTTTTCACTGTGTTCATCTTCTCTTATAAAGAACAACATGCATAGAGTTAGGACCTATTGTATATCAGTAACCTTCTCTGACTAAAAATCTTTATCTGAATGTTTTCTTCCAATCTGTGTTATTTGGGAATGATTTAATTCAGTTTAAGCATAGCAATTTTGGTGTTCCCTCGTCTTATTGCCTTAGATAAATATTATTATTGAATGTTATGTTCATTATTAGTTAAGTAGATATGAACTAAGGAAGATATGGTGTGCCCTGGTCCTAGTTTTATCCCCAAAGACTGTCTTAATGTTTCCCTTGGAATGTGTTAAAAGTTGACTAGTTTAGAAGTACTTACCAGATCTTAGGCCATTTTGTGTTATATTTGTGTTTGTCTTGAAACTAACCAAGTAAAGCAGATCTAGGAGAGGATTTGTGGTGAGCCTGGCCCAATAATTTCTACTCCAACAGTTTCCTTCAAGTTTCCCTTTGTTTTAAAATGTTTTCTATTGAAAGTGTATCAAAGGCTGGCTAGTTTAAAAGTACTTACTAGATCCTAGTTTACTTTTATGTTTTTCTTGAGTCTATGTCAAAGGCTGGCTAGTTTAGAAGTACTTACCAGATCCTGGGTTGCTCTTTGTTCCTCATCTATTTAAATTCTTCTTCTTATTGTACCATTTCATTCCATAAATCAAACTTCAAAGAGATCCTTAGACATAGATGACTTGCCCCATGGACCACTCTTGCTTCTTGCTATTCCAATTAAATCTTATTATGACTCCATAGCCCAATATACTAAAACCTACAATTATCTATCTTTTTGGCCGAAGCTTACTCTCATTTCTTGCAACTTCTCACCTTTGAAACTCTTTCCATTTAGGACTTTCCCTCAAATAGTAATCATTCTCAACCATCCAAAAACAAAACAAACCCTTGGCCTTCATAACTAGCCTAATATCATTACCCCAAACTTCAAAAACAAATCCATCTTTGCACTTATTAGAGAGATCCCTCTCTGGATTCAGGAGGGCTAGATCCTAGAATCCCAAAGTGGTTGAAATAATGTTGCTTCTGCAGTTTTAGTCTCACCAATCTGCTAAAATTACATATTCCTAACATTTCTGGCGACTCCGCTGGGGAAGTCTGAGTATTTTTTAGCTTAAAGGAAATCATAAGATACCAGAAATCCATTGATTTAAGAATATTTGATGTGTTAGCCAGTTGAGCTACTAGCAACTAACATTTCTGGTGACTCCGCTGGGGAACACTTCCCTTAAAATAAATAAAACTTTGAGAGTAAAAAGCAGCCTTTCCAAGCACTACCAAATAATGGTAATCATGATAAAACTTGTTGAATCAATGACAAACTAGGTAAACCCTAGGATTCTCATAAGACTTTATCTAACCTTGAAAAATCAGCTGGCTTAGCCATAAGAGTGGATTGTCTTTGTCTCATGACCGTAGCTAAGTTTTGAAACAGAGTTAGGATATTCTTAAAAACCACACAACTGAAAAATAACTCAGAAAAACCTAAAACTATTTCAAATTGGTATTCAATAAACATGGTGGTGGACCATAAAACCTTTTACCTCTGAAAAGAGCTAAAAACTTCCACTTGGCGACTCCACAATCCTTAACAAACCTTAAGACTCCACTGGGAAGAACCTTTGTCATTGTAATATCATTCAAACTTAGTTAGAGGAATGTAGGATTTAAATTTGTAAAACGGACTAGTTAACCTCTTAAAGATTGTCATATCTAGTTGAACTTTTCTTGTTTAGTTGAGTCTAAAAACACAGCATAGTGGCTCCTAGAAAAACTCATACTAGAGCCTACCCTGACCAAAAACCACCTGAGATAGTTGAAAACCTGGAAAGTATTCTTAGGAAGTCTCCTAAGATTAAATTTTCAACTGTTTTCAGATCACCCTTGAGAGCTAATTCAATTCCTGAAAACCTTGTAGCTCTACAAGAAACACATGGTGGTGGAACCATAAAAAAATTTACCTCCTTAGGAGTTAAAAATCTTCCACCTGGCGACTCCACACTCCATAACTCCCAAAGACTCCACTGGAGGAAGAACATGAAAGATGGCCAGGCCTTATAGAAGGGTAGAACATATGGGTTGGACCTGGTTTAAAGAATTCATTGTTTTTTTCTATCGCTATGTTCTGTCCTGCTTTAAGCCTAATCAAGTGTACAAAGATGAAACCCACATTGAGTATGCGAAAGAACTCAGACCTCAGTCTTCAGATCATGAGAAAACCTGTACTCCCATGAAAAATCTGGTGGGACAAGAGCCTCATGTTATATCTTCCACTCCTAAAGAAGCTTCACACAGCCATGAGCCTCCTGTCACACTGCCCACACCCACAAAGGTCATAGAAAGATATAAGCCTCTGGTTTTACCACTTATCTTCCAGCCCCTTCCTGCAGAACTTATAGATAAGCTGCCACCTTTTAATGGAGAAAATTCAAAAATCACTGCTAACCAACATGTCCAAAAGCTCGAGGATGTACTTGAGTTATATGAAATAGAAGAATATGATCTGCGTATTAAAATGTTCTCCTTGTCATTACAAGGAAGATTTGGTTTAAAAACCTCCTAGTCGCAAGCATCTTCAGCTTTCATCAATTTGCTCGAGTTTTCCTTGATAGATGGGCAATCCCAGTAAATGTCTTCCTCATCCTAGAAGAATATCAGAATTTTAGAAGACAATCGGCAGAGACAGTACAAGAGTTTTCAACCAGGTTCAATAAAGTGTACAATGCGATACCTTCTGATGTAAAACAACCTTTGAGATGGGCTCTACTGCACTATCCTAGTTATTTTGAACCTGAGGTGGAATTCCATATAAGAGAAAGAGAGCCTTCGAGCCTAGAGGAAATGCAGAGCATAGAATTTTCTGTCAAATACAACATAAAGTGCAAGGAGGAAGGATTGAAAGCAGCAGAGAAAGAACAGGCAGAGCGATTAATGCAGATCTCTTTAAAGAACAAGTTGGAAAGATTGATAAATACTGTCGATGCCCTGTTGAACATAGGATAAGAAGAACACGAGTTTGAAACCATAAATGATGATAACAAGAGACCTACACCTTGTCCTCAAGAAAAACAAACTAGACTGCTGCAAGATATGTATTACATGCAAAGCATGTATGATGAACAATACGTTAAATTAGAAGACAAACTTGCAGATTATTTCGAGGAAAGACTTGCTGAGATTCGAGAAGGTTTGATGGGTAACGTTGCTTATAATTATGATTTATCTAATAATAATCTGTCTGATGATGGATTTTTCCAAAGGGAAGCCGAGCTTACATGGCCATCATTGGTCGATTCAGGGGAGGACGATCGTGACCATCAACTCCAAGAAAATGATGAGCCAATGCAGGCCATCTATGATACTGATGAAGAAAGCATTGAAAGCATGATAGCAGATGAAGATTCATTGAATCTTCAATCTGTTATGTATCAGATCATTAGTAATAATTTCGAAGAATATGGAAGCCAGCAGCTCTTCAGCGCAGAGGACAAGGAAGAAAGACATGAAGAAAATCTTGAGCAAGATGAATATCCAGAGCCTTTGCCTCAAAGGGTCAAGGTAATCAAAGCAACCCCTGCTCCAGAATATATTAATTTTTTCACAAAGTTCAGTTCACTCCAGCAAAATCGGTTAGGGTCAGAAGAGGACAGCCCTGCCATATATGATGAGCCCTCCAGTTTAGGCTACAGTGAAGATGAGGGAGACCTTTTTTCCCATTGACATCTCTGTCTTGATCTAGTGGAAGAAGAGGTATTCTTGGTTGATGCTCAAATGCCAAATACTCCCAGCCAGAAAAGAGAGGAGTGTGATTACAAAGGCCACACTGCAGATGCAGTGATTGAAGCTGCTCGGGATACAGACAGCCTACCAGCCATGGCAGGCCTTAAAGAAGAAAGTATATATCATGTTCTGATTGATCCTGTGGCAAAATACATGAAGGCCCTGATTGGCTTAGCCCCTCAAGAATTAATTCTTCAAAAAATCCAAATACATCAGAAATGGTCACCACTATTGGTGGCCTCAGTTTTGAAGATCCACACGCAGAGCACCCTATGGTTGTCTCTAATGAGCAGTCAGTTCTTCTCCCCTTTTTTACTATTGCTTGACTGGCTGCATTGGCATTATTGTATCACCTAAAAAATGTAAATATTCCAAGTTAGAGTAGGTTATATAGGAATGTCAATAAAGCTCAGTTCTGAGCATGTAGTTAATTGTTGTTTTCTTCTTTGAAAAAAAATAAAAAATTCAAAAACACAAGAACAATGAAAGAAAGAAAAGAGGGCAGATTGTGAAAACAAGAAAGGTACATCCCCATACCAAAAAAGAGAAACAAAATACGAAAGTGTGCAAGCTTAAATGCCACTCCTAAAAACACACTTCTAGTTAGTCATACTGCCTAATCCTGACTAATTAGCTTTAAATTTTCTACTGATAGGATAGTGAATTCGATTTGCCAAACTGTTTAATCTTGGCTTATCAGTAGATAGATTAGGATAGAAATTAAAGGTTCAAACATGCTCAAAATCTGAACCTAAGTTTCCAAAGAGAGATTACTCAAATATGTTCTATTTTTTTGAGTAAAAAACAAAGATAAACTGGTTCTAAACAGCTCAAACAAGAGTCAAGTCAGAGTTGTAAAGGTTGAAGGAAGTGCTTGAATTTTCAGATCCTAAGCCTTCCATTTTGTTTTAATTTTCTGCGAAATAAGATCTATGTGCAGCTTGTTTTTTATGCCATAGACCATCATCAAGTTAGACTGTTTAATCCTGACTTGTATGCTTTTAAATTTATGTTGTAGAATTTATAGAATAAAATCTGTTAGATTGTTTAATCCTAACAGATTAATAGAATAGGTAGAGAATCATATGGGCTCAATTGTTTAATTTGAGTCCATGGAGAAATAAGGAGTAAAAATAGATTAGATTTCTTGCTTTCAAAAGAATAAAATGTTGTAAAAGAGTTTGCCAATCCAAGTGCACTCTAATAAAAAAAAAATGCTAGATCAGTAGGATTGGGTAGGTAGAAAGTTTGTATTGATGAAAATCCATTGTTTCTATGACTGCTAATATGTTTCAAAGCAAGATCATCCCAGCAAAGGAAGGGCAGCCCAATGGATGAGGCACAGGTCAACCTCCCAAAGAACATAATGGATGTGGCACAGGTCAGCCTCCCAGAGAATGCAAGTCTGAAGTTCTTGATTCCTTCAATAAGGCACCATCCCCAAGTGGAGCCACTGTTAGCCACCTATAAAAATTTTTATAGAAAAAGGTGGCTAAGACTTTTTGAGCCTTCAAGAAACAAATTTTATTGCTAAAAAGTGTTGGCTCTTGAAGACTCTTGAAGGCCTCATGCCTCTCCTTTGTCCAAATCTTCACTATTGTTCCCTTTTTTATACTCAAAATTTCTGTTGTTTCCATAAGTGAAAATACTGCTGCAAAATCATCATTTTTCCCCTCCCTCCACTCAAAACTAACCTTCATTTTTCTCCCCTTTTTTCTCCATAAAACGCCTCTATTTTTCATGACTCCCCTTCTCCCATTCATGAAAATCATCTTTACATAGTTTAAAACTCATTTTTAAACTATACCGAAACCCCCAAATCCTTTGAAAAACCATTGAAAATCTATAAAAAAACCCATTTTTGCGTAAAGGCTTAAGCCCCCTTGGGATAGGTCTTAAACCACTTCCCCTCCACGTGCCCGCACCCTAGAACCAGGTGTTAGACCCATGAAGTGCTTATTGCATCGCAAAGTTTGAGTGCGCAAGTCTTTTTTTCCATGTTTAAAAAGTCCCGATGCGATTAAGCCCATGTACATACCCCCCCGATCATATTATCATTTCATATAACCCGTGGGCCCGCCATCGGGTGCTAAATCATTAAAATTATTCATTCCCGATGGTCTCTTTATTTTTTAAATTCATAAAACCCATTTATCCAAAGTTTTGATCTAATGTGCCAAAGTCACGTTTTAAATGAAAATGGTTAGATTAAAAAGACCCGATCGCGCAATCGCATTGGAGAAATTCACAAAGGATTGATTGAAAGACCCGCATCAAAAATTCCGATGCGATTGGGTCCCATATATATAAACCCTGCCCCCGCCGCTTTCCATTCATATAACCTACACCCAGGACCAAGAGTTTAAGTCCCGAGGCGCCTATCGCATCGGAAACTTCTGCGAAGACTCTTCTGATTGCTCCCCTTTGAAACCTCCAATTGCAATGCCCCGATCGTACCATCGCATCGGCCAACCTCCGATTGCCGATCCTCGATTGGTTGTCCACCGTTGATCTCCTCTCCTCCTTCCCTTATCCAACGGTCCTCATTCACTCCGATCGTAAGTCTTACCTCTGCTTCTAAATCCTCCGATTCATTCTCCACCGTTGATCTAATCCTTAGATAAACGGCCCGCGCTACATCGCATCGGAGTTTTTCATTGCATACCTTTGTTTTCTCCCTCCAATCGGCTAACCCTATGTTTCATTCTCCACCATTGATCTAATCCTTAGATCAACGGCCCGCGCTACATCGCATCGCAAGTTTTCATCAGGTGCGTTTTTTTTCCCCCAATCGTCCATTCCTCCGATTCACTCTCCGTCGTCGATCTTATTTGCAAATCGACGGTCAGCGCTTAATCACGTCGGCGCCTTTCAATTTTTTCTCCCTCACCATAACCACCTCCTTATTCATTTTCCACCGTCTATTTGATCTACAAATCGACGACCCATATATAATCGCATCGGAGATTTTCCATTGTCGCGTTTTAAGGTTTTATTCCCAAACTCCGATTTGACGATCTCCCGATTTATTCTCCACCGTTGATCATTGCACGATCAACGTTTCTAACATATTTTCTTCCTCCGCTCTTCTTTAACCTTCTCTTAGCCGATCTACACCGTTGAATGTTACCATCCAATGGCCATTCTCTCTCCCCACGCTCTCTGAAGAAGTTTACCCAATAACGCAAGATTTCATAATGTTTTTTTTATTTTGCAGGTTTCGAAGGTTTTTCCCATAATATAAAGGAAAAGAAAGCTGAGGGTGACGATCCTCTGGCCTTTTGGTTATCAAAGGGAAAAGGACTACAAAGCCTCTACTCCATGTCTCATCATTTCTTCATGAGGCAGTGATTCCATACAAGCCCTGTGTAGCCCTGCACATCGACAAGACACTGTGTTATCAAATCATGATTAAAAGAGTATCAGTGTTGAAGACAGAATACAACAGAACATAATATTAAATACAGATTTGCGGGGATCACGGCTAAGATTGATTATCAAAAGCTTAATCCCCCATATTAAAACACAGTTAAAAGAAAATCATAAGTGTCTAACAGACAGAAAGACCTCCACCACACTTGAGGCTAATTGATTCCTCCCAGCTACCATAATTGCCACGTGTGCCTCAAATCATTCAAACAGAGGCCGAAGTTATTGTTCAAAATTAGATATTCACCTCAGTATAGCCAGAGAGTTACTTCTATAAGGAACTTAATGCAAAAAATGTTTGTAGAGTTACTCCAACATGAAACAGAGCCTCAAAGGTCAACAAAAGCTTCCGCCGAGCTGAATTCATAAATGTAAATCAATTAATACAGTAACACACCTGTAAACTTCTCCATCAAGCCCCTCAAAGGCTGAGAAGTCATTAATCTGTATTAATTGTCCTGAGAGATATTTTATCAGATCTCACCTCCTCATTCTTCTATAAATACTTCTGTACAAGATGAGAAATTATTGGTTGTAGAACTTTGAAATACATTTGAGCTTAAACTTCTGATTGTAAATAGTGTTCATTGGCCCTTGGAGCTCTGCTTGTGATAGATAAGCTAGGCTGAGATGAGTAGATGATTGCTAAACTAAAGCATTGGACTTAAAGTTGTAACTGGTTTAGAGCATCAATACAAGCTAATTTATGGGATCCTAGTCTATGTTGACGGTGATGTTTTTCTCATTGCAACTTGTCATTTTGTTTTTGTTTTCACTGTGTTCATCTTCTCTTATAAAGAACAACATGCATAGAGTTAGGACCTACTGTATATCAGTAACCTTCTGTGACTGAAAATCTTTATCTGAATGTTTTCTTCCAATCTGTGCTATTTGGGAATGATTTAATTCAGTTTAAGAATAGGAATGCTGGCGTTCCCTCGTCTTATTGCCTTAGCTCAATATTATTCTTGAATGTTATGTTCAGTATTAGTTAAGTAGAGATGAACTAAGGAAGATATGGTGTGCCCTGGTCCTAGTTTTATCCCCAAAGACTATCTGAATGTTTCCCTTGGAATGTGTTAAAAGCTGGATAGTTTAGAAGTACTTACCATATCTTAGGCCATTCTATGTTATCTTTGTGTTTGTCTTGAAAGTAACCAAGTAAAGAAGATTTGGAGAGAAGTTGTACATTGGGCTTCCAGCCTTTAGTTTCTTCACAACGATTTGTGCCTTGATTTCCTTTGTTTTAAAATATTTTCTGTTGAAAGTGTATCAAAGGCTGGCTAGTTTAAAAGTACTTACCAGATCCTAGTTTTCTTTTATGTTCTTCTTCGGGTACATGTCAGAGGGTTTCGGCTGGTTAGAAATACTTACGGATCCTAGGGCTGTCTTTCTCATATGTTTAAATTATTTGATATTGTTGTACCATTTCAATTCCATAAATCAAACTGATCATGAACGTATGTGGCTTTCCCCATGGACCACTCTTACTCTGCTGTTACGATTCGTCCTATTATGACTCCATAGCCCAATGGACTAAAACCTGCAATTATCTATCTTTTTGGCCGAAGCTTACTCTCATTGCTTGCAACTTCTCACCTTTGAAACTCTTTCCATTTAGGACTTTCCCTCAAACAATAATCATGCTCAACCATCCAAAAACAAAACAAACCCTTGGCCTTCAAAAATAGCCTAATATCATTACCCCAAACTTCAAAGACAAATCCATCTTTGCACTTATTGGAGAGATCCCTCTCCGAATTCAGGAGCGCTAGATCCTAGAATCCCAAAGTGGTTGAAATAATGTTGCTTCTGCAGTTTTAGTCTCACCAATCTGCTAAAATTACAGATTCCTAACACAACCTTCAAAAATCAAAGCATAAAGAGATCTCAAAAACACTCCTACTCAAAGGAATCAAAGATGAATTTTTAGAACTCTTAAATTTGATAGGAAAAGGCGATGTTTTTCAATTATCATATGATGATGTTTATGAATTACGCATAAATTATTCAAGAGGAATATCCAAGGCTGGTAAGAATTTTAGAGAAGCTTCTTATTTCTTTTCAAAATCTACTACAAGAAGAGGAGACATAAGAGTTGACATCAATGTTGTATTTGAAAATTTTAAATATGATTTTATTAGCTCTCTAAATTCACAATTGGATGTTTTACAGGTTCAAAAAAATCAAGAAATTGAAGAAGTTTTTTTCCCTCATTGTCAAAAGGAGCATCCCATAGATAATCACTCTTCCTTATCTAGGAAGGAAGCAAAGCCGCAACAATGTCAAAACCATGGAAATCGTGGCCTACTTGTATGGTTCAAAAAAATTCACCTCCATTTTTTTACTTGTATAATCCATTATGGAATACTCATGTGTTAGGGCAGCAATGTCAATCTCGATATAACCCCCACCAATATTGTCTACAAGTTTGGCATGGTTCATCTTATGATTGCATGACTACTCTCCCTCATCTTATAGCACAAACACATCCTCCATATTCTCCACCAACTCTTCCACAACATCTTGCTTGCCTATCAAAATCATCCACTCAACCCAGTCAACTACATCATCAAAATGCTCCATTCCCTATACAATTTCCTGCTCAACTCATTCCACACTCTCACCATAATAAACCAGTACAACATGCTTACAGTGTTGAACTGCAAAATTTACCCATCCTTCCCACCCATTCTATCTCACATGCACCATTGGAGAAAACTTATACTGAGATTCAGAATGTATCAAATCCAAAAATTGTAGAGGTTATGAAAGAAAATGAGGTTTCTTCTAGCCTGCATCAAAAAGTTGTTTTAAACACTCAAGAAATTCATGATATGATGGCTATGGGAAATCAAGAAAGTAAGGGATACATTGAAGATTGGTTTCACTCCATTTTTTTGCAGCATCACTCCATACTTCAACAATTTTTGGCACCATCTTTTCAAGGGAAGTTGGCTTCTCATACCCTACTATTTATTAACATGCATTTTTCAAATTTGGGTATGTACATACTGGAGGCCTTATTTCGAAAATGGATCCACTGGAAGTACTCTTATACGTAACCATATTCAATTTTCAAATGAGAGTAGGTTAGTGTAGAAAATAAATAAATAAGGACACAAATAAATGCATTTTTATTATTATGTAAAAATAATTGTTTTTGTTGCAACACGCTGTGGAAATCAACATCGGTGATAAATATTTTAATTTATTTGTGTATTTAGATGTATTATATTGAAAATAACAGTTCTAAAAACACTCATATTCATTTTTATCACCAATATGGAAAAATTTCTTGAATATTATATTTTTTTGGCTTGCGGGCTTGATGAAATTTCTGAAAACAGAGTCGGGACAGTCATTTTTTGAGGGACCAAAAACGAATATTTTAAAAACATGTTTCTATCCTAAGTATAATTTGATCTATAATTTCCAACCCAATTTGAATCACTCCATTTGGATTTGAAACAAAAAAGTTATAACCAAAACATTGACAGGGCGTCTAGTAGGCAGCTCAGGAACAATGTTGGGACAGTGAGTTTTTGGAGGCCTAAATGACTTTATTTTTAAAACCTATTTCTATGGCACATTTCTCTATTAATATAGTTTACAAATCAATTTGAATCACTCGATTTCAACATTGTATTAGAAATATATGACCCAAATACTGACTGTCTATCCTAAATCAGCACTCTTAAAACTCTGTTTTTCCAGCTGTTCATTAAAGTATTTGACCCATAAATTATTCTTGTCTTCAAAAAATATTTCTATTGAAGATAAATAAATGAATATACTTTCATTTCCAACTTGAATCATCTTAATCTGTCATCAAACGAAAAATTTATGCTTAAGATATCCATTGTTGGTCTAAGATGGTTAATCGAAAATGACTATGTTATGCAGATTGTTCTAAGTAAAATTGACATATCATATCATTGAAAAAAAAAAAAAAATTCTATTGGTAATATATGTTTGAAGTAGCTCTCATTTGGCTTTTGAATCACTCAAATTGGAAGAGAAACAAAGAAGTTATGATTAAAACACTGCAGGTTAGCATGATTGGCCACTGCTCTCCCGTAGGTAATAAATTAATTTTGTCCATGGATTTGTTTTATAGAGTAACTAATTGTTTTTTTTTGCATAGTTCTTGGATTAAGGGAGCCCAATCACCTCTCTTTCTCCATGATTTAATGTTTTATTGCAAGTAGACACTCATTTTTTTGCATGTCTTAGGAGAATAAAGAAGGTCATTTTATGGACGAGCGATTCTTGAAAGAAATTTTAATGAAACAAGGGAATTTCATCCAATTCATTACCTAACAGATTCATAATAGAAAAAAATGAAGAATTGATTCCCATTCGAAGATTCATGTCACTGCTGCCAAAATATTTTTCCAAGAGATCATTTCTTTTTCCATTGACAGATTGATATTCCCTTAGGAAATAACATCATAGATGTTGTAACTTAATTTATTTATTTGTATCATGTTTTTAAATAAAATGGTGTTTCTTTTCAAATTTCTCTTATGTTTTTGTGTTTCAGGTGTTGCTTCCTTCAAATTGTAGTTTCCACTCCATTGGCGATTGAACAATGAAGACCCCACCATGCAAGTTTTAGTTGCTAAAGGCAATTCTTCGGCAGCACCAATTCTGTAAAAAGTTACTTTTTCTTTAGATCTATACATACAAACATTTTTTCTCTATTTTTTCTATTGTTCTTCTTTCTGTATCATTGCTCTTCTGTTGTTTAGAGCAGGAGGGATGATCTTTTTTTTTTCTCTCTCTGTGTTTTCTCTTGCTGTTCCATATAGGGAACAACACTTTTTCGTGTGATTTTTCCTTGATGTTCCATATATGGAACAACACTTTTTGAGAGTTTTTATTGTTCTCTCTTGGGAACAACCCTTTTTTGAGTTTTTTTGTTCCCTCTCTAAAACAACACTTTTTGCATTTTTGTTGTTCCCTTTTGGGAACAACACTTTTCTGCGTTTTTGTTTTTCCCTTTTGGGAATGGCAATTTTTGCATTTTTTTTGTTCCCTTTTGGGAACAACACTTTTCTGTGTTTTTTCTGTTCCCTTTTTGGAACAACAATTTTTGCATTTTTGTTGTTCCCTTTTGGGAACAACACTTTTCTGTGGTTTTTCTGTTCCCTTTTGGGAACAACACTTTTTTCATTTTTGTTGTTCCCTTTTGGGAACAACACTTTTCAACATTTTTGTTGTTCCCTTTTGTGAACAACACTTTTTGCATTTTTGTTGTTCCCTTTTGGGAACAGCACTTTTCTGCGAAAAAGGAACAACACTTTTTTCATTTTTGTTATTCCCTTTTGGGAACAACACTTTTCTGTGTTTTTCTTGCTCCCTTTTGGGAACAACACTTTTGTGTGTTTCTAGTTCCAACTTTGGAACAACACTTTTTGTTGTTTACTGTTCAAAATTTTGAACAACACCTTTTTCTCTTAGTGTGTCTTTCTATTCCCACTTTTGAACAGTTGTTCTTCCATCTTTGAAACAACATTTTTTCTTCTTCTAAGTTTTGTGTTTTGTGAATAGCACTTCCTTCCTCTTGTGGAATTATTCCTAACTCATCTCAGCCCCATTTTTCTTATTCCCTTTCATGACATGAAGTACAATACTTCTATGAGGACAAGAATTATGGATTCTATTGAAGCAGGTGAATATCATTAACATTATGATCTTTAACGGGACAAATTCTGGATGAGAGATTCTTTTTAAGAAAAGGGACGCAGTTATTTATATACTACTTTACTACATCGTTTTCTGGTATACATGATATTGATTGATCATCTTAATACCATGTTGGTTCCACCCTTCCTGGTTATAATCTTCTCTATCTATAATAAATGATATTATGGGTATTTTTTTTTTCTATTGACATGTTCAACTTCTTCCACCATCCCTACTCTTAAGGAGCACTGAGCCTCCCTCTTTTTATCATAAAACTGTGTAATAACAACAAAATTTTGTTTGCATATGGAGGATAGGGGGTCTCATTACGAGCCAACCTACCATGTTCATAAGGCTGTAACGAAGTGACATTCCCATTATGGCCACCACACCAGGGTTATTATCCATTGGATAGCCAAAATATCCTTGGAACAGGAGGTCTTGTCATGAGCCGACCTGATCACTTTTGCTACATCCCAGTGAATGGCAGTGTGGTTATCTGGTTACCACACCAGCACACTGATCTCTTCTGTAGAACAGCACTGGAACTCTCCATTTATAAATTGAGGATTCTGGCTCATATGGGTTAAAAAGCAACCCTGTCGAGGCTATGGACGCCTACTGGTAGCAAAGGCTCTGCTTATGGTATTGAAGTTATATCTTATCGTCAATTATTACTATAATACCCTTTTCTTAGTCTCTTTTTATCGAAGAAGTTATTTCCTTAATTTTTCCCTGTTTTGAACCCTTTACGCATGATAAATTATTTTCTGATCAATCGCATCATTTTCGGCTAGAATACTGTCAGAAAAGCATATTTTTGGCATATTTTTGTCTTTTTTTTTCGCATAACTTACAATCAATCCAAAGCGTCCTATCTCTTATTCATAACTACTTTTACAAACTCCGCTCTCATTATAACCATACCTCTTGCCGTCCTATCATTGATATGTGTACTCGACTTCATTTACTGTTGTATTGATCATTCCCTTGCCTTTCCGTCAGGACAACACCTTTCATATGCTTTATGGTAATGGAATCCCTTTTCCAATTTGGGGAGGGGGAATGTATGCATTATGGGATAACATGCGATATAATTACTGAACTCTGCCATAACTTAATGATTTGACAAAATATTAGTACCTCATTTATACAAAAGTTTTTCTAATTAAAATTTTTGCATGCATCTTATCTGTTGCTATTCAAAACTCAAATTGTGGATTCAAGAAATTTGCATGAAAAATAGTGACTTGTTACAGGAGAACAACAAGGATGGGGGGAATTCTCTTCGCAGCAAGGCCACACTATTTCCCCCAACAACAGAGGCTCATGAAACTCGCGAACGTGCACAATTTTTCAGACATGACGTGCTTGAATGGCTTCCACATTTTGCATCACTTTCAGTATCTGCTCAACCTACATCAGCTTCAACAAATTCCAGTCCATACATGTCATTCCACATTTTTTTCGGAGGTAAAACTTTAGGTAAAAAAACATACTTTTCTGATTTATTACGAATTTAGGAGAATTTCATGCAAAATCCATCGAGCATTACTTATCATCATTCATTCCACATCTTTACCATTTGTCGTTCTTCAAAGACAAAATCTTTCAATTTGAGGGAGTGTTCCTTTCATTTATTTATTTATTATGACCATCTTATTCATTCTCAACACTTCCCTTCTTCCATGTTGTTTTACACCAGGCATAGATTTCAATAGATTGTAGAAACCACCTCTATTCGTTTTCTAGCATTGCATGAGGGCATGCTACTTCTTCAGTTTGGGGGAGACATTGCTATACATTATGGATGTTTTCTACTTTCTTTCTCATTTAAGGCATACAATTTCATTTTTATACAGTGCGGAAATTGATTTGCATATATCTTTAAAACTATGAACTGAATTCTTGTGATTTTTGGATAACAAAGAGGTATCATTAAAATACACAAACCCGAATAATTTCACGCTAAATTAGTTCATAAAATTTCAGAAATCATGCACTATCACCTACAACCATTTTGTTTATATCTCATGATTCGTGCATCAAAACGATCTGATTTTTTTATCATAGAAGCATTAATATAGTAGAAATTTAGGTTTTGAGAAAATGGTTAATGAAGTTTGTTGTTACTTATATCATATTTTGCTACAACTTCATATACATATAGTTGAACGTCAAATGTAAAAAAATTTACGCCTTCATCAAGATTGCTAAAATTGAATATTCATTATTTGGGGAAGAATTCATTTGTTCCATCCATTTCATGAGTTGAGATGAACAATTTTTGTATTATTGCTTGGTTAATAAAGAGGCTTTGGGTTTCATGGGGACATTGTTAGGTCCCTATATTACTAGTATAGTCCCTTATTATGTTAGTGTAGCCCCCCTTATTGTTATTATTGTACCCCTGTAACCCCCATTTTATTATTCTTGGGCCTTTAAATTAGATGAGCAAACCGTGGGATTACCTTTATATTTATGGACTCCTATATATAGAAGGAGGTTTTGTTCATTTGTATCATCCAAGAATTGTTCATTCATGTAATGTGTTGGAGGTTGCCCCCTCGAAGTGGCTCATTTCTAAGGCGTGAATATCTCTTTTCTTCTCTCTTTGGAGCTGGTTACACAACATTTGGTATCAGAGGTTTGGGATTCTAGGGTTTCGCTGCTCCAAACAGGTCATCGTGGCATTTTCGCTATAACTTTTTTTTCTACGAAGCTTCAGAAGCTGAAATTTCAAGGGTGCGAAGCTGAAATCTTGAGGAAGGTTTTCTAAAAATTTCAGATCTTGGTTCGCAATATTTGAGGAGATATCATCTGTGGAAGTTAGGTATTTTTTCAGGCTCATAAACAGGTCATCGTGGCATTTGCGCTATAAATGTTTTTTTACGAAGGGTCAGAGTCTGAAATTCATATGGTGCGAAGCTGAAATCCTGAGGAAATTCGTCAAAAAATTTCAGAACTTGGTTCGCAATATTTTTGGAGATATGATCTGTGGAAGGTAGTACTTTTTCAGGCTCCTGAATTGCATCTCAAAGAGGTGATCGTGGGAAAACTTCAATAACTCTCTCTCTGGGCATTGGATTGAAGTGCCGTAAAAAGTGGTCGCAAGTACACAGACTGAAGTTTCTGGGCTATCAATTTCAGAGACAAAGGACAAAACAGTGACACGTGGCAAGTCGTACAAATTCGCTCTACTAAACCAGTCCAGAATTAGGTCATTGTGGGAGATTGGACACAACTTTGTCTTGGAGAATCCAAATCAGGTCAGACCTGTGGCATTTGAAAGAAGCTTCAGAGGGCTACTACAGGGCTGAATTTCAGATATCTAAGATTTTCAATTACAGAGATAATTCAATTTCAATATCGAGCTCCTCAAAGCAAGTAAAAGGTGTGTATTTTTTTTCCGAATTGCATAAGTCTTGTTTGAAGAATCAAGTTGAATTGATTCCAAGGGAATCTTGTAGAATAGATATCAATATTGGATTCTAAAATGGCCCTAAAAAATAATTCAACACCCATTAAGCCTTCAGAAGGCTCTACTATGACTCATGAAGATGAAGAATTGCAACATGATCTATCAAAATTACAAGAGCAAGTGCAACAAATTTCACTCTCGCAAAGAGCAACAAAAAATGAAATGGAAGTTTTGAAGAAAGGTGTGGAGGTAGAAGATGGATGGTTTGAAGAAAGGCATGGAAGCTAAGATGGATGGGCGTGGAAGTAAAATGAGTTTGAAAGGCGTGGAAGCTAAGTGGATGGCATGGAAGTGGGCATGGAAGCTAAGATGGATGACATGAAAGACAACATAGAAAACATGAAGAATGGTCTAAAAGTAGACATGGAAGGTTTGAAAAAGTTGATACAAGAAATGTTTCCTAATGGTGAAAAGATAGTAGAGGAAACTCATGATGAGAACAAAATAAATGTTAATCGTGATTTCATAAACTCTAATGTTGGAAGGAAGAACCACCATATTCCAAAAATGAATATGAGGAAGTTTGATGGAAAGGATCCTGTAACATGGATACTACATATGGAGCAATATTTTGATCTCAATAATGTGCAAAACACACAAAAGTTACGCATTGCAACTTTACATTTAGAACAAAATACATTTGTATGGTATTAATGGCTTTGCTCCCGTAAAAAAATTGTCACTTGGTCAATTTTTACGGAGGAAATGATAGCACATTATGAGGATACAAAGAGCAACACCTTCTTTACCCAATTGATAAATCTCAAACAAACGGGTTTAGTGGGGCAGCACATTGAGGACTTCCAAAAATTGAATATAAGGGTAACTGATCTTACAGAGGAACACAGGATTGATCTCTTCCTAGGCACTTTAAAGGATAACATCCAACATGAAGTTCGCGTTTTGGAACCTGATTCATTGGAGAAGGCATTCAGGTTGGCAAGAAAAGTTGAATGTAGAATTATGGCGACAAGGAAGCCTACCACTCAATTCTATAAAGAAGGAAGTGTTTCTACACCTAGATTTCCACAACCTACAAGGTTGACACCACAAAAATTGGAAGAAAAAAGAGAAAAAGGGCTTTGCTACAGTTGTGATAGAAAATACACTAAAGGTCATAAGTGTGCTGAGAAGAAATTATTTTACATAGATTATGAAGAGGAAGAAGAAAATGAACAAGAAGAGGATATACACCAGGAACCAACCCTAGAAGAGGAAGAAATGAATCCGACCATATCGTGTAATGCACTGGCAGGAATTACCACTCCTCAAACTCTCAAGATACAAGGACAAATCAAGAAGAAAAGGTAATAGTGTTGATTGATTCAGGTAGCACCCATAATTTTATTCATTGTAAGGTAGCCAAGGAATTAAATTGTTTCCTATACCCAGCACCGAAATGTCAAGTGATGGTTGCAAATGGAGGAACTATAAATTGCTCTGGAAAATGCCATAATATTAAGCTAACCATGGGGGAATATGTATTGACTAGTCCAATGCTTTCCATTCCTATGGGAAGTGCTGATGTTGTACTAGGAGTACAATGGTTACAATCTTTGGGGACGGTAGCTTTTAATTTTCAAGAACTTTTCTTGAATTTTTTTTCAGAAGGAAAGGAAGTCGAATTACGGGGTATTGAAGGGAAGCCGAGAAGGATAATAAGCTCTAATGTCATGACAAAGCTTCTAAAGAAAGAACAACGAGGCGTAATTGCACAATTATGCTCACTAGAAGTTTCAACATCAAAATCATCTATTCCTGCAGATCTCCAACAAGTCTTGGACAATCATTCCAAGGTGTTTGAAACTCCCAAAGGACTCCCACCTATTCGTGATCATGATCATGCTATTCATTTGATTCCAGGAAGTGTTCCTCCAAACATCAGGCCATATAGATATCCTTACTTCCAAAAGAGCGAAATTGAATGTATGATTGCAGAAATGTTAGAGGCGGGTATAATTCAACCTAGTCAAAGTTCTTTCTCTGCTCCTGTAGTATTGGTACACAAGAAGGATGGATCATGGCGAATGTGTCCGGATTATAGGGAGCTCAATAAACTCACCATTAAAGATAAATTTCCCATTCCTGTGATTGATGAATTATTGGATGAATTGCATGGAGCAATTTATTTTACCAAGTTGGATCTTCGTTCAGGATATCATCAAATTAGAATGAAGACTGAAGATATTCCAAAAACAACATTTCGAACTCATGAGGGTCATTATGAATTTTGGTCATGCCTTTTGGCCTTACCAATGCACCTTCTACATTTCAAGGGTTGATGAATTCCATTTTCAAACCCTTCCTTAGAAAATTTGTGCTGGTATTTTTTGATGATATACTAATCTATAGTAGGTCTTGGAAGGATCATGTTGAACATGTTGACGGGGTGCTCAAACTATTGGAGGAGAAACAATTATATGCAAAAGTATCCAAATGTTTCTTTGGAGTACAAGAGGTGGAATAGCTGGGTCATATTGTATCTCACGAGGGTATTAAAGTAGACCCTAACAAAATTAAAGCCATTAAGGAATGGAAATTCCCCACAACCATAAAGAAGTTGCGAGGATTTCTCGGGTTAACAGGGTATTATCGCAAGTTTGTTAAGAATTATGGGAGAATAGTAGCACCTCTAACAACATTATTGAAGAAAGATGCATTTTCATGGACTCCTGAAGCAACTAAGGCCTTTGAACATCTTAAGAGGCAATGTGCCTAGCACCGGTCTTAGCTACGCCAGACTTCACAAAAACCTTTATTGTGGAATGTGATGCCTCAGGAAATGGAATTGGTACGGTTTAATAGGAAGAATCATTGTAGCACCAAGGTAAATCAATCAAAGAGAAAATATTTACGAGAAACTATTTAAGAGAAGAAATATTCGCAATACGCATGCACTACAAAAACTGGAGAACTTACTAATGAGAAGACACTCCAAAATGCTTGATGTTGATGATAAAACACTTTTAGAACAAAGACTGTCTTCGAGAAAGCGACAAAAATGGTGCAAAATATGTTGGGTTGTGACTTTGAAATAATATACAAAAAAGGAAAGCTTAATGTTGTTGCAGATGCACTCTCAAGAAAGAATGAAGAGGTGGAAGCATTGCTTTGTGCCATTTCTATTATCCAACCAGATTGGATAACCGAAGCAAGAGATGAATGGAAGAAGGACAAAGATGTGTGGACACTCATTCAAAAGTTGCAGCGAGATCCTAGTACATCTGATACATTTAGTTGGAAAAATGATTCCTTATGGTACAAAGATCGCTTATATCTTTGTAAGAATTCCCAACTAAAAAAAAAGATTCTTCTGGAATTGCACACTTCTCCTTTAGGAGGACACTCAGGATTTTTAAAAACTTACCACAGGGTGAAGAAAGATTTTTTTTGGGATGGCCTTAAATTTGATATTCAAAAGTTTGTGGCGGAATGTTTGGTTTGCCAGCAGAATAAAGTAGAGACAATTAAGACCCCGGGACTTCTACAACCTTTATCCATTCCAAGTCAACGTTGGGAGGAGATTTCAATGGATTTTATCACAGGTTTACCTAAGTCCGAAGGAAAAAATGTCATCATGGTGGTAGTTGATAGACTTACCAAGTATGCACACTTTTGTGCATTATCTCATCCATTTAAAGCAAGTACAGTTGCTACTACATTTATGGATAGAATTCAAAAACTACATGGAAGCCCAAGGTTATTGTGAGCGACAGAGATCCCATTTTTACTGGAAATTTTTGGACGGAGTTATTTTCTTGTTTGGGTACTCAATTAGCTCATAGCTCATCTTATCATCCTCAATCTGATGGTCAAAATGAGATAGTAAATAAATGTTTTGAAGGATATCTTCGTTGTTTTGTATCTGATAAACAAACACAATGGGTCAAGTGGTTACCTCTCGCTGAATGGTGGTATAACACTTCCTTCCATACTGCAGCAAAAATGACCCCATTTATGGCACTTTATGGATGTCATCCACCATCGATCACATCATCTTTAAGGTAAAATTCGAAGGTTCAAGCAGTGGAAGATCACATCGAGCATCAGCAAGAAGTTCTCCAACTCTTAAAGGATAACCCGAATTTGGCACAAAATCGAATGAAACAACAGGCAAATCAACATCATAGCGAGAGAAGTTTTGATGTAGGAGATTGGGTATTTTTACGGCTACAACCATACAAACAAATGTCCCTCAAGCAAGCAAAGAAGGATAATAAATTATCGCCAAAGTACTATAGTCCTTACAAGGTGTTGCAAAAGATTGGTACTATGGCATACAAATTGGAGCTTCCTGCTTCTTCGCGAGTACATCCAGTTTTCCATGTTTCATGCTTAAAGAAGGTTATAGGAGAAAATCTTCCAGTTCAAACAATATTGCCAGAACTTGATGAGGAAGGAAAAATCATATTGGAACGAGAAGCGGTCATGGAAACAAGAACTCGACAACTACGGAATCGATCAATTTCAGAGTATCTCATCAAGTGGAAGAACTTACCCACTGAAGATTCTACATGGGAGGATGAGAATTTTTTACAGAAGCACCCAGAGCTACTCAAGCGTTGAGGACAACACTTTTTTGAAGGAGAGGGGCATGTTAGGTCCCTATATTACTAGTATAGTCCCTTATTATGTTAGTGTAGCCCCCCTTATTGTTATTATTGTACCCCTGTAACCCCCATTTTATTATTCTTGGGCCTTTAAATTATTATTGTTAGGTCGGCTAGGATTACATTATGGCCCCATGGAATCCTATATATAGAAAGGAGGTTTTGTAAATTGTATCATCCAAGAATTGTTCATTCATGTAATGTATTGGAGGTTGCCCCCTCGAAGTGGCTCATTTCTAAGGCGTGAATATCTCTTTTTTTCTCTCTTTGGAGCTGGTTACACAACAGACATGCAATATATTCAGTTTGGGGGTATGTTGGGCCGCTAGTTTGTCATTATTATTATCACTTTTTAACACCTATTTCATCCATTTCTACCATTATTTATCACGTCATTTATCATGGTTTATCATATAATTCCATTTTATAATTATTTATGCTCTTATGGATAAATATTATTTATTCTCCTTTATTTTTAATAAATTGATGATTACTATGCATGATTTTACCAATGATGGTTTATTAATAAAATTTTTGTAACATCACTCACCATTTTAGCCTCCAATATATTTTCCAGATTGCAAATTTTATCTCCAGCTCATCATTAAATATTCCAACTCAGAAATTCGTTGGAATAAGAAGTGATTGTTTTGCATTGGACATTTTGGGAAAATGGAGAAGAATCTGGAAAATCTGAAACATGGGTTTTGTCCAGAATGGACCGAATTAATTTTATCATGAGCAGTTTTCCCAAATTTTGTTCGTATTAAGATAAAAAGAAGATTCTCTGAAGACGGTTTTCTCAGATTCGTTGTTGCAACCGTTTTCCAAATTAT
Source organism: Pinus albicaulis (assembly GCA_034641835.2). Lineage (NCBI taxonomy): Eukaryota > Viridiplantae > Streptophyta > Pinopsida > Pinales > Pinaceae > Pinus > Pinus albicaulis. The sequence continues at coordinate 286,286,116 of CM076569.1, forward strand.
CTTAGTTGCAATACCAAATTCGACCTGTTCATATTGAATGTTGATGGAAAGATATTTCAGATATGATATTGTTGATCAATTTGTTGTGAACAGTCCAATTTTGTTATGGGAATTATTTTGTAATCATCTCTGTTGTAACTTCTCTCTGCTCTCTATGTATTTAAATGAAAAACATAGATCAAAGAAGGGGATTATTATGGGATTATTAGATTAGAGATAAATAGGATAGGATAGGAGGAGAGGTGACAATGGAGAGATTTATCTTTTCATAGGGGACCTCAATTGTAATTCAATATACATAACGTTATTCTGAAGGAGATCATATTGTAGTGACAAGTGAATTTGGTGATTAATATATAACTTGCATTGTTGTTCATCCAGATATTCTGAAGTAGCTCGGCAGTATTCGCTGCTGGCTAGGGCCCAGTCTCTGGCGGATCTTACTGCTATTCCTTGTTTGATAATTTTCCATTTTCCATAAGTTCATTCTTTTTAATATCTTTGCATTTCTTGCGAGTTTATTATGTTTTATATCTTCTGATTTCCTGTGAGTTTACATTGCAATTATTTTACTTTCCTTTATTCTGGTCTCATGTACTTCGCAACTTTGTCATTTTATTTCATTTATGCTCACTGCAGATTGAATTAATTATTAGTTAAGACATTGATTCCCGTTGGTTATAATAAGAGTATGATTAGGATAGATTCAGCTAAAAGAGCTCAGTGATTACTACTATGTTCTTGGTTGGTGTTATTCTCAATTGAATTTCTTTCTTAAGATTGGATTATGGTTTTGCTCGATATTAAGTCTTGATGCTTAGATGTATTATTTCCTTTAAAATTTGCAGCTTGAGATTTATGATTGCATTCGTTTACTCTCGTATTGAATTTAATAGATTATCTTAAATCATTACTCTCTAGAATTATAGCTTGCACATATTGTGTACACTCTTGAAACAAAAAGACGTACCCAGGTTGATAATTAATGTGAGGCAATTAGGAGTTTTAAAAGACACCTTTTAGGACCCAACACAAAGCATATGGTAAGGATATTTTTTGGTTGCATAATGATTCATATAATGAATATGTGCATTCATTAACCATATATGTTCAGGACGTTGCTTTAGGGAGGAGCATTCTTCCTTCTAGACTTCATGGTCTACTTGAAGCCATAAGTATAATTGATGATGGCCACTCCCAAGGAGGTCTTGGGGAGATGATATATAATGCAGGGTATGTTCCATTTGCACCATACACCATACACCTTCTCCAAACTTGTGAGGAGATTGGGGCAGCAAACAAGTGGCTAGAAAACCACACATCATGCCATCTTCTAATTCAAAGAGGAGTAAAAATGCATTGGTTGCACTTGAGGAACCATTTTCCTTCTCCCTTATTACATATGGCAGCTAGCATGATTCTAATTATGATTCCATATGGTTATGATGTCCTTATTTTTTTTGGGAACATTTTTGGAGGAGAGACACATTGGTTGGATATGTCCATGAGGAATGAAATTTCCCACACCTTTTATGCTTCATGCTTCCAGAGGAGCATGGGAGATGATTTGGACACTAAAGTAAATCACTTTTTTCTTTGTGAGGTGGGCCATATGTTTTTTTGGAGCACTTGGGATATAACTCTCATGAACATTTCGGAGGAACTTTTCTATGAATTTCCATGTTGCAAGGTTATTCATTTCTTTTGGATGGTAGCATGGAGATGGGAGTGCCTCTTTGGGAATGAGATCCCTTATGCTTTTCATTACTCTTACCTTGAGGAGGCCATTGGACAGCACGAAGATTTCCACTTACACCTTCCACATTTTTATGATGTGAGCCATTTGGTTTTGCATACCTGGGAGGAACCATTGGAGGGTAGATTTATTGCAGATTATTTTGAGCAGTGGTGGGGATTATTGATGAGGAAACCACAAGAGGAGGAGGGGAGGAATTTTTCTCCACCTTTACAGTTGCTTTAGGACAAGCAACATTTTGGAGGGGAGGACTGTAATATTCCAAAAATTTAGCCTTCAGCTAAATGGAATATTATAGTTTTTTTTATCACTAGGTAGGTCAATAAGTGGGCGAGGAGGCCCATAAATCTCCTTAGAAGTAATAAAAAAACTTCAAGTGTGAAAGGAGACCTTTTTAAGTAGCTAAAAAAAGCACCTCCAAGTGTGAATATGGGTTGGATCATGTTTATTCAGTCAACTATAACCAAGTCAACAACGTTGTTATGTAGGAGTGGAGATTAAATGAGGAATAATGCAGTTTTGGAGGGAGATTGATTTCATGAAGAAAATGACATAATTGAGTGGGGCCGAGGGTAAAGAAGCTCATAATATATATAAGGAAGAGGATGGTAGCCATATGAGGTTATGTTTTAGATTATCATTTGATATTGGTCTGTTTAGACTTTCATCCTTTTTATTGTTTAGTAGGGTTGTTGTGCTATTTACCACAAGGGTGTTCATGAGCGGGAATCCTACCTCTTTCCTTGAGAGGCCTCTAGGAAGAGCATTGCATTCATTTCCATACTCATGCTTTCAGGCCAAGCTACAAATTTCTTCATCAGTGCAGTTTTTGTAGGATATTGTGCTGTGTTGCAGGGTATTGTAGTGGAGGGTTGAGAAACCCACTTTCTGAGCTAGTTTCTCATAGGAGGAAGGATTCCTTCTCTTGGGAGATGGGTTTGGAAGGCTCTTAGAAATATTTCAGATCTTTGGCACCAGGCCAATTATTTCCCATAATTTACATCATTTTTCCAGCTGGGAATTACATTATTTTGGAGGGCAGCTTCAGTGAGGGATATTGTGGCTCCTTTGGAGTGTTTCCCTGTGATTGAAGGGTTCATCCTTTCATTAGAGGAGGCCTTTGAAGGGATCTACATCAGATCTACATTATGTCAGCCTTCTACACTCATGTGCTTCATTTTGCAGTGAATCTTCATCCCTAGGGCTTTAGATCCCATCTTGTATAGGGTGTATTTCTGAAAACCCTTTCCGGGTTTTTTGTAGGAGTTTGTATAAAGCCTAGATCTGTACTTATCATATTTTTTTGAGGCATATGACAACCCTACATATTTGTACATTATTTTGTTGTAGAAATGTATTTATAACTACGTTATAGTAGTGTTCCGTTATTTTTTATTGTAACAGTAGTTCATATTCAGGAGTGATTTCTTATGGGAGGCTTTTTTCCTCATTGTATATGATTAATGCCTTACTATTTTATATTGATTTGTTGATAATACAAGATGATATGTCTCCATATTAGCCTCCAATGTTAATGAGTTGAATTATACTGCTATTTCTAGTTTTTTTTTTCATATATTGTTGCTTCCCCATTTGGGAATATTACATCATAATCTCTATCCTCTCAAATAATTCCAAATCGAGACCTAATCGACACCAGAACAGACCCAATGGGACCTCATTGATTTACACGTATTTTGGAGCTCCCCCCATTACCAGGATGGGTTTTAGATATTTTTCCGTTTAGGCATCAAAGACGGAACACTGCCACCGATATCGGTATGTCCTTTATTGGGGCATCCTTAGTTGGGAACCCTGGTTGGTCTCCCAATGCCACACCACATACCACTCCTCCTAAAACCCCTAGAGGGTAGAGGAGTGCTACCCATTCGGGAAGATATTTGAATACACAACAGGGTACGTCGCAGAAAAACCCTCTTCCTAACCATAACTTTGTGTCTTCACAAGTTGCAATGGCGTCAACCTCACAATCACCTTTTTTAGCTTTGTTGAATCTACTATATTTAACCAAGATGACTAATGACCACATTTCACACAACCCTACATGGCCTCCCATGCCCGTGAAGCTCCCTTCAAATATTCAAAATTTCGAAGGAAAGCAAGCAGAAGACCCAGGTAATCATGTCATGAATTTCCACCTGTGGTGCTCATCGAACAATATCATTGGTGACACTATTCGATTGAGATTGTTTCAACGCACTTTGACAGGAGTAGCAACGAAATGGTATGTGGAGCAACCCTCTACTACATATGGAACCTTTAGCACCCTTATCACTACATTCCTAACATATTTTCATTTACCCATCCACCATGATTCTCAAATGGAATTACTGACACACTTTAGGAAAACCCCCGCCATCCATATCTCGGACCATCTCTACGAATGGCGGTGGCACCATAGTTTACGTAAATCCAAACTCGATGATTGGGTGCTATTAGAAATGTTCTTAAAAACTCTCATTGCAGAGATTTCAAAGGATGTGGTGCAACAAAGGCCCATCTTAGAAGAGGATGCCATCAACAAGGCCCAATAGCTCGAGCTTATTTATATGCAGTCAGGATATATTTACAATATATTTTCGAACGCCCCACGCCTACAAACTTATAAGGAATTTCTAGGCACGTCGACCTCTTAAGACAGTTTAATTGGGTCATTGTCCCAAATTTACCTAGGCAGCAGCAGTCAAAACCCCAGTTACACGTATGATTCTAACCAGAACATACCACAACCTGGTTTTCAAAGTCATCATACGCATCAGAAAAATGTGACCAATAGGGCGTCATCGTATCACCATGGAGGAACCTACCCTTCAGTTCAGGAAACCCAGTACGGATATATACATACTAATGGAAGAGCTGCCCCCCAGCAGCCAAGTGCAAATCAGGGACCGCGTTATGCTCAGTCCCCAACACAAGACCCGCCTATGCAGAACAATGCACAGGTGAACTTTGTGCAACCTTCCCAAAACCAAACACACCAATCATATAACTAGGAGAACTACCCTCCTAATGTGGTTAAGAAAAAGGAAAAAAACAAGTCCAAAGGGAATCCTGGATAGGGGGCAACAACGGGCAATGCCCTCCACAATCTCAAGCTGGAGTCAACTCCAACTGGAATCAAAACTAGAAGCCAAGAAATGCCCAACGATAGAGAAAAATGCCACCTCTTCAAACAAACCACTCTTGTTCGATCTGTGGTGAGTACGACCATTACACTCACCACTCTCCCGATCTCCCTGAGCTGAAGAAGCTGCAGAGTAACCGAGGACAAGGAGGATCTCCCCAGAAAACAACTGTGATGTAGGAACCTTTCCCCCTTCAAGGGACAGTTAGCACTCAGCAACAAAATCCTGACGACTCCGGAAAAAATAGCCACAAAATCCACATGATTGACGAAGAGATATTTTTTCAAACACAGAATCAAAATTATGAAACCCCACCAGACAACAACGCGTTAGGGGCTACTACCAATGCACCAACTGCACCTTTTTCCATTTCAAAGATTCCTATTGAACCGTTTCCAAATATGGCTAAGGGACCAAATAGGCGAGCATTAAACTACTCCAAAGCGGCCCATAATTATAGCATCATGGACGATCTAGCCCAATCTCCCACTGCTATGTCAGCTTTGGAAGTATTGCAATCATGCCAAAAACAATAGAAATCCTTCCTTTCTGCGTTAGGCGCTATCGACCTTGCTGATACGCGCCTAATGGCCTTTGATTTAGACAAATCCACCCATAGGCTTCCTTTGATGGTCACCTTTCAAATACTAGCATTGGTATAGAATATCACCATTCACCGATGTTCCATTGACGACGGTGCATCCATGTGCATAATGTCAAAAAATATTTGTCAGAAGTTAGGGTGTCCCGAACTAAAACCATCAGTCATCACGCTTATAGCATACAATGGTTGTCCTTCAACCCCCGTCGGACTCTACCAAAACGTTCCAGTATTCTTATTCAAAAAGATGGTTCTTATATAAATTGAAGTCTTGGACGCTCACTTGGACTATAATATACTCCTTGGTCGGAGTTATATGTATGCCATGTTAGGCATAGCCTCCTATGTCTTCTGCATTATGATGTTCCCCCGCAAGGACCACATCATTACTGTCGACCAATTGACGCATAGCGAGCAACGACCCCTAATAAACACTGATGTAATTATACCCTATGTAGATACATCCTCGGATACGCTTTCACGGTAACCAGAATATGGCCCTGGCCAGTTCAAACCGTCATCCGTTCTAGGATCATTCCTAGGAGATCCCCCCATTATACCTGAGTCATCACCCGACATCGCAGGGGCTCTGGTGTGAATGATGTCCACATCAAGCACCGAAGCTAGTTAGGACACAGACACAAGTAGCAATGACATTTATTCCACAGCCAGAACATCCTCTCTAGCCTACGCCGCTTCCTAAACCCCTTTCCTCTACCCTCTAGCTGGTTTCATCTCCCAACAAGTTTTGGAAATAGTGGTGTTACCAAACATATCGTTTGCAATACCAGTTTGGTATCTCATTCCCCATGCGAGGACAAGAGCCACACACATCACTACGACAGGGTTAAAGCCCCTCATTCCCAAGGAGGCCCCACCCGTTCAAGAAATAGTTGAAGACATTCCTGCAAAGGAAATTCCCATTGCAAAACCGATGGTTGCAGCTAAGAAAACCGAGAAGAGAGGAAATAAGCTAGAAACTACTGCCAGACAATGGGAATCACCATTTTGTGCCATATGCGACATACTAGGTCACTCTACCCATATCTACCCAGAGCTAGACGAATTAAAACCACTACTCGACTCGGAGGTAGACATCACGGCACCATGTTCACGTAAAAAGGAACCTGCCACCAAAGGCAAAGCATTGCGTACCAATCACGCATGCGCTATCTCCAACAATTATGGGTACTATACCCATCATTACCCACAGATCCCACGATATAGGGATGCATTACATGCCATCGAGAAATCCTATCAAGAGGATCCCTCCACCCAGTTTTCTGGAGATGAACCTCATATCATCCTGTACCTACTGGAAGAACGACGGTAACCAGAAAGACTCTGTTGGGGTTCCCATGTTTTGGCCAGGTTGACAAGACCAAAAGATGAGACAACATAGAACCACTTTCAGACCTTAGGATCTAGCCTTCCTAGGTCCAGAGAGGGATCTCTCTATATGAGTCAAAGTGTATGTCTTTGAAGCTCTAAGTTATGATTTTAGGCTAGTTATAGGCACAGAGTTGTTTGTTTGATTGTTTATGTTTGGTTGTTGGGAACCAGGAAAGGAAGGTCCAATATAAGGCAAGGATGAGCAAAGAAGAAACTAGGCAAAGATAGATAACTCAGGGAACATCAAAGCCATTGGGCTATGGAGTCAAGAAAGGGTTTACTTGTGTTCAATGTGCAAGCTTTCAGTTGGGCTAGTCATCTAGAGCATTTGGATCTTAAAGGAGATATCTGGAATGGGACATTAAGGACTGAAAATGAGTGAAGGAGAACCATCCAACTTTTTCTATAGATCAGGTCAAAGGTCATTTAACTCCAGACCTGCTTGGAAAAAATTAGAGGCAAGACAAAGGGTTCTAAGAAAGGGTTCATTGGGATGGAAAGGTCCTAGTGAGGCAGGGGTAAGGTTCCAAACCTCCTAGTGTTCTCAACACATCCAACTGAATCCTAACAAGAACATCCAAACATAGACTCCATTAATTCATACATCAGAGAGCAGGCAACGGCATCCACTACACTGGTTAAATCAATTGAAATCAACATTCAGATACACATATAAGCAGAAAACATTAAGGGCTGGGAGAGAAGCAACATAAGGTACCTATCAAGGGTAAATCTTATGATAAACTTCTGATGCAAGCCTGAGGAAACATAATGAAATGAAAGCAAGTCAATCACAGATACAGAGAAAGGAATACATCACCAGCTGCTTTAGATCAGGATCTAAAGAAACATGCTTGTCATATTAAAAACAACACCAATCAGGTACATCATAGCCCATATCTTGAACATTCAGCCTGAATACATCAAATCTCAGTCTATCTTACTATATTACCCGGAGAACTTGTCTCAAGAGGGAAATACATGCGTTTCACTGATATCTCATCAACAACCACAACAATGTTTCTTTCTGTGTTTTATAGCAGAGGATGAATAGAAGATAGACCGGAGAGGGTAGATGAACACTAAATGTAACATTAAACATAAAAATGAATACAGGGCCGAAGCCCGTCCTGTTTGAAAGATGAGTATTTAATTTCTGTCATCTCTCTCATGAAGGAATGATCTTCCCTGGATATGACTTTGACATATTTCGGCTGTGGTGATCTGCTGTACTTTGTGGTGCATAAACAAAAAGCAAATGAACTACTGAGAAGTCTGCTATATAAATGTTCTGCTGGTCTCGAACTTCCGTTAGGGTGGAAATTCCTTCAGGGGCGTCGTGCATAATAAAGGTTGTATGGGTGCCCTGTACTTTGATGAAGAAACATTATGTTGATTAATAAACCCTGATGTTACTCTTTGCTCACGTTCGGGACCTTTTGATAGATCCTCGGGGTCTTCAACTGGTGCTCTGCTTCCTAAAATCCTTGAGGAGGCGCGAAAGTCTTCTATTTACTGCCTCGAGCCCTATGATGTTCCAGTACTGTCTTTTTTCATGCATTCTGAGCCTTAATGGCGCCGGAGATTTCAGATTTTAAATCTGTCCTTTGGTGGAGAAAACCACTCTGCTGATGTATAACACCTGCCATTCATTAACTTCTTTACCCCTGTCAGTGGGAAACTTGATGTCGCCCCCATACTGTGCAATTATGGTGGCGCTTTGACCTTTGTACTCTGCGGAGAGCTCACAACTGTGTGAGGAAAAATGATGCAACTGAAGACTGGTGGAGCGGAGGGTGGAACATATGGTGGTGCGGCGGTGGAAGAAACAATGATATTATGTGAAATAACGGTGAAAATGCATTGAAGTGGAGAAATGTGCGAACAATAGGGTTCGGTGGCGATATGCAGCGTAGACCGTTAGATCCTAGCCTGGAGACGAAGATCAACGGCGGAGATTGAGCGGCGGAATAATATATGAGAGTGGGTGGAGCAACTATGGAATATAAGACTTAAGTCTAAAGTCTGAAACTTTGGACCTTGGAAAAATACAAAGAAATGTGACGGAAATGCCATGAACGCGATTAGGTGGGGCCCAGCGGAGGCGGAGAGCGATTCCTTTTGAACCGTTAGATATTAGATCCAATGAACGGCTGTGATTTACTCAGAGCATCGCAATCAGAAGGGAACAGGGGTGACACATATTGAAAGTTCCGATTGCGATTAGGCGGGGAGTGCGATTGAGCACCGACCGTTGGATGCGGCGGGGAACCGGACGGCGGAGATTTAATCGGGGGGAAGACAGAAAGACTTGCGATCAGAGGAACTGGGAAGTGCGATGGTCGTTGGATCAGCAGGGGAATGGATGGCCAGGATTTAATCGGGGGGTCGCAATCGGAGCTCGGACGAGAAGGCTTGCGATCGCGATCGGAAGGGGGTTTGCGATTTAGCGCTGGCCGTCGGATCCGGAGGTTAGATCAACGGCCCACGGCTAATCGGGGGGAGAAGTGCAATCGAGGGTCAGGAGTTAGGACTTGCGATTAGCGATCGAGTGGAGGATGTGATTGGCGCTGGACCGTCCGATCTGGCAGGGGGATCGACGGTGGAGAAGTAGATTTGAGGATTGCAATCGGGGCGGCACCACCGGGACTTGTGATTGCGATTGAACGGGGGGTTGCGATTAACGCTCCACCGTTGGATCTGTACAGCGGATCGACGGATGTAAAACATGCCGCGGGACTTATCGTCATAACTCAATCGCATCGGAACTTTCGAAGTTTACAAAGGAAATTGGACCTCCGTCGATGTTCCGATTGTGATTAGCGCTTGGGACTTAAACGCTTGGTCCCAGCGCATGGGCATGTGTGGGGGAAGTGGTTGGGGTTAGCGAAAAAGGGGCTAGGCCTTATAATAAGGTCGGAAGTGGGGTTTTCAGCCCATTTTAATGGATTTTGAAGGTTGGGAGGGGAACGATATAGGAATAAAGGGGAATTTGGATAAGCAAAGGGTGGAGGAAGGATTTAAAGAAGATTTGGGGGGTTGAGAGGGTACGAAAGGGAAGCAGAAGGGGGAACAAGGGGCCTTGGGAAAAAAGTGGAAGACAGGACAAAATAGGGGAATTTCTACAGGGGAACAGGGGCATATAGTGGCCCTTTTGAACAAAATTTATCATTTAGCAAGGCTCATGGATTTCATAACAGCAGAGGGGAACAGGAAAAGACAGGAAAATATAGGAAGGCTTCAAGGATGATGTGTTTTCAAGGGAGATGCATTTCTTGAAGGCTCAACAACAACATTAGCCCCCTGTTTTGTTTGTCAAAAATTTCATAGGGGGGCTAACAGTGGCTCCACATGGGGATGGCTTCTTCTTGAAGGAGTCAAGAAACCAGAGATGATCTTTGGAGTAGGCCAGATTCCTGCTGCTTGGCACATCCCTTCTTTCTTCAATTTAACTGCCACAATATTATAGAAAACATCAGCAAAAATATTTCCCAACCAATCTACCTACGCAGACTATAGTTCTAACATTTCCCTTTGGGTGCATTTGAGCTAGCAGACCCCTTTACATTTTTTTTTTAAACAAAAACAAACCTATTCTGAATCTACCCTTATTGCTCCATGAGACCAGATTGACTGTTGGCCTCATATGCTTCTCTACCTAATCTAACATCTGCTGGGATTAAACTGTCCAACAGATTTCTTCTCCTACATTCTAAAACAGGAAATTGAAAAACAGCCAAGCCAGGATTAGACTATCTGACTTGCTGGAGTGAAGATTTGTGGAACACTGAAGACAAACCTGTGAAGGCATGAAATCTGCAGTTTTGAAACATCCTTCTTTTCTTGTGACTCAAGTTTTGAGAAAATTATAGTCACTTCCTTTGTTCATTTCAGCTCTGGTTTTGGACATGTCAGAGCTGATTCTTCTTTCACTGCTGGTCCAGGTTTTGAGCATATCAGGACCCTTTGTTCTGCTTCTTTTGGTTCAGATTTTGATCATGTTTGAGCCACTCCTTTTTCCTTTTGGGGGTTCAAGTTTTGAGCGTGTCCGAACCTCTCCTTTTTTCTGTTTTGGAACATTTTTTATTTTCGTGAAAGTAAAACTGCAATGGTATGTACAATGGAAATGGAACTGGAAATGAAAAATTAGCAGAAATAGTGTTTGAGCATCCTGCCATTGACAGGACCCCCAAACAGCTCTGTACCATCAAGTTCTTGCAAGAAAAATGCATTAGGACCCACGGTGGCTTGAATGATATATGGACCTTGCCACAAGCTATCGAATTTGCCATGTTTGCCTTTGTCCTCTCTTCTTGAATCCCATCTCAGAACCTTGTCACCAATTTTGAAGTTTGAAGATTTGGTTCTTTTGTCGAACTGTCTCTTAATGTTCTCCTGAATTCTGACGGCTCTACTATGTACCTGCTCCCTTGTTTGCTGAAGATGGATCGTTTCATTTATTCTCCTTATCATGCTGTCTTCTTCTGACTAGATTTCTTGGACAAGTTTGATCACTGGTATTCCAAGGCTAGTAGGAAAAGCTGCTTCTGTCCCATAAACCAGCTGGAATGGTGACATGCCTATAGATTTCTTTGTGGTGAGCCTGTCAGCCCACAAGGCATGTATCAACTTTTTATGCCATGACATTTTGTTCTCTTCCATCAGCTTCTTAATGATTGTGACCAGGCTTTTATTTGATGATTCAGCTAGGCCATTACCCTGGGGGTAATAGGCATTCGAATTTCCAAGTGCTATTCCATACCTGTGACAGAAATCAACCATTCTTTTGGATCCGAAAGCAGTAGCATTGTCATTGATTATTTTCCTTGGACAGCCAAACCGTGATAGGATGAAGTCTTCTAGGAACCTAATGATGACCGAATCGGTGGCATTCCTAGTGGGTATGGCTTCTATCCATTTAGTGAAGTAATATGTGGCAGTCAGGATCCATTTGTGTTTCCCAGAAGAAGAAGGGTGAATTTCCCCAATAAAGTCTATGCCCCATTGCAGAAAGGGACCTTCAACGGTGATGGGTTGTAGGGGAAGGGGAAGGAGTTTTATTTTACCTTCAAAGATATGACATTTGTGGCAAGTGGTTATCATTTTATGGACATCGTTGAACAGTGTAGGCCAATAATAACCAGCCCTGATTATTTTATTTGCAGTGGCTTTCCAACTCAGGTGGCCCCCACACTCCCCAGCATGGAATTCCTGTTTAATTCTTTCAGCTTCAGGTTCAGACAAGCATTTCAGCAATAGGCTATTTGGATTTTTCTAGTATAGATTCTCATCCAGAATGCAGTAGTTTCTAACTTTGAGCTTTACGAATCTGGCCTTGGTTTTGGATAGTTCTGGAGGGGCTTTGAGGTTAGCGAGCACGTAAAGGATATCGGTATACCAAGGAGAGTTTTGAAACTGCTCCTCGACAATTGGATGGGGCAACCCCTCCCGCTCGTCTAAGGCATTTATCATATTAATGTCGAGGGCCTGCAAGTTGGATTCTGCCATTAACTGAGCCAGGCCTTGGCCTTTGATCAGTTTAGTGGGCTTTATTTCAAGGTCATATTCCAAGATGGTATCAATCCATTTGCCCCTTTTCCCATCAGGGTCCTAGGATAAGATATCTTTGACTACTACATTTGGTACATAAGCAATGGTGTGAGAATGAAGAATGTACACCCTAAAGTCTTTTAAGGCCTTAATCAGGGCGTAGGCCTGCTTCTCCATGATATCGTACTTTAAGGGTGCATCTCTTAAGGCTTTACTGAAGAAAGCTATAGGCTGTTCATTACCTTCTGAATTTTTTTGCAGCAAAATTGCAGCTATTGTGTGTTGGGAAGCAAACGAAAAGATCAGAAAATATTTTGAGAAGTCAGGGATGATAAGGACAGGGGCCTGAGTGAGTGCAAGTTTTACTGACTGAGTGCAAGTTTTACTGACTCAAAAGATTTCTTGGCTTCAACAGTCCACTTAATACCTGCACCTTTCTTCAGCATTTCAGTCATTTTTCTAAGGTGCTCAACAAGGTTGGGAATGAACCTCCTAAGGAAGTTGATCTTCCCAATGAAGGACTGTAACTCCTTGATATTTCTTGGGTGTGTGATTTGGAGTATTCCCTCAACTCTCTGTGGGTCTATCCTGATGCCCTTCTCGGAAATAATATGGCCTAGAAGTTTACCTTCTTGCAGCCCAAACACAGTTTTCTTAGGATTTAAGGACAGGACATACTTTCTACATTTCTCAAAAACTTTCCTTAGGTGTTTCAAGTGTTCTTCTTCAGTTTTGGAAAAGACGGTCAAGTCATCCAAGTAGATAACTATGAAGTGTCCTATCTCCTCTGAGAAAGCTATGTCCATTGCTCTCTGGAAGGTGGCGCCAGCATTCATCAATCCAAAGGGAATTTTCACGTACATGAAGGTGCCCCATGGAGTAGTAAATGCTGTTTTGAGTTGATCTTCTGGGAGTACCAGTATTTGGTTATAGCCTGAAAAACCATCAAGCAGGGAGATTCTTTTAGAGCCCACTACCTTCTGTAATATATGTTCCATTCTAGGCAAAGGGTAGTTTTCTTTTAGGGAGGCTTTGTTGAGGTTTCTAAAGTCTATGCATAAAGAGATCTCCCTTGTTTTCTTCCTTACAGCCACTAGATTTGATACCCAATCAAAAAACCTCACAAGAACAATTATTCATGCACCGTACATTTTTTTTATTTCTTTTTCAACTGCAGGAAATTGTTTTGGGTTGATCCTACGGAGTTTTTGTCTGAAAGGCTTCTGATTTTCCTTTAAGGGTATCTTGTGTTGAATGATGCTGGTGTCATAAACCTTTAAGTCTTCATAACTCCATGCAAACACATCAATGAATTCTTTAAACAACTCAATGTACTTCTTCCTCATGTCTGCGAGTAAAGACTTAGCTAGTTTGATCATTTTGGGTTTGTCTTCAGTGCCTATGTTACATTCTTCCACATCAGAATCAACATGTTCTATTGTGGGATTTTTTGCTACGTCATCAAAATCAAAGAGATCCTCTAGGGGTGCCAGGTCTCTGGGTACGTTTTTATCTTTGGCCTGTAGCACCTCTACCTCTTCGGTATCTGCGTTTTCACAATTTTCGGTTGGATTTCCAGTTTGCTCAGAAAAAAAAATTATTTCTATGTTACAGGGTGTTTCTTATTCATCTGGGGAATCCTCACTTTGGCAGCTGTCGTCAGGAATAGAGTCTAAATCGGAAAATTCAAACTCATTTCTGCCCACTAGGAAATCTTCGATATGTTTGTCTCCCTCAAATACATGCCAATATTTTTCATTGTCTGGCACTGCAGGCCTGAATTTGGTCTGAATGATGATCTGTTGGTTGACTGGGGTCCTAGGATATGAGCTAGCTAGGCAAGCTAATCCATTTGCAATTTCATTTTGACCCCTGGGAACGAACGCTAATTCATATTCAACAAATGTTTTCAGCAAATCCAGAGTGTCATTCATGTATGCCCTAAGCCTGGGGTGTTTTGCTGAATACTCGCCATTCACCTGTTTGATAACTAACTCAGATTATCCTCTCACAACGATCCTATGGGCTCCTAACTTTTTCAATAAACTCAGACCCAGGATGAGAGCTTCGTATTCTGCAATTTTATTGGTGCATTTGAAGTGCAGATTCACAGCATGGCACTTTGCATGATCATTTTCTGTGTTACGTAGCCACACCCTTGCTCCAACATTTTTCCTAGTACAGGACTCGTCAAAGTTCATTTCCCACAGGGGTTCGCCATTATGTTGCGCTAGGGGGTCTGTATTAGGTTGCGGGATATCTGGTTCTTCACGTGATGCGTTAGTTTGAAGGATGCGACTAATGGGCTAACTGCATTGCATTCCTGGCTCATTCTGAGTTAAGCTCCCATCGCATATTCTATAGGTTTCACTACCGTTTTCTTCTTCAATTTCTTCCAGGGTAGCCATTATGTTCAGGTCTGTGCTTTCAGCCTCTACGTTTGTACCCATGTTTCCAGATTCTGACTCCCCCAAGGATTGGTCGTTATAAAGGATAAAAGAATCTAGGTCAGTGTGCACAGAGTACAGTGGTGAATTCTCAGGCTTCTCGAGGCTACTGACTAAGAATTTCATCTGAGACTCTCTATACAGTATTCTAAGTTGGCCAAATATAGGGATAGTGGCATAAGAGCCGTCCATCTGCATTGTTCCTTGTAGTTTGGCTCCCCATGATCTAGATAATAACATGCCATACTTAGGTGGCACGTCTGCCACCACCACATCCATGACCATACATTTGGCGGGGATCTGGGTCAAACTCACACATAAGTCTTTGATCAGGCCTAGGCACTTTACTCTACTAGAGTCAAATGAGTATAAGTCTTTGTAGGGTCTGGTGATTTCTAGGCCTAGCCTTTCCATCACTACCTTAGGCATTAGATTGTGGGATGCACCAGAGTCATGCATGGCATTATGAAGGATCTTGTCATGAATGTTGAGACTGACATAGAAAGGTGGAACTACCCCCTCCTGAAACTTTCCCTCAATTTTTGGACCAAAGAGTAGGGCTGGTTGGTCATCATTCAGGTTTACAAAATCATTTATTTCTCCCATATTCAATGCTTTCAAAATTTGGCCTTTATATACATCCTGAGTGGCCAACTCAAATAATTGTACAGAGATTTTGATTTTTGCAATATCACTCTCTAGATTGAAAGTGGACTAGGCCTTTGTAATGCTCAACTCTGTTTTATTTGCCACCTTGGTGACCGCAGCAGTTGGTAAAGTCTCATTATGTACAGGATTGGGAACGATTGTTTCAGGAGTACTAATTGAAGTGCTAGTACTGCTGGTTGGTTGGCTTGGTTTTTCCGTGACTTGGTTGTCTTTTTCTCTATGTTTACCAGAACTTTCAGTTGTTGTTTTGTTATCTGAAGCAGATGATTTAGAGGATTTATCAGGTCTTTTCTTGATGGTTACCTCAGGAGTTTTGGCTTTGGAATTACCTTGGCTTTTCTTGCTCCTAAGTTCATATGGTTCTCTGACCTGTAACATGGCATCTTCAAATCCTAATCTGTAATCCTCAGTTTCTAACCATTCCTCATCCCCATATGTGGACAAGGGCTGGTCTTCCTCTGAATCATAGTTATGGATTGAGTCTTCCATTTCAAACATGTTTATCACATTCCTTTCAGACTCTTCTATGATTCCCTCATCCTCATCTAAATTTTTTTGGAATGGGGGGATGACTTTCTGATTTGATTCTTTCTGTCTGTTGGGAGTGTTGTTGTTTCTTCTAAAGTTTTGGTTCTGATTTTGATTTCTGCTTAGGTTACTAACTGTGACAGCCATTTTTTCCATCATTTGTTTCATATTTTCCACGTCCTTGAACATGCGTTCATTATTGGGGTCAGACGTGGAGGCTACATTGTCATCCCTATAGGTTACCCTCCTCTCGGACCTTAGTCTTGCTCTTTTCTCAATCAAATTGGCTTCTATGTTTACAGCCCCTTTCTGCATCTCTTCCAGTGTGGTGTATTCTTTGTCCCTAAGCTCATAGGCCATGTCAGCATCAAACCCATCTGGGTATTTTGCTAAGGCCATACCCTGTGGAGGTTTCATATGTGGAGGGAGAGCATTGTAAATGTTGTTAAATATAGTGGTATAATCATGGACACTCTCTCCTACATTTCTTTTAAGGGTCAGGTATTCCGCTAGGAGTTGGCGAGGGTTTTCCCTAGTTTCCCATTTGTTTATGAAGGTCTGGTATAATGCAGGAAGATCTGGGATACTGCCAGGAGGTAAGCCCTTAAACCATTTCTTTACATCACCACCTAGGCTTTGGGAAAAGATTCTCATTTTGATCGATTCATCATCAATCTCCATGTAATCAAAGGAATCCTTCATTTTATCTACATGTTGCTGAGATGTTATGGACTCTTTAGCAGTGAAGTGTGGGATTTTTGACTGATAATCGTTGGGTAAGGGCAACATGGGCTGAGGTAAAACCAGAGGTGCGTACCAAGCTGCCATGGTGATATTTTGATGAGGTAAAGGGTTGATTTGAGCAGCTGGTATTTGGATGACAGGGATATTAGGACCAGCAGAAGTCTGTTGAGCAGATCTAGGGTGAGAGAGCCCCAAGTTTTGAAGGAAGTGCGAATCAGGTGGTGTAGATGGAGGGGTTTCTCTGTTCCTAGTGTTTTTACCACTGTTAGATGGTGTGCTACGAGGCTCAAGGTCTGGCTGGTCTGGATGACTGAATGACCCAGCTCTAGGTAAGCTGCTTGATAGGTCTAGGTCAGGGAAAAAATGTGATAGAGTTGTTAGGTCTTCTGGTGCAGAATTAGCTCTATAAATGTGACTGGAAATAGTTGGTATTTTAGGTGTAGGAGCTTCCCTGAGGATACTCTCTGGATCGTCAACTATCTCAGGTGGGTCAGGGTTGGGATAAGCTCTCGTGTGGATGGTTCTAAAAGCCAGAGTGTTATACTTCTACCTAAGCAGCTTAACCCTTCTTGTTACTTCCTTCATGGTTAATGTTGTTTCAAAGGTTGGTCTCCCAGTGGAGTCTTATGTGAAACCAAGTTGATCAGCAGGCCTACTGATCACCAGTGGAGTCTTTTAACGTGGAGGAACATTGGAGTCACCAAGTGGGGGGTTTAGGATGCTTCTAGAGGGTACACTGCCCACCACAGTGCTCAGGCACTATCATCTTTCAGGAATCTCCTCATGACAGTAAACTCCAACTAGAGATTGACTGGGAGGGCATTTACCAGATATGTCACCTCCAAAGAGTGTGAGATCCGGAGGCTACCTGGCCCTTTCCAGGCTCTGTCTAAGAGTGTGATGGATATTCAATAATGGAGGTCGATTCAAGAAAGGAGCGACTTACTGTCAACCTAACCAAAGTTCTAATTTCCTGAGTCTCCAAGAATGTTTAAGGAAAAATGCACTCAGAATTTCCCCAGTGGAGTCGCCATTATGTTTGGGTTCCCATGTTTTGGCCAGGTTGACAAGACCAAAAGATGAGACAACATAGAACCACTTTCAGAACTTAGGATCTAGCCTTCCTAGGTCCAGAGAGGGATCTCTCTATATGAGTCAAAGTGTATGTCTTTGAAGCTCTAAGTTATGATTTTAGGCTAGTTATAGGCACAGAGTTGTTTGTTTGATTGTTTATGTTTGGTTGTTAGGAACCAGGAAAGGAAGGTCCAATATAAGGCAAGGATGAGCAAAAAATAAACTAGGCAAAGATAGATAACTCAGGGAACATCAAAGCCATTGGGCTATGGAGTCAAGAAAGGATTTATTTGTAATTAATGTGCAAGCTTTCAGTTGGGCCTGATCATGCAGAGCATATGGATCTTAGAGATGATAGTTGGGATGGGACATTAAGGACGAGAGAAAATGAAAAGTGGAGAACCAGCCAACTCTGTCTATAGATCGGGTCGGAGGTCATTTAACTCTGAGCCTGGCAGAAAAAATCGGTGGCAGGACAAAGGATCTTGGGAATAAAGGCCTAATTAGGATGGAATTTGGAAAGGTCTAGAGAGGCGGTAGACAAAGTTCTAGACCCCCCGATGTTCTCAACTCATCCAACCAGATCCTAGCAAGAACATCTAAACATAGATTTCATTAATTCATACATCAGAGAGCAGGCAATAACATCCACTACACTGGTTAAATCAATTGAAATCAATATTCAGATACACACATAAGCAGAAAACATAAAGGGCTGGGAGATCAGCAGCATAAGGTACCTATCAGGGGTAATTCTTATGCCAAACTTCTGATGCGAAGGCTCATGGATTTCGTAACAGCAGAGGGGAACAAGAAAAGGCAGGTAAATATAGGAAGGCTTCAAGGATGATGTGTTTTCAAGGGAGATACATTTCTTGAAGGCTCAACAACAACATTAGCCCCCTGTTTTGCTTGTCAAAAATTTCATAGGGGGGCTAACAGTCTCCAAGCCACAGCCCCTCCCATCATATATTGCACACTGTGTGATGAACGTGGTCACTTCCTTGAAGAATGTGCAGCACTGGAACTCATCCACAGATGGTATCCTATAGAATGGGTTAACTATGTTGGATTGCATGCAACACAGTTCACATGTACTTTATGCACCGAAAATAACCTTCTGGAAAATTGTCACTATATCCCCCGATTCTGGTTAGTCCTCGCTAGTCTGTGCTCAGCTATAGTATGCCTCTCCTCAGAAGATGACATGGACTTAGAATCCATGAAGAACTTGACAACCCAAGAAGATGTGATGATCAGATCCATCCTATTCTTATCAGCTAAAAAGAAACCAATCAGGGAACCCCTAGTTACCCCCAACAACTCTCTACAGAGAAGACTAACATGTGCGTTATGAAAACACCCTATCATGTGGTCACTCTTTGCCATGATTTAGCATTGTTACGATGTTGTTACCATTCCAGACTGCAAACTGAGCATGACGAGACCCCCATATCTAGGTTTTTTTTCCCAGTATGTTAAGGCAATCACTGTGGACAACGATGTACTTATATCCCACGATTATTTCCCCTCATCGATATGATTCATACAATCAAAAGGAACGAGATGATGAGCTTAGATGATATAGAGAGCACATCACCCCTAGACCAGTGACCCCACAGCCACATGGGCGTGATGGGAAAACTTGGACGACACACCAACCAAGCGTGACCCTGGCCAAACCTAGGATAACATGCGGACTATGTGACCTGAATGACCATTGGTTCAATCAGTGCAAAGAACTAAAGCCCCTTGCAAGCAGTTTTCACACAGTCTCTTATCTACCACAGAGACTTCTCTAACCAAGATAATATTACGCGTACCTATTGCCATATTTGTTCACACTTTCACCATATGATTAAATGTGCACATCTCCCCAAGCTAAGAGTGGTAAGAGTAGCTTTAGCTCTACACTCCCCAAAAGAGTTAGACAAACCCAAGCCAACATGGTAATGGAAGCAGATACCACCTCTTCTATAACAGATCCTTTCCAAGCATCCACATCGGGGACGATGAGTAGTGTTGATTCCCATACAATATACTCAGTTGGGACAGTGGTACCATGCACCATTTTCACTGGCCAAAGCCACAAGCCAGAGGTATGCCCACTAATGGAAACATTCAGACACCTCTGCACCGAGCACAATTTCCACCCACAAGAAATTGACCATCCTAGTGGGGAACCCAACCTTGCCCTTACACAAACTCCCATCACGGAGATTCTTCCCCCATCCAGCACCGATGATACGATACACCACATACGATTTGTATCATCGCATATTAGAAATAGGACTACATCCACCCCCACGTCCAAGGATTTCCACCTTATTCCTATTACAAAAGGTCAAGGTACATTTCACCTTTGCATTGATTTCCGCAAGATCCCGAATTTTCATGCCGCTATCGAACTCCTCGATGATACCTAGCCTCTAGAACAATGCCTAGTACAACTAGATCTCGTTGAAGAAGGCCGACAACAGTCACTGCAACACAACGAGGCCCATAATAAAATGGTTAAAGCATCATTCGATCACCACATCAACCCTCACTCTTTCACCGAGGGATAACTATTCCTCCGCTATGATGTCGCAAAAGAATCCCTAGGGTGAGGAAAGCTCGAAACCTTGTGGAAAGTACCCTACATCATAAAACATTGCCTCCGCTAGGGGGCATATATCTTGAAAAAACTGAATGGGGCATGCCTCAGCAACCCCGTCAATGACCTTTACCTCAAGAAGTTCTACCCATAAGGGCTAAGATGGCCCTACCCTAGAGTGAACGTACACCAACCCAACCACAATAATTTTTTTACCAAAAGACTTATTACAAAATGCGCTCAAAGTGTCGCCATGGATTACCACCCCAAACCTTACTTCGGATTCGCTGATGGAGCATCAAGATGGTCTCAAAGTTTAGCAGCAACTTCCTGGGTCATCTATCACCCAACGATGTGTGCATCAGTTCAGAAACAAATAATCAGGAAGAATATGACGTCGTCATCGAAATTATGTGCGATGCCCTCCATCAGTTATTCCATATTCATGTCTACCTTGATTCCCAATTAGTAGTGTCGTAGTTAAACCAAACATTTGAGACAAGAGATTCACATCTATTTAGGAAATATTTGCGTGCAAAAATATTAAGTAGACAATTTCACTACATCACATTTACACATGTACCGAGGAGTCAAAACCAAACAGCTGATCACATAGCTAACAATATTATAAACTGGAATGCATCTCAAATAAACCATCATACATTAAAAACCAAAGACATAGATATCCATCAGTATAACATCATCCATAAATCTAAACAGGTGACACAACATGTAGAGCCACAAAAAATATCTCTCATATATATATATATATATATATATATATATATATATCATGGTGTATATGTCTGAGTACAAAAAATAGTGTCGCTGACCCGTCGGCCAGCCTAAATATACATAAAAAGTCGTCGAAAATAGGGGAAGAATCCTCATAATGGGTGCTTTCCTCATGTACAAGTAAACTCTAGGGTGGTGGTCCCCCAGGCGGGGCACCCGGACCCACAACTGCTCCCAGTACCACTACTGGAGCCGCCATCAAAACTGAGACTCCCACCCAACATAAAATAGGCTCATAGTCCCTCTCCTGGGCCATCACCGTCTCCAGCCATACCTCCTTGAGGTTATCCAAAAAACCTCGAGAAGACATCCCCTAGGTCAAGTGGTCCACTTGACCCCAGGCATCCTCTATAATTGACACCCGAGTAGTCAGCTCAACATTGCGAGCCTCTGCCGCATCAGCATGTGCCGCCTTTGCATCAACACAAGCTCACTCAGTTGCAGCCTTGGTAGCAGCCGAGCTGCTGCCCTCTCCCGAAGGGCCAGCACCACCACCAGGTCCACCACCCTGAAGCTGTGCATCATCTCCTCCCGGCCCCACGACTTCCCTAAGATCTCCGAAGAGGACCGTGGCTGACCAATCGAGCCACGGGGCAACCTACCTCGCCAACATCTGTAAGAGTAACCAAAACTATGTCAGTGTCACCATAAAAACACATAAGCACATATATACTCAAATAAATGCAGAAAACATAAAAACATACCTATTAGCCCCCAAGTATAGCAAAGAGGGAGACTCATCTCTGGATCCCCCCGGAAGTCCATCCCTGCATATGGGAATGGCATAAACATCTAGGGGTTGATGTCAAAATAGGCCTCTATCATGGTGTTCTAGTAACGCCCCACCATATCCCCACCTCCTTGCAACATCACAGGAGCCCACCTCCTCATGCGAGGCTCCTGTGGCCCCCCAAGAAGCACCGCCACCACTAGTCTCAACAACACTACCCTCTCATACATAATTCTACATAGAATACTAGCATACGTAAACAAATTTGATCCATTACAGACCTTTTTAAGTTGTGTCACCATGCCATCATAGCAGAAGTGGGAAAAATAAAGAAGTTCCCAGACCTCAGTCGACGTACAACTCCAACCTACGAGCCAAATGCCCGATGTGGAGCCGATGACACTGCTATTAGTCACCAATAATTTTGTTGTTTTAAAGATGACTAACTACTTGTCCCAGATTTCTAAAAACAATATTTATGAATATTGTGAGTTTTAGAAATCTCACTGCCTTCATTATCCTAAATTAACCTATTTTGCTATATATTTCCTCTCTTCCTTCTAAAAGTTTACCTTGCTGCTCCAATAGGACTCACCATGGGTTGGTTTATCTTATATTTTTACTCCCCCTACCCACACTCTCATTCACTACTTTCCCCCTTTAAAAAACCCATTTTCCCCTTTAGAACCCTTCATAAAAGAGTCCTCCATTCCTCATTTTCCATTACATATTAAAATAATGTAAAAGATCCTCTTTTACATTGTTTTAACTAAAAGTATTAAACATATTGGGTCAATTTGTTTTATAAATAAAACCTTGTTTTATATTAAAAACCTGACCTTTTATTCTAAAAAACCTGACCCTCTTTAAAGGTTTTGAGCCTCTCGCCTTGAGCCCTCACTCCCTCGCACTCACATGACCCCAACTCTACTTACCCTATAAGCCCCCCCCAAGGAAAATAATTCCACCTCCGCCTTTGTTATATATTTCCCCCATAAACCTTATAAAAGGTCACATTCGCCTATTATTATAAAATCCCTGGGCCTGCTCTCCTTCGAAAATTTTCACCCATTCAAATCTCTCCATGTCACCTCGTGCCCTGACCCCACCGCTCTACCTCCAAACCTACTGTTCGCTCCTCTGTTGTGCGATCACCGTCGATCTTATTCCTTGAGATCCAACGTCCCAAATCCTGTATCACAAATAAAGTAGAGTCGGCGTTAAGGCTTCTTGACCCACGTAAAATGGATGGTTTTGCCCTGCCATGCAGCAATCACCCAATGGTATCGCATCGCCACCCCCAAAAAAATTTTACCACCCCTCTGCCATGTGATAAATCGCCTCTGGTTTTCCAAAACCGCTCATCCGTCCACACCAAATTTTGAATCCTCCCATCTCCATTTGAATTTTTGTTGGTTCTGCCTTTGGAGCTCTACCTTCCATGCCCTTTCCTCCTCTGTAAATGACCTCCGACAGCCCATAAAACTCAGAAAACACAGTAAACCCTCTTTGCAGGCTTTAAATACTAAATTTTTTGTGTCATGTGCAGGTATAATGGTGGAAATTCAAGAAAATGCATTCCAATGGTCCAAAAACGATGGATGAAGCCTTGGGTGACGATCCAAGGGTTTAAGCCAAATTGAGAAGGACCAAAGGCCCTCTATCAAGCTTGATCATCGATGAAACATGATCATCGATGGTTAATTAAACCCTCCTTCAGCGAAAGAAACCCGTCCCTGAAACAAAAATACAGACAAATAGAAGCACAGTAAGAGGAAAGACAGTCAAAAGATTGTAACCAAGTAAAAGACAAGGTTAGAGGCTAATCACAATTCTGAGATAAAACACGAGGATTAGCCAGTAAAATAGAGTTTAAATATATTTAAAATATAAGGATAAAGGTGAAAAGATTAAATCCAAAAAACACATAGATAAAGGTAGCAACGAAGAAAAATACAGTGAAACAAAAGATTAAAGGATAAATCATGATTAAAGACATAAAAGCAGAGTTTCAATGATAAAGCAAAGACTGATTAGACACATGAACATATTCAAAGGATCAAATACAAAGAGGTAGTTACTTCTTTGAAGATATTTTTCCACCTACAGCATTGTTTCCTTCAATAAAGCATCAAACAGTTATGGCACTCAGTTAGAGATATTTTCCATCTACCAGCAATTATTGTAAAGTTATTACTAAGCCCCAAAGTCAAATATTTCACATATATTAAATCAGAAGTTAAAATAAGAGTTATTGTTTTAGAGAAACACAATCAGGTACTTCTCCTTGGGCCTTGCATAGTCTCCAAGGTCAAAAACCTATTAAATTCTGTAATAAATGACATCTAAACCCTAGTTTAGCAGCACCTCCTCATTCTACAAATAAATATTGCATTTGAGCTCATTATTTGGGTTGGAATTTGATGATTTTGAGAGTAATACATGGTTTTCCTGAGTTTGAAGAAGAAATTGGTCTTATGGAGTTTGTGAATGGGATTTTTTGATTGATGATGAAGGAGGATATATTGTAGGATCCCTAAGCATGATTAATGGTGATGTGTCTCTGTTTAGTTTTAATTTCCTTATTTATCATTTTGTTACATCCTTCTATGTTGCAATAGAACAGAAGGGTATAGGCTAAGAAATGTTGTTTGAAGCACCTAGTCCTTCCTGTTTCTATTGTCTTTATGTTTTCCTCTGCTGGGTTAGTTTAAGGAATTATTAATTTCTTATTAGACCTACCTATGCTTGTTTATTCCATGAATGGTTAAATATAGTAGTTTTCAAATATGTTTTATGGTTAGCATTGCTTATTTGAAGCTATTTAAACTCTGTTTTGGAATCTTTCTTTGAAGTACTACTTGTTGGGTTTTAGCCAAAGAGGCCATGCTCTGATCATGCCCTTTGTCCATATTGTATAAGTTGCCTTAAATTTCTTCGTAGCTTGATCATAGTTGCTTAGGAGTTCCCTCTTATTTTATTAAAGTCATATGTTATCTTATATGTTTTCTAACCTTAAAGGTGAAATCACTAGAAGTTAAATGAGTTTCTCTCCTTCTATATTTCATTGGAATGTTTGTCTTGAATGCTTATTTTCCTAAGTTGAATCAAAGAGTTACTGGTTTACCCTGTCTATTGATTAATTCTTCATGCTTATGTATTTAAGTCCCTTCTTGT
Source organism: Pinus albicaulis (assembly GCA_034641835.2). NCBI lineage: Eukaryota > Viridiplantae > Streptophyta > Pinopsida > Pinales > Pinaceae > Pinus > Pinus albicaulis. The sequence goes on from CM076569.1 coordinate 286,311,321, forward strand.
TAAAATTACTTCTTTAAGGATTCTTCACTGCCCTTACACACCTACCATGCTCACAAAATTTATGTTCATTTCAATTCACACATGCCTTAAAGATCCATTTGACCATGCTATATTTTCCCTATTATGCATCATGTTTCATTGTTGAGATATCCATGACTTTCATAGACTCCATAGCCCAATTATTTGAAGACCTCTCACTCCACCTATTCTACTTGATCATCTTACCCAACCAAAAGAAACAACAAAACCTACACTTAACAACTAGCCTAAATCAACCATTTAAAGAAAACAAGTTCATATCCTTTGCATACAAGAGAGAGCCCTCTATGAGTCTAGGAAGGCTAGGTCCTAGGACTCCAAATATTGGTCTGATGTTACCCTGTGCATTTGGTCTACCAATCTACTAAATCACAAGAACCTAACATATTGGTGATCACGATGGGACCTTCTGAGTACATAGTTTCCTGAATATTTATTAGGACTCATTTGACCCTCAGTTAAGTTTAGAAAATCAATTGATAGCTAAGAGTAGAATCTAATTGTTTCACCATCCTAGAAAAATGATGACTCAACTAGACCACACTCATTGGAAACCTTACTGCTATATAAATAAACTTAGAAAACCCCAAAAAATTATCTTATATTGGTGTTTTGTAAATTTTTTATGGTGGAACACAAACAAATCTCTTCAAAACAGTCAAAAACATCCACCTGGCGACTCCATTAGCCCCAGTAGGCCTATTAACTTTACCAATTCTCATTAGACTCTCTAGGATTGTGTCAAATCAGCCCTGAGAAGTCTAGGAGCCTAGTTATACACTGTGTGAGTTTATAAAACACTAAGAGAGGTCAGTCTTCCGAAAAATAGTTATAAACTTTCAAACTCTCTACATTTTGAATTTGAAATCTGGCTTCACAAAGGATCCATACCAGATCTCATCTAGACCCAAATCCTCCTACTATAGTTGATGACCCAGAAAATATTTTGTGGAAAACTTCTAAAACTAAAAACTCAACTACTGTTAGGACCATTCATAGAGAAAATTTTGTCCCTGAACATCTTACAACATTGCAAGATCCCTGGTTTGACTTGCACCATACAAGGAACCTTTTCAGAACCAAGTCACAAAGTGGGATTGACCAGACTGACTTTGAGCCCATAGAATTGCAGCAAAGTTCAAGCAGAGAACCCTTGCCTTCCACTCCTTCTGACTTTCATCTTCTCCATTACTTTAGCTCTTTTTATACCAAGTCTACTCAGGATCAATTTGTTGGTCCAAGTACTTCCACCACACCCATTCATACCTCCACTATTCAAACCACTTCACTTTATCCCCCTCTTACAAACCCTCCCCTTGTAAATCCTCCTTGGATTCCACTAGCTCCCATTATGGCAACTTGGTATGCCCCCCTAGTTTTACCACAACCTCTAGTACCTTTTCCAAATGACTACCAATCTAATATCCCTCATTTCACAGGAGTTGACTCTACCACTGCCCAATAACATGTAGACAGAATGAATGATGCTTTTGACTACATGGAAATAGAAGAGGAGACCATGCAAATGAGGATGTTTGCCCAAAGTCTAGGAGTGTAAACTAAAAAATGGTTTAAAAACTTGACTCCAAACATCATTCATGATCTCCCTTCCCTCTACCAAAATTTCATAAACAAGTGGGAAATCAAGAAAAACCCCATCCAAATCCTTTCAGAAAATAACAATCTTAAGAGGAATGCGGGGGAAAGTGTACAATATTATTGCACCAGGTTCAATAATGTCTACAATGCCCTCCCACCTCACATGAAAACCCCACAAGGCCTAGCACTAGTAAAGTTTCCAAAAGGCTTTGATCCGAATATGACCTACCAATTGAGGGAGAGGGAACCCACAACTTTAGAATAAATGCAAAGAGGGGCTGTTAGTGCAGAATCCAACCTCGTTGAGAAAAGGGCTAGGATGAGGTCGTAAAAAAGAGTCACTTACAAAGATGAAACCATACCCTCAACATCCTCATTCGATGCCAAAATAGAAAACCTAGTTAGGACCATGGAGAGAATGATGGAAGGATAAACTTAAATGAAAGAGCACCTCCTAGGGAAAACCAAGCCAATCCCCATAATAGAAATAGGAATAAAAACTTCAGAAGAGACCCTCCCCAAATCAGACAGAGAGATAATGACCAACAAATCAGGCCCCCTTTCCAAGACAATTATGTAGATGAAGATGGAAAAGAGTCTGAAGAACCTGAAAAAAACCATGTAAATATGATACGTTTTGATAATGAGGTTGATGTTTTTCTCACTAAAGAAGAACAATGTTTTTTTTCCTCAGATCAAACTGAAACAAAATATGAGGATTCTGAAAATTACCAATTGGAATTTGAAAATTCCATAATGGTAGTCCATAGGAAATATAACCTTAGGAGAAAAAAGAACCAAGAGATCTCAAAAAATAAAAAAATTAGACACTGTTGTTAAGAAAACACCTGAAAACATCATTGAAAAAACAACAGGAAATACCACCATGATGACTATGAAAATTGAGCAAAACAAAGGCAAAACTAGTCAACACAATGGTGACCCAAGCTGCCCTAGTACCTCTACTAGTGGCCCTGGAAAATCTGTTCTAAATAATAGTCCTAATAAAACTCAGCAAATCAAAAATTTCTGAAAAGGCTATGTGTGACAAAACAGATGTAAATATATCAAAAACACTAACATCATTCAGCCTTGAGGGAGATATTTTCAAGATCAAAATTAATATGCCCCTTACTGAACTAGTAACCCAAGATGTATATAAGAATCAAGTTTTGAAAGCTTTGAATATAGGAAATGACAATGACACTTTAAACTTGATTGATGAAAAACCAGAGTTGATGTTTGGTCTTGAAGTAGAAGGAAAAGACCAAGAAGGAGTTGTCCCTCCTTTCTATGTCAGCTTAAACATACATGATAAAATCTTACATAATGCCATGCTAGACTCTAGTGCCTCTCACAACCTCATGCCAAAGGTAGTGATGGAAATATTAGGCCTAGAAATAACTAAAACTTACAAAGACTTGTACTCATTCGATTTGAGTAGAGTCAAGTGATTGGGACTAATCAAGGATATTTGTGTCAATCTGGCACAAATAATTTCTAAGAGCCTAGTCATGGACATAGTTGTTGCTAACATTCCCCTGAAGTATGGCATGCTTTTTTCTAGATCATGGGGAGCCAAACTTCAAGGCAACCTTCAAATGGAGATGTTATATGCTACTATCCCTGTCTTCAATCAAACTAGGAGGTTATACTGGGAGTCCCACATGAAGTATATGGTAAGTAGCCTAAATAGGCCAAACAATGTAGAAATTTGAATAACTGAGATATTATTCACCGAGATTATCCTCATCACACACTATTTTAGCTTCATGCATAATACAAAATCTCTTCTACCATTGATCATCACATGCGGAAATAAAATCAATTGCATGCATACATTAAAACCACAAACAATCACACATATGAACACAGTATTTAATGGGAAAGCTTAAAGCTGAAAACCCCAACTATCTGTATATTATATGTCATGGAAATCATGTAACAATCATAGTACAAAAGCTCCTCACAAGCTCTCATGCACACCCTCAATTGCTACACACTATCAAGCTAGATCTAGCAAAACACATGCTCCAATCTTTTTCCACTTGATAGCCAGCCTCTATTGCGTTATCAATGCTATGGGATGGCTTCATTAAATAGATAAACCATCTGACTTGTACTGCGCAATCCTCATGGGCTTCTCCACCTATCTGTGTGTTGCAAATAGCAACAGTATAGTCACAACTGATAGTTAACTTGCTCTTTCACCTATTTCTGCACTGGTCTCCACTGAAACTGTCCATGCACTGAAGTTAACTGATGCATTCTTTAGTTGATTAATGAGTTTATAATTAGTGAATTAATTAATAATTAATTCACACCACTCTCACTAATTGTATCAATTAGTTAAGCTGAATACAAATAGCTCAACTATGTTTAGATTAGTTAAACTGAATACAACTCCACTAACTTCCTCAATCAACTCCACCAAACTCTGTCACATGAGTTCTAACTGAATTATCCATGCAATAGCTCCACTTAACCCTCAGGAATAGCGTAATTCCTTCTGTCAACTCATGTGCCACATCTGTGCACTTAACTGAAGTGCTCCAAGAGAATAAGATAATGTTTAGAGTCCAAATATTATTAAGAGCTAATAATATTCGACATATCTATTTTTAGACTGGCAATCTAAAAATAGATTCCGCCCAATATGTCTAAAAATAGAAGTCCATCTATATTTTCAGACTTGACCAAGCATCCACAAATAGCATCCTGCAACTCATAGAACATGATCCATATGTATAAAAATATACATAGTCTAAAAATAGACTTTGCACCAAAAATAGCCTGTGGGCCCACTTAGTGAAGGCGACTCCCTTCCACTAAGCTCATCATCTTTTTGCAATCTCAACACTCCCTCTCAACAAGATAAGGATTATCTGCAACCCCTATCCTACCCCTGTGGTATTCGAATTTACTCTTGGTGAGCACCTTCGTCAAGATATCAGCATCCTGATCCTCCGTAGGAATGTATGAAAGTAACATGATCTTCCGCTGCACACAATCTCTGATATGATGATACCGATCCGTGAAGCCATGCTACCTCAACTCATCCTCCTGTTTGTACCATGATCCATATCCCGATGTGCCTCTGAGATATGTGCCTCTGAGATATCTCAATACATGCTTCCTTGCCTTCCAGAAGAGCTTGGTTGGCTTAACCATAGCTTGTGAAAGTTCGTTCACAGCATAGCATATGTCAGGTCGTGTATTGACCAGATACATAAGCGACCCCACCAACTGTCGATAAACAGTGGCATCCACTACCTCCGTCGAACTAGTATCCTCCTTCCTCCATCCACCAGGAAGAGGATTATCAATAGGCTTGCAGACATGCATGTTGAACTTCTCTAGTATCTCCCAGGCATACTTTCCTTGAGAAACAAACAGTCCATCACTGCGCTACCAAATTTCCAATCCTAGGAAATAATGAAGGAGGCCCAAGTCCTTCATCTCAAACTCCTTTGCAAGATCATCCTTGCATGAGTGTATCAACAGTTCATCACCTGTCAAAATCAAATCATCTACATAAAGTACAATGATCAGCAACTTACCCTCCACCATAATCTGGTATAGGTTAGGATCCGCCTCACTCTTGGAGAATCCAAGTCCGGTGAACTAACTATCTATCCGTGTGTACCAAGCACGAGGTGCTTGTTTCAACCCATACAACGCTCTCTTGAGCTTGCACACATGTGACTCACTACCGAAGATCTCGAAACCTTCGGGCTGCTCTATGTACACCTCCTCCTCAGTGACTCTGTTGAGTAACACAGTCTTCACATCCATCTGATGAATGTGCCACCCCATCTGCGCTGAGAGAGAAAGAATCGTTTGTATGGAAGAATACCTTGCGACAGGTGCAAAGGTCTCCTCATAATCGATCCCCTCAATATGTGAAAAGCTTCGGGAAACAAATCTTGCCTTGTACTTCTCCACACTCCCGTCAGCTGCCTGCTTCACTTTGTAGATCCATCTCGAACCCACCACTGATTTCCCCTCCGGCCTCGGGACAATCTCCCATGCAATGTTTCTGACAATCGAATCATACTCTTCCACCATGGCATCTACCCATGCGGGGTCCTCCACAGCTTCCTCGAAAGAGGATGGCTCTGTCACGATACACTTTCTCATAAGAGCCATGTATCCAGTATACCAGTCAGGTGACTGTCTCTATCTGCGCTGTGATGTAGGTGCTCACAGATTATCTCTAGCCTTGAACGGTCGCTCGGCTTCGCCAGTGCGCTTCCGCCCTCTGATGGTTGGCGTTGCCTGAGTGGTCTCTTCCTCTCCATGAACCTCATCTTGTGGCTGATCCACATCCTGAGACTCATCCTTAGGAACTAATAGCTCCTCATCTGCATGCAAGTGTGGCTCCCTCTCAAGCGAACACTTCATGGCTTTCTCCTCCTGAAATTTTATATCCCATCGCACAATAGTCTTGCAACTGTCTGGAAAATACACACGATATTTGTGGGGCGTATCAGTGTACCCCACAAATATCGCCTCCGTAGTCAACTCCAGCAGCTTACGGCATCCCCCTTTGTCGGATATGAATATGTAGTCGACGAAAATCCTCAAATGGAAATATCGGAGCCTCTTACCGAGAAAATGCCTCCTCGGGTGTACTCATGCAGTATCTGTGGGGGACAATGGTTAACGCACATATCTTAGCGATATTGCATGCCTCCACCCACAAGTGAATGGGTAGTCCCTGATCATGCAACATCGCTCGTGCAGCACCCATGATCGTTCTGTTCTTCTGCTCAGCAACCCCATTCTGTTGTGGGTTATGAGGTGCTATGAGCTCTCTTCGAATTCCTTCTGCGTTGAAAAAGTCCTTGAATTTTCCAGAGATGAATTCACCACCATTTTCACTCCTAAGAGCCTTCACATTCTTCCTCGATTCTTTCTCAACCAATGCCTTGAACTCAGAGAACTTTGAGTATGTCTCACTCTTCTTCTGCATGAAGAAGATCCAGCACTTACGAGAAAAATCATCAACAAATATCACATAATACCTGTGCTTTCTTTGTGTCGAAGCTGAGAGAGGTCCACACACGTCTTTGTGAATTATCTCAAGGATCATCGTGGCGCGACTATCCTTCTCATGAAAGGTGGCTTTCAAAAATTTTCCCAAGTTACATCCCTTGCACTGATCTGACTGTGCAAGAGTACCCTTAGGAAGCCCAGTAGAAATCTACTACAGTATCTTCAAAGCTCCACGGTGAAGGTGGCCTAATCTCCGGTGCAATAACTCGCCATCATCCCCGCTCACCACTCCTTCTGCCTTGCTACCATTGCTACACGGCCATCTACCTGCTACCTACATTTGATAAGGTTTCGGTTCTTATTTCGAACCCCTACCTTCGGGTCTCACGGTTAACATGCTAGCGAGAGAAATCCTTTCCCTCGCTAAAGACAACATCATATCCCTTGTCTTCTAACATAGCCACATAGATAAGATTCTTCTTCAATCCTGGAACATGCATCACTTCCTTCAATACAAGGGGTTTACCAGACTCCCTCTCAAAGGAAATGGTACCGATACCGGTCGCACTATATCTACCATCATGACCCATCTCGATGTGCACTCCAAGATCTTTCTCATCCAGATCAGTAAACAAATATCGATCTCCTGTCATGTGAAAAGACGCACCACTATCAAGAAACCACACTGATCCTATCATACTTGAGACCAAGCATGTGATCAGCGAAAAATCCAGCTCAAACTGTGAGGCTAAGGCCTCTCCAGCTGCAGTCCAACAACCTGCTTATTTTTCTTTCTGTGGACAATTAGTGGCGTAATTTCCATGTTGGTGACAGTGAAAGCACTTCACCTTGGACATGTCCTGCTTCTTGCCTTTCGCACCGGATTGAGAAGATTTCTTGCTCTTCCCCTTCTTTTCTTTGGCAGCCAAAGCACAATTCTCTTCATCAGATTTCTTTGATGAAGATCCTTCCCTGGTACTCCGCCTTATCTCCTCTTGCACAAGATCCAACCAAATTTGCTCCCATCTTGGCAATTTCTCTCGACCATTGACAGAGTCCTGATAGGAATGCCAAATCTTCGGAAGCCCAAGGAGATCAAAGCTCACCAAGTCCTCATCATCAACAGTCACCCCCGCACTTCCCAGCTCATCCCTGCAATGGATGAACTTCATGAGGTACTTGGGCATACTGTCACCTTTCTCCATCTTTATGTTCCTGAGTTTGTCCTTGAGCGCCAACTTCCTCTGCTCTTGCTTTGGAATAAATCTGTCAAAGCTTTTCCACATCAAGAATGGAGAAGCCTTACCATGAAGGATGGATACTATGCCAGTCCTTCCACCTTCAATACGTCCTTCGACACTTTGTTGTCTTCTTTTTCCATCGTCGAGTATTAAGCATCATAGGTAAACTTTGGATTTCGCATCCCCAGACTCCTTCAACCCATTGTCATCCAGCACCACCTCCATCCTATCCTTCCATGCAATATAATTTGAGTTTCCCTCAAGGGCATACTCCAATCGCAATCCGTTGAAAGACATCTCAACTTCGACACCAAGAAAACACTACTACAAATTCGAATTCCACCAGCACAAAACTCAACCGCTTCAATGTTTTGCAATTTCTCCAATGATCAATATCGCTCTGATACCATGTATAAATTTGAATAACTGAGATATTATTCACCGAGATTCTCCTGATCACACACTATTTTAGCTTCATGCATAATACAGAATCTCTTCTACCATTGATCATCACATGCGGAAATAAAATCAATTGCATGCATACATTAAAACCACAAACAATCACACATATGAACACAGTATTTAATGGGAAATCTTAAAGATGAAAACCCCAACTATCTGTATATTATATGTCATGGAGATCATGTAACAATCATAGTACAAAAGCTCCTCACAATCTCTCATGCACACCCTCAATTGCTACACACTATCAAGCTAGATCTAGCAAAACACATGCTCCAATATTTTGCCACTTGATAGCCAGCCTCTATTGCGTTTTCAATGCTATGGGATGGATTCATTAAATAGATAAACCACCTGGCTTGTACTGCGCAATCCTCATGGGCTTCTCCACCTATCTGTGTGTTGCAAATAGCAACTGTATAGTCACAACTGATAGTTAACCTGCTCTTTCACCTATTTATGCACTGGTCTCCACTGAAACTGTCCATGCACTGAAGTTAACTGATGCATTCTTTAGTTGATTAATGAGTTTATAATTAGTGAATTAATTAATAATTAATTCACACCACTCTCACTAATTGTATCAATTAGTTAAACTGAATAAAAATAGCTCAACTATGTTTAGTTTAGTTAAACTGAATACAACTCCACTAACTTCCTCAATCAACTCCACCAAACTCTGTCACATGAGTTCTAATTGAAGTATCCATGCAATAGCTCTGCTTAACCCTCAGGAATAGCATAATTCCTTCTATCAGCTCCTATGCCACATCTGTGCACTTAAATGAAGTGCTCCAAGAGAATAAGATAATGTTTAGAGTCCAAATATTATTAAGAGCTAATAATATTCGACATATCTATTTTTAGACTGGCAATCTAAAAATAGATTCCTCCAATATGTCTAAAAATAGAAGTCCATCTATATTTTCTGACTTGACCAACCATCCATAAATAGCATCCTGCAACTCATAGAACATGATCCATATGTCTAAAAATAGACTTTGCGCCAAAAATAGCCTGCGGGCCCACTTAGTGAAGGCGACTCCTTTCCACTAAGCTCATCATCTTGTTGCAATCTCAACAAAAAATACCCCTATCTATTCCATTCATTCGGACTTAGGCTCATTCATCTTGTATAATAAAAAATACATTAGTGAGCAAGCGAATGAAAATGACAAAGATATAGGCCCACTAGAACAATCAAATCTATCCTTAAATGAAGAACATGTCATCCAAAACTCTAGCAGCCCTGAACAACAACATAGTGGCGAACATGAGCTAGAAACACTTTGGAACATGAGCTTTGATGGCTCTTATGGAAAATTAGGTTCAGGATCTGGTGTCTGGATACATAACCCAAATTAAGGCTATTCATACAATCTATATTTTCACTGCACTAATAACATTGCAGAATATGAGGCTCTCCTCCTTCGCTTGCATTTGCTCAAAGACTTAGGAGCTAAAAAAATCTTTTCCCATGGAGATTGAGAGCTGATCATTAAACAAATCAAAGGTGTGTATTCAAAAAAGAATCCAATAATGAGAGAGTACATAAATTCCACCCTAGATCTCCTCAAAACCTTTGAGAAATATCGGCTCACTTTCATCCCTAGATCCCAAAACTGCCTTGCCAATGAGCTTGCCTTTGCTGCCAGCAATTTCAAAATGTCCCATGCAACTGAAAAATACACTGTCAAAGTCAAAAACTGGCCTACAGTGCCTGACAACATAAACCATTGGCAATTATTTGAGGGTGATGAACAAATTGATGACTTTATGCAATCTAGGAATGAACTGGCAAGAACAAGACCAAGCCTAGAGCATGATGAAGGTGTTTTTGCTTAAGAACATGCCCATAAAATAGAACTGTCCTCTACTGTTGATATAAATCTGATTGCACATCCTTGTGAGGAAGAATTGCTTGAGGATCTAGACTGAAGGGACCTTGAGGCTCTACAATGTAAATATGATACATTACCAAGGGGAATTACACCATTAGAAGAGTTGTTCGACTTTAATGATGTGGCTAAAAAACCAAAGATAGAATCCACCGAGAATGATGTAGAGGAGTATAACATAGGCAGCCTAAAGGAACCCAAAATTATCAAACTCTCCAAAACTCTGCCTCCTCACATAAAACAGAAATATATTGAGCTTTTTCAAGAGTTCAAAGATGTGTTTGCATGGGGTTATGAGGATTTAAAATCATATGACACAAGCATTATTCAACATAAAATTCCTCCTAAGGAAAATCAGAAACCTTTGAAACAAAAATTGAGGAGAATAAACCCTGTCTTACTACCTTTGGTTGAAAAAGAGATTAAAAATATGTATGATGCCGGGATCATAGTTCCCCTTAGATATTAGAGTGGGTTTCCAACCTTGTGTTAGTTAGGAAAAAGACCAAGGAGATTAGGCTTTGCATTGAATTTAGAAATATGAAAAAAGCCTCCCTAAAATATAACTACCCCTTTCCTAAAATGGATCACATACTTCAAAAGGTGGTTGGCTCTAAGAGAATCTCATTGCTTGATGGATTTTCTGGTTACAGCCAAGTGCTAGTACTCCCAACTGATCAACACAAAACTGCCTTCACCACACCTTGGGGTACATTCATGTATGTTGAAATTCCATTTGGGTTGATGAATGTGGGGGCTAATTTCCAAAGGGCCATGGACATAGCTTTTTCAGAATACATAGGCTACTTTATGGTCATTTACCTTGATGACATCACTATTTACTCTAAGACTGATGAAGAGCAGTTAATCCACTTAAGAATTTGTTTTGAAAAGTGCAGGAAGCATGGCCTATCCTTGAATCCCAAGAAAACATTGTTTGGTCTCCAAGAAGGAAAACTCCTAAGCCACATCAACTTTGAAAAAGGAATTGAAATAGACCCCAAAAGGATTGAAGGCATATTCCAAATCAGCCATCCTAGAAACATCAAGGAGTTGCAATCCTTCATTGGGAAGATCAACTTCTTGAGGAGGTTTGTCCCGAAACTTGCTGAAATTTTGAGGAATATTACAAACATGCTAAAAATGGAGATAGGGGTTAAATGGACCTTGGAAGCTAAACAATCTTTTGAACTAGTTAAACTAGCACTCACCCAAACACCGGTTCTAATCAGTCCTGATTTTACCAAAGACTTCTACATTTTCTCATTTGCATCTGAACATACCATTGCTATAGTATTATTGCAAAATAACATGATGGGGCAAGAACAGTGATCTAAAAATGGTCTGGATAACTTGTATGTATTTCAAGAACCTACCATTCAGTTTAAATTAAAATGATCTAGCTTGTACTTAACAATTTTGCAGAATTATTTACTTGAAACTGGTGTATGAATTTTTAATGTTTATGTGTCTTAACTTCATTTGTTCTTGCTGTAATTTAACATGTATGACAACAACATAATGCAGCAAATAATCATTCAAACACAACAGAAATTTTAATCAAGGAGTTCACCCGAAATCTTGTGGGCTACGTCTCCTTTGAGCTTTGTCATCATGACTCAGCTCTTTGGGATTATGGTAAGTGTTTTTACAAGTAAATACTTAATTCCAATGCATACAAAAATGATCCAAAGGACTGAAAATACCATTTAAATCCCTCAATTGGTTGTCCAAACTTTGTAAAGAGCTTTAGGCTCTTGTTGACACGATTCCTTCTGTCAGTGCACTAAGCTACTCTGAGCTTCTAAATGGAACAAACTCCCTTAGAATTTTGTTTTTTTCACTGAAACCACTCCTTCTATATCCAATACACATCATACATCAACTATCAACTGATAAATTTCTCAAATTGAGCATTGTATTCCCCAAATAGGCTATCCTCCACGGTTTGCCCAAGGCTGACCAGAAATTCACATTAGATTTTCGAGCTCTAAAATTTCTAAAAATGTTCTAAAACCACTTCCATTGGTTCCAAAATGTCTTAAATAGCCAATTTATACTATTATTTCATCAAAACCGGTCTCCATTTGCTTCAATTTCGCCTCCAAACACTGTCGGCACCCCCTGGCACTAGGGTCAAAGAAAAATTTTCTACTGAGTTTTAAACCTCTAGAAGTATTAAAAACTTTCTGAAACCTTTGTAAATAGATTCATAATGATGTTTTCATTCAATAATGACCAAATGGTCTCAAACAGCTCTTTCTAAGCCCTACACTGCTGCTGGAAAAAGCTGGCACTAATGACCCCTGGAACTTTACTGAAGCTTTTCAGCCTTCAAAAATTCTCTACAGGCTCTAAACATCATATCCTTAGATTCATAACATCTTTATTATCCAATTTAGACTATTGGCACTCTGTAAAACGACTCTAGCTCCCCTGGCTAGGCCTCATGGTGGCCCTGATGGATCCTTCATCTTCCCTGAAGAAAAATCTATTGAATATCACCTCCATTCGACCTAAAACTTGTCCCAAAGTGCTCAGGAGGTCGAAGAGACCCAAAATTGACCAACATTTTCTCCAATTTGGTTCAATAATGAGGAAGTTATGGCCTCCCAAAGAAAACTGCCCAATGTTCCCCAAAAACCACACTTGTCGATAAATGATTCACCCAGATGGAATATTCCAAGGAATATTCTAGGGAATATTTTGAGGAATATTCCTTAGAATATTTTTTTTATTTTTCCAAAATTAAAGAAGTCAAGTTTGGTCAAATGAATTTTGGAGTTTAATGGAGACTTCAAACCTTCATAACTTTCACATACGACCTTGGTTTTGAGAACTGTTTCTGGCACCAGAGTCGCAGAAATGAGACCTTTCCAGTCGTTTAGGTTCAAAACTATTCTAAGCACTTTGAATTTTGGGCTATCATTCTGGTCCATGATCCAGTTCTGATAAAACAACCCATAGCCATTTTCAGCAAAGCCCTTAGGGATGCTCCTCTAAAGTACAACATCGTGGAGAAACAAGCCTTTGCCTTAATAAAGGCATTGAAAGAATTTAGAGTTTATATCTGACATTCTCATATCAATGCTTTTGTTCCACAGACAGTTGTCAAAGACATTTTGAATTAGGACCCTAATGGTAAAAGGGGAAAGTGGATTTCTATTATTTTAGAATATGACTTAGAAATCAAACCCACTAAACTAGTTAAAGGACAAGGACTTGCAAAAATGATGGCTAAATAAAATTTCAAAGCATTAGAGATGAATATGGTTGATGTTTTAGAAGAACAAGAAGAATGCACATCTCCCCATGTTGAAGAATTTTTTCTGAATTCATCTTGGTATGCTGATATCCTATATGTGCTTTTCAATCTTAATGCTCCTCCTACACTATCAAAGACAAAAGCTAGATTTCTGAAACAAAAAGCTTTCAAGTTTTGCATTTTAGATGGAGTGTTATATTGGAAGAATTCTGTAGGAATTTCTCTTAAATGTTTACTTGAGGATGATGCAAATAAAATCATGCATGAGCTGCATGAGGGAGAATGTGGGAGTCACCTATACTGGAAAACCACAACTAACAAAATCCTTAGAGCTGGCTACTATTGGCCTACCCCTTTTCCTAACACCCACAAACTAGTCATGACTTGCCATAAGTGCCAAATTTTTTATGGCAAGAGAAAACTCTTAACTTTTCCTTTGCATCTCATTACTATTGAAGCTTCTTTTCAAAAATGGGGTTTAGACTTCATTGGAGAGATTCACCCCACCTCATCTGCCCAACACAAGTGGATCCTCACTGCTACTGATTACTTCACCAAGTGGATAGAAGCCATCCCCTCTAGAAATGCCACTGACTCGATCATTATCAAATTTCTTGAGACAAACATCTTGTCTAGATTTGGTTGCCCCAGAAAGATCATCACAGATAATTCTGTTTCCTTTACATCCAAAAGAATGGTTGACTTTTCCTATAAATATCACATCACATCAGGACATTCCACATATTATTACCCTCAAGGTAATGGGCTAGTTGAGTCCTATAAAAAAAGCTTGGTCAATATCATCAAGAAGCTTCTGGAACAGAATAAAAAAGCATGGCATGGAAAGCTAGTACATGCACTATGGGTTGATAGACTAACCACCAAGAAATCAATCGGTATGTCTCCCTTTCAACTAGTGTATGGAATGGATGTTGTTTTTATGGCTCTATAAGTCTTTGTGAAGCCTTGATGCCCTTTAAGTGGGGAATCATGTGATGCTTGTAGGATCTTCTCCTTGAACTTGGAATTCTTAGCCAAGAAGATCTGGTCCCGGTAATAGATGACCTCATCCATCACCCTATACCTCTCATCCGGTACCACTCCATCAAGTATCTCACATGAAAAATCATCTTTGGAATACTCAACCAAAATTTGAGCCTTCCAATCTGCGTCCATGCCCCTCAAGGACAGCATTGTAGGTCTCCTGGATAGAGAACCAGCCACTACATTTCTCTTCCCCACTTCTGTTGTCTTTCTTGGAGTTTCTTTTGTTCAAGAAAGAATCTAAGGCTGTTATGGTCAGTCTTCACCCTGAATTTATTCCCCACAAAGTACTGCTGGAATTTGGCTAATGCATGCATGATAGCCAACATTTCTTTATCATAGATGGGGTAGAACCTTTCATGAGGAAGTAGTTTCCTACTTTCAAATGCTATAGGATGCCCTCCTTGCATCAAGACTGCTCTAATCCCTTCACCTGATTCATCACATTCTAGAAAAAAAGGTTGAGAAAAATCAAGTAAAAATAATACAGGGCAGCTACTCATTACCTCTTTGAGCTTATCAAAAGCTCTTTGTGCTGTAGGTGTCCAACTGAAAGCTCCCTTCTTGGTCAAGTCTATGAGTGGTGTTTCTAGTTGTGAGAACCCTTTTACAAACTTCCAGTAATAAGTACATATACCTACAAATCCCCAGAGTTCTGTGACATTCCTGGGCTCAGGCCAATCTCTGATAACCTAGATCTTCTCCTCATGCACCCTTGCTCCATCCAGTCCAATGATGTGACCCAAATAAAGCATCTCTATGAGTCCAAACTCACATTTGGAGAGCTTAGCATAGAATTTTTGCTCCTTGAGAATATGTAAAATTGTCTCAATATGCTGCAAATGCTCTTCCCAAGTGCGGCTGTACATGAGAATATCATCAAAGAAAACCAATACAAACTTCCTAAAATGACCACAGAAGATGTGGTTCATGCAAGATTGGAAATTTTCCGAGGCATTGGTCAATACAAAGGGCATCACCAAGAATTAAAAATGCCCATAGTGACACCAAAACGTTGTCTTGGGGATATCTTGATCCCTCACCTTGATTTGATGATACCCAGATCTCAAATCAATCTTCGAAAAGTATTTAGATCCCCTCAGCTCATCCATTAGCTCATCGATCTTGGGTATGGGGTACCTATTCTTCATCATCTTCTTGTTTAATTCCCTATAATCAATGCACATCCTCAATGTGCCATCCTTCTTCTTTACCAAGACCACTGAGGAAGAAAAAGGACTGGTACTGGGCCTGATATGTCCTAGAGCAACAACTCTTGGATGGCCCTCTCAATATCATCCCTATAAGCCTTGGGATGCCTATAAGGAGTGGTGATTACTACTTGGATCCCCTGCTCCAACTCAATAGTGTGTTCAAACCCCTGGTCAGGAGGCCTCCCTCGTGGAATATCTCCAAACACTGTAAAATACTGGTCCAATAGGGCTTGTACATCCGGATGTACCGGTGAATCCTTGCACCCTACTTCTGATAGATGTAGTTCTACTACCCATTTTACATCTCCTCTGCACAGATCTTCTTCCATCCTATGTGCTAAAACAATCTGAGGGGTGTATGTGTTTATGCCCTTGATCTTCTGATGCTTACCACTCTTCCCTTCTGTCCATTCCATCTCCATAGTTTTCCAATTAGTGATAAATCTCCCAAGAGTTATCAACCACTGGACCCCCAATATGAAATTGGTGTCTAGAATATCAACCACAAAGAAGTGTTCTATTAAAGTTTACGGTTCTAGCCCTTGGAACCATAACTGAGAATCCCTCAAACTCCATGTGGATCCCTCTCCTTTGTACCAGTTGCGCATCAATGAAATTATGAGTAGCTCCCACATCAATCAGCACTGAAACTCTTTGCCCCATAATAGTACCTCTTACCCTCAAGGTCAGATATTTTGGGACCCCTCTTAATGCTGCAATAGCTCCCCCTCTTGGAGCAAGGTATTCTACTGATGGTACAGCGTTGGCCTCCTCCCCCTCCTTGGAGAAGGTCTCAATAGAATGTGTCTTCCCCGCAACAAATTCATGTTTTAGCACCCATGGCCTATAATATGCAAGAAAATACCCCTCCTTCCTCAATTTCTTCAAGTCATGACTAAGGATTGTCTCCTTGGGCCTTGAAGAAGTCTCCTGTTGCAGCAATGTTCTTACTTTGGGCAAAGTATGTTGCAAGTCTCTATCTCTCTCCATAGCTTCAAGGAGAGTGGTTGGTTTAGTGGATTTGACCAACCCATGCAATGGTTCAACCATCCCATCAAAAAACATGCATACCTTCCTACTCATAGTGAGGTTGGATACCATCACTGAAAGCTGCAAATATTCAGAAATATAATCTTCAAGATCTCCCTCACGTTTGAGCTTGGTTAACTTGACAAAATTGGCTCCTGGATATTTCGGATCAAATATCTCTACTAGCCTCTTGGTAAAGACTGAGTATTAGGTGATGTGATCATGTCCAATTGTGGTTAACCCATGAAGCCACCATTCATGAGCCTCCCCTTCTATGTGCAACGCAGCTATCTTCATGGCTTCTATTTCAGAAACCTTATTGAGCTGGAAGTAAGTGTCCAGCTTCTCCACCCAAGCCTTGGCTGTACACTTAGGTGTTCCATCATATGTAGGTAAGAAGAACATCCCCATACTGTGCTATAGGTCTGATCCCTACATAAAACTTCCCCTCTTTTGATGAGAATTAACTCTCCTCCCATCCTTGATCCGGCAAAACTCCTGAAAGCTCAAGTGTTCTTTGAACCTTTGAGATTGGGATTCATATTCCTAAAAATAATTACCTAGGGTTTCCTCCTTATATTCTCCAGATAGGAATGGAGGCATGGTAGATCGTTGTGGTTCAGCTGAATGCTCCATGCCATATGAAGTGCTAGTGCTTGCCTCATGGAAAACCCCTATAGAATCCCTTTTATGCCTCATCTCCTTGAGGTCTCTTGAAATTGTCTGCATGGTCTGAAGTAAGAGCTTTGAAATATATTCCTCCTCCATACTGTAGACATATTATCCCCCACAAGCTGAGCCAAGAGAAGAGCTTTGATACCACTATAATATTCCTTTTCAGGAATTGCTGCACTCTGGACAGTGAAAACGCTATAATCATAAAATTACGCTATAAAAACATGAAAAAATACTCGGATCCTATTATATATGTTGTATTTGAATTACATACCAAAGGGAATCAGAAAAAAATCATCCTAGCTACATTAAACAGATCTCCCAAGCTCAATATAGCTTAAAAACACCCCAATCCCATGACTTTCATCAATAGAATTTCTGAAGACTACAAAAACATAGTTCACATGAGGGTTTCTACAGAAAATGATGAATCAATACTGATCTTGAGTTTATATTAATCATATAGCCAATAAATGGAGTGTTAACCTCTTTTATACAAGAAATTCTGGCATTACACAAGTATAAAAGG
Organism: Pinus albicaulis; assembly: GCA_034641835.2. NCBI lineage: Eukaryota > Viridiplantae > Streptophyta > Pinopsida > Pinales > Pinaceae > Pinus > Pinus albicaulis. Next base: position 286,329,314 of record CM076569.1, read on the forward strand.
CAGTACTGCAGAAAATAATGAAATCTACTGCAACTATGTATTTGAAATGACTAAATATAACATGAAATAGCTGATAAATACATAAAATGGCCAAAGTCCCTCCTTATTTGACTTTTCGGAGAGAAATAGTCACCTTCTCCTAAAACACTAGCACAAAATCAATGGATTTAACCCTGCTACTGCTGCACCTGCAAAAAAGACGCAGTTTCTGGAAGTGATTGCACTGTAGATGTTAATGGCTGATAGAACTTAAGTCAGATGATGAAAAATTATCTCTTACGCTTCCCTTAAGATCCCTTAAACAAGCTGATCCAAAGAAGAGGATGGAATTCCTGCATGAGAATCCCTTGCACTAAAAATTGCAGCAACTACAGCTAAACAGCTGAAACATGCAAGTAGTCAAAAGACAAAACATAGATGAATATTGAATGCCTTCCTTGCTTCTATCCCTTCCTTCTTATCCTTGGTGAGCCTCCTCACCCCTGACCCCGCTCATTAATGAGGTGACTTCCTCCAAAAGATTTCTCCTTTAAAACTGCGTTGTCCTTACTGGTTTCCCTCCTCATGTAGCAGCATTGTTGACCTAATCAACTAGATCTAGTCCTCCTACATTTCCTCCCTTTTACACCAAGGTGGCTTTATTTTCCTTCTTATGCTGATCCCCTTTCACATTTGGATTGTTTTATTGCCAATTCAGATATTTAAGAGTCTCCCTATCCCATTTATTCTTCTAACTGCAAAAATGGAGTAAGCATAATATTCCAACTAGCAATGGCTAATTGGGAATATTACACAATAGGACTCACCATGGGCTGGTTTATCTTATATTTTTACTCCCCCTACCCACACTCTCATTCAATCCTTTCCCCCTCTAAAAAACCCATTTTTCCCTTCAGAACCCTTCATAAAAGAATCCTCCATTCCTCATTTTCCTTTACATATTAAAACAATGTAAAAGATCCTCTTTTACATTGTTTTAAATAAAAGTATTAAACATATCAGGTCATTTTTTTTTATAAATAAAACCCTGTTTTATATTAAAAACCCGACCTTTTATTCTAAAAAACCAGACCCTTTAAAGGTTTTGAGCCCCTCGCCTTGAGCCCTCACTCCCTCGAACTCATATGACCCCAACTCCGCTTACCCTATAAGCCCCCCTCAAGGAAAATAATTCAACCTCTGCCTTTGTTATATATTTCCCCCATAAACCTTATAAAAGGTCACATTCGCCTGTTATTATAAAATCCCTGGGCCCCTCTCTCCTTCGAAACTTCACACCCAGTCAAATATCACCAAGTCACCTCGCACCCGGACCCCACCGCTCCACCTCCGAACCTGCCCTTCGCTCCTCTGGTGTGCGATCACCATCGATCTCATTCATTGAGATCTAATGTCCCAAGTCCCATATCACAAATAAAGTAGCGTCGGGGTTAAGGCTTCTTGACTCCAGTGAAATGGGTAGTTTCACCCTACGACTTGGCAATCACCCAATGGTATCGCATCGCCGCCCCTGAAAACCATTTACCACGCCTCTGCCACGCGATAAACTGCCTCCAGTTTTCCAAAACTGCTCATCCCTCCATGCCAAATTTAAAATCCTCCCACCTCTGTTTGAATTTATGCTAGTTCTGCCTTCAGAACCCTGCCTTCCACGCCCTTTCCTCCTCTACAAACGACCTCTAACAGTCAATAAACCTCAGAAAACACAGTAAACCCTCTTCGTAGGCTTTAAAGACTAAATTTTTTGTGTCATGTGTAGGTATAATGCCATAAATGCAAGTAAATGCATTCCAATGGTCCAGAAACGATGGATGAAGCCCTGGGTGAGGATACAAGGGTTTAAGCCAAATTTAGAAGGACTAAAGGCCCTCTATCAAGCTTGATCATCGATGGTTAATTAAACCCTCCTTCAGTGAAAGAAACGCATCCCTGAAACAAAAATACAGAAAAACAGAAGCATAGTAAGAGGAAAGACAGTCAAAATATTGCAACCGAGTAAAAGACAAGGTTAAAGGCTAATCACAGTTCCGAGATAAACCCCAAGGATTAGCCAGTAAAACAGAGTTTAAAGATATTTAAAACAGAAGGATAAAGGTCAAAAGTTTAAATCCTAAAAACACAGAGATAAAGGCAGCAACAAAGAAAAAGAGAGTGAAACGGAAGATTAAAGGATAAATCATGATTAAAGACCTAAAGGCAGAGTTTCAATGATAAAGCAAAGACTAATTAGACACAGGAACATATTTGAGGGATCAGATACACAGAGGCAGTTACTTCTTTAAATATATTTTTCCACCTACGACATTTTTTCCTTCAATAAAGCATCAAACAGTTATTGCACTCAGTCAGAGATATTTTCCATCTACCAGCAGTTATTGTAAAGTTATTACTAATCCCCAAAGTCAAATATTTCACATATATTAAATCAAAAGTTAAGAGAGGAGTTATTGTTTCATAGAAACACAGTCAGGTACTTCTGCCTTGGGCCTTGCACGGTCTCAAAGGTCAGACACCTATTAAACTCTGTAATAAATTACATCTAAACACTAGTTTAGCACCACCTCCTCATTTTGCAGATAAATACTGCATTTGATATCATTATTTGGGTTGGAATTTGATGATTTTTAGAGTAATACATGGTTTTATTGAGTTTGAAGAAGAAATTGGTCTTATCGAGTTTGTGAATGGGCTATTTTGATTGATGATGAAGGAGGATAGCTTGCAGGATCCTTGAGCATGATTAATGGTGATGTGTCTCTGTTTAGTTCTAATTTCCTCATGTATCATTTTGTTACATCCTTCTATGTTGCAGCAGAACATAAGAGTATAGGCTAAGAGATGTTGTTTGAAGCACCCTAGTCCTTCCTGTTTCTATTATCTTTATGTTTTCCTCTGTTGGGTTAGTTTAAGGAATTCTTAATTGCTTCTTAGACCTACCTATGCTTGTTTATTCCATGAATGGTTCAATATAGTAGTTTCCAAATCTGTTTTATGGTTAGCCCTGCTTATTTGAAGCTACTTAAACTCTGTTTTGGAATCTTCCTTTGAAGTACTACTTATTGGGTTTTAGCTAAAGAGGCCATGCTCTGATCATGCTCTTTGTCCATACTGTATAAGTTGCCTTAAATTTCTTTGTAGCTTGATCATAGATGCTTAGGAGTTTCCTCTTCTTTGATTAAAGTTATATGTTATCTTGTATGTTTTCTAACCATAAAGGTGAAATCACCAGAAGTTAAATGAGCTTCTTGCCTTCTATATTTCATTGGAATGTTTGTCTTGAATGCTTATTTTCCTAATTTGAATCAAAGAGTTATTGGCTTGCCCTGTGTATTGATTACTTCTTCATGCTTATGTATTTAAGTCCCTTCTTATTAAAAGTACTTTTTTAAGGATTCTTGACTGCCCTTATACACCTACTATGCTCACAAAATTTATGTTCATTTCACTTCACACATGCCTTAAAGATCCATTTGACCATGCTAGATTTTCCCTGTTATGCATCATGTTTCATTGTTGAGATATCCATGACTTTCATAGACTCCATAGCCCAATGATTTGAAGACCTCTCACTCCACCTATTCTACTTGATCATCTTACCCAAACAAAAGAAACAACAAACCCTACACTTAACAACTAGCCTAAAATCAACCATTTAAAGAAAACAAGTTCATATCCTTTGCATACAAGAGAGAGCCTTCTTTGAGTCCATGAAGGCTAGGTCCTAGGACTTCAAAGACTGGTCTGATGTTACCCTATGTGTTTGGTATACCAATATACTAAATCACGGAACCCTAACACCTGCGAGTTGCAAAATAGCTGCTAGAGCACACCGCTCAGCCAAGTTTTTCACCGAAGCAATGTTGATGCACCCCTCCGTAAGCGGTGCCCCGCCACAATGACGTGCCTAGAACCTCTCCAAATACACCCTCCCAAAAGGGAGTGGATACCACAACGCCTCACTATGAGGCATTAACCCAGTCACAAAGTATACATTCGTCTCAGGACGGATAGCAAGGTTAGTCCCACGCAACACAAACATGTTGCGCCTCCTATGCCAATGCTAGATCAAGTAATGTAGCAATCAGTCCTGTGACCGAAGAAGATCATTCTCCATGAACTTTAGGAGCACCCATTGCACCAATTGTTGGCATGATTGACCATCAGCAGCTAGTGCAGTATGGATCTTGGGCCAATCCCGCTCCCTCCAAAACAACCTGCCATCGAAACAGGAACCCATCATCAACAGAAAAAACATCAGAAAGTAGGCAAAAAATACAAAAATTTTCCTCGCCCTTTTTCGCGTCTATCCCTCAATAATGTGCACTAAAGGCATGCCGAAAGAGGGGAACAGAGCTCTTAAAGCACAAAAAACCCTAGGAAATGTGCACAGAGAGAACTCTCTTACCCTGATCGCCCGTGCAATCTAGGGAAAAAAATTACTCAAAATCCGTACAAACCAATTTTGTACGAATCGCGGTGCCCTCAGACTAAAAAAAATTAAAGTGTAGGATGTCATTGAGCTTATATGAGCATGATATCACTAATCCCTGGTGCTCAAGCTGACCGCAACTGCAAGAAATGCTCCACAGAAGCCTCTAACCTCTCAAAAACTCAACAAGTACAAATGAATTGAATTAGGGCCATATTCACCTATATATTGCCCTTTTCAAAAAAAATTAAGGACCATAACAAGAGATCAGAAGGTTCGTTCTCCAAACCGAAAGAAGCATTGTGATCAACACTCCATAACGAACAGAGGCGATGCCACACATTCGCACTCCTAAAAAAATATTTTTTCAGCACCGGCAGGTATGCCCTCCCTCATATTAATTTTTAAAGTTCATGACTTTCAATAATATTTAGAAGATGCTTTCACTTGAGGTAGTTTTTTTTTCATGAAAGCACACAAACCATCCACAACTCCATCCACTGAAAGTTCTAGAGCAGGTATCATTCAACCTCCAGCATGATAGATCCCCAGAAAACTCTGCATATCCTAACATCATTTCTCCATCAGAAATCAACCATAGGTTCCACATATCCGTATGTGTTTATCATTACCTCTCCTTGCACATGATAAAAATCCACGTTAGTCGGTAGAGCCTCCCCTCCATGGTGCTTGTCACCCACAGTAGACCATATATCACAGCAAAAGTGATGCCATAGCCATACCACTTTAGTCCGAGAAGCACCTCATGCCCATCCATCCACCATGCATAATGTCAAGTTTTAACATACAGAATAAAACCCCTTTCCCGGACGGTCAGGTTGTACAAGCAGATCAAAAACGCACTACCGCTCCTCACATTTGGCCCACCATACCTCCACCAGCATAATCCCATCTGCGATTATTTATCATCCGCTTCATCAACCACACACATGAGAATAACCAATGGGGCCCCTACCCTCGTCAAAACACCTTCCTCACATAATTAGTGAGCGAACACTTACATGGTTTGGGGCACCCGTCTCTGTGTTTTATACAAACCAAACCCCATTATTTTATTCTTTTGGTAAGTGTACAAAGACTGCAAATGGTGCACTACATCCCCCACCAACTCATTCATATTTTCTCCCATGGCAGAAGTCCCTGAACACCCTTGGTTGGAGTATCACACCCTCACACAAAAGCCACCATGACATTCATAGCCATTTTATACCCACCCTAGATGTCCTACTGAATCCAGGGATTTCCCCATCAGAAATAGTTATGACTGCCGCCAAGCTGCTTATTATACTCCATCCTTGGGCGACTGAATCCCCATCATCAGTTTTCAGTCACCCCTCGCCACCATGCCTATGTTAAACCCATCACATCCAGGTCCCTGACCCTTTATATCAGGGACCCCTCATTCAGTTGAGGCTTACTTTTTGACGACTTCAACACCTATTTTCCAAAAAGAAAGCAGTACTTTGGATCACCCCTCTTCATAAAAGGGGCATCCTTCGGTGGCACTCTGGGAGACATCATCGCCCACAGATGTCATTGATCCTCCTGACATTAGACTACAATGCAAGCTTTCATGTCAAGATGGTATCGAACCTTACAACCATTGCACTTTGATCAAATTCATCGAAGACCCATGCATTCATAAGTGTCTCTTTCAACAATTCTTTCATGGGAAGGCCCTAGCTAGCACCTATGTGTACACTGTGCAGTTATATGCCATACCAATTTTACGCATATGGGTACCATATTCCACCTATCGTCAAAGAAAAAATGCCCCTGAGGGCATCAACAGTTGTCTCCATCAACCAACATATCACTACCATATTATTGACATAGACAGAACATGTATCTTTCAAATAGATTTGTTTAATTAGCAACAACATTATGAGCATGGGACATGCCTGCCTCGTAGAAAATTTGTATACATTGTATTATATTTTCTTACAGGGGTCCCACTGGACATGATTGTTGTTCGAAACTATGCAAGGTGTCTCTAATTCCGAGTTACACGCAGGTCTCTCTCTCTCTCTCTCTATGCATAATATACAAAAAAGAAACTATAATGTATTTCATCTATACAGTTCTTCCTAGACCTCACACATTAGGGTGCAATTGTTAACACTGGAAAATCGTACAAGCAAAGACGCATTATTTAATTTCATGCAGAAGGATTGATAGGGCTGAGAGATATTAGAGAATCTAGAAAGTATTTAAAAATATCTAAGGTCTAAGGAAAAATAAAATTTGATCAAGTCATAAATTCTTTTGCGCGCAAAATCCTTCAAGAAGAGCAACTTTGCATGCCTTTTGAACCGAAATGCACGCAATCCTGGGAGTGTCGGAAGTCACTTTCTGGGACCACAAAATGCACACTCTAGGACAGTGATTTCACACTTGAAGCCACCTAAGGACAACCACCAAAGCCTCCTTTGTACATCAAGGGAGCACACAATGGAATCACCCCCCTCTCTTGGGCCACCATCCACAATGTACCAAGAGAGGGAAGGAGGATTTCAATTCTCCTATAAAAGGCCACCAAGAGATGAAAAACTTGAGAGCACATTTTTATGTTGGCCAGAATTTCCCCAACCAATACCAGCAGTGTGTGATCTGAAGAAGAGATAGAGGGGACACAATTGTTGGCCATCCAACAACTTCAGTCCACCATAGTAGAGAGAGGGAAACTTTGCACCGAGGCAAGCTTGGAAGTAAAGACATCCTTGTATCAGGACTTAGAACCCCCAGTTCTAAGGGCCTCTTGGAAATTGGGTTAAATTTTCATCCTCATTTCCTACCAGCACTCAATAAGAGGGGGAATACGCGCCACTGTTTGGATTATTGCAGTTGTTTGAATCTATTTAGAGCTTTTGTCTTATTTGTTTTAGTTTTAGTTTAATTTTTATGTTTTAGTATGCATGATATTTCTCTATCTAGTATGTTTATGTTCTAGCATGTTCCATTGACTTGCTTGACTCCATATATTTTCTGCCTGCGAAAAATAACTTAAGAGAGTAAATCACACCCTTTAAGTTGGTGTGATTTCGTACATGCATGCACCAAACACACTAACATAGGTTCCTTTTTACAGGAACTTGTAGCCACAATATTTCGTTAGAAGATTAGGAGAGGTTTTAATTCATCCATCTCCAGGTAGATATTAGTAGGATGGCCTATAATATTTCACAATGCACAAGGTTACAGTTCCCTTGTCATGATGGGGTTTTCTATTTTTTTCCCTTTTTTGTGCATTTTCCTATTCACTTTAACTAGCATTTCTATGGGAATCTCTTTAACAGGTGTTTCCTCCTAAGGAGGGATGGGGGTTATTCCTATATATGTAATGCCAGGGGCTCCCAACATGGTTGGTGGGACCAAGTACCAGACAAGTATTGAAAAATTCATGTTTGGCATTGTTACCATTGGAAAGACCTATTGTGACACAAAACTAGGTGGAGGGTATAGAAATGGAATTTGGGATATGGCGTAGGGTAGAAAATTTGTGCTTGTGGCCTTGGTTTCATTACTACTAGTCTCCATCTCTTGGTTGGTTTCAATGTTTGATGATGACATCATGAAAACTAGGGCCCCTGTGATATCGACGAATGATTCTGGTATAATAGGGGGATCTCCTAGGAATAATCCAAGGATAGATGATTGTTTGAATTGGTCGGGGCCATATTCTTGGTACCATGTGAGAAATTCTTTAGATGTGTCTACATAGGGTATAACGACATTAGCGTTCGTCATGGGTCATTTTTCATGGTATCTCAATTGGTCGACAGTGATGATGCAATCCTCATGGGGGAACATCATAATCTGGAAGACTGAGGATGATATGGAAGACATGATGTACATATAACTCCGCCTAAGGAGTATATTGTAGTCAAGTTGAGCATCTAAGACCTCAATGTCTATAAGTGTCGTCTTGTTGGCCAAGCAGACTGGGAAATTTTGATAGAGACCGACGAGAGAATAAGGGCACCTATCGTATGCTCTAAGTGTGATGTTAGATGGCTTCAGTTCGGGAGATCACAAATTTTTCCATATACTTTTTGACATGATGCATGTAGATGCACCCTTGTCAATGATACATCGGTGTATAGTGATGTTCTGGACTAAAACTGGTATCTAGAAGGCAACTAATGAAGGAATCCTGGGGGTGGATTTATCTAAGTCAAAATCCATTAGCCACGAATCGACAGGTTCGATGGCACTTAATGCGGAAAGTAAGGCTTTCCTTTGCTTTGGGCAAGATCACAAGACCTCTAAAGCCATCATGGCAGTGGGATATTGTGCTAAATCGTCCACGGTGCTATAGTTATGGGTTGCTTTGGATTGGTTTCTTACTCGCCTTGTTGGACCCTTAGCCATCTTTGGCAGGGTTCAATAGGCATTTTTGATATAGTCAACGGTGTGGCAGGTCCACTCATGCTAGCCCCTGAGGAATTGGTGTCTGGAGGGGTATCATAACATCAATTCCATGTCTGAAAGAAAATTTCCTTGCTAGACATATATATTTCGTGGTTTTTGTTTCTGGAATCATTTGGGGGTGGTTGTTGTTGTGGGGTACTAATCGCCCCCTGGTGGGGGAAGGGCTCCTACATTACAATGGTTTTTTGTGTAGGTCCCCCTTGTCCATGGTTACCCTGAAGCTTCTTTAGCTCAGGGAGTTTGAGATAGTGATGAGTGTAATGGCCATACTCACCACAAATAGCACAAGAATGGCTTTTCCCTAGATTAGCCCTCTTGTTCTGCCCTTGGGAGTTATTTGGCTCCTGTTTTTTATTACATTTGTGGTTTCCACCATCCTGAGACCGCAAAGGGCGTTGTTGGTTATTTCCCCCCTATCCAAGATCTCCCTTTTCTTTATTTTTTTTGCTTTCTCCTTTCCACGTTAGGAGGATGACTATGATTCTCTTGGTCATAATACTGGTGTAGCTGGGACTGAGAAGGTTGCACGAGGTTCACGAGTGCATTATTTTTTAGCGGCGGGTTTTGTGTTGGGGAGGGGGAATATTGGGGTCCCTTTCCCTAGTTTTTATATGGTTTCTGGGGGGATCTCTTCTGTTAGTGTTCCTAGTTGCGTAATGGGTCCCCTGAAAGGGAGGGTACGATCCTCCCTGCCGATGATGGTATGCCGACGCCATAATGGTCATGCTCTATAGAGGTGCAAGATGAATCCAATGGTAGCTTTGTTGTGGGATGTTCTGGTTAGGATCATACAAGTAACCAGGGTACAGAATACTACTGCCTAGGTGACTTTGGGTCAATGACCCGATCAATCCGTTTGCAGTATTCGACGCACTTGGAAATTCTTTATAAGTTTGCAGGCGCGGGGCATTAGGCAAGATGTTGTAGATGTATCATAAATGAGTGTATATCAGCTCGAGTTGTTGGGCTTTACCAATGGCATCCTACTCGGAATTAGGTCCTTAGGTTGCCACACCCTTTGAAATCTCTGTTATGAGAGTCTTCAAAAATAGGTCTAATAAAACTTGATCATCGAGTTTGGCTTTGCAAAAACTTCGACGTCGCCACCATTCATGGAGATGATCCAAGATATGGACGGCTGACATTTGCCTGAAATGAGTCAGTAACTCCATTCTTGAATCGTGGTGGATAGGTAACTGAAAATATGTGAGGAATGCAGTAGCGAGGGCGCTAAAGGTTCCATGCGAAGCAGAAGGCTGCTCCACATACCATTTCGCACTTGGTCCATTTAAGGTGCACTGAAATAGTCTCAGTCGAATAGTATCATCAATAATATTTTTCAATGAAAACCATAGGTGGAAATTCATTACATGATTTCCAAGGTCTTTCGCTTTCTTCCCTTCGAATTTTGGAATGTTCGAAGGGATATTTGTGGGCATGGGGGGCCTGTTGGGATTGTGTGCAATGGGATCATTTTTCAACTTTGATATATCTTGGAGGTTTAAAGATGCTAGGAAAGGTAGCCAAGTATTGAGTGCCATTGTAGACTGTCAAAACACAAGAGTCTGGTTGTGTATGGGGGGTTTCTGGGGGATAGTACCCTATGACGTACCCAGGTGTGTGTTATGTTGGCTCCCCGAATGGGTAACGCTCCTCTGCCCTCTAAGGGTTGTGGGAGGAGTAGTGTGTGGTGACCCTGAGGGGGTTTTCACAAGTGTGGCATTGTGTGAAACTTGGGGGTTTCCAACTAATGATGCCCCAATAAAGGATGAACCAATAAGGGTGGTTGTGTGTTGTCTTTGATGCTTGAATGATGAAATACCTGGCACTCCTCCCTCTAGTGGGCGGAGGTCCAAAAAATGTCTAAATTGATGAGGTCCCATTGGGTCCATTATAATGTCGACTCGGTTTAATTTTGGAAATATTTTTTAGTTTTTATAAGACTAGAGAGATTATTATCAAAGAAAAATGTGATCACATACATAAAACAATGCGAAAAATAAAAGGTAAATTTCTCCTTTGGATTAATCTTATGTGATCAGTCAATCAAAAAATATGGTTTTGGTTGTTTCGCTTATGATACTCAAAAATCCTAGAATACCTAATTGTCATCACACTCTCAAATGTAACTAGGCCTTGTGAAGATATCTTCTGGTGGGTAATAGGACTAACGTCCCTAAAGAATTGGTGACACCTTCCAACAGCCAAAGAATCAACCAAGGTAATGGTAAGAGGATCTAGTGTTGCCTGCACCATCACCTATAGGGAAGGATGCCCTAGATTTGGTCACTAAAGTACCATCATCCCACATGAGCATTCGAGTCTTGAGCTTCTTGATATTCAGCTACCAGTACTGAACACTATATGGGTCAGATAGCCCCAAATAGTACCGCATGCACTGGGCCTGAGCTTAACCACCTCTGAATCAGGTCTCTGTGGCATTCGAGAATTCTATTCTGTGGGTGGATAGATGGATTTTAAGCTCTCTAAATAGTAAAATTTTATGTGTCAATAATGTAAAATGACCATGGTGGCTTATTGGATGCCTACCCCCAATGGTCCTAACCTGAACTATTAATTCTTTTGTGGCCCCTACGGGGATATTTTAATGAGTTCAATTAATGGTTAATTTTAAGGAGTCTTACTTTTCTTATGGTGTGCCTTGGTGAAGCGACAAGAAGAAGAGGAAAAAGGTCCTATATTATTGAAGCTTTGTGTGTGTAATGAAGTGTACAATCACAATGTTATAGGATGTGGATATGCGATGATCCTTTACACTCCCTCCTAATTGCACTATGTTTGATTGTTCCTTTCATAAAGTAATAATGCGTAGATAATGGGCTGCTTATAGTTTTTCCTATTTGGACTAAATTTTTCACTATAGGGAGATGGAAAACTATCAAGAGAAAACATTCATATGCATACCTGGGATCACCAAGAGGTTAAAGGGTGGAAGAGATTACTTTCCTTCTTTTATACTTTGATCCTAGTCCTAAATCCTAATGTAAAATTTAAACTAAACTTAATGCAAAACTTTGAAAACATGAAAACTAGCTAAAGATGCGTGGATATGGGCCACTTACTTCCTGCTAATTAATCCTATGTGTTTGATGTCTATTGTCAATAACTAGCTCATTTAGATAGCATGTGTGGATTTAAAAGCCATTTACTTGCCTCCTAATTAAACTATGTGAATTTGTGATAATAAACTACAATTAGAACTATGTAATAGCTAAGCTAAAGTTCAGCCAAAAACATGTCTTAACAGTCAATAAACACCATAACACAGTGTTGGCATATTTATTATGGTCTTCTAGTCACTTTATAGTTGCAAAAAATGAAGAAAATTAGCGAAAAAATGGTGCACTGGTTTCCGCGTGGGTTATATCTACACATGCACGTAGAACTACGCATCTGTCTAAGCTGAACATGCACGGTTTTCTTGTGCACTGAAATTTCGCCTTTCTTGAACTAAATCTCTTCATAGATGGTGAATTAGAGAAGATGAGGAGCAGGAGAAATGGTCCTCCAACAATCCTTAGTAGAAGAGAGGTTCTGCAAAAAAACAGCCACTTAGCTTATGAGGAAAAAGAAGTGGAGTCTCCAATCATGTATTGGTGTGCTTGGTACGAGGGTGTATGAAATGCACCGGTGCTTAGTAGGGGTGATTTCTATATGTTGGATTGAGGGGTCTTGACCTAGGTTTGGTTTTATGTTTTTCCAACAAACTCCTGTACTATTAGCACTTTCAGAAATGGCCTGCTTGTGCAGATCAAGGTCTCACCCGAAGTAGTATGGGAGGGTGCTAGAACCAGGTTTCTGCACCCTGAGAGAGAGAAAGTTAATTGAAGTTAGTCCTTTCAGGTCTAACAAACCTGCATCGGAGAAGCCGTAATGAAGAAACCCTTAATAGTATATCATCGAAATATCTTTAGCAAAGCTTATAAATCAACAGATAGCATGCTAACAGAAGCAAAGTGATTAAATATATCTAGATCTATGCATTCATCTCCTTTTATAATATCGCATCCACATGTGCATCAATAAATCATCAGTGTTCATTAAAAAGACATAACTTTAGAAATAACACAGGTCACAACCAATAACCATAACACAAAAGTACTCAACTTATCAGAAAATAATCTTCTCATTTAGTAATATCCAGATCCAACTTACAAACTCTATTACAAGCCTGCACACACAACCAGTGGGGTCCGCACACAGCAGGACTTAGGGTCTCCACGCACACAACCAGTGGGGTCTGCACACAACAGGACTTAGGGTCTCCGCGCACACATCCAGTAGGAGCCCTTACCCAGAAAATTGACACAAAATATCCACAAATTTGTATCCATGTTTGATCTAAAACTTAGACTACTTCTAGACTCGATTTATCCATCTATTTATATCATATTTAGCCTGTGCTACTCTATGGTCCGCAAAATGTAGTTTGCGGACTCTTGGTCTACCCTTTGACCCATTACAATTCATTGGGGGCTTTGAGCCACCCAAAAGTCCATGCACTAGATTAAATATTCCAAAATATTACAAAAATGTACCAAAAAAGCAGTTAGGGGACCCTGCTCCAACAAGTCCCAAACACAATCGTGTGACTTGTCTTGAGTCACAGCGACAATGGGGTCTTCATCCTCTCCTGGAGTTGTTCGACAGTGGAAAAAAAAGGGGGCAGGACACCTTCACTCTACATGGCTGCCTTCTACGTGATGTCGACCAAATTTTTTGAATTCGGTCCCTGAGTAGCTGCAGTACTGCTCTCCAAGGTCTGGTTCAATTTATTGACTACCCCATCTAAATACTGTGAAATTTTGAGAGCTTCATTGGCCCATTACTTCAGGTGGTCGCTAAGGACTTGCTTCTTTTGGTGGAGCCACTCAATTTCATCTCTAAGCACGTGGCTGGTCCTAAGATGCACCAAGAGTTGTGCGGTGACAAGGGTGGGCATGGTAGCTTCCATTTTCTCAAAGTATTTCTCTTTTTGGTGCATCTCCTGATTGAATTGACAAAGGAGGGGATCACGCTCAACTGTGGACCATATCCCCATAGCAGTTTCTAAAAATTTTGCGCCCTTGGTGATCTGGGCTATAATGCTACTCGTATCTTCTTTGACCAGTGTGGCTTGCTAGGCGCAGACCTGAGGAGGAGTCTCGAGCTGCAGTTTGGCTTGTAGTGTAGCTGTTTGTTGCTCCAAGTCTACTTTAACAACCTGTAACTTGGTCCGTGATGCCTTTAAGGCAGTTACCAAGCCTTCGACCTTGGCCTACGGCTTAGTGAAGGTAGGAATTACTTCTAGAATATCCTAAAGAGTTGGTCTATCAAATGCTCCAATTCAGCCTGCTACGCGACTGCTGCGATATGTGCTGCCTAGCCTTGGGCAGTTTCAGCTTCTTTGGTCACAATGGTTTGTGCAACCTCGTTTAGTTGCTGCTACACCCGTAGTTCTCTATGCTTAAGCTTAACGGAGATGAATACATAGAGGGCATGCAGTTGCTCACCTATCAACCTCACAAAATCTAGGTCGACCGCAGAGCATGCGTGGACTTGCTCGCACAGGATCGAAGGTACCACAGTGAAAGTTGCATTCGGGAGGGGGAAGATCCAAATTTTTGTCACGGTGGCCAAGGTTGTAAGTGTGGCTAGCTGGCTCACTTGATTCTACCTCGCCTGATTCACGCTCGCATGAAGCGTGTCTACCTTTAACTAAAGAGCATGTTGTCCAAACTGCAGGGCTTCTACCGTAGCCTTCTATTGTTGTTCCAGGGTAGCCCACTAGTCTTCAGAAGAAATAGTAATAGCATCCGCAATATTCTCCAAGTCATCTTCTATTAAGGTGACCTCTGCATCCGCGCCAGGCTTAGTAGCCTTGCACTTCTTCCTCTACCGTTTGGGAGGCTCCCCTGTGTGCTTGGTGCCACATGGGGACTCCGCACCCTCCCCATCAAGACCTTTGAATTCCTCATCCTGCTGGGACTCTTGCTCTGCCCCCTTGGTGGCATTCTTGGGGGTCTCCTTGGTCATGGTTTTCTGCGTGGTGCGCACCTTGGTTTCCTTCATTGTACTTGGTAGGACAATATCCTTCGGAGTTGCATCCTTGCTGGAGGTGCGTGTTGTAACCGAGGCGGACGACTTCAGGATGAGCTTTCATGATGGTGGCTAAGTGGTGACAAGTTGATCGATATCTCCTTCCACGGCTATAAATGGAAGGTGCGCTAAGATAGCTCCTAGGGCTATCCTTGATGCATCCACATGTACATGAAAGGCCTTCGCCCAATATGTAAAGATGAGAATAGACACAGTGACCATCTTTTCTTTTAGTATCTCAAAGCTCTTCTGACACTCCTCATCCTATAAAAAGGATACATCCTTCTTCAGCAACTTCTCCATTGGCATAGTGAGAAAGGCATACACTTGAGTGAACTTCTTGTAGTAACTGGTGTGCCCTAAGATGGAGCGTAGCTGTTTCTCAATGGTGGGGACTGCTAAGTTAATGATAACTACAATGTTGGCTGGGTCTACCATCAATCCTTGTTGACATACAACGTGTCCCCAAAAAATCCCAAATGGCACGCAAAATATGCATTTCTTGATGTTTAGTGAAATTTGGTGTTTCTTGCAAGCATCTAACATCATGCACAGGTTCGACACATGCTTCTTGACTAATCCAAAAACTATCCAATCATCAAAATAGACCTCCAAAAACTTGTGAATGAACTCTTTGAAGACTGTGATGACTACGTAGGAGAAAATGGCAAGGGCATTCTTTAGCCCAAAAGGTATGACAGTGTGTTGAAAATATCCCCACTCAGTTGTGAAGGGTATCTTGCTGCGGTCTTCAGGTGCTATTCTGATCTGATGGTACCCTAAAAACCCATTAGTGAACGATTTTGCTTCCTAACCTCCCATGTTATCCAAAATTTTATTAGAGAATGGTGTAGGGAAAGGATCATGTACGCAGGCATCATTCAACTTGCGCAGTTCTACGCAGATCCTTATCTCTCCCTTAGTCCTCTTCTCCTGGACCACCATAGGGCTTACCCAATCTGACTCTTCTACCAGAAAAACATAAATGTAACTCTAATTGCTACAATCCGAAGGGTAAGCATGATGTTTGCAGATGTTGCATAAGCCCTTGGGTTACATTTATGTTTTTCCAAACTTTAGTGGTCCTATCATTATATATGTTACATTTTTTAAAACAGTCAGATTGAGTAAGCCCCATGTGTGTAATATTCCTAAATTAGACTACAACTAATGGAAATATTAAAATTTTGTTTTTTCACTTAGAAAGGTGAATAAGTGGGTAGGGAGACCCATAAAACTCTTTATTGTGAATAAAACCACTTCTCATGTGAAAGTGGATCATATTTTCAGCTAAATAGAGCACCCTTAAGTGTGAAAGGGGATGGAACATTTTGATTGGGTCAACCTTGACCAAATCTACAATGCTATCATGGAGGAGTGGCCATTAATGAGGTACAGCGCAGTTTTAGATGGAGATTCCTTGTGTCGAAGAAGTGATCTCATTGGAAGTGGCTTAGGGTTTGCAAGCTCTTGTCTTATAAAAGGAAGGGGATGGCAGCGTTAGAATGTTGTTGATTTTTATCATATTTTCTGAATATATTGTCTTTTTAGACATATATATTTCTCTTATTGTTTAGCTGAGATTGAATGTTGTTTAGCATTGGGTGTTCCTGACCAGGAATCCCACCTCTTCCCATTGAGTATCTCTTGGGAGAGGTTTTATTGCATTTTCCACTATCTAGCTTAGGGCCAAGCTTCTTCTTTCAACTACAGCGCAGATCCTGTTGAGGATTTGGTTGTTTTTGCAAGCTACAGCAAGTGGAGATTAGATATTTTAGATCTAGTCCATTTCAGTGCTTATTTTCAGTGGAGAAGGGTTCTACTTCATTGGGAGGACAGTATTTAAGGTATTGAGCATCATTTTTAGATCTTCGCATGAGGCCAACCTCATTTTGATCCCTACAGCATAGTATAGATTCAAATCTTCATTATTTCTGTAGGTGCAGTTGGAGGGTGTTTCAACACACCATTTGGAGAGTGATTTCCTAGGTGTTGGGGATCTTCCCTTCACTTTGGAGATATATTTGGAGGAGATCATTCTATTTTTTATATCAGATCAGATCCACTTTCCAAATCTGAATATTTCAGTAGATATGCAGTCTTAGATCTCAAATCTACAACTTGTACTTGGTTTTTTGTTGAAAACCCCAAGGGGGTTCATTAGAGGAGCTTGTATAGTGTATGGATCTGCTATAGATCTAACTCTTTATGCACATAATTTCTCTAGATCTGATGTGTAATCTACATTTGTTGCAGAGCCAATAAAATAATGATGTAAGGCTTTTCCGGTCTTAATATATGGTTGCACCACCTCATTTTGAGGGTTTTTTTTCCTTAGAGGCTTCCTTTTCTTGTTATGCATCTTATGGGCCACTTTTTACATACATTTTTCTATTTTAATAACAAATGAAAAGTCTCCATATTGGCCTCCTAATTTATATAAGATTATCTACGTTATTTATCTATCATTCTGCATTATATTGTTGCATTCCCCACTTGGGAATATTACAATGGTATCGAAGCTCTAATATTGGCTCAACCTATGTACTTAAAACATTATGTCATCTAAAGAGTCTTCTCATGGGAAGGAGAGGATCTGAAAAATATATCAAGGCAAAACCTTATTGTCTTGGGGGAAGGAGTTCTCAAAACTTCTTCTTCAAACTCTGCAGGGTATCAGCAAAGACATCAAAGAAATGAGGAGGGAAAAACATGGAGATCCCTCAACGAGATTTGTATATTAGGAAAGCTCTAGTTCCTAATATTATGGGTGTGAGAATTCAACCACACCATAATATTTACAACACTCTACCAGTCATATGCTCATAGCAAGTGAGATGGAGGAAGGAGATGTGCCAAGGAAGGAGACTCTTGGTGATTATTTGCAAGAATATGAATTTCAATCTAATAGGTTCAAATATCACTTAAAATTCCAAGGTTTTTGTAAGATCAAGGAAGAAAGGAGCACAAGGGACAAGAATCATGGTGTGAGTATATTATTTCTATCTACTTTTGATGGCTCACTTAAATGTCTAGCTAGGGTTTGGGTGGAGGAGCTAGACACCTATGTGCAGCAACATCAAGTTTTAGAAGATGAAGCCATTAAAGTAGAAGCATTGCATTTTGAAGGTAAGGCTAATGCTTGGTGGTTGTTTGAATAATTTTCATTAAAGAATGAAAATACATCTACTTATGCAAATTTCACTAGGAGAAACACCTATTGGTGGAGCTTATCAAACCAAAACAAACAAAACCTTTGCATGGGTTGGAAGAATCTATAAAACCAACTCCATTTCAAAAAACCATTGATGGGGATGAAAACTTGTATGATACCTTGCCAAGGGCAAGATCCCCATTGGATGAAGAGATTCCTCCTTCAAGGGAAGGCCGAGATCTAAGGTCTCTCATTGTTGATGAGGTATTCTCAAATATTGACGAGGAGAAAGAGAAGGCTGGAGGTAAAAGCATTGTCATATCAAGAGCATAAATAGCACCTCATGAAGAGGAAGATGGAGCACTTGCTCCAATAAGAGGAATTATTGTATGTTTACAAGGAGTTCCAAAGAATCTCACATGTGGAGATCAGGGCACATTCCATGAGTAGCATGTGCCACCATTGATAGATGGTGAGATTATGAATATAGAAGAAGCAGATGGGGAGGATGATTAGTATCATATGATTGAGAGCACACACCCCTCTCTATTTCAGAAGATTGATGCACAAAAGAGAATTTTTCAGTGAGGGAAAGGACAAATCAACCCACACACATATACATCTTGCTCTATGCCTTGATGTCTCTTTGCATGGAGGCATTCCACCAAGGAGACCCCCTGATTGGAATATGAATAAAGTGTTCTCTCAACTTAGTGTAGCAATGATATATTTGGCTAAGGAAGGAACCTTGGGAGAAGCTAGCACAACACTGAGAACCATTGATGGGTTCCAAGGAGGGGTGAAAATTTTTTGGATATGGACATTTTTATCTCCCACTCAGCTATTTGTGCTGGAAAAGGAGGTGTTAGCTCCCTGTAATCAGCAATATTGGCAAAGTCCAATCTTAGGGAGAAACATCATTTCAACCACTTTGGGATTCTAGGATCTAGCCCTCCTGAATCCGGAGAGGGATCTCTCGAATAAGGGCAAAGATGGATTTGTCTTTGGAGTTTGGGTAATGATATTAGGCTAGTTATGAAGATCAAGTATTTTGTTTGTTTTTGGATGGTTGAGCATGAATACTGTTTGAGGTGGAAAGTTATGAATGCAAAGAGTTTCAAAGGTGAGAATTTGCAGGCAATCAGAGTAAGCTTCGGCCAAAAAGATAGATAATTGCAGGTTTTAGTCCATTGGGCTATGGAGTCATAATAGGGTTTAATTGGAACAGCAAGAGGCAAGAGTGGTCCATGGGGCAGGTCATCTATGTCTAAGGATCTCTTTGAAGTTTGATCTATGGAATGAAATGGTACAATAAGAAGGGAAAATAAACAGATGCAGAACAAGAGCAGCCCAGGATCTGGTAAGTACTTTTAAACTAGCTAGCCTTTGATACACTTTCAATAGAAAACACTTTAAAACCAAGGGAAACTTGAAGGTAACTTTTGGAGTAGAATTTAGCGGGTCGGGCTCACCATAAATCCTCTCCTAGCTCTGCCTTACTTGGTTACTTTCAAGAAAAACACAAAGATAACACAGAATGGCCTAAGATCTGGTAAGTACTTCTAAACTAGCCAACTTTTAACACATTCCAAGGGAAAGATTCAGACAGTAGTGGAGATAAAACTGGGACCAGGGCTCGCCATATATTCCTCAGTTCATATTCACTAATCATATACTGAAAATAACATTCAAGAACAACATTCAGCTAAGACGATAAGACAAGGGAACACCAGCATTCCTATGCTTGAACTGAATTAAATCATTCCTAAATAACACAGTTTAGAAGAAAAAATTCAGATAAAGCTTTTCAGTCAGAGAAGGTTACTGATGTACAGTAGGTCCTAACTCTATGCATTCTTTTCTTTATAAGAGAAAA
Organism: Pinus albicaulis; assembly: GCA_034641835.2. Classification (NCBI taxonomy): domain Eukaryota; kingdom Viridiplantae; phylum Streptophyta; class Pinopsida; order Pinales; family Pinaceae; genus Pinus; species Pinus albicaulis. The sequence goes on from CM076569.1 coordinate 286,349,324, forward strand.
TGGAACACAGTGAAAACAGAAACAAAACGACAAGTTACAATGAGAAAAACATCATTGTCAACATAGACTAGGATCCCATAAATCAACTTTTATTGATGCTCCAAACCAGTTACAAATTCAAGTCTAGTGCTTTAGATTAGCAATCATCTACACATCTTAGCCTAGCCTATCTACCACCAGCAGAGCTCCAAGAGCCACTGAACAATATTTACAATCAGAAAATTAAGCTCAAGTGTATATCAAATTTCTACAACCAACCCCTCTCTCATCTTCTGCAGTAGTATATATAGAAGAATGAGGAGGTGAAATCTGATAAAAGATCTCCAATCACAATTAATACAAACTTAATGGCTTCTTGGCCTTTGAGGGGCTCAATGAAGAAACTTACATAGGTGTCCATCTTGTATTAAATGTTTTACATAAAGTTTCAAGCTCAAAGGGAGCTCTTTTTTACCTTTGAGGCTTAGTGTGGCATCGAAGTAACTCTGCAGATGTTTGTCATTAATTTTCCTGCAGAATTTACCTTTTGGTTGTGTTGTGAGGCATATATCCGGTCTTGATCAATAAATTCAGCCTTTGATTGAATACTTTGAGGTACAGGTGGCATTTCAGTAGCTGGGAGGAATCAATTTGCCTCAGATGTGGCGGTGGAGGTGTTCCTGTTGATAGAACACTTTAAGATCTTCTTTAAACTGTGTTTTAAATCAGGGATTAGGCTTTTGATAAAAATTATTAGCCGTGATCCCCGCAAATATGACTTCCATTCTTGGTCCTGGTTCATTTTGATCTTCGTCACTGATACTCTCTGACTATGCCCGATTTATGGTTTTTGCCGGTATGCAGGGCTACGCAGGGTTATGTGGCATCAATGCCTTATAAATCATTGATAAAACGTGAAATTTGAAACCTGCAAACAATTTCTCTGGTGGATCGAAGGCAAGAGGATCGTCACACTCTGCTTCTAAATTTTCTTCGGATATGGCGGAAAAATCACTTGAAACCCTGCAAAATACGGAAAAAAATTATAAAATCCATGCATATATAGGTTTACTGCTTCAGAAGGCACGTGGAGAGAGCGGGGCCATTGGATGGCATCATCCAATGGTCAAGATTGATCGGGGGAAAACAAAAGGAAGGTGGAAGAATAATTCAAATTAGAGTCATCGATCGTGCAGAGATCGACGGTCGGGAGAGGAGGCGGAAGGTCAAAGCGGAAGACGTTGACCAGGAGATGAAATATGGGCCATCGATCTGCAAATCAGATCGACGGCGGAGATCTATTTAAATTCGCACCATGGTCCGGTTAACTATCGGGTATCTTTGGTGAGCGAAAACCGTTGGATGGGCGACTTCAGATCGGACGGTGGATGCCAATATCGCGCGGGGTCCACGTCCGATGTTTAACGCGCGATGGACGGTGGTTTGGCAAACATTGCCTAGGCCATGCGTCAATTGGTGAGTGGAATCACTATCAATCGGAAAAAAACCACCCTCCGCTCGAAGGCGGTGCGATGAATACCGCGCGGTTTTGACAACGGCGAGTGGATGGCAAGGACCACCGGGGTGAGGGACTCCGTGCCGTCGATCTGCATATCAGATCGACGAAAAATAATGATTTAAAAAATCGGACCGGTGGAAAGCTATAATATAATAAAAACATCAAAAATAATATTTAAACCAAGGGTTTTACATTTCGGGCGGATATATATAATATTCAAAATGGCTTGGCGCCCGTCTACGGGGCTGCGGATTACATGGAGGATCATACGACCGGGGGGTTTATGCAGGAAGGGGACAAGACCCATATATGTCCAAAATGTGGGTTTTTATGGTTTTTAATGATTTTCAAGGCTAATAATGGGAAAATATAGAGGAAAAAGGGGGGAAAATGCTAAACAAGGGGTAAGTTGAGTGAAGGAAGGGGAAATGGAAAATGGTGCTTGCAGCAGTATTCTTCCTTGGGAATCAGCAGGATTTCTGAGTGTAAAATAAACCAGCAGTGAAGATTATGGATAGAGGCAAAAGGCCTCCAAGAGTCTTCAATATCCAACACTTTTTAGTAATAAAATTTGTTCCTTGAAGGCTCAAAATGTCTTAGCCACCTTTTGCTATAACAAATTTTATAGGTGGCTAACAGGAGGATTCATAAATCTATGATGACATGAGCATGGTGTCAGATGGCCACTCCATAGCTTTGGAGAAACAAATGATACTTCTACACATAATAAGGATTTCTAAATATGACAAGAGGGTATTACCACTCTTGCATGCATGGGCCAAACTATGGAAGTTTTGGAAGAAAAAGGCCTTTCAAGAGGTGGTTGACGTCCATATACTTCAATATTGTTTTGAACAAGATCAGCTGCAAAAGAGGCAAAAAAATTGGGGTGATATTACTCCAACATGTGACTTTGGCATTAAGAATATCAAAGAGGAGAGCCATCATATGACAGATACTTCATTTCATATTTCTACAGCACTGTCATTGTTAAGGAGCCTAGATCCATATTGGGAATCCCAACTATTAGTGGAATATTCCAAGAACCTATTCACATGTAAGGTTCTTGATGGGAAAGTGATGGATAGAAGGTATAGAGTAGTTGATGGAGTCATATATTTTCATGATCAGATCTATTTGACTAGAGACTCAAAGCTCAAAGATAAACTACTATATGCAGTCTGTGATATCTTTCTTTCCAATCCCACTGGTTTCATTACAACATACCATACTATTTTGGAGGGATTCATATGGGAAGACTTAAAAGAGGAGATGAACTATCATATGAAGAAGTGCATCGATTGTTTGGAGGGTGAGGAGAAACACAACTCTTGGGAAGAGTTATCATCACCACCTCCTTACTCATGGGGAGTGAGAGGGATCTCATCCATGAGCTACCTCACTGATTTAAACCAAGTGTATGGTAAGGATTTTATTTATGAACATCATGATATATTTACTATATATTTTCATTTTCTTACCACACATGTGCAAGGAATTTCTCCAAGAGGGGGCACTCTTTCTTATTTGCTTCATGGGCTACTTGGCGCCATGAACAATGATGATGTTGACCATTCCCTAGAAGATTTTGAGATTATGTGTTCTTCATGGTGTGCTTCATTAACACCAACCATCATAAAACTTCTCCAAACATGAAAGAAATATTGGGTAACAAAAAAGTGGTGGGAGGAACACTTGTTATATCATATTCTATGGTAGTTAGGAGAAAAATTGCGCTGGTTACACATCAGGGACCATTTTCCTTCTCCTTTACTACACATGGCAGCTAGCATGACTTTGATTGTCATTCCATATGTTTATGATTTTCTTATATTTTTTGGGAACATGATCAGAGGGAAGGCACATCGGTTGGATGTGTCCATGGTAAATGAAATTTCCCACAACTTTTATCCTTCATGCTTCAAGGGGAGCATGGGAGATGATATGGAAACTACAATAAATCACTTGTTTCTTTATGAGGTGGGCCATATGATTGTTTGGAGCACTTGGAACATGCCTCTCATGAGCATTTGGGGGGGAATTTCTATGAATTACCAATTTGGAAGGTGATTCATTTCATTTGGATGATAGCATGGAGATTGGAGTTTTTCATTGGGGTTGAAGCACCAAACATTTATCATCTCTCATGCCTTAAGGACGCCAATGGATAACATATGAATCTTTCCATATATCTTCCACTTCTTCATGATGAAAGCTATTTGGTTTATTCACAAAAGGCAAATTTGTATTCTATGGCGGAGACATATCCATTGGAGATTTTGCAGTATCCTTCTAGTTTCTTGAGGACAAGAAAAATTTTGGAGGGGAGGACTATAATATTACTAAATTAGCCTACAACTAATGGGAATATTAAAATTTTGTTTTGTCACTTGGAAAGGTGAATAAGTGGGTAGGGAGACCCATAAAACTCTTTACTGTGAATATAACCACTTCTCATGTGAAAGTGGATCATATTTTCAGCTAAATCAAGAACCCTTAGGTGTGAAAGGGGATGGAAAATTTTGACTGGGTCAACCTTTACCAAATATACATCATTTTCATGGAGAAGTGGTCATCAATGAGGTACAACACATTTTTAGATGGAGATGCCTTGTGTGAAAGAAGTGATCTCATTGGAAGTGGTTTAGGGTTTGCAAGCTCTTGCCTTATAAAAGGAAGGAGATGGAAGCATTAGAATGTTGTTGATGTTTATCATATTTTCTGAATATATTTTCTGTTTAGACATGTATCTTTCTCTTGCTATTTAGCTGAGATTGAATGCTATTTAGCATTGGGTGTTCCTGATCGGGAATCCCACCTCTTCCCATTTAGTAGCTCTTATGAGATTTTGTATTGCATTGTCCACTATCAGGCTTAGGGCCAAGCTTCTTCTTTCAACTACAGCATAGATCCCGTTGAGGGTTTGGTTTTTTTTGCAAGCTGTAGCAAGTGGAGATTATATCTTTCATATCTAGTCCATTTCAGTGCTTCTTTTTAGTGGAGAAGGGTTCTACTTCATTGGGAGGAAAATATTGAAGGTATTGAGCATCGTTTTCAGATCTTCGCATGAGGCCAACCTCATTTTTATCCCTACAGTGCAGTATAGATCCACATCTGCATTATTTCTATAGGTGCAGTAGCAGGGTGTTTCAGCACACCATTTGGAGAGTGATTTCCTAGGTGTTGGAGATATGCCCTTCACTTTGGAGATCTATTTGGAGGAGATAATTCTATCGTTTATATCAGATCAATTCCACTTTCAATATCTTAATATTTCAGTAGATATTTAGTCTTAGATCTCATATCTACAACTTGTACTTGGTGTTTTTCTGAAAATCCCAAGGGGGTTCATTAGAGAAGCTTGTATAGTGTATGGATATGTTATAGATCTAACTCTTTATGCACATACTCGATCTAGATCTAATGTGTAATCTGCAGCTCTTGTAGAGCCAATAAAATAATGTAGTAAGGATTTTCCAGTCTTAATATATGGTTGAAACACCTCATTTTGAGGGTTTTCTTTCATTGTAGGCTTCCTTTTCTTGTTATGCATCTGTAATGTTCCCAATTTTTAGCCTTAAAAAAAAGGAGCATTATAGTTAGTAGTATTTTATTTAATTAAATAAAATGGGTAATGAGGCCCCATAATCCTTGAGAAGGAAGAATAAAATATACTTGTGTGAAAGGAGAAAGAATAAATCAGCTAAATTGAGCACCACATGGTGTGAACAGGACTGGATCATCCTTGATCTAGACATTTTGACCAAGTCCACATGCACTGTATAGATACAATGTATCTCCTTGATGGACTGCACAGTTTTAGAGGAGGATCACTTGCATGAGTTGGAAAGCACATGTGGATGGGACCCATGGTGGAGAGGAGTACTTGCTATATAAGGAGAGGAGGAGAGCCATTGTTCTTCATGCTTGATTATTATTTTTCTTAGTCTGTTGAGACTTCACTCCTCTTGCTGTTTAGCAAGAGTGCAGTGCTGCATAGCACTAGGGTGTTCCTGGTTGGGAATCCCTAACTCATCCTCAGGGAAGGAGAGGTTCTAGAGCTTCATTTCCTCATTCTAGCATTTGGCCAAAGCTAGCTCCTTCAGTCATAGTGTTATTCCTGGAGCAAGATAATTTTGTGTTGTTGGGTGCAGCAATAGAGGATCTCTTGAGTTGTTCCTTAACTTATTTTCAGTGGAGATCTCAGCTATTCATTGGAGGATCAATGAGGAGGAATCCCGGGCTTATTTTCATATCATTGGCATCAGGCCAACCATCCAACTTCCCTCACAGCACAGTTTCCAACTTGATCTGCGTTATTTTGGCTAGTAGTTGCTAGGAGGGTCATTTGAGGTCATTAGGAGGAGTTGTTTCTGAGTAAAAGGATCAGCCTTTTTCTTAGATACACTATCAGTGGAGGGCATCATCATTTCTAATCTGCTACAACCTCATTTTATATTTTTATTTAGTTTCAGTGACAAGTCAGATTGTCACATTGTACATTTTCCAACATTTCTAGCAATCTCTTCTAGATTGGCTAGAAATCTTGTATTGGTGCCCATTCTTCTATCCTTGGGAATTTCCTATATATTTCAGCCATATTTCATGTTTATTAATATATAGCAGTAGCTACTCTAACATAGGCAACGCTGTCACTGCTCTCCGTAATTTTGTGCAGTTGTAGCGACTCATGTACTTCACAGTTTGATCATTGGAGATTCATTCTTGTAGCTCGAGTGGCTTGTCCCTCAACATATTTCTGTATATTGTAGCTGATTTATTAATGAACATAATGGCTATATTATATTCCATATATTGATATGCACATTTTTTCATAGTTTCATGATTATGCTCATATGTTGCTGTAGCTCACTCTTTGAGCACTTTTTCAAGATACCGAAGAGAAGTAGATCTGAATAACCCTCCTAGGGTTATTTATTTGAGCTATACTTCTGGAAGTGTAATGCATGGTGTGTTAAATAAGGGATCTAAGTCCCTTTTCAGCTTATTTTTACATTTCTTTCCTTATACAGCGTCCTCATGGACCATAATGCAGAAATTTCCGAAAAAGGAACATTACAACATCTTATGGGCCACTTTTTACATACATTTTGTTGTTGTAATAACAAATGAAAGGTCTCCATATTGGCCTCCTGATTTATATAAGATGATCAGTGTTATTTATCTATCATTCTACATTATATTGTTGCATTCCCCATTTGGGAATACCACAATGTGCCTTATCACTTCCTATTTGGATTGTAACTCTAAAGATATAGGGAGAGATTCATGGAATCTCATTAAAGAGATAGCTTCTCATGTTTTTGTATAAATAGGGGAATCTTTCTCCTGTCAAATCATGTGTCAAATTGGAGTTATGCTCAAGATTTGAATATGTTGTGGTTCCCATGTTTTGGCCAGATTGGCAAGACCAAAAGATGAGACAACATCAGAACCACTTTGGGATCCTAGGATCTAGCCCTCCTGGATCAGGAGAGGGATCTCTTCAAATAGAGAAAAGAATGATATATCTTTGAAAGCTCAAAATAAGGTATTAGGCTAGGTATTAAGCATAGAGGGGGGGGGGGGGGTTTAAAATGATTTGGTTGGTTGGTTGTTGAGTTGAGTCACAAGATCATAGACTGAGAAGGTAATGGGAAGAAAGGAGCAGGGCATTAGGACATTTCGGCAAAAGAGGATAGGTCAAGAAAGTGCCATCCATTGGGCTATGGAGTCATGAAAGGACATTACTTGCAAACAACTAGCCAAGGCTTTCAAAGGGAAAGTCATCTATACTAAAGGATCCTTTAGATAGATGGTGGGATGGAACAAAAAGGAAAGAAGGTGAAAGAAGGAAAGAAACCCAATTTCTGTCTATAGATCAGGTCAGAGGTCATTTAACTCCAGACCTTCTTGGACATACTCATAGGAAAATCTCAATGGGTGAACAAAGGGGCAGCTTATAGATTGGACTAGAGGTCATTTAACTCCAGGTATGCTTTAGCATGCTCCAAGGGAAAACAGAGATAAGTTTTAACAGAGCCAGGGTCTATAGATCAGAGAAGGACTTTGAACCTTCAATTCTTTGACACCAGCAAGAGATCTTAGAAAGGCTATCTGGTCGCAAAAGGACCCTAGAGGACAGGGCTAACTCTAATCCCTAGTATCCCAAATCTTCCAGCTTAAACCCAACAAGAAAAATTGAGGAGAAAACCCCGAATTCACACATCAGCTAGCAGGAAATAACATCCGCTACACTGGTTAAACCACAGGAGTCTGCTCTTAGTTTCACTATCAGCAGAAAACATTAAAGGTAGGGAGAGCAGAGACATAGGGTACCTAACAAGGGTAAATCCTATGCCATATTTCTGATGTGTGCCAGAAGAAATGAACAGCATGTAATGTAAATAAACGATGCAAAAAGAGAAACATCACCCGTAGTAATAGACCAGGATCCAATGAAATTTGCTTGATTGATTGATGCAAAACCAGTCACATACACTGAGCTCAATGGCTAATATAGTCAGAACTCTCTCCTCCTAGCCTACTACATAACAACTACTCTGCTACTCCCCCCCAAGACTGTTCTAACAATCAAAATGAATCCCTCTAACAGGAATGGCAACAACCAAACAACAACCTTTTACAATATGTTCTCAGGGATTCTTATAGGAGAAGAGAATAACAATAGTAGATGATATTAATTAAATGGATCTCATTAAGACAGACTGGAGAAAGATTTCATGCCCACTCTCCTTAATGGAAATCTGCATCGCTGTAAGTACTCTATAGTATGGTCTGGGAGTCTCTGTCAGGTTAGCTTTGACCTCTGATGTTTCGTGAAGTCCTTCTGGCTATAAGGCCCTCTGTTCTATCTTCTGAAGCAAGTAAGGTGACTGAAAGGTCTTCAGGTCTCCATGCTTCCATAAATGCAGTCCTGGTAGTCTTTAAGAAGTTTCTGTTAGAGTAATTAATTGTTTCTGGGCTCGAGGAGGCATGGAGACTGTTGTAGGAAGGTGTACCTCTAGAGAAAACGCACTTTGTTGTTATGTAGCGCTGATATGACTTTCTGGTGCGCTCTTTGGTCTACAAACTGTACCTTATCCTTTGAATTCAGGATTAGGCGCTAAATATTTGATTGACATGCCCAAATCCCTCAAAAACGCTTCTGTTGTTTCACTTTTCCGCTGCTGTAACGGCCTCTCTGTGCTCCTAATCACAATGGTTGTGATTACAGCAAACAAAGTGAATTAATCACTCTATATACCCTACACAGTAAAAATGAACCAATTATAAAATACACGGAGGGGTGGAAGGAATGTTGTGGAGGCCTGGAGGAATGGTGGTGGCAACTGTGGAAACGGTGGATGCAACGGATAGTGGTGGATAAATAACACTTTAATGCTAAAGCACCAAATCTTAAACCTTGGGAAAATACAATGGAAAACACAGAAAATGAAAGAAGCGGGGCTTATGATGTGGGACCCGGCATGGGCGGAGGGCGATTAACTATAGACTGCTAGATCATAAAAATATCAACGGTGGAGATAGCATCGGAGGATCACAATCGCAAAGGGCGGAGGGTGGCACCGTTTGAAAATTTCGACTGCGATTGCGCGATTGAGCGCTGGCCATTGGATCATGGGACCAGTTCAACGGCCCACATTCAATCGAAGGGAGATGGAGAGGGGCAACGGAGCAATAATGCGATTAGCACTGGGCCGTTAGATCCGGAGCCAGATCGACGGCGGAGATTAAATCGGTGGGGACGAAGGTTGGTGTGATGAGTGGAAGGCGATGAGATCTGGGTCGTTGGATCTCGAGAGATCAACGACGGAGATCAAATCAGGGATCGCAATCGCAAAGGGCGGAGGGTGGCACCGTTAAGAACTTGCGATTGCAATGGAGCGATTAAGCGCCAGCCGTCGGATCTGGCGGGAAGATCGATGGTTCAAACATGATCGGATGGGCGAAAAGGGAGGAGCGACGGGCGCGATGCGATTAACGCCAGGCCGTTGGATCCTAACTGATCAATGGTCGATATCGCGGCAGAGGTCTATATACCAAAGCCTAATCGTATCGGGGATTTTAAGTTAACAAATAAATGCGCTCGCCCGACACCTCCGATTGCAATAAGCGCCTAGGGCTTAAGCGCTTGGTCCTGGCCACGGGGCATATGGCGGGGAAGTGGTTAAGGGGCTAGCCGAAAGGGGTTTAAGCCTTATATGTAAAATGAATGATTTTGGGCCTATTTTCAATGCATTTTAAGGCCAAAGAGGGTAACGGTAGAGGAAAAAGGGGTTATTAGCCAAACAAAGGGCATTTGAAGGGTTTAAAAGGGGAATTAGGATGATTTCAAAGGGTAAGAAGGGAATTAGAAGGGGAGACAAGGGGATGAAAATAAAGGTTTAGAAGGGATGATATAAGGGGAAAAAGGGAGGCCTTTTGGGCATTTCTTCACAAACAGAGAGGCTTTATAACTGGAAACAGCAGTGGGGATTTATCAAAGGACAAGGGCATAAGGAGGCTTCAAGGATGATGAGTTTTCAGAGGAAATGCATTCCTTGAAGGCTCAAAAACATTTTAGCCCCCTGTTTTCTTGTCAAAAAATTCATAGGGGGCTAACAGAATACATAATTAGATTATGGCACCTTACTCATGAATGTTCCTTCATTTTGATTTGGTATTTCTTACATATGGAGCATCTTGATTTACCATCTCTCATACTTTTAGATCAACTACCTAAAATGTGTGAAATTTACTTGTTTTTATAGATTAATTTTTATTTTCTTTCTTAGTATTAGTTTTAGAATGATTTTGTAATGTTTTCTTTTCAAAAAACATTTCAATAGGAAAGATTTATCTATTTTCCAATTGGATTAAGTTTGAGGCAATAGAGCTCACAGTTATTTAGTGTCCTTTCATTTTTTGTCATTTACTTTCTTAGAATAGAATTATCAATTAATTGTGTCAATGGATGTTATCAAAGGTCATTTCAAGAAAATGATTATGAACTAAATGATTGAATATCTAATTCATACATTTATTGAGTTTTTTCCTCTGTACATTTTAATTTCATTCTAGGAACTTAGAAACTAAGGTATAATTGATTTCTTACACAACATCTCAAGAGGGTAATACTTCACAGTGAATGTTGGAGTAAATCAAACATACATTAGTTTTTCACATTTAGCTTTACATTCTTTTGCATCTCCATTTAGATTCTCATTTAGTTGCATCATTGATATTCCTAAAGGTCATTCCAAGAAATTGATTCTATCATATTTCAAGACTGAATGATTGAATGTTTAATTAATGCAATTACTGAGTTATCTTTTGCATACTTTACTTGCTTTTCTAGATCATTAGGTATAGTTGGTTACTTAACATCATATCAAGAAGGTGACACTTCGTATTGAATGTTGGAGTAACTAAATGTACATTAGTTGTTTTTCTTTACATGCTTTGAAATGATTTCTTATATTAAAATTTCAATTCCTGCAAGTGTGATGAGGCGTTATATTTTATTTTGAATTTGTTTTCTTTCTTTTCGTTACTTGATTTCATAGGTATTTAAATTTAATTTTCATTATTTGATTTCATAGATTAGATAAATTGGTTTTTGTTATTCTGTAGTTAGATTGATCTTAACTGAAAGATAATTTCTATCACATACAGTGCATGCATGCTTCACAAGATTACGAAACCTCTGGGTTGAAAAATTAAATGATAGGCAATTATTTTTCCCCAACAAGACTTCTGAAGGTTAAAGAGCCAGAGGGAATTTTTGGGCAGCTCAGTGCCAACTGTGGAGGGATGCCTACTTTGGGGATGCAGTGCTCTTTTGGAGTGAATGATCAGCCTATTTTTGGTGTCTGATGTGTGCTAGAGATATTAGGTGAGGTTTTAGGGACAGAAACAGAATTCTAAAGGAGTTAGTGCCATAGAGAAGCTTAGTGTAGCTCAGAGCATCGACAGAAGGAATCAAGTGTAAGGAAGCCTAGATCTGTTTGAAAAGTGATGACAGCCATGAAAGGGATATAGATGGTATTCTAAGCCCATTGGTTCAGTTCAGTAACCATTGGATTTAAGTGTGGAACTTGTAAAATAATTTTTTCCATAATCCCAAAGAGCCAAGTCAATATGACAAGAGCTCAAGGAGACGTAACCCACGATATTTAGGTGAACTCCTAGATTAAATTTGATGTTATGTGTGGATTTTTATTTGCTGCATTTTATTGCTATTACACATTTTTTAATTTCAGCAAAAATAAATGGACATAAAGCACTTAAATAGATAAAAATCATACACCTGTTTCAAGTATAAAGTTCCACAAATGTCAAGTATAAGCTAGATATATTATTTTTTTAACTGAGTGGGAGTTTCTTGAAAAGAATAAGAAGTTATCTAACCCATTTTCAAATGAGGTTGGTATCAGTGCACTTGGTTGCTTGATTGACAGAGCACAAGTTTGCTTGTTGACTTGAAAGGTGTTTGCACTGTTAAAGAATTCATTGTTTGCAAACTAGTTGATTACTTGAGTTTTCTAGAGGTGAGGGGAAAGCTACTAATAGCTAATTCCAGGACAGGACAAGAAGGAATAAGGGCTGAAGGCATCTTCTTTACCCAAAGGACCTCAAGGACAACCTAATTGTTGTTACTATATTTGTAACCCATTTGGAATATCTAAGGGGGACAATTATTTTAGCATCATAATTTCATTTAACTTCTTTCTCAACTAAAGGTAACAAAACTGGATTTATCCTCTGAATTTTTTGTTTGAAAGGTTTTTGTTCTTCTTTAATTGGAATTTTTTGTTGTATGATGTTGGAATCATAAACCTTCAATTCCTCATAATTCCAAGCGAAAAAATCAATATATTCTTTGAATAGGGCTATATATCTCTGTTTGGTGACAATAGGTAACGTTTTTGACAATTTGATCATATTTGGGTTTTGTTCAGTACCTATGTTGCATTCCTCAACTTCTACTCCTATGGGCTCAATTTTAGGCTTCCTTGCTACATCATTGAAGTCAAAAAGGTCTTCTAACAGAGCTAATCCCTGGGGAAAAATGTTATCTTTTAGTTGAAGCATTTCAAAATATTCTTTTTTCAGGATCTATTTCATGAATTTCTAATTTAGGCACACTTTCATCTAAAGGATTATTGACATCTAATCTACCAAACTGGTTTACCAAAGGATTATATACAACTATTTGATTTTCTACATGATCTTCTAGTTTTATTTTATTTTTTTCATGATTATCCAAATCTAACTAAGTTTCCTCAAACTCATCTTTTGACAGTAAGAAATTTTCAATATGTTTTTCATTTTTTGAAAACCTACGAGTATCGCTTGTTATCTGGTATTGTAGGTTGATGTTTTACTTCAATTGTGTGTGGTTTTTTTGGGTGAGGCATTTTACAAGTGCATTTAGACATAGCAAGATTATTAGTTATGACATTTTGACTTCTTAGAATTACTGCTAGATCATATTCCACAAAATATTTTAAGAAATCGAGCACTACATTTTTGTAGGTTCTTAATATAGGGTTTTTAGCAACATATTCTCATTTTATTTTTTTGATGTTTAGTTCTGAATCTCCATTCACAAAAATTCTTTTGGCACCTGATTTCTTAAGTAACTACAGGCCTAACATCAGAGCTTCATATTCTGCAATATTGTTGGTGCACTGAAAATTTATTTTAAAGTAATGCCCTTCACAATGATTATTAGATGTATTAGATAACCAAACTCCTACCCCAAAGCCTTCTTTACTAAAAGCTCCATCAAAGCTCATATTACATAAGAGCTCTAGAGGAGGATCTAATTGTTCAATTTGAGCTGATTTTTTAGGTGTATCAACATTATTTCCAAATTTTGCTTCAATTTCAGTATCATTGAATAATATGAATGAATCCAAATCAGTGTGAATAGAATATAGAGGGTAATTATGAGGTTTTTCTTGACTTCTTACGATATACTTCATGAGAGTTTCCCTATACAACCTTCTCTGCTGACCAAAAACTGGTATTGTAGCATAGGTCATATCTAGTTGAAGGGTTCTTTGTAACTTTTCTCCCCAAGAACATGATAAAAGAATTCCATATTTAGGAGGAATGTATGCTACGACAATGTCCATAACTAGGATTTTGGATGGAATTTGAGTCAAAGTTACACACAAGTCCTTGATGAGACCTAAACAGTTTACTTTACTTAAATCAAATGAGTATAGATCATTATAGGGCCTAGTGATGTCAAGACCTAACTTTTCCATTATAGCTATGGGCATTAAGTTGTGTGAAGCACCTGAATCCAGCATAGCATTATGTAGGAACTTATCATGTCTGTTTAAGCTGACATAGAAAGGAGGGACTTCTCCTTCTTGTAACTTTCCATCTACTTCTGGATCAAACAAAAATTTAAGTTGATCATAATTAAGGTTGAGAGTATCTATAGTTTCCCCTATCTTTAGCACTTTCATTCCTTGAGTTATGTATGTTTTTTTATTCATTAACTCTATCAAAGGGATGGGAATTTTGACTTTGGCTAGTTCGTTTTCAAGATTAAATGATGATTGAATTTTTACAATATTGGAAATTTCAGGTACATCGATGGTTTCTTTAGATTTAAGGATGGTTTGCTAACTGGTGGTTGGAGCATAAATTTGAGTTGGTTTAGAAACAAAATCAACTTCATTTTTAGTAGAAACCTCTGAAGGTTTCTTTCCAGGAGTTTCACCAGATTTCTTAGAAGACTTTTCTATTGTTTTCTTAGGGTCTGAATTAGAGGTAATTATGGCAGGATGATCAGTTTTTTTTTTAACAGTATTGTCAGAATTTTTTCTGCTCCTAAGATTATATTGTTTGTGAACCTTCATAATAGCGTTTTAAAATCCCTATTTATATTCTTTAGATTCTTCTAACTCAAGCTCTATTTGGGCTAATGAAAATAGTTGTTGTTCTTCTTCTGTGAGAAAATTAGTGTCATTATTATGTAAACCCGACAAATTCATTTGGTTGTATTCTTCCTCTTGAGGGATCTCTCCATTTTCATCAACAAAATTTTCGTGAAAAGGGGGTATAATTTTTTGGTTAGGTCCCCTTTGTTTAATCTGTGGTTGATTTCTCTTATTGTTTTGATTTTTATTTTGGGGAGGGTTTTGATTTTCCCTATGGATGATTCTATAAATCATCATTCGTTCCATTGCCCTCACTAAAGAATTTATCTTGGCATCAGTGTTAGGGGTTAAAGATTATTCTTTTATGTTAATTCTCCTCTCAGCCCTAATTCAAGCTCTTTTGGCCAACAAATTGGCCTCTACACTGATTGATATGCTCTGCATTTCCTCTAAGATTCCAGGATTCCTCTTTATTAACTAATAATCTATGCCTGGTTCAAAACCATCTAGAAACTTAATAATCACTAATCCTTCGGGTTGTTTTATGTGAGCAGGAATGGCATTATAAATATATTTGAATCTAGCACAATAATCCTGCACACCCTCTCCAGTTTCTCTTTTGATATTTTCATATTCTGATAAAATTTGGAGGGGGTTCTTTTTAATTTTCCATCTATCTAGAAACTGATGTTATAGGACTGCTAGTGAATTAGCGGTAGCAGCTGGTAAAGCTCTAAACCATTTCCTAACCTCACCTCCAAGGGTTTGAATAAATAACCTCACCATAACATCATCAACTCGATCTCATGGAGATCAAAGAAATCATTCATTTTGTCTACATGCTGCTGAGCAGTAATGGGTTGGGTGTTATCGAACTGGGGTATTTTGGATTGATAATATTGGGGCATAGCCCTTATATTTTAAGTAAGAACCAAGGGAGCATAACGTACATCCATGATTGAAGGTCAAGGATTGAAAATAATAAGTGGTGGATTAATAAGTGGTCGAGGAGTTGAAAAAGGATGAACTATATGTGAAGGAGAGGATGGATGAAGTGTTGGAGACGAAGGTATTTGAGTATTTATGTGAGGATAAGTAATATAATTTTCAAAAGAGGGTGGACTCATAGGTCTTTGGTGAATTTTTTGGGATGCAATAGATGAAGCAACAATATATAATGTAGACAATTCTACTGATTGTTGGAGAGAGGAATCTGTAACTGCTAAAGTTAAGTTTGATACCAAACCTTTGAGGATCTCAAAATCCTGTAGAATTTCTTGATCATATTTTGTTAAAGAAGGCATATTTTTAAGTGAATTTGGGTGCAAAATATATTGGTCAATGACTAATGTGTCTGCCCAATTTTTGGATTTTCTTCTAAACAAGCTTTTCTCAAACTTTAAGTCAAAGTTGATATCTTGTAAGGTTTCAAGATTATTAGGAAATGATTGTTCATTAGGGAGAGGACTATTACTTCTCTGACTTTCAGATGAGCTAATATTTTTGACTGATTTTTGTGAAGTATCCTTGGCTCTTTTTTCAATCCTTTGAGGATCATCCACTATTTCAGGAAGTTTGGGAACATTATGGGATCTTGTATAAGGTCTCTTAGAAGCCAGTTTTTGAAAATTAAAACACACACTATAAAATGTATCTCACACCAAACTTTTGAACTTGGATTACGCACTTTATTCACAAAAAATCAAAAAGATATCAATCTATATGAAATATTTTATACAATGATTATTTAACCAGTGATTGAATTCGAAAGAAATTATGATTGATTTCAATTCTATTCCCCAGTGGAGTCTCCACTATATTAGCATTTTGTAATTTACTAGAAATTGTGAGAACTAATCACGTAGGCCAACATCAAACCAACTTTTGAAACAGGGATCTAGGCCTACCAGTTTTAGAGAGGGCTCTCTATTTAATATTTTACTTTTTTTGGATAATTTTTAGGCTAGTTATGATTGTACTTGGGTTTTGAGTTTTGTTTTGGTTTTTGGAAAATTGATTGTATTCAATTGATTAATGTCTATTGGGAAATTGAGTAAAAAAATAACTGGATATTTGCATCAAATTTCTACAAAGTAAACACAAGGCAAGCTAGGAATATTTACTGGATATTTTGAATTTATAAATGGATTATGACATAAATATGAAAAAAATCAGTAGAACTAAAATAAATTAAGAATTCTTTAGTTTGGCCTTCATTGGAAAAAATTATGATTGTAAACACAGCCAGAATAAGGTACTCAAAAGTAAATCCTATTCATCACACTTTATTTTTTACAATTTGAATTCAGATGATTACAATGAAAGATAACGATGAAACATAATAATAAAATAAAAACATCACCGGTATTCAAGACACAAGAATCCTGTGAATGATCTAATTATTATTGATGCTCCAATGCTCCAATTATTATTAGTAGCAACGTCTTTGAGCTTACAGATGTATTCTTCAAGGGGCATTAACTTGTCATTTATCACTAACATTGAGGGCAAACCCTTTCTCGTCAAGTGTTCCAACCTGATAAAAAAACGTTGAACTGTAATATTGACACTGCTGCATTTTTCTTTCAACTGAAGAATCAGGTTCTTCTTTGTAAGAATATTTTTTACTTATAAAATGGTTGTTGTCCTTTCATCTATACCCAAATATTCAAGTTCATTGTTTTCCTTGGAATTTAGAAATTTAATTATCTCAGTGGTTGTAGCAAGATTTTTCCTCAAGCTATTTTGTAATAGTTACAATAGCTTCTTGATTCTTCTCCAGTAAATCTTTCTGATAAAAAAACAATCTTGATGCTAGGCCATATCTCTTTCACATATTCAATATTCTCTCCCCATATAATCTCTTTGACTAACCCCAGTGTGTTTCCAAGGTAAGAATATCTAACTTCCTTCTGCAATCTTTCAATTTGTCCTCTTGCTCTCGTAGCTCTACTGCATGTGCACTCACTTCATTTCTTTTTGATGTTGTAGTGTTTTTAACTGATCCTTCAATTTCTTGATCTCTTATGTCTGAATGGATAAGTTCTGAACAACTTAAGTAAGTTGTTCATCTCCTTTTGTTGTACCTGTGGTGGAAGCCGTAGTGATGGGGATAGTAGCAATAGGGATTACATCCATGGGAGTTTCAACCTTTTTGACAGCTTCCTCTTTTTATTTTATGAGTTTCTCCATTTTTTCTTCCATCTGTTTTATCTGTAGATTATGCTCCATGATGAGTTTCATCATGTCAGCTTTCTGGGACTCTGTTTCCTCAATTTATTTGGTCATTGGATCTTCAGTGGTTGGAATTTTGAGTTGCTTTCTTAATGCTGCTATTTCAGAATTCTTCTTCTTGATTATTTCCTCTACAACATTAATGTTAGAGGGGTCATATCCAATCTTTACTACCATATCTTCTACAGCTTTGATCCTGGTGTCTTTAGCCATTAAAGAGACCCTTTCAATCTTGAGTTGTGACCGAGTGTTGGCCAAGGTGGCCTGCAATTTGGATAAGCTTATAGTAGTGTTAGTTAAAGTATAGGAAATCATTTGGCCATTCTATTTGTGCAGTTCAATTTTATCAATTGGACGCACATCTTTTGCATCAAAATCAAAGGCATTTTTCTTGTAATCTGAGGTAGTCCTAGGTCGTGGAATCTAAGCTTGAAAAATTCCAACTACATCTTGCCTTTCTCGGAATCAAACACTGAGAGAAGTCAGGCCTGAGAACTAGAAGAATGTTTCCAGAATTGATTATAATTTTATAAGCTAAACACCTGGTTTTTCTTCTTAATTTCTCTGAAAATATGAAAAATATCCTCTTTTTATCCTTTTGATTGTCTTCACTGGTCTGAATTATTTGTTTTTCATGAGAAGTGGTAGAATTAGTGGGAGACTGAATATTTTTTCCACCAATCTGTGTAAAAATGGATGTATCTCCAACTTTGCCAAATGTTTCTTTCTCAAACTCATTGGTTGTACTAGCTTTTGAAAAGACTCTAGGTCTCTTTGTGTATACCATTCTGAAAACTTTACTTGATACTGTGAGCCATCTATAATTTTTGCTAATATTAAAAGATGACTAAATATTGATTTTGGATTTCTACAAATAGTATTTGAAAAAACATTGTGAGTTATAGAAATCTCACTGCCTTCATCATCCTAATTTTGACTATTTTTCACTAAAATTTCCTGTCTTTTTCCCTCTCAAATTTTCACCCTGCTGCTCCAATAAAAACTCCATTTTTGGGCATAATTTCCTCATTTCATTACCCCACCTACACCCCCATTCATCCCATTTTTTCCTTCCAAAAACCCCTAAAAAATCCTCCCTCATTCACCATTTTCTTCTAAAGAGTCTTGAAAACAATGTAAAAATCCTTTTACATTGTTTTAGCCTAACTTCAAACCCTATCGAACCTCTTAAAAACCTTGCAAAACTTGGCTTTTATGTTAAAAACCCATTTTTTGTGAGAAATCCCTTTAAGCCCCTTTTTCGACTTAAAAACCTAGCCCCCTCACCCATATGACTCTAAACCCTGACCAAACGCTATTTCATTAAGCCCCTCTCCTTCTCAACCTCTGGTCTCCTTTACCTCACATAATACCAAAACCTTCCACCTATTCTCCGCCCCTTTCCCCATATAACTAAACCTATGCCCTTTCATTTCATTTAGACCCCACAACCTTATAAAAACCCCCTTAAACCTTTGAAATATTAAAATGGGCACATTATTCTTCTCCCCGCTTCACCCTTTTATCAAGCCACCTCCACCATATATCTCGAGCACCGGGCCCTGATCTGACGGCAGTCACATTCCCGTCACCCCGACCATTCATCATATAACTCGGCGTTACCCGACAAACCCACATACGTCATCACACTTGGGCCCCACTCTCCGCTTAACCCTTCGTCAAATGAAATCCCGACATCTGTCTCTGGGCTCCACCCTTCACACTTGCATGCCGATCCCTTAGCCATTCCGCACCGTCAATCTCATCCTTTTGAGATCCGACGACTCAAACTCATATCGCGCAAGATTTTGTGCCAAAGGTTAACACTCCTAACCCGCGAGAAAAAAGTGGTTTTGACCCGAACACGCATTCGATGCTAAGTGGAACTGCGCTCGATGAGCCAATAACACTTACCGCCCAATGTCCACGTGATATACCACCGCATTTTTCCCAAAACCACCTTCCTCCTCCTGCGCCTAAATTTAAACTTTTCATCTTTCCACCTGGTTCTGCATACGGAACCTTCCCTCTGCGCTCCCTCCTCCTCTGCAAATCACCCCCAACGCCTCAAAAACCCAAAAAATGCAGTTTAATCCAATCCCGCGGATTTTTTATTAATTTTTGTTTGTGTGTTTGCAGTTTTTTATGGTGGTAATTCCTAGAGGGGCATTGAAATGATGAAATAACCTCTCGATGGCAATCTGAGAGGAAAATACATATAAATAATGCTAAGGGTTTACCTAAAGCACTTAACCCTCAATGAATCATGATCATCGATGGGTTATAAACCCTTATACCATTTAGAGATCCCCCCTTGACACAAAGAACAAGTTACAGTCAGAGAAGCAATGAAAAAACAAGAACAGAAGGATTAAGGCTAAATCCTAAATCAAAGAGCAAACACAAATTTGCCACCTGCAGCATGTTTTCTTTCAATAAAGGCATCAGGCAATTATTGCACAGTCAGAGATATTTTAAAGCAGCTCAACAGTTATTACAAAGTTATTACAAAGCCTTTAAATTCAAATACTTCAACTAAAATAACTAAGAAGTTATTATTTCAGAGTAACTCTTCCATATATTTTTTCCTTGGGCCTTGCATGGTCTCAAAGGTCAAAAATCATTAACTATGTAATAAATAACATTTAGACACCCTAGATTAGCAGAACCTCCTCATTTTTCATATAAATATTGCATATGGGCCTAATTAAAAATGTTGGTTGCTTGATGGTTATTGGACTGATTTCTTCTGCTAAGCTAGTTGAGGAATGCTAGACTAAACTAGAGAAAGCTCTGGTTTGCAGAGAGCTATTGTACATGGAGTAATGTAACTGGTTTGATCATCAATAATACAAGCATGTTCACAGGATCCTTGAGCTATATCAATGGTGAAGTTTTCCTAAATTGTTATTGTTTCCCTTATGTTTTCCATTATGTCCATATTTCTCTGGTAAAGAAACAGAAGTTTTAGATTAGTATTTGTTGTTTCAACACCCTATTTTTTTTTGTATTTCTTTATGTTTATGTTTTCTTCTACCAGGTTTGATTGGAAGATTCTTAATTTCCTTCTAGTTACATCTAGCTTGTTGTCTTGGAAATGATTAAATAGAGTTAAACAAAGGAAATTTTAGTGATCCCATGTTCCTTTGAGTAAGACTTGAGATATTTTTTTTAGGATATTTCTTTATAGTATGCTTATTAAGGTCTAAACCAGAGAGTTTTATGGTTTAACCTGACCTATGGTCTGCCTTGAAATTTTTCTGTAAAGAGTCTTTTGAGAGTTTGTCAAAAGAAAATTAGATTATTTATGTTTGATCGTAGGCTGCTCTTATTGTTTTCTTTATCTAAAATTAGTCTTTTGATTGCTGGATTGTTTTCTGAAAGGTTTCTTTTTAAAATTTTCTCCAAAAATGTCTATGGTTTTCCCTGCCCTTTGGCTTGCTCCAAACAGTTATCTTAAAAGGATTTTCTTGTCTAAGTAGAGCTAGAAGATTCTTAACTGACTATAGCTTTGCTCCCTTCACAACTTATCACTGTTTCATATCACAACCTAATCTAAAGAATCCACTTGATATAGTTAGCTTTCCCTATGAATGCCCTTGAAGACTTAATGAAAAATTAAATCCTTTTATGACTCCATAGCCCAATGGATTGATGTTTTCTCACAATCTATTTGTCCAGCTAAAATATTGCCTCAATTAGTCACACCATTGATCCTTCAATCTATCATTTAATCCAACCAAAAACAAACAAGTCCTTAGAACTTCATAACTAGCCTAAGATCATAAACAAAGAGCACAAAGATATATCAATTGAAAACACCTTTATATAGAGATCCCTCTCTGAATCCAGGAAGGATAGGTCCTAGGATTCCAAAGTGGTTCTGATGTGGCCCTTACATTGTTTGTTCTTGCCACTCTTGCAAATTACAGGGAGCCAACATAATGGTGACCATACTGGGGATACTGAGTAATAAACATTTCAAATTCACTCAAAACTCAGAAAACCTCATTAGTCTAAGATGAATCAAGTGTCAGCCAAGAATGGTTCTTGATTTTTGATGGTGGACAACAACCAGTCCTGTAAGACAAGTGAAAATCTTCCACCTAGTGACTCCACTAAATTTCCATTAACTCCGCTGGGAAACTTACCCTACCATCAAAACATTAAACAATACCCAGTCAAGAATATTGTGTGGTTCAATTATCTCTTTTACAGCTTGGTTTGTGTCTTAAGACTATTATACCTCTAAAAAACCTTTCTAACTTGTTGGGTCCAAATCCTAGCTTCTAGAAGAATCCATACTAGATCCCATCCTGACCCAAATCCCCCTAAAATAGTTGAAAATCCTGAAAGCATCCTTAGGAAGTCTCCTACATCCAAAAACCCAACTATTGACAGACCAATCCATAGAGAAAGTTCTTTCCATGATAACCTTATAAACTTGCAAAATACCCCAGTTGGCTTACCTCATACAAGAAGCTTATCTAGAACCAAGTCACAAAGTGATATAGACCAGATAAACCTTGAGCTTGTATACTCACAGCAAAGTAGTAGTAGGGAAGCCTCCCCTTCCACTCCTCCTGATTTCCATTTTCTCCAAAAATTTGGCTTCTCTCATCGTAAATCTTCTCAACATCACTTAGCTGGTCCAAGTACTTCAGCTACACCCACCCATACATCCACTGTTCAAACCACCCCACTTCATCATCTACCTCCATTTTTTAATCCCCCATTGTTTCCACAAGCTCATATCATGGCAACATGGTATGCTCCCTTAGTCCTTCCTTTACCTCTAGTTTCTCTACCACAAGACTATCAGTCGAAGATTCCATTATATGATGCTAGTAGTTCTACTATAGCTCAACAACATGTGGATATAATGAATGACTACTTTGACAAACAAGAAATAGATTATGAAACTATTAAACTTAGAATGTTTGCTCAAAGCTTAGGGGGAGAAGCAATAAAATGGTTCAAAGGCTTAACCCCTAACAGTATTAATGATCTCCCTACTTTTCATCAACTATTCCTAAACAAGTGGGAAGTCAAGATAAATCCCCTCCAAATCTTATCAGAATACAATGACCTTAAAATAAATTTTGGAGAGAGTGTCCAAGATTATTGCACTAGATTCAATAGTGTTTATAATGCACTCCCTCCACAAATGAAACCCCCATAAGGCTTAGCCTTAATAAAGTTTCCTGAAGGATTTGACCCAGACATGTGTTATCAATTAAGGGAAAGAGAACCCCTCACATTAGAAGATATGCAAAAAGGGGCAGTAAGTGTAGAAGTGTAATATTCCAAAATTTTCATGTAGCAAATTGGAATATTAAATTTTGTTGATTTCACTTAGGAGATGAATAAATGGGTAAGGAGGCCCATGCATAATAAAAACCTGAATAAAATCCCTCATAATGTGAAAGGGGATCAACATAAAAGCTGGATTTCACACCTTCATGTGTGAACAGGGACTTTTGCATATGGACAAGGTCAAGTTTGACCAAGTCAACAACGCTGGGATAGGAGGTGGGGAGCATCTTGTGAGATAGCGCAGAGATAGTGGGAGGAAGATTCCTTGGTGAAGGAAAACCTAATTGAGTAGGGCCCAAGGAAAGAAGGCTCACATATGTATAAAAGGAGGGAAAGGTAGCCATAGCAAAGCATCTTTGGAATGATATTTGATTTGTCTACTTAAACTTTTCTGCATCCTCTTGTTGTTTAGCAGATTTGTTGTGCTGCTTAGCACAAGGATTTCCTGTTTAGGAATCCTTCTGATTTCTTGAGAGGCCTCTTGAAGGAGATTGTACTGATTTGCCTTACATCCAGGCTTGAGGCCAAGCATCCTCCTTTAGCTACATATTTATTTCTACAGTAGTATAACATTGTGTTGCAGGGTGTTGCAGTGAGGGTTCACAACACCACTTTCTGCACTCATTTTTCAAAGGATGGAATCTCCATTCCTTTGGGAGATCAGTAAGGAAGATCTTGGAGCATATTTCCATATCTTGGCACTTGGCCAAAGAACTTCCATAATCTAAAATTCAGTCCCTTGTAGGAACTACATCCTTTCTTTCATATTTGCAATGTGAGGGTCAATCCCCTCAATCTTGAGTTGCTTTCTCAGGGAAAGGGCCAACCCTTCCCCAGCAAAGACTTGTAAGAAGGATCCTCCTTCAATTATTGTATTATTCAGTTGTATGTATGCAAATCTTCAGTAGAATGTGTTATTTCAGATCCAGATCTGAAGATCTATGCATATTGTACTTGTGCCTTCATGAAACCCTTGCCGAGTGATCTTTCTAATGTGTAAAAGGAGGTAGATCTCCATTTTTCTTCATGTTTTGAGCAATAAAACTCCTGATCTGATATTTTCAACATATTTTATCAGAAACCCTCTTAAAATGACGTTTTTCATGCTTCATAAACTTTCTTTTTAGTCAAGTCATGGGATTTCAGCCTTTTTAAGCCATATCGGGGCCGGGAGATCTGTTTAAATATGAAAAAGCGAATTTTTTTGTAATATTTTCTGGGTATGAGTCCAAAATTACATATTCTAATGGATCCCAGCATTATTTTCCCCTAATATAACCCAATTTTCTAAATATAATGTTTTTAGGGCATAAATTGTTGCTTTTCCCCACTTTTGTCTGATGTAATGGATCATATTTCTTGTTGTTGTACATGTAATTGATGGCTATGTGTTTCTTAACACATTTTATGAGATGATTCTCACTTTTTTCACACATTTTCCTGAAAACAACATTTTCAGTGCATGCATTGCTGAGTTTTCCCTTTTGGGATATTACAATGGTATCAGAGCATAATCTTGGCTCAGCCTGTGAGTTCCAGCTATCAGAAGGAGAAATATCATAATTATGGAGAGGATTAGTTTACTCTCATCACTTTTCAGATCCAGAAATAACCTCTCCCATGAGGCTAAGCAGATGAAGGAGAAGAGATGCCAAGAAACTCCTAGAGGGTTTCAAGAAGAGGAAGAACCATGCACTTCCTATTCTCAAAGAGAAGAAGACATGAAGCATGAATAACACTTGGAATCTGAAATTCTAAGTGAATACCTTGTTCAATACAAAGCTAAATCTATAGCCTCTAAGGAGACTCTAGCTTTACCATAGTTCATTCAGCTGGAAGAAGAAAGAATACCCTACAACTATGGGATGATGAGAGGCAATAGATTTATATTGTCCACTTTTGATGGATCAGTCAAATTTGCAGCAAAGGCTTGGGTAATGAAGCTAGAGGATTTCTTCCTACTACATCCAGTAGCAGAGAAAGAGGCTATAGAAATTGCAGCGCTGCACCTTGAAGGTGAAGCTAATACTTGGTGGTTCAGCCATTTGAGCCATACAAGGGTGTCTACTCTTGTTGATTTTTCTCAAAGGATGATCAATATATTTGGAGAAAGGAGGGATAAGCCCTCACCACCAGTAGAAGAGGCATGTAACAACACCGTTGTAACCATGGAGGAGCAGCCTTCATCTTCAACAGTTTGGGAAGCCAACACATATGAGGAAGAAACTCTTGCAGCCCTACAAGAAGCTTCCAAAATTCACCAAGGTATGCTTAAGTTTCCATCTCTTGTCATTTCATCAAATATTATGGAGGGATATACATCTTTGCATACTGATAATTTAGAGCAACATAATTGCACTGCACTGTACAAGAGCAGTGATGAAGAAAAGAGGATCCATTCCTTATGGGAGCATTCAAATGGAAGCTTCATTCATGAGGAAATGGAGGAAGAAGAGAGAGATGGTAGAAATATTGAAGTGAGAAACACTTTCTCCTTTCTAGATGACACTTTCTCAATGAGCACTCCTCAGCTCAAAGAGAAACTTCTACCTGTAGCAGATCCAGAACCTTATTGGTTCTGGAAGGTCATTGATGAAGAGAAGGTCTCATGGAGAGATCTCATTGGAGGTGCACTCCAACACATCATGGAGTGCAAAGTTCTTCAAAGTATTGAGGAGGTTTTTCCTTCATCACACTTGGATCCTTTTGGATTCAAGTTGATAATTGATGAGAGGTCTTCTCTAGAAGATCTCCAATGAGTTGCATTTCAACATCCCATGAAATCCAAGGGGAGAAATCTGATTTGGGAGGATGGTAGTCTTCCTTGGGAGATTGCTAAGGAATAACATGATGGGAGGCACCTACATGTGGATATATGGGTGTGGATGAAGAGAAAGAAGCTGGAAATATACTTGCAAACCTATGATACTGGGTAGCAGGAGGCTTGGTTGCGTTGGCTACTCTTGAAATAGTTTGGCCATCATCCTCTTTCTAAGGGTGTGTGGCAAGATACTTGCATCATTGGGTAGCAAGTAGTATGGACACATTGTGTTGATATGACATTATTCATTATCAATCACCATGTATTCACCACATGATTTGTATGATGGAGGTATGGGGAGGTAGCAAAAACTTGTGTTGCTTCGGTTGTTCTTGGGAGAGCAAGGGAAGATTTTCTCTCACACTTTGCATGATGTTGCAGGAGTAGGAGATGGCACTATCACGATGAAAAGAGGCTACTCCTTGGCCTTAGATTTTCAAGAGGTACTTCCACTTTGGGAGGAACTTCTTATGTGTAGCATCATTATGGGAGATGTCTTTGACAAGGAGCACGTCAAAGAATGGGGCTACGAGTTGGCAGGAACTTATTTGCATGGGCCAACAGTGCTATCACTTGGGAGCTTGGGGTTATTGATGGATTGTCCCCAGGATCACTTCACAATTGATGCACTTGGTGGAAAAGGAGGAGGTGAGAATGATGAATTAGTGGATGGAAACATCTATTACATTTCTATGATATTCTTAACTTGGATTTCCAAGCATGATAAGTGTGATCTTTATGCAGCACATGGTTTATTCCTCTTCATAGGAGTGTGTCATACCACTATGGAGGAATTATTCACATAAATATGCATCATCTTACTCTCAGAACATGGTAAGAATATTTTTTTTGCATCCATGGATTGTCTAACACAGTATTTGGATACTCTTACCATTCATATTCAGTGCATTACTCCACAAGAGGGCAAGCTTTTCATTAAGCTCCATGGTCAACATTGGGCCAAATTGTATGATGGAGACAACCATCTTTTATATGGCCTTGGGCAAGTGTTTTCTTTCATGTATGTTCATTTGATGTATCCAGCCACTTACCATTCATTAGTAGATGTAAGAACATACATAATTATCCATGTATTAAAAAACAACTTGCCACACTATTTTCTGAAGCAGCAGTTTGGAAAACTGCGCTGTAACTACATGGAAAATTGTTGGTACTTTCCTGAACCACATGAAACCTTCAGTATTTCCCTCATTTTTATGCTGATCTTGATTTCATTTGCTGATATTGATATTATCTTTATGGGAAGCATGATTGGGAGAGAGACGCATGGGTTGGATGTGTCCTTTTGGGAAGAATATTTCCACATTTTCTGCAATGCATGTTCTAATGGGAGCATGGGAGGAGATATGGCCACCACATCAAAACACTTGTTTATTTTTGAGGTGGGCCATGTGATCAATTGGATTAGATATGGTGATGATTTCCCATCCTTCACATATGGAATGATTTGGGCAAGCTTGATTCACACCATTGGAGAGGATATCTTTGGAGATCTAGTCTTCATCTTGCCACTTCATCTTGCCCAAGATCAGCATATTATCTACACTTATCATAGGTGGAGAGGAAGACAGTGTGGGGTAGGCTACTTTTCCTACCATGTTTAGATCTTCATCCCACCTACATTGCAGGAGCTCAAGGTGGAGGAGCATTTTCAGGAGTTTCCATGTTGGGAGGTGACTCATTTAGTATGGATGACTGCTTAGGGATGGAGGATCCACATGGGAAGGATGTTTCCCAATACATTTCAAACTCCATGCCTTGAGATGACCTCTAGACAACACCTTATTTCCTCCTTGAGTACTTTACTTCATCATGATGATAGCCATTTGGCTAGCTTGCATGCTTGGGAGGGGAAATTTGGAGATTCATTGATGAGACAACATCTCATTCCTTGGAGGAGTACATCATATATGGATGCTACAGTAGCAGGGAGGGAGACTCTTCAATTCTATCCTTGCAGTTGCTTGAGGACAAGCAACATTTGGGAGGGGAGGACTTTAATATTCCAAAATTTGCATGCAGCAAATTGGAATATTAAATTTTGCTGATTTCACTTAGGATATGAATAAATGGGTAAGGAGGCCCATGCATAATAAAAAACTGAATAAAATCCCTCATAATGTGAAAGGGTATCAATGTAAAAGCTGGATTTCACACCTTCATGTGTGAACAGGGACTTTTGCATGTGGACAAGGTCAAGTTTGACCAAGTCAACAACGCTGGAATAGGAGGTGGAGAGCATCTTGTGAGACAGCACAAAGATAGTGGGAGGAAGATTCCTTGGTGAAGGAAACCCTAATTGAGTGGGGCCCAAGGCAAGAAGGCTCACACATGTATAAAAGGAGGGAAATATAGTCACAGCAAAGCGTCTTTGGAATGATATTTGATTTGTCTTCTTAGACTTTTCGGTATCCTCTTGCTGTTTAGCAGAGTTGTTGTGCTTCTTAGCACAAGGATTTCCAGTTTAGGAATCCTTCTCCTTTCTTGAGAGGCCTCTTGAAGGAGATTGTACTGATTTGCCTCACATCCAGGCTTGAGGCCAAGCATCCTCCTTCAGCTATAACATTATTTCTGCAGCAGTATAATGTTGTGTTGCAGGGTGTTACAGTGAGGGTTCACAACAACACTTCCTGCACTCATTTTTCAAAGGAGGGAGTCTCCATTCCTTTGGGAGATCATTAAGGAAGATCTTGGAGCATATTTTCATATCTTGGCACTTGTCCAAAGTACTTCCATCATCTTCAGCGTAGTCCCTTGTAGGAACTACATCCTTTCTTGCAGATTTGTAGTGTGAGGGTCAATCCCCTCAATCTTGAGTTGTTTTCTCAGGGAAAGGGCCAACCCTTCTCCCGGAAAGACTTGTAAGAAGGATCCTCCTTAAATTCTTGTATTATTCAATTGTATGTATGCAAAGCTTTAGAAAAATTCATTATTCCATATCCATATCTATAGATCTATGCATCTTGTACTTGTGCCTTCATGAAACCCTTGCCGAGTGATCTTTCTGATGTGTAAAAGAAGCTAGATCTCCATTTTTCTTCATGTTTTGAGCAATAAAACTCCTAATATGATGTTTTCAGCATACTGTATCAGAAACCCTCTTAAAATGACGTTTTTCATGCTTCAGAAACTTTCTGTTTAGTCAAGTCATGGGATTTCAGCCTTTTTAAGCCATGCCGGGACTAGGAGATCTGTTTAAATATGAAAAAGTGAATTTTTTTGGAATATTTTCTGGGTATGAGTCAAAAATTACATATTCTAAGGGTTTCTATCATTATTTTCCCCTAATATAACACAATTTTCTGAATATAACGTTCTTAGGGCATAAATTGCTGCTTTTCCCCACTTTTGGTTGATGTAATGGATCATATTTCTTGCTTCTGTACATTTAATTGATGGCTATGTGTTTCTTAACACATTTTATCATATTATTCTCACTTTTTTCACACATTTTCCTGAAAACAACGTTTTCAGTGCATGCATTGCTGAGTTTTCCCTTTTAGGATATTACAAGAAGCTAACCTAAATGCCAGAAGGGCTAGATTGAAAGTAGAGAAAAAAGTTTCCTACAAAGATGAAGCTGGACCCTCCACATCAGACTCCAAAATTGATATTATGGTTAGAACCATGGAGATGATGATGGAAAGAATAAACATGAATGTGAGAGCTTATCCTAAAGAAAACCAAACAGCTCCTCAAAATAAAAATCAAAATCAAAACCAAAAATTTATAAGGAATCCCCCTAAAATTAGACAAAGAGGCCCTGATCAGTAAGTCAGACCTTCTTTCCAACAAAACTATGTTGATGGAGATGAGGGAGAGATTGAAGAAACAGAGGGAGATCACATAAACTTATTGGGAGTAAACGATGAGGACATTGTCTTCCTCAATGAAGAAGAACAAGGCATATTTCCACCTTATGAAGAAGAGAGCCTAGAATCTGAAGACTACAAACAAGGCTTTAAAAATTCTATAATGGAAGTACATAGACAATATGACCTTAGGAGTAAAAAGAGTCAAGACACTCCAAAAAATAAAACCTCTGAAATTTCTGTTAGAAACAATCTTGAAAACATTTCTAAAAAGACAGCAGAAAACAACAAAACAGTGGTTGAAATTTCTGATAAAAACAAAGGAAAAAACAGCCAAATTAATGAAAAACTTAGTGATGACCAAAGTATCAGTAGCAACTCAGCTAATGCTCCTAGTAGAACTATTTTAACTATTGTCCATAATAAAATCCAGAAAGATAATTTTGTTGAGAAAAACGTGACCAACAAGGCTGATTTAAACATTTCAAAACTCATATACCCTTCAACATAGAAAGTGAAATTGCCAAAATCAAGATCCCTATTCCTCTCACTGATTTAGTCACCTAAGATGTATATAAAACCCAACTTTTGAGAGATTTAAACATAGGAGAACAAACTGATTATGTCAATGTGATCGATGACAAGCCTGAGCTTCTGTTTGGACCAGAAGTAGAAGGGAAATTTCAATAAGGAGGTGTTCCTCCCTTTTATGTCAGTCTAAACATCCATGATAAGATTTTGCACAATGCCATGCTTGACTCAGGAGCCTCCCACAACCTGATGCCTAAGGTAGTGATGGAGAGACTAGGCCTTGAGATAATTAGACCTTACAAGGATTTATACTCTTTTGATTCCAGCAGAGTTAAATGTCTAGGCCTGATCAAATATTTATGTTTCAACTTAGCACAAATACCAGCCAAGAGCTTAGTGATGGAAATTGTAGTGGCTGATATACCTCCTAAATATGTCATGTTCCTTTCAAGGTCATGGGGTGCTAAACTCCAAGGTACCTCGCAGATGGATATGACTTATGCAACCATCCTTGTCTTTAGTCAACCAAGAAGACTATATAGGGAAACACACATGAAATACATGGTTAATAGTCAAGAAAAACCAGAAAACTTCCCTCTTTATTCTATTCACACAAACCTTGACTCATTCATTCTTTACAATGATGAAAATCTTAATGAGCAAGGAGAAGGAGATGATAAACCAATAATAGAAAAAGAGGAAAGAAAGGAGAGAAAACTGGAACAATTTGCTAACTCAGAACATCACAGTAAACACAATGAAGATCATAGAAAACAAACCAACTACCAACAGAGGTTTGATTATGACAAACAAGATAAAACTCATCATAGTGAAAACCTTGAGGAACAAGGTAAAAATGAGCATAGTGCAGATCCTAGAAAGCAACATAGTCACAACCAAAATAAACGGGACAAAGAGGACAGAAATGACTTTAAAAACAAATCTGAAATTGAACCTCTTTGGAGTATGATCTTTGGTGAGTCTTGTAGCAAAACTGGTTCAGGAGCAGGCATATGGGTACATAACACTGAAAATAATCATGTTGAGGGCCATTCATACAAACTAAACTTTCAATGCACAAATAACATAGCTAAATATGAGGCTCTCCTCTTAGGAATGCAATTATTGAGAAAATTAGGAGCCAAGAGGGTAATTGTTCATGGAGACTCAGAACTGATTATTAAATAAGTGAATGGAGAATATACTACTAAGCATCCAAGATTACAATCATATAGAGATGATGTCGTTGACCTCTTGAAAACATTCACATAATATGAGCTTAACTTTGTCCCTAGACACCAAAACATTCTTGCCAATGGTTTAGCATTTGCTTCTAGTACATGTCAAAGACCTTATGAAAGCAAACAATACATAGTCCAAGTTAAATATAGACCAGCAGTCCTCCCTGATAATATCAAATATTGGCAAGTCTTTGAAGGATATAAATAGATAGAGGATTTCCTACAGTCCAGAAATGGGTTTGAAATGACCAATTCAGATTCAGAGTATGAAGAAGACTATCCTACTAAGGAAAAAACTTATGAAGAAGAAACTTCTAACATTGTTAATATAAATATTTTAACTAAATAACACCCATAGATAACAGAGCTCAGCACTAATTTAGAGCAAGAAGATTTTGCAGTGTTGCAGTCTCACACTAATAAATTGCCAAAGGGACTGGTTCATCTAGAAGAATTGTTTGACTTTAATGATGTGGCCAAAAAGCCAAAGATGGAACCCACTGAAACTAAAATAGAAGAGTGCAATATAGGCAGTGAACTAAAACCAAAGTTGATTAAATTATCCAAAACACTGCTAGCTCATATAAAACTGAAATATCTTGAGCTTTTTAGAGAATTTTCTGATGTTTTTTCTTGGAGTTATGAGGACTTAAAATCATATGATACAGAGATAATGTAGCATAAGATACCCCTCAAAGAAAACCAGAAACCTTTTAGACAAAAATTGCGCAAGATAAACCCTATGCAGTTACCTCTGGTTGAAAAGGAAATCAAGAAAATGTATGATGCTGGAATCATAGTCCCAGTGAGATACTCATACTGGGTATCCAATCCTGTATCTGTGAGGAAGAAAACAGGAGATATAAGGCTTTGTATAGACTTTAGAAACTTAAACAAAGCCTCTTTAAAAGACAACTACCCCTTGCCCAAAATGGATCATATCTTGCAAAGGGTAGTAGGTTCTAAAAGAATTTCTTTGTTGGATGGCTTTTCAGGATACAACCAAGTACTGGTACACCCTGATGATCAACTTAAAACAGTTTTCACTAGACCTTGGGGCACTTTCATGTATGTGAAAATTCCCTTTGGTTTAATGAATGCTGGTGCCACATTCCAAAGAGCCATGGATATTTCTTTCTCAGAAGAGATAGGCTACTTGATCGTGATATTTTTAGATGACATCACAGTCTATTCCAAAACAGATGAAGAACACCTTTCTCACTTAGGAAAATTATTTGAGAAATGTAAAAAGTATGGTCTATCCTTAAACCCCAAGAAAACTTTATTTGGCCTCCAAGAAGGCAAACTTCTAGGCTATATCATATCTGAAGAGGGAATAAGAATAGACCCAAAGAGGATTGAAGGAATATTGCAAATCAATCATCCTAGAAATATCAAAGAACTGCAAACTTTCATTGGAAAGATTAATTTCCTAAGAAGGTTCATACCCAACCTTGCTAAACTCCTTAGAAACATAACAAACATGCTAAAAAGGGAAACGTGAGTTAAATGGACCATTGAAGCAAAGCAATCCTTTGAAATAGTTAAACAAGCACTCACTCAAACACCAGTTCTCATTAGCCCTGATTTTAACAAATATTTCTTCATTTTCTCTTTTTCATAAGAACATACAGTTGATGTTGTCCTACTTCAGAAAAAACATAAAAGGACAAGAGCAGCCCATTACATTTTTCAGCAAAGCCTTAAGAGATGCACCTCTAAAATACAACATAATGGAAAAACAAGATTTTTCCTTAATCAAGGCCTTAAAATATTTCAGAGTTTACATTTTACACTCACACATCATTGCTTTTGTTCCACACACAATTGTCAAAGACATTTTAACACAAGATCCTGATGGAAAAAGAGGAAAATGGATTGTTGTTATATTAGAATATGACTTGGAAATCAGACCCACTAAACTGATCAAAGGACAGGGTCTTTCAAAGCTCGTGGCTGAATGAAATCTCAAAGCCTTAGATATGAATATGGTTGATGTTTTAGAAGAACAAGAAGAATGCACAACCCCTCCTATTAAAGAAGTATTGCTGAACTCAATTTGGTATGCTGATATTTTGTATGTGCTCTTTTATCTTAATGTTCCTCCTGGTTTATCTAAGATAAAGGCAAGGTTCTTGAAGTTAAAAGCTGTAAATTACTACATTATAAATAAATGGTTATATTGGAAAAATGCTAGTGGTATATTGCTTAAATGTTTTCTTGAGAATGATGCAGAGAAGATCAAGCATGAGTTTCATGAAGGAGAATTTGGAGGCCACCTCTATTGGAAAACAACTATCAACAAAATCCTTAGAGTTGGTTACTATTGGCCCACCCTCTTCCAAGATATCCATAAATTGGTAGTTGCCTGCCACCAAATCTTTGAAGGCAAAAGAAAACTCTTACCCTTACCTCTGAATCCTATTTCTGTTGAAGCCCCTTTTCAACAGTGGGGCCTAGACTTCATTGGAGAAATTCATCCTTCTTCATCTGCCCAACATAAATGGATCCTCACAACAACTGATTACTTTACAAAATGGATAGAGGCCATTCCATCTAGAACTACTACTGACCTAGTCATCATTAAATTCCTTGAAAACCATATTTTGTCTAGATTTGGATGTCCTAGAAATATTATCACTAATAATGCTACTGCCTTTAGATCTAAGAAGATGGTGGACTTTTGCCACAAATATCAGATCACATTGGGTCATTATGCAACTTATTATCCTCAAGCCAATGGGCTGGCAGAATCCTCAAACAAAATTTTGATAAACATCATCAAGAAGTTGCTGGAAGGGAATCAAAATTCATGGCATAGCAAGCTAGTACATGCATTATGGGTAGACAAGTTAACATCCAAGAAATCAATTGGAATGTCTCCCTACTAGCTAGTTTATGGAGCAGATGCAATTTTTCCAACAATCCTAGGAGTGCCAGTCAAGAAGTTGATCCAATAAGTACAGTCTGAAGAAAATGACATGATAAGAAGGATAAATCAGACTATACAGTTGCAGCAAACCAGAGAAGAAGTCTACAATAGACCACAACAAATGCAAGAAAACATCAAGAAGCTATTTGACAAAAGGACAAAAGCAAATGATTTCAACATTGATGACATAGTGCTCAAATGGGAATCAATAAAAGAAGATAAGGGAAAGCATGGTAAGTTTGAAAATTTGTGGAAAGGTCCCTGCATTATCCATTCTGCCAGAGGCAACAATGTGCTTTTCTTATAGGAGATGGATGGAACAGAACTTTTTGGGGGTCCTGTCAAAAATTATTTCCATTAAGATGCCAAAGTTTAAAGATTTATCCATTGTATATAACATTGTTTAAATAAAATATTAGAAAGATGAATACAAAAATAGAAAAACAGATAAAAAGAGGGCAGAAAAAGAAAGGTACAACCCCATACCAAAAAAGAGTAAGTCCTGAAAGTGTGCAAGTCCAAATGCTACTACTTGAAGAGAAGCCTTATTTAGTCATACAGCCTAATCATGACTAAATGAGTTTTAAATTTATGTTGATAGGTTAGTGAATGATGATTTTCCAAAATTTCTAAACTTGGCTTATCAGTAGACTAGATTAGGTTAGGGAAAGAATTTGGTTCCAAAGTTCAAAATATGAACCAAGATAGAAAGAGAGGGATAAAAAAGCAAATTCCAAATTTCAGCCCTCTAATTTTTGTGTCAATTTTTTGCAAAATAAATTTTGTATGCAGACTTGTACAAAGTATCACTGCTCATAGCAAATCAGACCATTCAATCCTGATTTGGTTATGTTTTCAATTTTCTGTTTTAGATTAGAGAATGAAAATCTGTCAAACAGCTTAATCTTGATAGATTGTTATAATAGGTAGAGAAATAAATGAGTTCATCAGTTTAATCTGAAATTTTGGATGATATAGGTGTAGAATTTGTTAGTTTCCTATTTTCAAAAGAAAATGATGTCAAGGGTTGGCTAATTCAGATGCACCCAATGAAGAAAAAATGTTAGAACAAGTAAGATGGGTAGGTAGAAATTGAGTTGGAATTAATCATGTTATGATTCAAATGCTGAGAAATCATTTCTTCAAAGAAGCAAATCATCAAGTTTAAAGGAGCTTTGTCAAGGTGGAAATCAAGGCACTGGTCTACTTCTTCCGGAGATTTGATCTCTGAGGTTCTTGAAACCTCCTAAAGGAGCTACCCTCCCCAATTGGAGCCACTGTTAGCCATCTATAACGTTTGCTGATATTAAAAGATGACTAAATATTGATTTTGGTTTTCTAGAAACAATATTTGAGAAAACACTGTGAGTTCTAGAAATCTCACTGCCTTCATTATCCTAAGTTTGACTATTTTTCACTAAACTTTCCTGTCTTTTGCCCTCTCAAATGCTCACCCTGCTGCTCCACGAAAAACTCCATTTTTGGGCATAATTTCCTCATTTCATTACCCCACCTACACCCCCATTCATCCCCTTTTCCTCTTCCAAAAACCCCTAAAAAATCCTCCCTCATTCACCATTTTCTTCTAAAGAGCCTTGAAAACAATGTAAAAATCCTTTTACATTGTTTTAGCCTAACTTCTAACCCTATCGGACCTCTTAAAAACCTTGCAAAACTTGGCTTTTATGTTAAAAACCCACTTTTTGTGAGAAAGCCCTTTAAGCCCCTTTTTCGGCTTAAACCTAGCCCCCTCACCCATATGACTCTAAAACCTGACCTACCACTATTTCCTTAAGCCCCTCTCCTTCTCAGCCTCTGGTACCCTTTACCTCACATAAGACCAAAACCTTCCGCCTATTCTTTGCCCCTTTCCCCATATAACTAAACATCTGCCCTTTCATTTCATTTAGGCCTAGAAACCTTATAAAAACCCCCTTAAACCTTTGAAATATTAAAATGGGCATGCTCTTCTTCTCCCCACTTCACCCTTTTATCAGGCCACCTCCACCATAGATATGGAGCCCCGGACCCTGATCTGACGGCGGTCACATTCTCGTCACCCCACCCGTTCATCATAGAAATCGGTGCTACCTGACAAACCCGCATACATCATCACACCTAGGCCTCACTGTTCACTTAACCCTTCGTCAAATGAAATCCCGACATCTGTCTCTGGGCTCCACCCTTCACACTTGCACGCCGATCCCTTATCCATTCCGCACCATCGATCTCATCCTTTGAGATTTTACGGCTCAAAATCATATCGCGCAAGATTTTGTGCCGAAGTTTAACACTCCTAACCCGTGCGAAAAAATCAATTTTGACCTGGACACGCGTTCGATGTTAAGTGGAATCGCGCTCGATGAGCCCAATACCACTTACCGCCCAATGTCTGCGTGATCAACCACCACGGTTTTCCCAAAACCACCTTCCTCTTCCGACGCCCAAATTTAAACTTTTTCATCTTTCCACCTGGTTCGGCATATGAAACCTTCCCTCTGTGCTCCCTCCTCCTCTGCAGATCACCCCCAATGCCTGAGAAACCCAAAAAATGAAGTTTAATCTAATCCCGCAGGTTTTTTATTAATGTTTGTTTTTGTGTTTGTAGGTTTTAATGGCGCTAATGCCTAGAGGGGCATTCAAATGATGAAATAACCTCTGGATGACGATTTGAGAGGCAAATACATATAAAGAAGGCCAAGGGTTTACCTAAAGCACTTAATCCTCGATGAATCATGATCATCGATGGGTTATAAACCCTTATACCATTTAGAGATCCCCCCTGCACACAAAGAACAAGTTACAGTCAGAGAAGCAATGAAGAAACAAGAACAGAAGGATTAAGGCTAAATCATAAATCAAAGAGCAAACACAGAATATTAGCCCTCAAAAACATCGATTAAAGATCAAATTCAAAAGCTTAAAGCAAAGAGATAAAGGACAAAACAGTCATAAAGAAGAATGATGAATAAGGACAGTGAAACATATTATAAAGGTTAAATCAGAGATCAGAGGCCTAATATTGAAGTTTTGTGATTAAAACCAAGGTAGATAACCCAAAGACAGCTTCGAAAAACTCAGCAAAGAAGCAATTACTCCTCCAAAGACAAATTTGCCACCTACATCATGTTTTCTTTCAATAAAGGCATCAGGCAGTTATTGCACAGTCAGAGATATTTTAAAGCAGCTCAACAGTTATTACAAAGTTATTACAAAGCCTTTAAAGTCAAATACTTCAACTAAAATAACTCAGAAGTTATTATTTCAGAGTAACTCTTCCATATATTTTTGCCTTGGGCCTTGCATGGTCTCAAAGGTCGAAAATCATTAACTCTGTAATAAATAACATTTAGACACCCTATATTAGCAGCACCTCCTCATTTTGCATATAAATATTGCATATGAGCCTCATTAAAAATGTTGGTTACTTGATGATTATTGGATTGATTTATACTGCTAAGCTAGTTGAGGAATGCTAGACTGAACTGAAGAAAGCTCTGAGTTGCAGAGAGCTATTGTACATGGATTATTTTAACTGGTTTGATCATCAATAATACAAGCATGTTCATAGGATCCTTGAGCTATATCAATGGTGAAGTTTTCCTAAATTGTTATTGTTTCCCTTATGTTTTCCATTATGTTCATCTTTCTCTGATAAAGAAACATAAGTTTTAGATTAGTATTTGTTGTTTCAACATCCTATTTTTGTCTGTATTTATTTATTTTTATGTTTTCTTCTGCAAGGTCTGATTGGAAGATTCTTAATTGCCTTCTAGTTACATCTAGCTTGTTGTCTTGGAAATGATTCAATAGAGTGAAACCAAGGAAATTTTGGTGAGCCCATGTTCCTTTGAGTAAGACTTGAGATATTTTTTTAGGATATTTCTTTATAGTATGCTTATTAAAGTCTAAACCAGAGAGTTTTATAGTTTACCCTGCCCTATGGTCTGCCTTGAAATTTTGTTGTAAAGAGTCTTTTGAGATTTTGTCAAAAGCAGATTAGATTATTTCTGTTTGATCTTAGGGTGCTCTTATTTTTTTCTGATATGTTTTCTTTATCTAAAAGTAGTCTTTTGATTGCTGGATTGTTGTCTGAAAGGTTGCTTATTAAAATTTTGTCCAAGGAGGTCTATGGTTTTCCCTGCCCTTTGGCTTGCTCCAAACAGTTATATGAAAAGGATTTTCTTGTCTAAGTAGAGCTAGAAGATTCTTAACTGACTATAGCTTTTTTTCCTTCACAACTTATTATTGTTTCATATCACAACCTAATCCAAAGAATCCACTTGATATAGTTAGCTTTCCCTATGAATGTCGTTGCAAAGTTGATGAACAATTAAATCCTTTTATGACTCCATAGCCCAATGGATTGATGTTTTCTGACAATCTATTTTTCTAGCTGAAACATTCCCTCAATTAGTCACACCATTGATCCTTCAATCTATCATTTAATACAACC
Source organism: Pinus albicaulis (assembly GCA_034641835.2). NCBI lineage: Eukaryota > Viridiplantae > Streptophyta > Pinopsida > Pinales > Pinaceae > Pinus > Pinus albicaulis. The sequence continues at coordinate 286,388,091 of CM076569.1, forward strand.
AAAAACAAACAAGTCCTTAGAACTTCATAACTAGCCTAAAATCATAAACAAAGAGCACAAAGATATATCAATTGAAAACACCTTTATAGAGAGATACATCTCTGAATCCAGGAAGGCTAGGTCCTAGGATTCAAAAGTGGTTATGATGTGGCCCCTCCAGTGTTTGTTCTTGCCACTCTTGCAAATTACAGGGAGCCAACAGATACTTCAGTCATTAGGGATGACCGTTCTTCTCTACCTCTTTTCCCTGTGATTCCTTGCGTAAATGGAGTATGTATGTTTGAAGTAGATACCGCATGTTCTTCTGCTTCTTTGAGAGTATTTTCTTTCCATTCTAATATATTTTATATTGTTCAATCTCGGGTCTTGCTGTGTGATGATATGGAGTGAACTTATTTTCCAATTTGAACCTTGAAATCGCTCCCAATGTGTCATATAACCAAGTAAAGCTGAGACCAAACATCAGTTATTTTAATAACTTGTCTTCTTCTTCCCCATGTGCTCTAGTGTTAAAAATAAATGGACCAATCTAAGTTTTGAGCTTGAACTGTGATTTCTTCTTTGCAACAACAAAATGGACTTTATTTTCCCTAAGAATTTGTCTGATATATTCCAATGAAAAAATCCTCCTGGGGAGGATGTTA